>JAMPIV010019125.1:160000-812500 GCA_024509875.1 Oreohelix idahoensis
TACATACATACATACATACATACATACATACATACATACATACATACATACATACATACATACATACATACATACATACATACATACATACATACATACATACATACATACATACATACATACATACATACATACATACATACATACATACATACATACATATACAGAATCTTTATTCTCCATAAAATACATTAATATGTACAGACATGATATAATAGATACAACATGGCATATAGGAGAATCATTAGAATTTACATAAAGTGTTGAAGACGTCTCAAGTAGTTATATGTGTGTGTTTTTACATCGAACCTTTGTGTTACACATACATAAAATTTTTTAAGCTTTCTAAAAGACATTGGCATATAATGATATGATATAACCTGCCAAAAAATGAGAATTATTGAAATTTACAAAATGTGTGTGGAATACCATTCAAGTTGAGCAATATGGTTGTTTTTACATGGGGGGTTTTATCAGAATTTCTGTTTGCCATAAAAAACTTTGACAGCTAGTAGAGTGAGATATTAAATATAGCATCAAATACAATAGTCGTTTGGTATAGTAGACAGAGCACAATTGAGATTAGACGGTGGGGAAAACATTTCAGCAATTTAACATGGGTGTTTTTTTACATCGAAGTTTCCATATTCTGTAAGAACCTATGATTGCACTGATACTGACATATTTACATAAAACCTTTGCTTCAAATTTCCGTAACCCTAGCGACATTAATCCACTCACACACTTTGCATGCACATGACCCAAACTACCAATTATCAGTACGATTACATGCGTACGATAGCCTAGTTCGTTAATTTCTGCAGCCAATGGATAGTACTTATCAAATTTATGTTGGTAACATTTATCTAAATGGGCGTCATATGGTATTGCTGCCTCTACTATAAAAGCTGTTTTGTTCTGTCGATTGATTATCGTTAAATCAGGTTTTACGGCATGTGTCTTAAATGAGGTGTTACTGCTGCCGAAAAGTGATGGTTTAACTATTATCTCTTTATTTATTGTTATGTCACTCTTATTATTGTATGAGGATTTCAGTTTCTCATAAATAATGTCTACAGCTCTATTGTGCCTTTGTTGGTATAATGTTTGAAATTTGGTACATCCATTCAATAAATGTGAACTGTTTCGTATGGGTGGTTACATAACATTTTCGTGTATGTCTGTGGGTAATATAGATGTAAAAGACTTTCGCATTCCAGCAACTGTTACCTCGATCTAGCAAATGAAGTAGTATTTTATCACTTAATTTAACATTAGATAGAAAACTAGATGACAATGAATGGTTTACACATTTCATTTCGCGCACTATTCTCCCTTGTGATGATTTACTTTTTAGTTCACTTAGAATTAGGTTCAGTTTATGTGATTTAAATCCAGAATAAAAAGCATTTGCTGACTTGTATGTTAGACTCACATCTTCATCTACATCTAAATGTACAGTGTAATGGCCACTGTCATCCACTTTCACACTCACTCCTTCACGCGCGCATTCTTCATTCAGTTCTACCCAAAATGATTTTGGCCAATTCACCTTCGATCTTTTAGCTAGATGGTTTGTTTCATTTAACTCGTAACTTGCAAAGTTATTCCTATCATCATCTACTTGGTCTATTTTACGTTTTTTCATATGTCTATCTAACGAGTTTATCGCTGCAGTTTTTACAAGACTATCATCACAATTGAGCATACTGACAAGGAATGAAATATGTCGAGAGTGGTATAATATGAAGGGGTTTGGTATGCCAAGGCCACCCTTTGACCTGGGACAAAAGAAATAGCTCCTTGTGGATGATTCATTTAGCGCTAGCCATGTTCTAACGTGGTGTACAATTTCATCTTCAATTTCTTTAAGTTGTTTTTCTGTGAAGTGTATGTTAGAAAAATAAAACATGAGAGGACCGAAACACATCGGGTTAATTAATGAGATCTTTGCTGATGTTGGTAGTGGGGCACAGCTTAATTTGGTTAAATTTGATCTAAATTCTAATATAAGGCTGCTTGCTTGAAACTGGTCCGATGTATTATCAATTGTAATGTCATGTCCTAGGTATCTGTAGGAACGCCCTCGATCAGAAGAGGGAATTTCATGACCTTGGATATTAATGTCCACCTTACGAGTGTTGACCCAATTGTTTCCGCTTCGCTGACCGCTGAACACTGCACACTTTTGTGGCTTAACCTCCATCCCGCTGGTCTCCATAAATACTGTTGTCTTCTGTGCCATTGATTGTAAGTCGTGTATGTTGGTGGCGAAGAGACTTACGTCATCCACATACCCTTGAATGGGATTCGGTATGTGATGTATTTGATAACCTTGCTCAATCCACCGCAGCCATTTATCAATGCCTTGTTCAAATACAATGACACTCCATACATACATACATACATACATACATACATACATACATACATACATACATACATACATACATACATACATACATACATACATACATACATACATACATACATACATACATACATACATACATACATACATACATACATACATACATACATACATACATACATACATACATACATACATACATACATACATACATACATACATACATACATACATACATACATACATACATACATACATACATACATACATACATACATACATACATACATACATACATACATACATACATACATACATACATACATACATACATACATACATACATACATCCATCCATCCATCCATCCATCCATCCATCCATCCATCCATCCATCCATCCATCCATCCATCCATCCATCCATCCATCCATCCATCCATCCATCCATCCATCCATCCATCCATCCATCCATCCATCCATCCATCCATCCATCCATCCATCCATCCATCCATCCATCCATCCATCCATCCATCCATCCATCCATCCATCCATCCATCCATCCATCCATCCATCCATCCATCCATCCATCCATCCATCCATCCATCCATCCATCCATCCATCCATCCATCCATCCATCCATCCATCCATCCATCCATCCATCCATCCATCCATCCATCCATCCATCCATCCATCCATCCATCCATCCATCCATCCATCCATCCATCCATCCATCCATCCATCCATCCATCCATCCATCCATCCATCCATCCATCCATCCATCCATCCATCCATCCATCCATCCATCCATCCATCCATCCATCCATCCATCCATCCATCCATCCATCCATCCATCCATCCATCCATCCATCCATCCATCCATCCATCCATCCATCCATCCATCCATCCATCCATCCATCCATCCATACATACATACATACATACATACATACATACATACATACATACATACATACATACATACATACATACATACATACATACATACATACATACATATCAGAATCTTTATTCTCCATAAAATACATTAATATGTACAGACATGATATAATAGATACAACATGGCATATAGGAGAATCATTAGAATTTACATAAAGTGTTGAAGACGTCTCAAGTAGTTATATGTGGGTGTTTTTACATCGAACCTTTGTGTTACACATACATAACATTTTTTAAGCTTTCTAAAAGACATTGGCATATAATGATATGATATAACCTGCCAAAAAATGAGAATTATTGAAATTTACAAAATGTGTGTGGAATACCATTCAAGTTGAGCAATATGGTTGTTTTTTACATGGGGGTTTTATCAGAATTTCTGTTTGCCATAAAAAACTTTGACAGCTAGTAGAGTGAGATATTAAATATAGCATCAAATACAATAGTCGTTTGGTATAGTAGACAGAGCACAACATACATACATACATACATACATACATACATACACACACAACTTAACAAATATTTACAATAACAGAGCTCTAACCTTATAAGAGGGAATTCGAAAAATTAACTCAGCTGGCAGCTAGAACGGGCTAAACCATTGCTTAAATCCTTCACAAAAGGCGACAGACCAGATATAATGCGTTAAAAAAATGTTCAGCCCAATGCAACATTGTTCGTGACTTCTGGAAATATCTTGTGAAGACTCCCTTCAGGTAGAAGCGCTATTAAACTTCTATTTACATCTCTTCCGAGAGTAATCTTGCACGCATTAGATACCTTGGAAGCCAATATTAAATATTCTTGAGTTTTGGTCACTGTTGGACCACTACGACAAAGCAAAGGAGGCAATCCGTGACAGACATACACTCAGAAGAAAACAATCAAGCATAGCCAGAGGTGCCCTTGACTGAAACCCACAAGGGAAAAGAAGAGTGGGAAGGCCAAGGAGAACTTGGAGAAGAACTGTGGAAGAACAGGCTAAGGAAATTGGAATTACTTGGGCACAGCAGAAAAAAGACAGCCCAAAATAGAAATCGATGGAGAGTAACTGTGATATATATATATATATATATATATATATATATATATATATATATATATATATATATATATATATATATATATATATATATATATATATATATATATATATATATATATATATATATATAATGTTAATTGCACTTATCAAAACACTTTATACATTAACACATGAAAGTCACTAGTGGAAGTCTCTGCTTCATCATCTCAGTTATATGGTTCTTCTTATTCCTCGTTTTCATGGCTGCTTGGTTGTGTTTAGTTAAAACATTTACTCAACTGGCAGGATCTGTGATGGGGGTGTCTTTCCACGTCGGTATCCCTGGACTCTGAGGACACGATGCCTGTTCCAATTGACAGCGTGGGTTTACGTAAGACAGTTCACATTCCTTAGTGATCCTCAATATGACGCCAACGATGGCTGTAAAGATGTTAGCTTGCTCACAATTGCAGTCTTCTTCTTGCTGGTGTCACATAATGGAGACTTAAGATGCTATCAATAAGATCTCAGCTTTTTGGTAGTAGATTTCAGGGTTGAGAAGAACGAGTATGTTTTCTAGACCAAACTTACACAACTCGCTCTATAGCACGTTTCACTAGCTTTGCCCTCAAACAAATGTAGTTATCTGATTAACCGTCTAACGTATTAATGCTATTTTTTGCATACGATGTTATATTGGGTTAGACCCAACAAATATATACTTTATATCTGTGCACCTTGTCCAGTTCCCATAAACGGATGAAATCCTTTGATCTTTGTCGGCATACTAATTATTGTGTATCGAGAAAAGAAATTTTACCACTTCATGCACAGATTCTGTGAATTGATTAGGCATAGGCGTGTCTACTATTACAATAATGTGGCCATCACGTTTGCAATTGAATACGTGTTGAAGATGATTTCTTAAATGATCTGCATGCGAAATACTCGTGACATTGTTTGTCATTGACATTTAATGCGCTACCAAACTGGACCTTCCTTGATCTAATTATTTCAATGGGTATCATCTCTTTGCGGTTCATAAATATCATAATGGAACGTTGCTCCTCTAATGTGCTTGTAAATAACGGTAAGGTCATCTTTAAAGAAATTAAACTTCATCCGAATCATAATCAGATGTCTCTGAGAAAATGAAAATCAATCTCGGCTGAATGAAGGACAAACCATCATTCTTCCAATGTTCCTCTTCCTCTTGTAACACATGGTTCTCACTTTTCTTCCAATAATCCCTGGCTATATTGGAGATGGCGGCTTTTATAAGTATTTCAACATCTTTTAATTTGAACGTTCTATTTTCTGTTGCTACCTGTTCCTTAATTTTAGCCCATACTAATTCTATTGGGTTTAAGTGAGAATGGTAAGGAGGTAATCTTAAACATCTGTGACCTTGTTCATGGATTGCCTTGTCTATGTGAAATATCTTTGTATGCTGTGTATTTTTTTACAATTCCAAGTAATTCAGGTTCATGGACATTTCGTTGAATGGAATGTTGTTTATGGTCAGCCAAATCTTTATTACATCTTTAATACTTGGTGAATTAGAAACTTTATCTTCTGGTGCCACAACGTTGTGATATGAGGCATTGTCCATTATCAAACACCACGGTCTATCCAAGGAAGGAATTACATGATTCACAATCCAATCTTGAAATATCTTGCCATTCATCTCTGCATGGTAATCCCTATTATCTGTGGATTTTGAAACAAATATGAGTTCAGTATTATTTAGAAGCCCATGATGGCTGCTTCCTGGATGTGCAATTATTAGGCGCTGTCCTTTGCTGCTTGGTACTAGTCTCTTAGTTGTTCCATCAGATGATTGCCATTCTCGTTCATTACTGTGGTGCGCATTGATCCAAATTTCATCTAAATACACAAAATCATAACAATCTCTTCTCAATTCTCTGACCTCGCGTAAATATTTGCTTCTCATTGCAACTATATGAGGCTTCTCACAAATAAGGTTTCTACCACCAACATATTTTCTAAAAGTGAATCCCAAACTCCTAATAGTCCTCCATAGCGTAGATTTGGAAATATCAATGTCATTATTCTTTCTTAACCAAATTTTCAATTTCCTTAAAATCACTGCCTCATTATTGTGAAACATATTGCAAATTTCTCTGCGGATCAATTCTCTGTCAAAATTATCCACCACTCTTGGCCTAATTTTCGTGTGTAAAACACTGGAATTATACATTTCAGATGTCGCTATCCAGCGGTGCAATGATCGTTTGCTTATCCCCAAGGCGTGAATAGTCCTCTTTTGTGGGTTTGAAATAGAATGATATAGTTTTCCTCGAGTAGCTTCATTGCAGAAATACTTAAAAATCCTATTTGTGATTTGCTGTAATGTCATAAAATGTACCCGCAGACTCATTTTTCCTTCTTAACCACACAATAATTTTTGTAGACACACCTCTGATTGACAATGTGTGCGTTGCACCGGATATAAACTGTTTTATGTTCAAGAAGTGCGATTTCACGCAATTTCACTCAAAATCATGCCAATTGCTTGATAAACCAAAAATGTGCAAATGAGGTCGTATAATTTACTGTAGACATTTCAATATGTGTATGTGTGATGTGTGTTGGCAAGTAGGATTTTATATTATATCGCAAAGAAACGAAAATTGAAACCAATGGCCGCATTTTAATGAAAAATTTAATTCATAGGGTCTATACCATTTCAAATTCACACACAAAATTTCACTTATATGCGTTATATATTCGCTGAGATATAGCTTTTTGAAGTTGGGCAAAGCTAGTGAAACGTGCTATAGTCTGCACACAAAACGCAAGACTGAACAGTCTGAGAAACTGTGACGTCGTATTTGCCCTCCGATACAGCCGCGCTCGCAATATATAAAAAGGCCAGCAGCGGACTTTTCAAACTTTACACACACAGCAGAAGACATATAGACTGAAGGAAGGAGACACTTGCCAAAGCTATAACCTTTTACTATCTGTATGCCGTGCAGCTCTACCTCACCAGCCTGAGTCTGTTCTGTACTTTGCATCTGTTCTAGAGGGTTCATTCGTGTCATACTCTAGCTAAAGGTCTAGAATCTTAGATCAATAGTGCCTTCCTGGGCCAACTCAGGAGCATCATATATTGCCATCTATATTCGATTACTATGCCCCATCTCTGCTTGGTGGCCTAGTACAAGACCTGCAACTGACATTGATGTGTAGTAATACTAAAGGACATTCACAGAACTTAATGATAAGTATTCAATGTGAAAAATTCAAGCAGCCATCGTGAGTGGTCAAAGCAAAGTAACTATTTGTGCCATGATGAACAAACTGTTCTAAGATAATAGGCAAGACAAGAGACAATTTAGTTATAAAGGAAAAGTTAGATGAATTTTCTGTTCTATTTCCAAGATTCCAGAAGAGGACTTTAATGATTGAAACTCAACTATTGCGTAATGGTGTAATTAATCTTTTATTCATTCAATTTTCACCAGTTTCATCATTCATATTTGCACAAGAAGAAAACAAAAGATAGATGTACATAATAAATGATTCAGTAATTGTATTTCTCTGACTTATCAATTTTATATTATTGCATTTTGAGTTTTACTGAATTGTTGATTAGCATTGGGTAGTTACTAGCAAAGGTGGCATCTTAGGTTCTAACTTTAATCTGATTACTATCTGAAGTAGAGACCTTAACAACCGTGACTATCCTGTGATACCAGTGCTCTTCTCTGACACTGGGACTATATTCTTTTCAGACATAATTCTTTTCTGTTCTATCAGTAACTACTACTGACAACTATACTCATAAAAACTTTCGCTACAGGCACGTGTCTTTCAACCTAAACTTAAGTCATTTGGTTATATCGGAGCGCAATTTGCCATTAAAAAATAAGTGAACTGTTAACTGAAGCGCTGTGTTGATACATTCTAAGCCCTGAAAAGGACTACTAGCGTCTACCAGCTAGCCTGAAGCAGCCCTGAAAAGGACTAGTCCTTAAAAGGACAGCTAGCCCGATCAGCGTTGATATATATACTAAGCAGTGGCGTATTCTCTATGTGTGCTGTGCGTGCTGCGCACACCTATGCCCGAAGGAAAATAAAAATTTAATTTATTATTATATAAAATATTTCTCTTCTAATGTTCTGCTTTCGGACCGCACGCACCAGGATAACGGATTTTCCCGCATAGAATCTACGAGTATAATCTAGTTTCAGTTTCCCCAGACGCTTTTTATAGTGCAGTTTTTATTGGTTGGTAGTAATCGCCCGAAGTTTCTCGGGTAATTCCGTCACAATGCGTGCGGCACCTTTCGGATTCACGTCTGAACACTGGTTTGATTGAATCGGGGTCATGGCCAGATACGTAAATACAATGCGAACATGCGTGTGGTGGTCCTGCAGCTCTCGAGTTGTAAAAATCGGTTGTGTATGTCCAGTGTTTTTTGTGATTAATTTTTGTTAGTTGCCGGGAATGCAGATTATTACAGTGACAGTGAGTTTCAAGTTGTAAGTTAATTAGTATTTCGGAGATAGTTGACATATACCCCTAATAACTATCGTTGCGTAATTGAATATAGTTGGTTTTTAAATTAAGAGGGGAAGAAGTTAAATAGTAGGCGTACATATTCATTTTAAGTAGCAGCACGCCTAGCTCGCATTACCAGGATACGCCACTGATACTAAGTCATGAAAAAGACTAACATTATCTATCTGCTAGCACAGTAAAGACCTGAAAAGGACTTGTCCTGAAAAGTACTGCTAGCTACGCCAACGTTGCCCGTACCTACTCAGCGTTCAGGGAACACCGAATGTAGTGAACTCTTACAACCACTTAAGGACTGCTAGCCCGACCAGTGTTGATACATACTAAAGTCCTGAAAAGGACTAACATTATCTGCTGGCATGAAGCCCTGAAAAGGACTTATCCTGAAAAGGACATACCAGCTACACCAACATTGGTCTGGGAGTTCGAGTGTGTCCGATTCGAATCTCAGCGCTCTTTTTATAGTATGCTAGCGGCCGTATCGGAAGACATGCGCAAAATCCATCTTCACTTTTTCCTAACATCGGATCAATTTGTGCTAGTTCTCCAATATAAAATCCTGTAGTGATTCCAAACAGTATTCCTTGGATTTATTAGCAGTTCTAGTTTTTATGGTGAAAATATGATCCGATTCCAAGCGATCTTTAAGGAGATAATACAAATAAACAATCGAGCTAGTTTCATGTTAACAAAGCCATATAAGAAATACGCTATCATCCTTCGGATTTTCCCGTAACTGTTATGTTTTGCCAACATGCCAAGGGAGGTGATTGATAAATCAACAGAGGATTTCGCCTATATTATGACAGGGTTACACCGCTTTCCTCTTGCGGCACAGTTATCGAGTTTCGAGATCGTCATGCTCCAGTCTACAGAGCTATAAATGGGTGCTTGACTCTGCTTTTGAGTTAGAGAAGGTTAAGGCAGCGAGGAAGAAACTGGACATCCCGTCTGATAAAAAATGTGGACCTGGTATGTTGAAGTCTCTAACACTTCACTCCCTTACGGCAGTTGTTTTAGCTACTTTTACCTTTTATGAGAACTTGATGCCGTGTAGCAGTGAAAGAACCTCGCTCAAGAAGCGGAAGGACAAATAAACAACAGACTCATCACGAAAACAAGAATCTACTAAGTTGACAAAATAGATTGAAGATTCTGATTTCGTCTTTTAACTAATGTATTTTTAAAAAATTTTTTAAAAGCATAGTGAGTGAGTTAATACAGATCCCATATACGTTACAACAGTATTCTCTTATGTCGCTGTAACTGTATAGAAGTCAGCTGTTGTGTTTCAGTTTAACTGAGTAGCAGTTTTTGTAAGCAGTGCTGTGCACACTGTCACAACGTGGCTTAATTAGAGTCTGTCTGAGTGCAGAGACAAGACCCCAGTTTTGAGGAAAGTCTGAGAAGATAGATTAAGATGAGAATTTCAGTGAATGTGGAAGGATGAGACTTATAGCTTCAAGGGTGAAAACCGAGATTGACTCTCCCTCGCCACTTGTGACTTATTTACTAGCTACTGTCTCGCCACCTCTGACTACAAGAAAGGAGATAAGGTTACACTAAGTTATCCACAGACACCACTATACAGTCAAAGCATACAAGTACAGTATAGTTAAAGATAAACTGATCCAGGGTACATTTTACAGTTTATTAAACAACAAATCAATACCACAGCAACCAACAATAACGTGCGAGTTCGCACTACCTGGAAAAAAGAACAAATCAAGTGACAGACACAATATAAATTACCACGCTCTCTTTCACACCTGCACGAAAACAACTAAGGATAAAGAAATATACTTGGCGGGGGTCTCTAAGTAAGAGCCAACACTCCTAACTACACTATTGATACTAACTAAACACACTGGCCCGCTGAAGATTTATAAACTAAATGACTACACTGTCTCAAAGGCGCTCTAGGCGGTCCTGCACACCTAACTAATACACCACAAAGAAATGCTACGCTAATGGGTTCTGCAGTACTACCTCAGAGGCTGTCCTCTAAGTATTTCTATCTAACCCTACTGTTCCTGAGGAAACCGCTAAACTCATCTCTCTCTCTCCTCTGTTTCTGTTCAGTGCCTTTCTGACGCTATCGTCTTCGTCTGAGGCTCCGATAAATTGCTTTTCGTCATGCACCTCCTCCCGTTAGCATTTAGAAAGGCATGTTTTCCCTCTCTCTTCTCCTGAATACTGATGAAGGGGTCCTTGGTGAATATATATATATAATTAGTTGCCTAAGGCTGTAGATTTTATCACTGCTGATGACACTCAATTCTTCAAACCGACAAGTTAGCCCGCTTCGGGTTTAGGCCTACTGCATTATTGTGGCAGTATGTAAACAACACCAGGCAACGTCACCTGTTTTGGTATTGGGCCTTTACGAGCTAAGAGCTCCTATTTAGAGGCAAGTCCCCCGCGGATGTATAGGTCTCCTTACGTCAAGAGAACTTCTAATTCCTCTCAGTGTTGCAGACGTAACTGGGCGCCAGGTACAAAGCACGTACCCAGTTTTCTTCAGTTACACTGATGTCTCGTGCCTCCCTCTCCCGAGGAGGCAAAGTCCGTTGTAGGCTTAGGTTTATCTACAACCTGCCCGCCGTGAATCGCTGTAAAACAAAATAACATCTATACAACAATTCAAAATTACCTAATACATAACTCATTAACACCCAAGATTCATCTACACCCTGGTGTCCCCTAAATTAATAAATCTCCCCTACACACAAGCTACATACAAGAAATAAAAAAGATATTTCTGCCCGAGGGTCAGACTAAATTAAAGCTACCTCCTTTCTCTCCCGCACAAATTACTCGCTGTCTGTTACATTAAACCCAGACGCGGGCTGACCTGATTCTTTTGTGTGCGTGATCTCGCCGGTAGGCGTCACAACATCGCTTCACTGAAGCCAATATCCTACTGTACTGAATAATTTCCCAGCCCTATTCTTATTAAAGACTGCCCCGGGAAGGTTATCAAATTAGCAATATTATTTAACACACGTATACATACATCATCTATGTGAATATTAAACCCCATTCACCCCTTGTCTTCTGACTTCATTACCAAATAGCACAACTTATTAACACACAAACCACACCCGCGTATATTCACTACAATTATCGTAATCAAATGCGTTTACTCGGACCTCGTTATTACATTACACAGAGCTCCCGTCTAACTTAGCCCCTAACCTCATACAGTTAATTAACTCAAAACCGACACTAATCATAGATACTGCTAGCTTATACATAGTATAATTATAGACAAAACTTACACTACACTGGCTCTAGTTTTGTATAAGTCAGCAATTGATGGCAACTCCTGACTAATAAAAATTAAATTTAATCGCAGAAGAAAACTTACTAACGTGCTAAAATCCTATAGAAAAAACTTCCTACACAACTATTAATTTATGAACATATCCAAACTTTACAGAATCTCCCGAACCGGGCAGACTTAAATGGCGCTTGTTCGCGGCAGAAAATTCTTGGACTTGTGAGCGCTAACTAATTTTGACGCTCAATATATATATTGCTAATAGACTGATGCAAGACGGACGCGGTGAGTCATCGCGTCTGGCATCATCTTCCAGGAACCGCTTTTGCCCAACTTTTCACCTAATATCATGCTTGCACATAAATTAAATCGAACCCACCCAATCATAACATAATCTTAACCTCTGACTCATCGTTGACCGAGCAATCGCAAAATTATTTCTGCTGGCTCGCCGAAGTTATACGTAATATTTTGTAATGCTTCTGACCTCCTATCTACCAGAATGAATCACTGGTTCCGCGTTACAACCTGGGTAGGGGAATTCTCCCATTCCCACAAATAAAAGGGTAGGTGAAGGTTGTCTGGGTAATCCTAACGCCATAAAGAATAACCCAGAATTAATAAATAACGAACTCGAACGCTTAAGAAGAATTAAAGAACCAAAATAATAAAATGGCGGGGGTGGTTTGTGTATTTAGTTGTGTTATGTGGTCTTGTAGTCAGAAGACAAGAGGTGAAGGGGATTTAATATTAACAGAGATGGGGTATATATATGTGGGTTAAATAATTGTGTTTAATTGATAACCTTACCGGGTCAGTCTTTAAGAAGAATAGGGCTGGGAAATTATTCTGTACCGGGGATTTTAGCTTCAGTGAAGGGAATGTTGTGACGCCTACAGGCGCGACAAGCACACAAAAGATTCAGGTCAGCCCGCGTCTGGGGTTTACGTAACAGACCGCTAGTTAATTGGTGCGGGAGAGAGATAGGAGGGGAAATGTATATTGGTCTGACCCTTGGGCAGAAATATCTGTTTATTTCTTGTGAGTAGCTTGTGTGTAGGGGAGATTTATTAATTTAGGGGACACCAGGGTGTAGATGAAGTTTAGGTGGTAGTGTGTTATGTATTAGAAGATTTTGAATTGTTGTATAGATGTTGTTATTTTTGTTCTACAGCGTCACGGCGTGGTGGAGGTTATAGATAGCCCTAAACCTACCACGGACTTTGCCTTCTCAGGAGAAGGAGGCAAGAGACATCGCAGTAATTGAAGAAAACTGGGTACGCGCTTGTACCGGCGCCCAGTACATCTGCGATACTGAGAGGAATTAGAAGTTCTCTTGACGTGAGGAAACCTACGCCTCAGCTGGAGACTTGCCTCAAATTAAGGAGCTTTTAGCTCGCAAAGACCAGCACAATCACAACAGGCTACGTTGTCTGGTGTTGTTTTTACACACTGCCATAATAATGCAGTGGGCCTAAACCCGAAGCGGGTTAACCCGGTAGTTCGAAGAATTGAGGGTCATCAGCAGGGATAACATCTTCAGCCTTAGACAACAACTTATATCTGTAGTAAACAAGGCCCTCTTCATCAGTATTCGGGAAAAGAGAGAGGGAAAACATACCTTTCCAAATGCTAACGAGAGGAGGTGCGTGACGGAGAAGCAACTCATCGGAGCCTCAGACGAGACAGCATCAGAGAGGCACTGAACCGAGACAGAGGAGAAAGGAAGGAGTTTATAGAGGAACAGTATGATTAGGTAGAATACTTAGAGGACAGCCTCTGAGTTAGCGCTGAAAAAAGTCTATTAGTGCAGCAGTTCTGGAGGTGTATTTGGTAGTTGTGCAGGACTGCCTAGAGCGCCTTTGAGACAGTAGTTATTTAGTTATACATCTTCAGCGGGACAGTGTGTTAGTAAATATAGTGTAGTCAGGAGTGGTGGCTCTTACTTAGAGACCCCCACCAAGTATATTTCTTTATCCTTAGTTGTTTTCATGCAGGTGTGAAAGAGAGTGTGGAAATTTTTACATATTGTGTCTTTCACTTAAATTGTGGTTTTTTTCCAGGTTGTGCGAACTCGCACTTTATTTTGTTTGCTGTGGTATTGATTTGTTGTTTTTAATAAACTATAAAAATGTACACTGGATCAGTTTATCTTTAATTATACTGTATTTATATGTTTTGTCTGTATAGTGGTGTCTGTGGATAATTTAGTGAAACCTTATCTCCTTTCTGGTAGTCAGAGGTGGTGAGACAGTAGCTAGTACATAAATCACAAGTGGCGAGGGAGAGTAAATCTCGGTTCTCACCCTTGAAGCTATAAGTCTCATCCTTCCACATTCACTGTAATTCTCATCTAAATCTATCTTCTCAGACTTTCTTATAATTAGTGTCTTGTCTCTGTACTCAGACAGACTCTAAAAGTTAAAGCCACTTCGTGACAGTCTCCAGTTCTCTTCTCTTTGTGGTTTTCGGTCTATTTCTCTTACCTTGATGACAAGACCCAGACAAGTGCCACTGGAGCAAGAGGTGAGAAGAAGGCACTGGAGGTGGATAGGGCGCACACTAAGAAAAACCTGTTGACAGAATTACCAGGCAGTCAGTTTCGGAATCCACATGGCGCGAGAGTTAGTGGGAGACCAAGGAACAAATGGAAAAATACTGGAGACAGTCATGGAGGGCACGAAGAAGACACTCAAAGACCTTGAACTGATGGCACGTGACAGGAAGATTTAGCAGAAGCTTGTTGGGGGCCAATGCTCCTTGGGGAGCTAAAGGGTGAGGATGATGATAAAATAAGATACATTATCTTACCATTACAGAATGACATTTTATATACAGTTAAATATATTACCTTACCGTAAACAACGAGCTCGGAACATACATAGATTAATGTGACAAAGTATATCGCAAGAGGTTAGCCTCAGATCTCACTTGATATATGCGGCTTTCAACTAGCCGTAAGCTCTGTGGTATCTGAAGTGCCAACAGCTGTGTTTTATGCCGGCAGCGAAAGTTTGTATACAAACAGATAGCCTGTTAATATCAACGCGAGTGCTGATCTTCAGGAAGGGCTGCTGGAAATTAGCCAATGGTTATCAATAATCCGCTGCTTGTAGGTTGCATATTTAAGTCAAATAACTGGTTTATGGACGGGATTTTGGTTAACTCTGGCCTAGTCTAGCTCTCAAACAGGACGCAAAATAGCCCTTTTCTGTAAACAGCAGACAATTATATAGAAACATCGACATCACTTTCAAGGCAGAAACATTTAAGAAATTAATGTGGTTTTTAAAACAACTGAAAGTAGATCCAACAGCACGTGGAAGTCATAGAGAGCGTGTCTTGGAAATTTCCAGATTTCTCGGGAGAGCTGACAGGAGAAGGATAAGACCACCAAAATGTGGCCAGCACTAGCTGCTTTATGACACCGCCAACGATAACATCCTATCTCCACAGTATTAACATCATCATCATCATCATTATCATCTTCCTTTGCGCTCCTTACAGAGCACGAAACCAGGACTGCAGCCTGTCATTTTGCAGGAAGCCAGCATCAAGCAGTCACATGCACTTGCGGCAGTGGTTTCTATGGCAATTTGTTTAACGTGATGAAGCTACCAGCTCTATACACAACATCATATTTTAGTCGCCTGAGGGTGCAGACGTTCTATTCTGTCTTTGTCTTCCGAGGACCTACACGGGGGGCGTGTCCTAAATTTAGGCCAAGAATTTTCCATGACGTAGCAGAATTACCATTATACACAATTTTATTTTGGTGGAAAAGTATGTGACAGAGAACTGATCAAGTTACTTATGTTTTTAGCTATGTAATCGTTTTTTCTTTGCTGATTTCATGTATCCAGAAAATAAATGACAAAGATAATAAAGAGGGAAACCCGATGCCTGTAAGTGGTAAATAAATAACGAAACCAGGTAATTGGTAAGCCCTTGTAAGGAAGAACAACAAAAACCCA
Source organism: Oreohelix idahoensis (assembly GCA_024509875.1). Lineage (NCBI taxonomy): Eukaryota > Metazoa > Mollusca > Gastropoda > Stylommatophora > Oreohelicidae > Oreohelix > Oreohelix idahoensis. Next base: position 176,160 of record JAMPIV010019125.1, read on the forward strand.
ACAAAAACAGGCACACAGAAAGAATAATACAAAGAAAGAAAGAGGCAATAGAAAAGAACTATTTCTGTTTATTTCTGTTGTTTAATACCCTCCTTCTTTCTTTCTTTCTTGTCAGTGCTAACCATCCACTTAGTTCCGTTAATTAGTGACTTAACAAGTAAATAGCCCAGATAGCTAGAATTTTATTTTGTCTCTCCCAACATGTTCGTAATATCAATCCTCCTCCTCCTCCTCATTATCATCATCATCAACATTAACATCATCACCCTTCAGCTTTTCGGGGGCATAAGTATTCCACATATACTTTCAAAGCCCTCCTGTCCTGTGACATCCGCTCCTTGTCTTTCCTATACCTTAAACTCATGTCTCTAGGTCTATTGTCCATGTGTTTCTCGGTCTCCCTCTTCTTCATTTACCCCGAGGATTCCAGAACAAATACTGTCATGTATTACTATTAATATGTTTCATGACTGTAGTTGATCTGTTCATCTTGTTGATATTTTTGTGCATTAAAGTTTCTACAGGATAGGATAGTCGGCCCCATGTCGAAATCTGCTTAATCGCCTTTTACGACTTTGCTTGGTAGTTTACAGTATTACTATTCTTTATTCCCCTTTCCGGCCCTGGTAACACAGGAGAAATCAATTATCAATTTACCCTCTGATTCATTAACGTTAATAATACAAAATCTCAATGTAATGCGGTTAGAGGGTGCTCTGGCTGACAGAGGAATAAGAATAAATGATTTTATGACGCTTTTCACTTTTAATAAAAGCTAACTCATCGCTGTTATCATCAGTTGCCATCTCTACATGGAAGGTTGGCTACAATGGATCTCCAACGACTTCTGTCTCTTGTCTTGATCGTGGACTCTGAAAGACTCTTTCCTGTCCATCTCTTGATGTTATTTCCCCACTTATAGCTATGTCTTCCTCTTGCTCGCTTGCCTTCAATACTTCCTTTTCCTATTATGGTCTTCTGCAAGGTGTTATGTCTTTTTATAATATTTTACCTGTCTAATTTTGATCTGCTTTATTAATTCTATTTTCATTTCTAGGTTTTCTAGGACTTTATTTATTTTCTTCTCTTTCCATGAGAAGTTCCCAATTCTTCAACATATCCACATCTCAAGGCCCTCAATTCTTTCCTTTAGTTCCTTTTCCATTGTCCATGTTTCTCCACCATACAAAAATGAAGAATATAAGTAGCATTTGACGATGCTCGGTTTAAATTTGTGAGTTAGTTTTTAGATGTTAGTATCTGTCTCATGTTGTGAAATGTAGCTTTGGCTATTTGTGGTAAAGTGGGATGTTATAAATATTTATAGGGGACTTAGTGTACTGACTGAGATCAGCTGTGAAGGTATCTGTATCTAATAAGTGTGGTGTATTACAGATGACCTTACTTGCTACCACATTTATGCCTCAGTCAGAATTATTCTGGAATATTGTGATGACTACGTTAAATGTCTAGGGTTATGAAAATGATGAAGTGTAAGTCACAACAACAACAGACAGATAAACAATTTAATTTATTCTACAACACTTTACAACACTGTGACACTCACACACATATAACGCTCTATAAGACTATCTTAAATGAGTCAAGTGTTTAAGTTTAAAAATATATGTATTAATTCTTGTCAATAATGGATATCCTGATTCAACTACACAGTGAACCAGGAATCACAATCAAATGTAATTACAAGTATTATTTACACAGTTTATATATATGAACTTTGTATTGACATAGTTTATTATTATTATTCTATGTGTGTAATTGGTGCAGTAGTAATATGAGGTAATACTGGTTTTGTTCAAGCTTGGTTGTTGTTTTTCATCATGACTTCAAGTGTTTGATTATCGGGGAAATAGTATTGGGAAACTTTCACAGTTCCTGTCATTTGAACCAATTAATTGTCCCTCTGTGGTTAACAAAATGTCAATTTTTGAGGGGGCACATAATGTTGAGCTACTCTGGCCACAGAAGCTTATCTTTCGTGATGGCGGCAGGAAAAGACTCCTCTGCTCGATTGCTTCCTGTGTTCTGGAGACACCTCACTGGTCGCTATCTGGACCCAGAAGTATGCTGTCAGCCTCTGGATTCAGCAAAACCCAGACCAGGTGCTGCTTCAATAACTAGGACCACAGTCCCTGAAACAAGAAGGTTGTACCTCCTACTTCAGATCTAATTTATAATCTATTTCTACACTGAACACAATACAGAACAAACACTGAGTTCAGAGCGTTAGGCCAACTACTAGCTTCATCTGAAACAATTTACACCAGTATACTCCTCCTAAATGGTTACTACGCCTCTGCAATTCCAGCATTAGTTCCTTCTAGTCAATAAGATAGGTGTCAGTGTACTGTGGAGCAATATTTAGGCCTTGCCTCATGTTCGCTACTGAACCACACACATATACAGACATAAATTATCAATTTACATTCAATTTTCATTAAAAAGATATTGAATATATCAAGCTTACCACAATTCATGGAAATAATACACAGATACGTTGACTGGCGATGAATAATGGCACAAATTCCGATCTGCCTCTGTCCCAGACTTTTATTTAGAAAAATATGATCTGGATCTCAACGCACTGTTTCTTAGTAAGTTTATTTTAACATGTGGCACTGAACTGACGCTCCTAATTGCCTATATTGGCGGGTCTAACCAATCGAGCCATGTTTACACAAGCGTTTGAAAAAAAAGTACCCTTCCTTCCGTCTCCCCTAACAACAAAAAATAGTATTTGCAGACCGACTAATCATGTTTAGCCTTACATATACTTTCCGCCAATCAAATAGGAGGTAACATGTTGGCCTATTTCCCGTACAATGGTGGTTTCAAAACCTGCCACTGCGCAATTCTGATTTTGGTGTTGTCTGACAGCACCACCATTTTATTTTGGCTATAATTTGTTAATTCCTAGACTATTTGCGTAACGTTTAACATATTCTTTGTCAGCAAGTCCTAAGGAACCCAATTATATAAATTTAAGGGAGCTAGGTGGCTGCGTTCAAAATGTGCATTTTCTTCTACCTCCTGTTCACTTCGATACGATGTGGTGTCTGGGTACTGTCAGGCTTTCAAACGTAAACCAGTATAATGTCATGTTTCCCAATAAGCATTTTTCAGGTTTTTAAACCTAACTCTCGTATGGGTAGTGTTTTTTATCACTGTCCATCTGAAAAAAGTGTTGCTTCTGGTCTTTCGCGCGGGGAGGGTATTAATTTTGTATCGCGAGACGCGTGTTAGGGTTGCATGCGTTCCTGCTTTCAGCCCTCCCTCTCTTTCTATCCTAAGTCCATCTGTCCTTTCGTTTATGTTAACGTAGTGTATAAAATGAAATTAATGGAAGTATTAATTTAAGTCATTAATCAGCTTGCGTATCTCAAGGTTTTCTTAGAAATGCAGTACACGTTTTATTGTGTTGTGGAAACGCGTGTATGCTGCTATAGGCTTTACTATCAACGTGGAAACGTTACTATTTTGCAGACGAAGTAGAAAACAAGGGGGATTTTTGTACGCCATTGTGACAGCACTGTACTTTAATCGACGTGGTTGAAAAACATAACAGCTTTATAAATGTATATTTGAGTCGTCTCTACTATTGATTTGTTAACACTGCTGTCTGCAAACACTTTTCTACAATAAGTATGAAGCTGCGATATGATCCCGTGACAGCTTATTGCGTAGCAGCTATACCTTTTGTTGCAACTATACCTGTCGAAGGAGAAGGAGGAGATATGAAAGAAAGATAGACATACAGATAGGCGGACAGAAAGAAAGACAGACAGACATACAGAAACTAAGCAAGCAAGAAAGAAAGTAAAAAGGAAGGGAGCAAGTAAGAATGTATTGAAGGAAAGAAGAAAGGAAGAAAGACAGACAGACAGACATACCGAAAGCAAGCAAGAAAGAAAGTAAAAAGGAAGGACAGAAGGAAGACAAAAAATAAATTAAAAAAGAAAGACAAATAGAAAAAAAACAATTCATTCTTCTTCCTCAAGTACCATGCCTGGTGACGTAAGTGTGATCAAGTCTCTTTCTGATGTCATCATCATCAGCTGCCATCTCCGCAACGAATGTCTGCTGCAATGTATCTCCAACGTCTTATCTTAATGGTGCACTCTGATACACTCTTTCCTCCCCATTTCTTGATGTTATCTTCCCACTTATAGCGCAGTCTTCCCTTTGCATGTTTGCCTTCAACTCTCCCTTCTATTATGGTCTTCTGCAAGGTGTCATGTCTTTTTATATGGCCAAAATATTTTAGTTTCAAACCTAGGTTTTCTAGGACCTCTTAATTTGTTTTCTTCTCTTTCTGTGAAATGCGTCCCATTCTTCTATATATCCACGTCTCGAGAGCCTCGATTCTTTCTTCTAATTGCTTATTCACTGTCCATGCTTCTACTCCATACAGTAATGATGAATATATATAACACGTGATGATTCTCAGTTTTAATTTGTGAGTTAATTGTTTCGATGTCAATATTTGTTCTGATGTACACCAGGATAAATGAAGGTACATGTAGAGCCTTGCCAATCCTAGGTGGAAATAGCTAGATCTAGTTTTTTTTTTTTTTGGCGGGGGATGGGGGGAGGAAAGGGGGGGAATCCCGTTTAGGTGACAATTTCCTTCATTGGCTGAAGAACGCCTCCTAGAACAACTTTTGATTTTTCGCCAAAAGTAGCCCAAAATACCCAAAAGTTTCCCAATCTAGGTGTTTTTTACAGTACCATCTAGGTTGTTTCTTTTTTTTTTTTTTTTTTCAATGCAGAGTGGCAACACTGCCAATGAAGGTCAGTTTCATACTACTGTACTGAGTTGAATTGCACTATAATTTCCGCAATTTTTTTCAAATTTCGGCGCCCTTCGGAAGACGGCTCCCAGCGCGAAAATAAAAAGGGACAAACAGAATGAAGAACTGGGAAACAATAAAAGTGAAAGAGAAGTATTGCTGGACTCAGTGAGCGGGCCTAACCTCTGTAAAGAATATTCTTGAATGGCGGGAGAGAATATTGATTTTGCCTTAGCTAGATGTCCAAGCGCAAGGAGACAATCGTACAGTCTGTCGCAAAGCAACTTCTGGCCTCAGGAAACCAGAGACGAGGGGGGAGGGGGGGATACTCTGGTATTCCATGTGCACTTTAAGAAAGAGCGCCCGATTGGCTAAGTGGTTTGCGTGTTTGGCTCTCTCTCACGGAGAAGTTACCGGGTTCCGAGCTCGAAGCTTGGTAGTAACATGTTTCAGTCTACCCAGCTGTAAATGGGTACTTGACTTTGCTCCTGAGTTAGGGAAGGCTCATAAAGCTGGACCTTGTTTAGTGAAGTCTCTAACACATCACTACCCAACGGGATTATTTGCTATGGGTACAATATTTTTTTTTTACTTTAAGAAAACATTATACGCTACTTCTTGTTTCCAAAGCTGCAAATATAAAGAAGCTCCCACTTACAGTTACACACTCCTCAGTAGTTTTTATCTTTAGCTTGTTGAAAAGATGATATCCCAATCTGTTGGCACCTGTGAGAATTCTGAAGATAACCACTTGTTTACTTCTGCTAAGCTGGTAATATGCATCATTTGTGAGTGTGCGTGTGTGTGTGTGTGTCCTGGATGCTCTGTATCTGTTCTTAATAAAACTCTTGGCCTCTACGTAAGTGTTGCTTGTGTCAAGTTGAACGAACGAACGAAAGAACTGTAGCCTATTTTCAAAGGGTTAAGAATTGGGCACGCAGGCCCGTCTTACATTCTGCTCTTCCTCTCTCTGTCATCTTGCATACTGTAACCTTTCAATCGCACATGTATTTTGAGCATTATTTAAGCATACAACATTATCAAAGTAAAATAATAACATACATTTGTAATATCCAGTCATAATCAAATTTAAGTATGTTAAAAAAAAAGAGAAAAAAATAATAAATAAATAAAAAAAATACAAATGAAAAATAAATAAAAAATAACAAACAGACAAACAGACATAATCTAAACCATTCATACAGTAAATTAGAAATCATTTGAAACATAATCAGATTGTGGTGGCATATTGTTGTATGCGATCGGGGTCTTTATATTTATATGCTTGCGTGGGTAAGAGTGGCACGGTTTGCGAATGTTATTATTATTGCTGTCTTAATTACAAGGGGCGTTCAAAAAAGTAATGCACCACATCGTTTTTCTCAGCTAATAATGAAGATAGAAGCATGAAATTTTGCACACTTTAAATGTGGCATGTGTCAATTGTGTGCACCAAATTGCAGTTCAGAGAATCAAAGAATCAGGAAGTGGAGATATGGAGCTGCTTGATCGGCCGCGCTGTGGACGTCCTGCCACAGCCACCAACGCAGAAATGTTGAAATGCGCTGAGGGCATTATTCTTACTGATAGGCGAATCACTACTCAACAATTGGCCTTACAGCTGTCAGTCAGCATTGGTAGTGCAAATGCAGTTATAAAAACTCTCGGATTTTCTAAGGTTTGCGCAAGATGGGTTCCTCGAAGTCTCACAAATGACAACCGATTGCAAAGGAAAGCAATTTCTTCTGAATTGTTGGAGCGTTTAAATGCTGATGGAGAGAACTTTTTGGCTAAGATCGTTACAGATGACAAAACCTGGGAACATCATTTTGAACCTGAGACAAAAAGACACTCGGTGGAGTGGCATCATCCGCAATCACCACGAAGAAAGAAATTCAAAACGATTCCTTCAGCTGGAAAGGTCATGATCACTGTCTTTCGGGACATTGAAGGTGTGATTCTTGTGGACGTTATGCCAAGAGGAGAGACAATCAATTCGCAAGCTTACATTAAGACATTGAAAAAACTCAATCAACGTTTTCGCAGAGTTCGGCCGCACAAGAATCCAGCAGACCTGCTTCTCCTTCACGACAATGCGCGCCCTCACACAAGTCTGGCAACACGGGAAGCAGTCACCAAATTGGGTTGGACTGTACTACCCCATCCACCCTATAGTCCCGATTTGGCACCCTCTGATTTTCATCTATTTGGTCCACTTAAAGATGCACTCCGTGGGAGAAGGTTTGAAGATGATGAAGGAGTGATTCATGCAGCGAAGAAATGGCTACATGATCAAGACAAAATCTGGTACGGGCTAGGAATACATGCACTTGTTTCGCGCTGGCATAAAGCCGTACAAGTTGATGGGGATTATGTTGAATAATACCGATGTTTACATGATATATTCATGTATATTGCGTATAAATTTCATGCTTTTTGAATAAACAGCTCCTGAGAAAAACGATGTGGTGCATTACTTTCTGAACGCCCCTCGTACTATCAGCTCTGGTCGGGCTTACAGGTGGCCGACAAATTGTGAGTCGTAAAGAAAGACCAAACAAAGTTACTCAAAGAACATCGTACAAATGGTGTAGGCATTTAGTTTGACTAACTGGAACAAGATGTACGCAGGATTCATGGCTCAACATGGACGATACATTTATTCGTAGACGCAATACAGATTCAATCATAGTAGTAGCAGGCATCATCAATAACGTAGGTAATTACATCGAAGCATCACGGTGCATAGCATTCATACCTGGCAACCCAATTACTTCCCCACATGCTCATTGAACCCCCACAGATCTCGTTATGGAGCTTGTCAAACAACCACGACGGATTTTGTGACGGGAGTAAAACCTTTAAATACATTGATGAATAATCCCGATACACTTCGGTAAGACTCTGGATCCCACTAGCAATACGTCATGGCATATGCGTATTGAAGTTTAGCCAGATCTCGGCAAATGGCAAAGATATCATAATAATTGACACACAAACGAGCCCCTGTATTGGCTAACGTGAACACTCCTTACCAGGAGACTTTTACTAACTTCATGACTGCTTCCCATAATTTGGGTAAGGCTTACAATCAGGTTCATCCACAGACGACCGTCTCAGATCATCGCCATTAGGCATATCTCTACATAACGTAATTGTTCTCTGGCAACAACCGAGCGCACCCGTTTGCGCTTCTGTGTTCAACATAGTGTATGATAGCGCGTAAATAATTAATCATATATATTTTCTTAGATGTGCTCAACATTTAAAATACACGCGCAAAAAGGACTTAACACATATAATAAGAACTCGTGAAATAATGGACATCTGCTGTTGAATGACCAGGAACTTTGTGTGTTGTCAGCGCATGTGGAAAATGTTCCCACAGGTGAGCAGCTTTGAGTCCCAAACAGATACTGCCACAGTGAGTGAATTGTTGACGCCTCCACTATACGAGATTCAGCTTCATGACCTATGCTCCTTAGGGAGGTAAAGGGTATTGACTGATAGATGATAATCGTGCATATAGGCCCGTCTTGCATTTTGCCCTTCCTCTTACTCATCTTTTATTGCTAGTTATCCAGACATTCTCCAGCATACTTAAAGTATTAATTTAATGAGGTAGCTTTCCACCTTCCTATGCCAATCTGTCAGCCTCTTCGTTTCGGGGGATGTTGCCATGAGATGGGATCCACTGTATCATAACTCATAGAGTTTGTGGAGTTTTACTTTTAGGTCATCCAGGTCGGCATTATTATGACTTTTCAGCGCAGCAATTACTGATAAAGCATCTGTGGATAGAGCTACTTGTCTCTTAGAGCTTTCTTCTGTCATTAAGAACTGTCAGTCCTATAATCACCCGTGTGTTACCGGGGCCCGAAAGGGGAGCAAAGAATAGTAACACTGTACCCTACCAGGCATGTCGTAAAAAACGACTAAGGAGGGTTGGGCATGGGGCTGGTTACCCCATCCCGTAAAAAACTTTTTACCACAAAAACTTCAACAAACATGGACAAGTCAAATAAAGAAGTCCTATAATATGGCTCTGAAACATGGACAGCAAGGAAAATATCAATGAAAAAGCTACAGACTGTCATAAACACGTTGATGACGTTACAAGGCAGCAAACGTTCTGAAACCCCCATGATAAGAGAGATAGAGGAAGACCAAAGAACACATGTGGAAGACAACTGGAGACAGGCATGAAAGAGATAAAGAAGACATAGAAAAAACTTGAACAGACGGCACGGGACATGAAGACGGCACGGGACATGAAGACGGCACGGGACATGAAGACGGCACGGGACATGAAGACGGCACGGGACATGAAGACGGCACGTGACATGAAGACGGCACGGGACATGAAGACGGCACGGGACATGAAGACGGCACGGGACATGAAGACGGCACGGGACATGAAGACGGCATACGTTTGTTGAAGGATTATGCTCCTTGGCGAGCTAAAGAGTGATGATGATGACGATACCATTTAATATTGTAATAACTGTCTTATAGCCATACCATTTAAACTTTTTTCACTGCAACACTTTTCTTTATTGAAATAATTTTAAATTCAAAGCTATGTGAAATGAATAAACTGAAACCGCAAAGGTCTACACATCGACTTACCAAAACGTGAGGTGCTGCAATTAGGGTGGAACTTAATTTACGATATTGCGTTCCGTATTGAACAGGTACGTAACTAACTGTTGCTCTGTATATTTCTTATTCATTGACGCAACAATCTTCTGGTATTGCTCGGTAACCACGAGAGCTAAGTCACGCATGTGAAACTGCTGTATGCAAGTTACAATTTACTTACCTGTCAAACAATTATTTATGTTTGGTTACACTGGCTAACAAAAAAAAATTTTTTTTTTCTTTCTCTAACATTTCTATGTTTTTCTGGTCAATTTTAATGCGCTGTTTTTAAATCTGCAAACCGTTTTTCTCTATCAGGTCGGGATCTCTAGAAATACGCAATTGAAGTTTTTTTAACAACGCATACAGTATTACAACATCATTTGTACAAGAAGTATAACAGTTATGTAGGCTTGAATTTCTTTGCAGTCGACTTTCGTCGGTGAATGGCATGTGGTACATCGCGATGAAGCATCCAACAATAATCGGCAAGCATGGTCACACTCCACCGTCCTTGATAACGTGACTCCATTACGGCGATATCTTGATTGAATCGTTCTCCATGTTCATCGCTGACTTCGCCAAGGTTGTCAGGGAAAAAGTCAAGATGCGAATCGAGCAAATGGATTTTGAGGGACATGTTACAGCCCATAATTCTGTATGCATCTATGCACTGCTTAACAATATGCACATAGTCGACTGATTTGTGATTTCCCAGAAAGTTATCGACGATCGATTTGAATGCCATCCATGGGCGAAGTTCACTACCATGTAACAAGTTCTCGAATTGTTTGTCTGCAATAACTTTCCTAATCTGAGGTCCTACAAAGATACCTTCCTTTATCTTTGCATCGCTAATTTGCGGAAACTTTTCTCGAAGATAAGTGAAAGCTTTGCTCGTTTTATCTAACGCTTTTACGAAATTCTTCATGAGCCCCAACTTTATATGTAACGGTGGTAAAATGATGCTGTCTTTGTTAACTAATGGCTCGTGTATTACATTTTTATGCCAGAGCTGCATACGATCCCTGATAGGCCACACCTTTCTTGCATAATGTTCCTGTCTGTTGCGGCTGTCCCATTCACATAGGAAGCAACAAAATTTAGTATACCCAGTCTGCATGCCCGTGAGAATTGCAATGACCTTTAGGTCTCCACAAATCCGCCATTGGTAGTCATTGTACTTTATTTTTGCCAAAAGTATAGCCATATTGTCATAAGTGTCTTTCATATGAACAGAGTAGGCGACTGGAATTGATGAAAATAAATTTCCATTATGCAATAACACGGCTTTTAGACTAGTCTTGGAAGAGTCGATGAAAAGTCGCCATTCGTTGACTATGTGCTCATGACCGAGGTGCACCATTAGACCTTTTACATCTTTGTAATAGCAAATGTCATCATCCATCTCAAAGTATTGAACAAGTTCTCTGTGTCTATGACGAAATTTAGATATCGGAGTATTGGGCGCTAAAAGATTCCATTCTTTGAGTCGCGAACCGAGTAATTCCGCTTGTCCCCCTTTGGTGAGAGCGAGATCACGTATTTAGATCTGAAAGTTCTGGAATGGTTTAATTAAGTGAACACCCATCATTCACCGGTATATAATCCGAGTCAGAATTAGTTTCTAAAGCAGGTAAACTATCACTTTCTGATGGTTCATTCACGTCCAACGGATATTGTTCTGGTGGAACTTGGGATCGGGGACACGTGATTGGATCATGAGGCACTGGTTTCGAAACCGATTTCAATATTTGGATAAACCACAGACTTTCTAGTTTTAAAAAAAGTGAAACCATAGATATTTGTCAAGCAGAAGTAACAATCAGTAGCGTGATTTGTCGGTTCACGCCCTGATATTACTGGCACTCCAAAAGGCATCGACTTATGCTTCGGCGATTTTCGTAACCACACCTGCAATGTATTTGCACAAGTCGAACAAACTGCAATTTGGCATCCAAGATTTATTTGCATCATCAACTTTCGAATCGAAATAAAGTTTCATAATGCTTTTCTTTAGCAATGTTGTAAAGATTTTTCTAGTGAACACGATCGGTAAAAATATGCCGCACACAAAACAGAACAGATCAGCCGACATTTCTTATAACTTCTAGAAAAGCCATTATTTCACTCAGAATTATTTCAAAATACAGTAACTATTTGAAATATAACGTAACATATGTCATGCATCTTTTAGCAGTATAAAAAGTAGAATTATTTTGCATTTTATTAATTTTTAAAAAGTTATATAGTAAAAATGAAACGGAGCAAATAACGGTTTCCCAAAAATATATTTATTCACAAATATCTTAAGAACCCGACGTGATAGAGATAAACGGATTTCAAATTTGAAATCAGCGCAAGAAACGGACCTAAGAACACTTATTCTTATATAAGAAAGAAAAATGTTGTTTGTCAGTGTTATTGGAAATTTTTCCCCATACAAACAACTTTAAATCAAGACGTGTTTTTTATACTGAAAACTTTTTTTTATGCCACATAATTTTTTTTTTTTTTTTAAGAGAGAGATGGCTGTCGTGGAATATTCTAATCCACATATATAAATTATCAAGTAAATATAAAGCCTAATAAATACATATAATAAATAAAGGAAGAAGAATGGTAAAGAACAGTGCTGTCACAATGACAGTACTCGAAATCCCCCTTCTTTTCTACTTCGTCGGCAAATTGTAACGCTTTCACGTTGATATTAAAGGCCTTCTGCAACATACACGCGTTTCCCAAACACACAATAAAATGTGCTGCCTTTCTAAGAAAAACCTTGAAATATGCAAGTTGACCTAAATTTTAAATTCCATTCATGTCTTTTTCTACACTATGTTACCAAAAACCAAAAGACAGATGGACTAAAGGATAGCGAGAAGGGAAAGGCAGAAAGCCGAACACTAAACACGCGTCGCGCGATACACAAATGCTGCCATCACGCGTGTAAGACTACATGCACTAACTTTTTTTCGGACGGACAGTGATAAATTCACTACCCTTCCCAGAGTTAGGTTTTAAAATCCACAAAAAACGCTTATTAGGAAAGATAACAATTAGAAGGGTTTACGGTTGAAAACATAACAGTACCCAGACAGCACATCTTCGAAACAGGAGATAAAGCCTATAATGCTCCAGCCTGAACAGAGGGTGTCGGAGAGAAGTAAAACGGCATGGAATGGCCAAACAGTACACTGACAGGTACTGAGCAGCACCTGGTCAGAGCTTTGCTGAATCCAGAGTCGGACAGCATACTCCTTGGTCTTTTTAGCTATGAGTGAGGTGTCTCCAGAGCCCAGGGGAGAATTCGAGCAGAGGAGTCCTTTCCTGCCGCCATCACGCAAGATAAGCTGATTTGGCCAGCTGAGCTCAACATTAGGTCCCCTCATCTTGAAATGACTTTGTAAAAATAACATTCAGAGGGGAATTTAATTGTCTTAATATCAGGAACTGAGAACATCTCCAATACTAGTCCCAAAAGACAAACTATTGAAGTCATGATGACAAATACCAACAGAGCTTGAACAAAACAAAACCAGTATTACCTCATATTACTACTACACAACTGACACACATAGGATATTTTTAATAATATATGTCACTACAATATTCATATTGATAAAGTCTGTACATACACTTGTAATTAAAATTGATTGTGATTCCTGGTTCCTTTGTATTTGAATCAGGACACATATACCTTTATAACAACAATGAATACATATTGTTATTTGAAAAGTTATCAGTGACTCCTTAAGATATTCTCATAGAGTGTTATATGTATGTGAGTGTCACAGTGTTGTCAAGAGTAGTGGATTAAATTAAATTGTTTATCTGTCTGTTGTTGTGACTTACACTTCATCATACACATACCCTAGACACATAACGTAGTCATCACACTATTCCAGAATAATTCTGACTGAGATATATAGATATGTGGTAGCAAGTAAGGTTATCTATAATACACTACTCTTAATAGATATAGATACCTTCACAGCTGATCTCAGTCAGTACACTAAGTCCCCTATAAATATTTATAACATCCCACTTCACCACATATATTGGGGGCTCGTCCGGGATTTTGAATCTTTCCCTATTAAAAATATTGGGGGTAATTCACTTCAGGGAATATAAGAATTAAAAGGTATCCTTGGGTGGAATTAAATAAGGTTGAGCTCACGGTGCCTGTGTTGTCCATTAGATATATTTAGAGATTAAATTGTTGGTTAGACATTGTAGAAATTTACCTGATAGACAATGGCGGACCTGGCCAAGTTTCGATCTGCTGCTGTACAGACTGCAAAAGAGTTAGGATTAGATGGGCAAGTTATGGTTGCCTATGTCACTACGGAATGTGACAAATTTATTGAACGCGAAGAAAGAAGATTAGAAAAAGAGGCCGAAAGAAAGTTAGAGGCTGAGACTAAGAGGTTGCAAGCTGAGGCTGAGACTAAGAGGTTGCAAGCTGAGGCTGAGACTAAGAGGTTGCAGATTGAGGCTGACAAAGAGGCTAAGAAATTGGAAGCAGAAAGGGAAGAGAAGAAATTAGCTGCAGAAAGGGAAGAGAAGAAATTAGCTGCAGAAAGGGAAGACAAGAGATTAGCTGCAGAAAGGGAAGCAGAAAAGGAGGAGAAGAGATTACAAAGGGAACATGAGTTACGAATAAGGGAGTTTGAGTTTCAGGGCCATGCTCCTGAAAATGGTGCCAGTCCCTTTGCCTCTGATGCCACTGCTAGCCAAGGAGCCTCAACCTCAGCTATGAATTTTCATTTAGATCATTTTGTTGAGAAAGACGATGATATAGAGAGCTACCTAAATAGGTATGAACTATTAGCTACCACGTATGGGTTAGAGAGAGAAAGGTGGAGCTTAAAGTTATCTCAGGGACTTCGTGGGGCAGCTTATGAAGTTTTTGCAAAAATGAGCAGAGGTGATCAGGAAAATTATGACATGCTAAAGCAGGCTCTTTTGTTAAGGTATGAAAAGAATGCAGAATTTTATAGGAAAAAATTTAGGAATGCTAAACTACTGTCAGGTGAAACCTATCACCAGTTCTCTGCACGAATAGAGACATACTTGGAGAAATGGACTTCTCTGGGGAAAACCCAAGATCTTAAGGAAATGGTCCTTATAGAGCAATTAAGAGAGTCCATGGCTCCAGACCTGAGAAAGTTTCTCATGGAACAAGGTGCAGAGAGGCTGGGTGAGTTGCTAAATGTTGCTGAAAGGTATCAAGCAGCTCAAGCAGAGGTAACAGGTAATAAAAAGAAACAAGTGGACAACTTTAGGGCACCACAGAACTTTAATAAATTTGATCCTAGGGATCAAAATAAAGGTAAGCACCAATTTGATAGGCCACGGTATGAACATAAAAATAAATTCCCACAATTCGATGAAAGGAAATATGATGAAAGAAAATCTTTCAACCAAGGAAAAAGGTGGTGTAAAAATTGTCAGATGGACAATCATGACACTGACCGTTGCAGAAGGAAACCTGTGTATATGGCAACCCTTCAGGTCAGGTCGACCTCAAGACAGGAGGAGGATATTATGTTGGATACCACTCCAGAAGAGATGAGGAAGGCACAGGCTGGGGATAAAACACTCAAGCCTTGTTTCAGAAAATTGTCAACTTGTCATACAACTCCAGGCAAGGGAGATTTTTACATGAAAAACAAGTTGATGTATAGGAAGACTGGAGCTAGATCCAAAGGTCAGGGACAACTGGTACTTCCTAAAAGATATAGGGCAGACTTAATAAGGAGCCTACATGTGAAACCAGATGGGGACCATGAGAAGATAGGTACCATCATTCAAAAGGTGGCTCACAATTATTATTGGCCCAAAGCAAGATGGGACATTGAGAATTTTGTAGAAAGGTGTAGCATAGCCCATGAGGGAACACCCACAAGTGGGAACATGGATCAGGACCTGGACACGCCACGGGGCAAAATTAGGCCTGATAATAAAAAGAAATATAGATTTGGAAAAGTGGACCAAATGGAATGGGAAGCCCCTTTTCACGGACAAGCTTCACTTAACTGTTTTACAATGGCCACTATGCGGAGAGTGCAAACAGATGTCTTACCCCAGGATAAGCCGAAAATCCCTCAATCGGACTTAAACAAACTGGAGGAAGAGGATGTAGAGAGGAAATCTCTCATCAAGAATTTTAAGTGGGGAGAAAGCCCCAAAAGAAAAATTGGTAGCGGTCGTTTTGTGAATGATAATTCTGGGAGGAAAAATCATCACTATAAAGCTTCGAGTGGAAGAGACCATACCGGTGCATGGACAAATAGGTCCACACAATTAAAGGTCCATATGTAGCTTTGTTAAGAACGTGGACTGATGAAAAGGCAGAGGAAAACATTACATCTTCATACCAATATGTGAATGAGCTGACCACTCGTTTGAAAACTGGCTGGAAACTTGCCAATGAAAATTTAAAACAAACCAGGAAGAAACATGCTGCCTATTATAACAGGAAGGCGAAAGACAGAGATTTGGCTGTGGGAGAGAAGGTACTGCTTCTTTTGCCTGGGAGTCAGAATAAGTTACAAATTGGATGGCAGGGTCCATATACAGTTTTTAGAGAAGGTGTCTAGAACAAATTATAAGATAGATAAGAAGGGGAAAGAAAAAAATCTATCATGTGAATCTCCTGAAGAAATATTTGGAAAGAGAACATCAGGAAGAGACACACTTGTTGACCTTGTCCATCGCCATGGAGATGAAAAAGGAACCACTTTCATCATTTGAATATCCATTACACCCCTGTGAGACAGCAGCACAGGTGAAAATCAGTACACATTTAACGAAAACTCAGAAAGAGAGAGTGCAACAGGTTCTAAATAATCATGCAGAGGTGTTAACAGACCGACCAGGGCATACAAACCTATTGGAATATGATATGAAACTAATAGACTCCACACCTGTCTGTATGAAACCATATTCGATTCCGTTTGCTAAGGAGAAAGCTTTGAAGGAAGAGATAGACTATCTATTGAAGGAAGGAATTATTTCGCACAGTGAGTCTTCGTATAGTTCCGGTGTTGTACTCTTAAGGAAGCCCTCTGGAGAACATAGACTCTGTATAGATTACAGGAGACTGAATGCTATTACAGAAGGACAGGTGGATCCATTGCCGGATACAAATCAGCTGTTTGCCAAACTAAATAAAGCTAAATATTTCTCCAAAGTGGATCTGAGTAAAGGATATTATCAGATTCCAGTAAAGCCTGAGGTTAGACCATACCTAGCTTTTAGTACTTCAGAAGGACACTATGAGTTTAATAGATTGCCATTTGGATTGAAGAATGCGCCTAGTGTCTTCTCTAGAATGATGAGAAAATTATTGGATCCTCTGAATAATCCCTGTATAACAAATTTTATGGATGATATCCTTATAGCAACAGAAACATTTGAGGAACACATTGACTCTCTGAACAGGCTGTTTGATCGACTTAGGGAGGCAAATTTAACAGCCCGACCAACCAAATGTTGCGTTGGATGTAAAGAATTGGAATTTTTGGGACACACAGTTTATCAGGGAAACATGACCCCTGACCCAAAGAATTTAGAGAAACTACAGAAAGCCCCGAGACCACAAACCAAGAAGGACGTGAGATCCTTTGTCTCATTATGTGGTTTCTACCAGAAGTATATCAAAAACTTTAATTCCATATGTGCACCGTTAACTGAATTGACACGTAAAGGACATCCAGATCGCATTACATGGACACCACAATGTGAAATGACTTACCAAGAATTGAAGGAAAAGCTCACAAGTAAACCCATTTTGAAATTACCTGACTTAAGTCAAGAATTCATAGTAAGGATGGATGCAAGTAATATTGGGTTAGGTGCAACTCTACTACAGAAATCAGATGCATTGGATGGGGAATTAAGCCCAGTGGCATATGCTAGCAGAAAATTGAATAAAGCCGAAATCAATTACTCAACTAGCGAAAAAGAATGTCTTGCAGTAATATGGGCAATAAAGAAATTCAATATTTATCTGTATGGGAAGGCCTTTAAGTTGCAAACAGACCACAAACCTTTATCGTTTCTAGCACAGGCTAAGCATGAGAACTCCAGGTTACTCCGATGGTCTTTACTTTTGGCTCCATATAATTTTAGCATTGAGTATATATCTGGAAAAACAAATTTGGGAGCGGATTTTTTAAGCCGCCATCCGTGTGATGAGAATCACCGTAAACCCCAGAACTAATAATAAATTTCTCTATGTGTATATAGAATAAAGGACTGACATATAATGTCTGTTTTAAGAGGGGAGATGTCGTGGAATATTCTAATCCACATATATAAATTATCAAGTAAATATAAAGCCTAATAAATACATATAATAAATAAAGGAAGAAGAATGGTAAAGAACAGTGCTGTCACAATGACAGTACTCGAAATCCCCCTTCTTTTCTACTTCGTCGGCAAATTGTAACGCTTTCACGTTGATATTAAAGGCCTTCTGCAACATACACGCGTTTCCCAAACACACAATAAAATGTGCTGCCTTTCTAAGAAAAACCTTGAAATATGCAAGTTGACCTAAATTTTAAATTCCATTCATGTCTTTTTCTACACTATGTTACCAAAAACCAAAAGACAGATGGACTAAAGGATAGCGAGAAGGGAGAGGCAGAAAGCCGAACACTAAACACGCGTCGCGCGATACACAAATGCTGCCATCACGCGTGTAAGACTACATGCACTAACTTTTTTCGGACGGACAGTGATAAATTCACTACCCTTCCCAGAGTTAGGTTTTAAAATCCCAAAAAACGCTTATTAGGAAAGATAACAATAGATGGGTTTACGTTTGAAAACATTACAGTACCCAGACAGCACATCTTCGAAACAGGAGATAAAGCCTATAATGCTCCAGCCTGAACAGAGGGTGTCGGAGGAAAGTAAAACGGCATGGAATGGCCAAATAGTACACTGACACCTGGATGATTGACTAGAAAGAAATAATGCTGGAAGTGCAGAGGCGTGGTAACCATTAAGGAGGTAAATACTGGTATAAAGTATTTCAGATGAAGCTGACAGTTGGCCTAACGCTCTGAACTCAATGTTTGTGATGTATTGTGATCAGTGTAAAAAGAGAGTATAAGTTAGTTATGAAGTAGAAGGTACATCCTTCTTGTTTACAGGGACCGTGGTCTTGATGGTACTGAGCAGCACCTGGTCAGAGCTTTGCTGAATCCAGAGTCGGACAGCATACTCCTTGGTCTTTTTAGCTATCAGTGAGGTGTCTCCAGAGCCCAGGGGAGAATTCGAGCAGAGGAGTCCTTTCCTGCCGCCATCACGCAAGATAAGCTGATTTGGCCAGCTGAGCTCAACATTAGGTCCCCTCATCTTGAAATGACTTTGTAAAAATAACATTCAGAGGGGAATTTAATTGTCTTAATATCAGGAACTGAGAACATCTCCAATACTAGTCCCAAAAGACAAACTATTGAAGTCATGATGACAAATACCAACAGAGCTTGAACAAAACAAAACCAGTATTACCTCATATTACTACTACACAACTGACACACATAGGATATTTTAAATAATATATGTCACTACAATATTCATATTGATAAAGTCTGTACATACACTTGTAATTAAAATTGATTGTGATCCCTGGTTCCTTTGTATTTGAATCAGGACACATATACCTTTATAACAACAATGAATACATATTGTTATTTGAAAAGTTATCAGTGACTCCTTAAGATATTCTCATAGAGTGTTATATGTATGTGAGTGTCACAGTGTTGTCAAGAGTAGTGGATTAAATTAAATTGTTTATCTGTCTGTTGTTGTGACTTACACTTCATCATACACATACCCTAGACACATAACGTAGTCATCACACTATTCCAGAATAATTCTGACTGAGATATATAGATATGTGGTAGCAAGTAAGGTTATCTATAATACACTACTCTTAATAGATATAGATACCTTCACAGCTGATCTCAGTCAGTACACTAAGTCCCCTATAAATATTTATAACATCCCACTTCACCACAATGGCAACCGGAATACGAGGCCCTCTGCAGGCGCGGGGCCCAGATTTGGGTCCAATCGGCCTAAGACTGGCCCTGCATCTATGCCAGCGGGCATGGTACTTGAAGAAGAAGATATTCTGTACTCAGTTTTACCTTTAATTCGTCTTCTGTGCGGCATCTTTCTCTCGATACCAGTTCTTCATTCTAACTTACTTGATATTAGTTAATTTTGCTAAATATCCAGAAGTCATAATTATACATCATAGTTATTAGAAAAGACCACAAGTCATAACTTTAGAGCTAACCTTAAGTGCTCTCGAGGTATAAAAATCGACAGTTAATAGCCCAATCCTCCCAGGGTTCTCACGCTAATGATACGATGCGAAGTATCGAAATCTTGTCGAAAGTCTTCCTGTCTGCACCCTGCTACTCGCAGAAATCGCTTGCGAGGTTACGTAAAATCGATTCTGTCATGACAAATGCGCTCTAGGGCTGCGTTGTGTGCAGTGTTTTAGCAGACGTGTGTGTGTATTTCAAGTGTGTAAAGTGAGAGCCGGGTGAATTGATTGCCGTTTGGAACAATCACTTGCGTGAAGGGGTGGACAATAGATGGTGAGGCACGTAGTGTGACCTACAATCCCTAACGTCCTTTTTATATGCTGTTCAATATTTCCAAGCCCAGGATGTAAAGTTCTAAAGCTGTATTTGTTTATTTTTTTCCTTTACAGCATTTTCCACTTCCTCCAAATTACAAAATATACACTGACATTTGATCAATATGTACTTTCAGGTGTCTATTTACTGAACTTTGCAATGAGTTTTACTCAGGTTTTTAAATTCTTTCATTAGAGACAAAAATAGATTATAGAAGAATACTATATGATTCTGCAACATATAGTAACAAGATTAATTAGACAATTTAGCACCAAGAATTAGCACAATGCCCTGTGAACTTCCGAGGGGTCAATGAAGAGAAAAATACAGAATACGTCAACTGTACCCTCAAGTAAGTCGTACGAGGCGGATAAGATGAGGCTGTGTATAGGACTGGCAACCTCATCATGTAATACAAACTGCCACAGAAACCACAACTACACGAACATGTGAATACTTAGTGCAGGCTTACTGCAACGGGACCAGCTACAGTGGTGGTTCACTGCTCCATTAGGACCACGAGTGAAAATAATGTTGATGATTGTGTACAAAAACAAGTGCGCTCAGATAATCATAGATGGGTGCAGTAGAGATGGCTTTAGGAGTCCTAACTTTGGAACAACGCAAAAAGGAACAAAGATCAATTTTCATGACCAAAAAGCTATGTTAGACAAGACTCGCCCCGCATAACCAAGACAGACATAAACAGTGACGCAAGCAGACAAAGATAGTGAGGATGGGGGATTAATACACCAGCAAGGGCAGTCAGCAATGCGATACACCCTCAACACGGACTAACTGGAAGTAGGTTATTGTTATTCAGAATCGACATCAGTGCACTCCGGGCAAACCCATGGTTGCTCAGTTTCCCTCAGCATATGTCGATTTTTATAAATGCTTATTGTTCCTATAGCGCACTGGTTGTATACACACCTGATCCATCCCCTCATACGCCCATCCCTTATAGTCTTACTGTTGATGCCATCTTCCAGCAGCTTTGCCTTGTTGATTTAATCAAAACAGTGTCGTTCTCAAACAGGATTCATTCCTTGCAGTGTGGGTCTCTAACAGGTGATCATTAAATTCCTTTAGTATCTGATCGTTATCCATATCCAGATCCCACTTTGGGTGTTCTCGAGGATAGTTTGTTTGCTCTTTCATTGCCGCGTACCTTGCATGACCAGGACAACCGGTTCACATCAATTTCTGAATTATTGTTGCCTCTATATATGTTCTCCATTCATTTCGTTCTCATCCAATTTGGACCTGCCAACGCTTGGACTGAGATTCCGACACAATAACAGCCTTGGTTACAGTTGGCTCTTCGGTTCTTTCTTGTACCAGAGCACTTATCCTTCTATAACCACTGCCACTCTTCTCCGTCTTGCTGTACTGGTCCTTCAACTCAATTCCTTTGAGTTTAATGGTCAGTTCTTCGACCAAATTAGTGGTGTTGCTATGAGAACTAAGATGGGTTCCAGCTATGCATGCCTTTTCATGGGCCATTTGGAGCATCAAATATGGCAACCATACTGTCGTGAAATATTCTAATCCACATATATAAATTAAAAGGTAAATGCAAAGCCTAACAAATAAATTTAATAAAAGGAAGAAAAATGGTAAAGAACAGTGCTGTCACAATGACTGTACTCGAAATCCCCCTTGTTTTCTACTTCGTCTGCAAATTGTAACGCCTTCACGTTGATAGTAAAAGCCTACTGTATTATTCAGGAACGCATGCAAAATTAAACACGCGTCTCGCTATTAATGCCACCCCCAACCCGCGTCGCGCGATACACAATTACTACTATCACGCGTGTAAGGCCACATGCACTAACTTTTTCGGACGGACAGTGATAAATTCACTACCCTTCCCAGAGTTAGGTTTTTAAATCCTGAAAAACTCTTATTAGAAAAGATGACAATAGATGGGCTTACGTTTGAAAACATTACAGTACCCAGACAGCACATCTTCGAAACAGGAGATAGAAGAAATTGCATATTTTGAACGCAGCCACTTAGCTCTTTTAAATTTGTATATTTGGGTTCCTTAGGGCTTGCTGACAAAGAATATGTAAAACGTTACGCAAATAGTCTAGGAATTAACAAGTTATAACCAAAATAAAATAGTGGGGATGCCTGACAGCATGAAATCATTTCTGCTCATAAAATTTTTTTATAACGTGTTTGAAAAAACCTTGCGTACGGAAATAGCCTACCATGTAAACTCCAAATTGATTGGAGCGCAACAAATATAAGACTAAACACGATTGGTCGGACTATAAATACTATCTTTGGTTGTTAGGGGAGACGTAGGAAGGTAACATTTTTTCAAACACTTGTCGAAACGTGGCTCCATTGGCCAGACTCGCTGATATAATCACTTAGGAGCGTTAGTTCGAGACCACTAGTTCAAATAAGCTTGATAAAGCAACAGTGCGTTGAAGCCAGCTCATATTTTTGCTAAATAAAAGCCTGGAACATAAGCAGATGGGAATTTGTGCCAGTATTTGTGCCAGAATTCATTGCTAATCAACGTATCTGTGTTTGTTTCCATGAATTGTGGTAAGCTTGAAACATTCAGTATCTTTTAATGAAAATTGAATGTGAATTGTTAATTTATGCCTGTATATATGTGTGTAGTTCAGTAGCAAACATGATGTAAAGCCTATAATGCTCCAGCCTGAACAGAAGGTGTCGGAGGAAAGTAAAACGGCATGGAATGGCCAAACAGTACACTGACACCTAGATGATTGACTAGAAAGAAATAATGCTGGAAGTGCAGAGGCGTAGTAACCATTAAGGAGGTTAATACTGGTATAAAGTATTTCAGATGAAGCTGACAGTTGGCCTAACGCTCTGAACTCAATGTTTGTGATGTATTGTGCTCAGTGTATAACTAGAGTATCAATTAGTTATGAAGTAGAAGGTACATCCTTCTTGTTTTCAGGGACCGTGGTCTTGATGGTATTGAGCAGCACCTGGTCAGAGCTTTGCTGAATCCAGAGTCGGACAGCATACTCCTTGGTCCATTTAGCTATCAGTGAGGTGTCTCCAGAGCCCAGGGGAGAAATCGAGCAGAGGAGTCTTTTCCTGCCGCCATCACGCAAGATAAGCTGATGTGGCCAGCTGAGCTCAAAATTATGTACCCCATCTTAAAATAACATTGTAACATAAACTTAAGAGGGGAAGTAAATTGTTTTAATATCAGGAACTGAGAACATCTCCAATACTAGTTCCAATAAAGACAAACTATTGAAGTCATGATGACAAATACCAACAGAGCTTGAACAAAACAAAACCAGTATTACCTCATATTACTACTACACAACTGACACACATAGGATACTTTTAATAATATATGTCACTACAATATTCATATTGATAAATTCTGTACATATAACTTGTAAGTAAAATTGATTGTGATTCCTGGTTCCCTTTGTATTTGAATCAGGACACATATTCATTCATAACAGCAATGAATACATATTGTTATTTGAAAAGTTATCAGTGACTCCTTTAAGATATCCTTTAGAGTGTTATATGTATGTGAGTGTCACAGTGTTGTCAAGTGTGGTGGAATAAATTAAATTGTTTAGCTGTCTGTTGTTGTTATGACTTACACTTCATCATACACATACCCTAGACATACAACGTAGTCATCACACTATTCCAGAATAATTCTGACTGAGATATATATATATATATGTGGCAGCAAGTAAGGTTATCTATAATACACTACTCTTATTAGATATAGATACCTTCACAGCTGATCTCAGTCAGTACACTAAGTCCCCTATAAATATTTATAACATCCCACTTCACCACATATATTGGGGTCTCGCTCTTGGGATTTTGAATCTTTCCCTATTAAAAATATTGGGGGTAATTCACTTCAGGGAATATAAGAATTAAAAGGTATCCTTGGGTGGAATTAAATAAGGTTGAGCTCACGGTGCCTGTGTTGTCCATTAGATATATAGTTAGAGATTGAATTGTTGGTTAGACATTGTATAAATTTACCTGATAGACAATGGCGGACCTGGCCAAGTTTCGATCTGCTGCTGTTCAGACTGCAAAAGAGTTAGGATTAGATGGGCAAGTTATGGTTGCCTATGTCACTACGGAATGTGACAAATTTATTGAACGCGAAGAAAGAAGGTTTGAAGCCGAAAGAAAGTTAGAGGCTGAAAAAGAAATTAAGAGGTTGCAGATTGAGGCTGAGGCTAAGAAATTGGAAGCAGAAAGAGAAGACAGAAGATTGGCTGCAGAAAGGGAAGAGAAAAAATTAGCTGCAGAAAGGGAAGCAGAAGAAAGAAGATTGACTGCAGAAAGGGAAGAGAAGAAATTAGCTGCAGAAAGGGAAGCAGAAGATAAAAGATTACAAAGGGAACATGAGTTACGACTAAGGGAGTTTGAGTTTCAAGGCCATGCTCCTGAAAATGGTGCCAGTCCCTTTGCCTCTGATGCCACTGCTAGCCAAGGAGCCTCAACCTCAGCTATGAATTTTCATTTAGATCATTTTGTTGAGAAAGACGATGATATAGAGAGCTATCTAAATAGGTATGAACTATTAGCTACCACGTATGGGTTAGAGAGAGAGAGGTGGAGCTTAAAGTTATCTCAAGGACTTCGTGGGGCAGCTTATGAAGTTTTTGCAAAAATGAGCAGAGGTGATCAGGAAAATTATGACATGCTAAAGCAGGCTCTTTTGTTAAGATATGAAAAGAATGAAGAATTTTATAGGAAAAAATTTAGGAATGCTAAACTACTGTCAGGTGAAACCTATCACCAGTTCTCTGCACGAATAGAGACATACTTGGAGAAATGGACTTCTCTGGGGAAAACCCAAGATCTTAAGGAAATGGTCCTTATAGAGCAATTAAGAGAGTCCATGGCTCCAGACCTGAGAAAGTTTCTCATGGAACAAGGTGCAGAGAGGCTGGGTGAGTTGCTAAATGTTGCTGAAAGGTATCAAGCAGCTCAAGCAGAGGTAACAGGTAATAAAAAGAAACAAGTGGATAACTTTAGGGCACCACAGAACTTTAATAAATTTGATCCTAAGGATCAAAACAAAGGTAAGCACCAATTTGATAGGCCACGGTATGAAAATAAAAATAAATTCCCACAATTCGATGAAAGGAAATATGATGAAAGAAAATCTTTCAACCAAGGAAAAAGGTGGTGTAAGAATTGTCAGATGGACAATCATGACACTGACCGTTGCAGAAGGAAACCTGTGTATATGGCAACCCTTCAGGTCAGGTCGACCTCAAGACAGGAGGAGGATATTATGTTAGATACCACTCCAGAAGAGATGAGGAAGGCACAGGCTGGGGATAAAACACTCAAGCCTTGTTTCAGAAAACTGTCAACTTGTCATACAACTCCAGGCAAGGGAGATTTTTACATGAAAAACAAGTTGATGTATAGGAAGACTGGAGCTAGATCCAAAGGTCAGGGACAGCTGGTACTTCCTAAAAGATATAGGGCAGACTTAATAAGGAGCCTACATGTGAAATCAGATGGGGACCATGAGAAGATAGGTACCATCATTCAAAAGGTGGCTCACAATTATTATTGGCCCAAAGCAAGATGGGACATTGAGAATTTTGTAGAAAGGTGTAGCATAGCACATGAGGGAACACCCACAAGTGGGAACATTGATCAGGACCTGGACACGCCACGGGGCAAAATTAGGCCTGATAATAAAAAGGAAAATAGATTTGATAAAGTGGACCAAATGGAATGGGAAGCCCCTTTTCACGGACAAGCTTCACTTAACTGTTTTACAATGGCCACTATGCGGAGAGTGCAAAAAGATGTCTTACCCCAGGCTAAGCCGAAAATCCCTCAATCGGACTTAAACAAACTGGAGGAAGAGGATGTAGAGAGGAAATCTCTCATCAAGAATTTTAAGTGGGGAGAAAGCCCCAAAAGAAAAATTGGTAGCGGTCGTTTTGTGAATGATAATTCTGGGAGGAAAAATCACCACTATAAAGCTTCGAGTGGAAGAGACCATACCGGTGCATGGACAAATAGGTCCACACAATTAAAGGTCCATATGTAGCTTTGTTAAGAACGTGGACTGATGAAAAGGCAGAGGAAAACATTACATCTTCGTACCAATATGTGAATGAGCTGACCACTCGTTTAAAAACTGGCTGGAAACTTGCCAATGAAAATTTGAAACAAGCCAGGAAGAAACATGCTGCCTATTATAACAGGAAGGCGAAAGACAGAAATTTGGCTGTGGGAGAGAAAGTACTGCTTCTTTTGCCCGGGAGTCAGAATAAGTTACAAATTGGATGGCAGGGTCCATATACAGTTTTAGAGAAGGTATCTAGAACAAATTATAAGATAGATAAGAAGGGGAAAGAAAAAATCTATCATGTGAATCTCCTGAAAAAATATTTGGAAAGAGAACATCAGGAGGAGACACACTTGTTGACCTTGTCCATCGCCATGGAGATGAAAAAGGAACCACTTTCATCATTTGAGTATCCATTACACCCCTGTGAGACAGCAGCACAGGTGAAAATCAGTACACATTTAACGAAAACTCAGAAAGAGAGAGTGCAACAGGTTCTAAATAATCATGCAGAGGTGTTAACAGGCCGACCAGGGCATACAAACCTATTGGAATATGATATGAAACTGATAGACCCCACACCTGTCTGTATGAAACCATATTCGATTCCGTTTGCTAAGGAGAAAGCTTTGAAGGAAGAGATAGACTATCTATTGAAGGAGGGAATTATTTCACACAGTGAATCTTCGTATAGTTCCGGTGTTGTACTCTTAAGGAAGCCCTCTGGAGAACATAGACTCTGTATAGATTACAGGAGACTGAATGCTATTACAGAAGGACAGGTGGATCCATTGCCGGATACAAATCAGCTGTTTGCCAGTTAAATAAGGCTAAATATTTCTCAAGGGTGGATCTGAGTAAAGGATAATATCAGATTCCAGTAAAACCTGAGATCAGACAAAATTGTTGGATGTAAACATTTCGGAGGAACGTAATGAATCCCTGAGTTGCCTCTTTGATTGAGGATATTCCGAATGTTTCATACAGGATAATAAGAAGATTATGGATCCACTACGAAAACTCTGCTATCACCAGGTATATGTTATCTCCTCATAACGTACATTTTGAGGGAAATATAATGTTCTCTGGACATGTCATTGCGCAGACTCAGAGAAGAGAAATGGTGAATACGGGTTGCGAAGCAGCATTAAGACAAGCACTCACACTTGCGGCTGTTCAGTAACATAACCGAAATATATTATTGGTTGTAGAAGTCTGAGGCAGATTTCAAGAGTAGTGCCTACTCTGAATGGACCCAACTACATAAAACCATGATAGCACCACAGCAGAGTAAAGTCAAGTTGACTTACATTTATCTATGTGTATATAGAATAAAGGACTGACATATAATGTCTGTTTTAAGAGGGGAGGTGTCGTGAAATATTCTAATCCACATATATAAATTAAAAGGCAAATGCAAAGCCTAACAAATAAATTTAATAAAAGGAAGAAGAATGGTAAAGAACAGTGCTGTCACAATGACTGTACTCGAAATCCCCCTTGTTTTCTACTTCGTCTGCAAATTGTAACGCCTTCACGTTGATAGTAAAAGCCTACTGTATTATTACCCGCTTTCTTCAATGAAACGTGTGCTGTATTTCTTGGAAAAACAGTGAGATACGCAAGCTGAACAATGACCTAATTTTAATATTTCATTCATTCCATTTTATACACGGCGTAACTAAAACGAACGAACAGATGGACTCAAATAGAAAGAGAGAGGGGCGAATGAAAATCAGGAACGCATGCAAAATTAAACACGCGTCTCGCTATTAATGCCACCCCCAACCCGCGTCGCGCGATACACCATTACTACTATCACGCGTGTAAGGCCACATGCACTAACTTTTTCGGACGGACAGTGATAAATTCACTACCCTTCCCAGAGTTAGGTTTTTAAATTCTGAAAAACTCTTATTAGAAAAGATGACAATAGATGGGCTTACGTTTGAAAACATTACAGTACCCAGACAGCACATCTTCGAAACAGGAGATAGAAGAAATTGCATATTTTGAACGCAGCCACTTAGCTCTTTTAAATTTGTATATTTGGGTTCCTTAGGGCTTGCTGACAAAGAATATGTAAAACGTTACGCAAATAGTCTAGGAATTAACAAGTTATAACCAAAATAAAATAGTGGGGATGCCTGACAGCATGAAATCATTTCTGCTCATAAAATTTTTTTATAACGTGTTTGAAAAAAACCTTGCGTACGGAAATAGCCTACCATGTAAACTCCAAATTGATTGGAGCGCAACAAATATAAGACTAAACACGATTGGTCGGACTATAAATACTATCTTTGGTTGTTAGGGGAGACGTAGGAAGGTAACATTTTTTTCAAACACTTGTCGAAACGTGGCTCCATTGGCCAGACTCGCTGATATAATCACTTAGGAGCGTTAGTTCGAGACCACTAGTTCAAATAAGCTTGATAAAGCAACAGTGCGTTGAAGCCAGCTCATATTTTTGCTAAATAAAAGCCTGGAACATAAGCAGATGGGAATTTGTGCCAGTATTTGTGCCAGAATTCATTGCTAATCAACGTATCTGTGTTTGTTTCCATGAATTGTGGTAAGCTTGAAACATTCAGTATCTTTTAATGAAAATTGAATGTGAATTGTTAATTTATGCCTGTATATATGTGTAGTTCAGTAGCAAACATGATGTAAAGCCTATAATGCTCCAGCCTGAACAGAAGGTGTCGGAGGAAAGTAAAACGGCATGGAATGGCCAAACAGTACACTGACACCTAGATGATTGACTAGAAAGAAATAATGCTGGAAGTGCAGAGGCGTAGTAACCATTAAGGAGGTTAATACTGGTATAAAGTATTTCAGATGAAGCTGACAGTTGGCCTAACGCTCTGAACTCAATGTTTGTGATGTATTGTGCTCAGTGTATAACTAGAGTATCAATTAGTTATGAAGTAGAAGGTACATCCTTCTTGTTTTCAGGGACCGTGGTCTTGATGGTATTGAGCAGCACCTGGTCAGAGCTTTGCTGAATCCAGAGTCGGACAGCATACTCCTTGGTCCATTTAGCTATCAGTGAGGTGTCTCCAGAGCCCAGGGGAGAAATCGAGCAGATGAGTCTTTTCCTGCCGCCATCACGCAAGATAAGCTGATGTGGCCAGCTGAGTTCAAAATTATGTACCCCATCTTAAAATAACATTGTAACATAAACTTAAGAGGGGAAGTAAATTGTTTTAATATCAGGAACTGAGAACATCTCCAATACTAGTTCCAATAAAGACAAACTATTGAAGTCATGATGACAAATACCAACAGAGCTTGAACAAAACAAAACCAGTATTACCTCATATTACTACTACACAACTGACACACATAGGATACTTTTAATAATATATGTCACTACAATATTCATATTGATAAATTCTGTACATATAACTTGTAAGTAAAATTGATTGTGATTCCTGGTTCCCTTTGTATTTGAATCAGGACACATATTCATTCATAACAGCAATGAATACATATTGTTATTTGAAAAGTTATCAGTGACTCCTTTAAGATATCCTTTAGAGTGTTATATGTATGTGAGTGTCACAGTGTTGTCAAGTGTGGTGGAATAAATTAAATTGTTTAGCTGTCTGTTGTTGTTATGACTTACACTTCATCATACACATACCCTAGACATACAACGTAGTCATCACACTATTCCAGAATAATTCTGACTGAGATATATATATATGTGGCAGCAAGTAAGGTTATCTATAATACACTACTCTTATTAGATATAGATACCTTCACAGCTGATCTCAGTCAGTACACTAAGTCCCCTATAAATATTTATAACATCCCACTTCACCACACATACTCCGGTCCTTTTCCCGGTATTTATCGCAGATATATCGATGATGGCATAGGCCTCACACATATGTAAGAGGCTGATTTATCCCACTTCATCGACTTCGTCAACGTCTTCTACCCCACCATCAAGTTCACCTCCCTCATCTCCACAGTATCTGTCAACTTGACTTGTTTGACATTACTGTTACTATCACGCCCTCCGGCCTCAATATCTAAGTATACTATAAACCGACAGATGCCCATAGCTACCTTCTGTATACTTCTTTTCACCCTCGGGCCTGTTGTGGCTCCCTTCCATTGTCACAACTTCTCCGCCTCCGTCGTTTGTGCTTAGACGACGATGACTTCCACTTCCAAGCCAATGAGATGTTGGATTTCTTCCGTAGCAGACTTTATCCGGAACATGTTCTCACCTTCGCCTTCCAGCGAGTTCTCCCTATCTCCCGTCAGGAGGCCCTCATCCCCCACCACAAATCCACTTCCGATAGAGTCAAATTAATCTTCACCTATCACCCTCACAACACTGAAGTTAAAAAAGATCCTTTTCCGCCACTTACCTATTATCCAAGCAGATTCTGTGACCCGAGAAGTGTTTGGTGAGACACCTTTAGGGGCTTATAGACGCATCAAGAACCTGAAGGATCTTCATTTTTCACAGCCGTCTCCCAACTGAGATTGTCACTCACTTTGGCACACTACCTTATGTTCGGACACGATGCAAGACGTGCAAGCAAGTCATCCAAACCCGCAAGGTGTCTTTTCCCGACGCCACGTTCACCATCACCTATAGCTTCACGTGCGAGTCACGCAATGTCATTTATACTATCATATGTAAACACTGCAGCAAAACTTATATTGGCCTAACAGGCAAACGACTTGGGGACAGATGCAGCCAGCACCTGAATGGTATCTCTCAGCAAAAATCCACACCAGGTGCCATACACTTTAATGGTCCTGACCACCATGGTCCCATCGACAACCAGGTCACTGCGATCAGATCCTGCTCCTCTGACACTGCTAGCCGAGTCCAGCTTGAGCAACGTCTTCTCCGTCTTATGGGGTGTCTAAAACCAGCTGGTCTTAACACCCTACACACCTTTCCACTCCTATTCTGTTTTGACCCTTTCAACGTGTATTCAATTTTTCTATTTCTCCGTCGCCCATAAATTAAAAGAACAAAGTCTGGTATGGAATTCACCGCTATACATCGGATTCGTGGACTATGAAAAGGCATTTGACAGTGTAGACAGAGAATCGCTTTGGAAATTGATGAGGCATTATGGAGTTCCCATGAAGATCACTAACTTAAAGAAGACCTATGAAGACATGACATGAAGAGTTCTTCATGAAGGACAACTTATAGAACCGTTTAGGATTAGAATGGAAGTGAGACAGGGATGCCTCTTGTCTTCATTTCTTTTCTTACTATCAATAGATTGGGTTATGAAAACATCGACATCACACAACAGAAATGGAATCCAGTGGAATCTGACTAAACAGCTTGATGATCTGGATTTTGCTGATGACTTGGCTCTTCTGTCCCATAACCATTGTGGTAAAATGGGATGTTATAAATATTTATAGGGGACTTAGTGTACTGACTGAGATCAGCTGTGAAGGTATCTATATCTAATAAGAGTAGTGTATTATAGATAACCTTACTTGCTGCCACATATGTATGCCTCAGTCAGAATTATTCTGGAATATTGTGATGACTACGTTATATGTCTAGGGTATGTGTATGATGAAGTGTAAGTCATAACAACAACAGACAGATAAACAATTTAATTTATTCCACCACACTTGACAACACTGTGACACTCACATACATAAAACACTCTAAGAGGATATCTTAAAGGAGTCACTGATAACTTTTCAAATAACAATATGTATTCATTGCTGTCATGAATGTATATGTGTCCTGATTCAAATACAAGGGGAACCAGGAATCACAATCAATTTTAATTACAAGGTATATGTACAGAATTTATTAATATGATTCATGTAGTGACATATATTATCAATGGTATCCTATGTGTGTCAGTTGTGTAGTGGTAATATGAGGTAATACTGGTTTTGTTTTGTTCAAGCACTGTTGGTATTTGTCACCATGACTTCAATAGTTTGTTTCTATTAGAACTAGTATTGGAGATGTTCTCAGTTCCTGGTATTAAAACAATTTACTTCCCCTCTTAATTTTATGTTACAATGTTATTTTAAGATGGGGGTACATAATGTTGAGCTCCATGGCCACACTCTCTTATCTTGCGTGATGACTGCAGTAAAAGACTCCTCTGCTCGAGTATTTAAATGAGTTCTGGAGCCACCCCACTGGTTGCTATATGGACCAAGGAGTATGCTGTCCACATCTGGCTTCAGCAAAGCTCTGACCAGGTGCTGCTCAATAACTTTAAGACCACGGTCCCTGAAACAAGAAGGTTGTACCTTCTACGTCAGAACTAATTTATACTCTATTTTTACACTGAGCACAATACATCACAAACATTGAGTTCAGAGCGTTAGGCCAACTGTCAGCTTCATCTGAAACACTTTATACCAGTATTTCCCTCCCTAATGGTTACTACGCCTCTGCAATTCCAGCATTATTTCTTTCTAGTTAATAATCTAGGTGTCAGTGTACTGTTTGGCCATTCCATGCAGTTTTACTTTCCTCCGACACCTTCTGTTCAGGCTGGAGCCTATAGGCTTTACATCATGTTCGCTACTGAACCACACATATATACAGACATAAATTATCAATTTACATTCAATTTGCATTAAAAGATACTGAATATTTCAAGCTTACCACAATTCATAGAATAATAAACAGTTTCGTTGAATGGCAATGAATATAGCACAGCTCCGATCTGCCGATGTTCCAGGCTTTATTTTATAAAAAAATATACACTGGTGCTCAACGCACTGCTTCTTAGTAGGTTTATTACAAGATGTGGCAATGAACAGACGCTCTGAATGGTGTATATTCGCAGCTCTAACCAATGAAACCATGTCTACACATCTTTTCAAAAAAGTACCCCTTTCTCACGTTTCCCCTGACAACACAGGATAGTATTTATAGTCCGACCAATCGTGTTTAGTCTTTCATTTGTTGCGCTCCAATCACATAGGAGTTAACATGGTAGGCTATTTCCGTACGTAATGTTTTTTTAAACACGTTATAAAAAAATTTTCTGAGCAGAAATGATTTCATGCTGTCAGGCACCCCCACTATTTTATTTTGGCCATAACTTGGTAATTCCTAGACTATTTGCGTAACGTTTTACATATTCTTTGTCAGCAAACCCTAAGGAACCCAAATATATATATATTTAATAGAGCTAATATGCTGCGTTCAAAATATGCAATTTCTTCTACCTCCTGTTTCGAAGATGTGCTGTCTGGGTACTGTAATGTTTTCAAACGTAAACCGGTATAATGTCATAATTCCCAATAAGCGTTTTTCAGGATTTTAAAACCTAACTCTGGGAAGGGTAGTGAATTTTATCACTGTTGATTTGAAATAAAGTTAGTGCATGTGGCCTTACACGCGTGATGGCAGCAATTGTGTATCGCGCGACGCGTGTTTAGTGTTGCACGTGTTCGGCTTTCTGCCTCTCCCTTCTCTCTATCCTTTAGTCCATCTGTCTTTAGTTACGCCGTGTATGGAATGAATGAAATATTAAATCTAGGTCATTGATCAGCCTGCGTGATACAGTACACGTTTCATTGAAGAAAGCGGGTAATAATACAGTAGGCTTTTACTATCAACGTGAAAGCGTTACAATTTGCCGACGAAGTAGAAAACAAGGGGGATTTCGAGTACAGTCATTGTGACAGCACTGTTCTTTACCATTCTTCTTTCCTTTTATTAAATTTATTTGTTAGGCTTTGCATTTACGTTTTAATTTATATATGGGGATTAGAATAATTCACGACAACCATAATCAGATGCAACAAGTGGGCCTGAAAATACACAGGGAAAAGACAAAGATTATGAGAATAAATGCAAGAAATTATAACATGGTTGAACTTGAAGAAACACCACTAAAAGATGTAGAATAGTACACATATCTTGGAAGTAATATAGACAAAGTTGGAGGGACAGACAGTGATATCAAAATAAGAATACAAAAAGCAAGAGGAGCTTTCATTGCATTGGGAAACATATGGAGAACAAGATAAATCAAGTTCAACACGAAAATAAGAATCTTCAACTCAAATGTGAAGTCAGTCCAATTGTATGGCTCTGAGACATGGAGAACAACAAAAACAACAACCAAAAAGCTACAGACTTTTATAAACGGGTGCTTGCGTAGAATAGAAGGACTGAAATGGTATGACAACGTCACAAATGTGGAATTGATGACAAGAACCAGACAAGTGCCAGTGGAACAAGAGTTGAGAAGAAGACGCTGGCGATGAATAGGACAAACATGGAGGAAACCTGTTGATAGCATTACAAGGCAGTCCTTGTTCTGGAATCCACAGGGAAAGAGAGGCAGAGGTAGACCAAAAAACAAATGGAGAAGAGAACTGGAAACATATATGAAAATGATGAGGAAAACATGGAAAGAACTTGAGCGGATGGCACAGGACAGGAAGACTTCGCATGTGTTTGTTGAAGGCCTATGCTCCTTGGGGAGCTAAAGGGTAGTGATTGATTGAACTCTTATTCAGGGACCAAAAGATGCAGCAATAGAGAATGCAGTCAGCGACCCATAGCTTGACTGCTTGCATCAGGGTCAGCGAACCAGAGCTGACCAAGACCGTACTCCACCTCCACGTGGTGGTCCTGGAAACAGTCTGCAGCAGTGCAGTCTGGCTGAGCGAGTACGGATCGAAGAGGGAAGGCAAACCCGGTCCCATAAAATGCCGTGCTGAAGTCGGATGTGTCGACCGAAAGGTGCAGATATCACAGCTACGGCGTAAACAGACACAACGCAACCACCGTCCTTTTCAGGGCGAACGAGGAAGAAGAAGAAGAACTCTTATTCAATTTTTCTATTTCTCCGTCGCCCACAAATTAAAATAATTTTTTTTTTATTAAATAATTATTTATCTCCCACTCATTCTGTCCTCATCTATCTCCAGTCCTCATTATTATTACGTTCTGGTAGTTTCTTGTTCAGTTTCATTTTTTAGCTTCTTAGTATGTACTGTTTACATCCGGAAGTGGCAGTCATTTCCTTTTCTGGTGACGCACTCTCTCTTCGGCAGGCGTGCTAGGTCTTAGCTGCCTTTAGGGAAGTACCCATGTTTTATTTTTATATGTAATTAGATTCTTATGTGTCCTATCTAGCCCTCACGTTCTTTCTTTCCTTTCCCTGACGAAGGCCTTGTGACCGCAACTTTGGCTATTTTCTTTGTCTTTTGTCCTCGTAAGACGAATCACCTTGTTTCGATTTTTTTTCCATACTTAATCAATTCATTATTAGGTAGTTTTCTCTGCTTAATGCTAGACTTGCACACGGAATAAGCTGAAGGGACGAGATAGCTGATCCGTGTACGAAGCATGCAGCAAGGTAGGGTTTTAAACAGATACAAATCAAATCTACAAATTTAAGCTCTCGTAGACCCGAAATAACTTTAGCATAAAGTAGCTGGCAGTTAGGTATTTGTCTTAAGAAAAAGATATAACGAAGGGGGAGGGGAATGAGTTATGATAAGTGTCGTAGATTTCGATAGGAGATTAAGAACAATGTTAGGTCCCTTCTGAATAGAACTGACAAAGGTGATGACTCAGTGCGAGATAAGGTAAACAGATAGATTTCACTAGTGAGTTGGTGAAAAGGTAAAGTCTGTCCTTGGATTTGAGAAAACTTCTCTAGCCCATCCCATCGGTTACGACTAAAAAATATTGTTGTTCCGACAGTTCCCTTTCTATATATATATATATATATATATATATATATATATATATATATATATATATATATATATATATATATATATATATATATATATATATCCACCACTCACATACACACACACAGATAAGTGACGACAGTTAGACGCACAAACGTGAAAAACTATACTAATGGAATGTGGATGTTGGGACGAGCTGACCAACACAGAAAATACAGTTTATGTAAATTTTATTTACCATAAAGAAACTTCACAACATATATATTATCATATATCGAATATAAAGAAAAATTATAGGGGTACAGAATTAATGCAGAAATAGACCCATAAGTACTATCTCCCCCTGTTGATGCAAGATCCCACAAAAAGAAGTTAATTAACCCCCAAAAGGTCAAAAGATTAGCACTAAGGTATAGACTTTTGACTATACTGTAAAGAACAGAGTTTCTACGTTATTTTATTCTGAAATTGAACAGTATTAGCAAAACACAGTAAGAAATATACAAAGTGAGTACATGGATAATACACTAAAAGAGTTACTCATTCCTGCTTTCTTTCCATACAACCGTGGCCACGTTCATTCGTTCTTACCTAATACTTGATTTGCAACTTCTGGAACAATCTTTAGGACACACACACACAGCAAATCCAGTGTTATTTTGGCAAAGAAAACCCCAGCTCCTCAAAGACAGATTAAATCCACTTCTCTGGGGAACGTTAACTTTGTTACTTTTATTTAGGATTTCTGTTTATGTCACATTAATTAGTCCAGGTAAGAAATGTAACAGTGCTCACAGTGTCAGTAGCTTGAGATTTCCAGTACATAGGAATGTCAGGTCGGTAACTTCTCTCAGTATAAAAATTCCTTGTCACACCAAAAATGGTCAAACGTCGGGAAATGCTAATGTTGGTGATGTCGCCACAACGGGCTGAATGTAAATGATATTGGGGAAAAGAAATCTGGATCTATAGGCCCAGTTACAAAGTCACTCTTAAGGTTCTTTGGGTTGGTACTCTGTCTCTTTCTGGGTGTAAACATGAAGCCAGACAGGTTTACCGTGAAGACCCAGATACTAAGTAAACATGTTCTTTTATATGGTTATTCTCAGATTTATATGGAAGCCGCTGGTAGATTTTGGGTTTGACCCAGTACTGTGTAAAGGAGAAAAAATACAAATACTTAACCATAATATAGTATTCTCAATCCTATTCTAACCCGCGAAAAATATGATATCATTTATCCACTTCGGTTATTCAACTTTAATTGGAACTACAAGTCTAGAGCTTATATGATTGTTTTAAAAAACTCCCGTGAAATAAATTCTAGTTATTTAAAAAATTAATCATCATGAATTAGAAATAAATATATATTTCGTCAATACTCATGATTTACTAGTCGATCTTTACTGGTTAAATCAGTTAGTTAGATTAACGCTACAGCCGGAACAATTTAGCTATAGATTATATTTAGTTCGCTAGTCAATTAGCACAAAAAAAGAAAAAATCCTAGTGAAATAAAATGATGGACTTAGCCATTAAATCACTCTACACAGAAAGATCTTAGTGAAATAAAATGACGGACTTAACAATTAAATCACTCAAACTTCTATTACAATATTTACCGCAAACACAGAAATTGAACTACTCCAAATCGAAAATACTAAGAAATCCACTATAACAATGGTCTAGAAAATCGAAGCTAGTAGGTTCTGGAAAAATCTGTGGGTACTGAATAATGGATTTTAAAAGCTGGAGAATATATATTAAATTTGCAGAACTTCGCTCAGACTTGTTACTTTTAACGCCTTCGCTCAGATTTCGGGCTTTTCTTCGGTCGATCTGCGAATCAGAGGAAAAATTCACACTTTTACCGCTTGCAGACTCTGGCTATCGAGCGAACCCCGTCCTTTGATCTGGCAATTCTCCCCGTGTTTAATTACCTTCCAAATGAACGGATTCGGGGGGAGTAACTGTGATTATCTGCCCTTGGTTTCAGATTAAGTCCCCCTGACCAATGTCTACCGAAAAATACGTTTCAACTTATCGCCCCCTTGGTTTTTCTTCATTTAGCTTATCTCCCCCTTCTTTACAAATCCACCATCCTGTCCCCTCTCTACGCGTTCCGTTTACCTGTCTGATTGCAAACATTCCTCGTAGTTTATACGACATAGAGAAAATAAAATAAAATAGGTGTGCTAATTTAAGAAAGAGACAGATATCTGAGTGTAGGAGGGTTTTACGTTAACAAACCGAGCATGGCTCATAAGGAAGCCTGTGAGAGACAGGTGGAAGAAAAATGTAGATGTATGAAATCTATTTTCATAATATCCTCTGCCACAATAAGAAAATTGAGTTGAGGAAGCAATAGGAAAGTGAATGAAGGTCCAAAAAAAAAAAATACAAATTAGACCCAAATGGACAGGCAAAAGAGCGAATACGCATTTTGTCAAAATTCCGATAACAGGAAATATGAGATTGTCAACTGGCACGTCTACAGCGTTTAAGCCCAGCAGCGAAGAAATCGATACAAGATTCCGTGGAGAATAGATGTCTTTCCATAATCTCGATAGTTCGATATCAATTATCAATAAGGAAAGTACCACCACTAACGTTCGACATTGGCACAACTAAAGGGATTCTTTTAAAGTAGTAAAATACGTAAACTGTAGTCTGTACTGTGTATGGAGAACCTAATATCTTAATGCTACGTGTTTTAACAAGTCGTTTGTGGTGCCGTTGACACCTGCCATTGTTGGTATAGCTGAAAACAGACAAAAACGCTTTAAAAATGGCCATGATTCTTGTTACCTGCTGAACATTTATTTCAAATGTGTCACCAATAAGTAACGCTCAGTGATGATGGGTCACAGACAAGACAAGACTTCAAAGGTCGCTAACATATGGGGAACAGAGAAAGCGCAAATGACCATCACCACTACAATTCCTGGAAATACTCTACGGATATACCAATAGCCTCAAGCTGACTACAGCTTTCTTTGAGAATATTCAAGTTAACGTCTGAAAGTGAACGAAGATGAAGAAGAAGATTACCATTGTAAAACGACAACCAAGTAGTTACAGCTTTTAACAACTGGGTGCTCGCGTAGGACAGACGGATTAATCTGGTATGAGAAAATCACCAATGTAAAACCGATGACAAAAACCAAATAAATGGCTATAAATCAAGAAGTTTGATAGGATAAAAACTGGCAAAACCAACTGATAACATTACAAGGCAGTCGCTGCTTATGGAATCGCCTGGACAAGATAAATTGGGGAGGCATCGAAATAAATAGACATGGTCTTTAGCGACAGACGTGAAAGGGTTAAACAAAACATGGAAAACCGTTAACGGATGGCACAGGACAGGTAGTCCTGGAACGAATTAGTTGAAGCTCCTGATAAAGTTGAAGTGTCATGACAATGAAGATACCAATACAAAGATGAAGTATTCAATATGTTTCAAGTTTCCTTAGGAAAATGACTTCATACTTTCAGTTAACATTTTATCAGAAGTTGTCATTATCTACACTGCCTGCCAGTATACAGCAAGCTAGTCTTAATTTCCTTGTCTGCCAGTATACAGCAAGCTAGTCATTATTTACCTCGCCTGCCAGTATACAGCAAGCTAGTCATTATTTACCTCGCCTGCCAGTATACAGCAAGCTAGTCATTATTTACCTCGCCTGCCAGTATACAGCAAGCTAGTCTTTATTTACCTTGCCTGCCAGTATACAGCAAGCTAGTCATTATTTACCTTGCCTGCCAGTATACAGCAAGCTAGTCATTATTTACCTCGCCTGCCAGTATACAGCAAGCTAGTCATTAAATTTACCTCTGTCTGCCAGTATACAGCAAGCTAGTCATTATTTACCTTGCCTGCCAGTATACAGCAAGCTAGTCATTATTTACCTCGCCTGCCAGTATACAGCAAGCTAGTCATTATTTACCTTGCCTGCCAGTATACAGCAAGCTAGTCATTATTTACCTCGCCTGCCAGTATACAGCAAGCTAGTCTTAATTTCCTTGTCTGCCAGTATACAGCAAGCTAGTCATTATTTACCTTGCCTGCCAGTATACAGCAAGCTAGTCATTATTTACCTCGCCTGCCAGTATACAGCAAGCTAGTCATTATTTACCTCGCCTGCCAGTATACAGCAAGCTAGTCATTATTTACCTCGCCTGCCTGTATACAGCAAGCGAGTCATTATGTACCTTTCCTAGCTGTATACAGCAAGCAAGTCATTATTTACCCTGCCTGCCAATATACAGCAAGCAATTCATTATTTACCCTGCCTGCCAGTAAACAGCAAGCGAGTCATTATGTACCTTTCTTACCTGTATACAGCAAGCGAGTCATTATTTAAATTTGCCTGCCTGTATAAAGCAAGCGAGTCATTATTTACTTTGCCTGCCATATACAACAAGCGAGTCATTATTTAGATTTTCCTGCCTGTATACAGCAAGCGAGCCATTATTTACCTTGCATGCCGGTATACAGCAAGCGAGTCATTATTTAAATTTTACTGCCGGTATACAGCAAGCGAGCCATTATGTACCTTTCCTGAACATGCGCCGTATAAATCTTTCATTATTTTCATAACCTCCGTTTTTTTCAGCCCCCGTTTAGTTTTTATATTTCAAACATGATTAGGCCGCCCCACCAATATTGAACTATTTATGTTTTCCGCCCACTGGTGCCGAGGCGGTTTAAACACCGGCAGGCAAGCAATACGCTTTTTCATGCATTATAGCGGCGTGACTATATCAGAATTGTGATTACTGGCAACCTTATTTACAAAATTGTTACAGAAATTACCACTACAATCTGGATAAAGAATATTGTAATGCTTCAGCAGTATACTCAAGTCAGTTATGTCCAAGCCCAAAATGAAAGGGGGATAAATACCGAGATATATCTTTATATCTCTGAGTACAAGGGCTGCAGAGATTACATTCTTTTAAACTAGTATGACTCATAACCAAGCTTGGAATAGTCTTTTTAGCCGTACACAGAGAAGACGCTTTGGAAGCCAATAAAGCCCCCCAACTAGATTACCACACGTGCAAAAACGGGTTTTGTGTGAGCATAGGCAGATAGATAACATTTTTTAAACAAAGGGATTAAAGAAAAGTAATATTTATACATGTGAAGACTTTTCATAACAAACAACATGACATGTAAAGGCCCATTTATTACTAGTGTAAAATGATATCTCTCGAAATTTGACTATAAGAATGCGACGAAGACGCTTTGGAAAATTTGTATACAACGGTTACCACGTGCAAAAATGTTGTGGATGGCATGTAGAACTTTATTAAACAAAGGGACCCTTATGATACATAACATGTTTATGAAGCGCAACTTCAAACACACTTTCATTTATTATTGCCCCAAATATAAGAATGCGACGAACATATTTGTATCCAACGTAAATGGAAAATGATGGATGGCTAGTTCTTAAAGGTTAGATCATAAACTTGTTAAGGCAACTCTACGCTTTCATTTATTATTGCCATAAGCATGCCAGTAAAATGCATACATAATTTAGGAGCATATTTTAAATATGACAGCATGGTATTACTTTAACAGAATAATTTGCAATACCACATTGTAAACATTTTTAAATTTTAATTCAACGGATAAAAAGTCCTTTTCAACCCTGGATAAATTATAATTAGAATATATGGTGTTTATAAAACTGACAATAAATGACATTGTCCTGTGGCAGTTCCTGGAAGTCTTCGATGTCACAAATAAATAAAAGGACTACTGTAACCTCAGGCATGTCGTAAGAGGCGATTGATTTGAGAATGTACATGGGGCTGGCAACCTGATCATGTAAAACTAGTTGCTACAGAAACCACTGCTACAAGAGGACATCAGTTCTATAGAACAGGCCTTCTGCAAGAGGACCAGCTGTCCTGGTGGAGGGACAAGGGAATGATGATGATGATCATGATAATACAAACTTGCTGACGTTTATTGACTAGCACAATAATTTCTAATCATTGACTCCACGCGTATACAATAGTATAACACTTCACATTCCACGCTCAATTACTTAAAACCCCATCTTTTCTAATTTTTCGCGATTCTTGCGTATCTTTCTTTCTACATACACTCCTCATGAAATATTAACTTCAACTCCATTTTTCTAAAGTTCTTCCTCCTTCTCGAGTTAAATACAACAAATCAATAATAATTTACAACGAGTACCACAACGAAAAAGCATTATCGTGAGTCCGTTTTGTCAGTCTCTTGTGTCGTGGCGTGCCTTTCCTCATACAACACTCCCCAACATGTCCTATCCTTCTACAATTACGAAATGCTTTGAGACATCGAGTGACTGAAAGCCAGCTCATCACATATACTATTTTCTCTCAAGAGCGCAGCGTGTACTTTCTATACTTGATCTCCTATCCAAAGAAACCCAACGTTATTTCATGCCGCCGCCACACACGCATACGCAGCAATACGCGAGCAAGGCTAGTCATGCCGGTGCACAAACATTCCTGACATATTGCTGCGTGGGTAGATAGGGCTGTGGGCATCGTATGCAGGTTTAAGCAACGCTCATCCACTTCAATTGGGTTTAGACATGTGTCAGTGTTGAGCTTATTAGATCATTTTTGTATCTTATATCTATTTTCCTGTTAATGCGTACATACCAGGCTGCGCAATAACTCCCTTCTCGACAACAAAATATGCGTCGCTTAATCAGATCCCTCCAGGGAACAGGTACGAAGTTGTAAAAGATAGAAAAAGGAAGGCAACATAAAAATTCCATGGGCTGATAACATCAAAGAATGAGGGCATGGGCGCATTGCGGTTTATTTATCTGTCCACACTTACGATAACGCATTATCTAATAGAGAACGAGGCACACCCGCATGAGACTCACTCTCTGCAGTTAAGGCGCGGTCCGAGCCTGCGATCGTGCTTTACACCACCATTAACACTCAGTGAGCACCTCCCTGACTTGAAACTCACACTGACTGTTACGTGTAGTCTTGAGATGATGATGATGATATGAGAACATAAACGTTGGAAGTCGTTGATGACCACAGGAAACGAAATTACACTAGAAACTGCCAAGACACATTAGTCTGAATTCTACAAGGTAGACACTACAAAGAACCATATCTAAGAACTAATTATCACGGGCATTCAAAACACGTAACTACGAGGCCATTCGAGGACTAAAAAACTGCATGTCATCCCTGCGTCTTGGGAACCCGGTACACGCCAGTGGACGAAACATGATCAAAGACAATGTGCGCCAGTAAGAACCCTCGCGTTGTTGTTGGTCAAATCTCTTCTGATTATTTTCGCTACACATCAAAAACACCCCTGTAACACACGCGAGTTGAGTGTGACAGCTACTACTGCTACTAAATGTATCTATAGTTAATAGCCGCTCTTACGTCGTTCCATTCTATGAGTCTACCTCTTGTATCAAGCCTAGAAATTTGGTTATAATTGGGAGTACTTTAGTGTCCAATTTTATTTGACAAATTTATCACTTGTAATTCAATATTACAATAAACGTTTGTCTTTGCAGTTAGCTGATTCTTTTATTTTATTATTAGATATTCGTCACAGTATCTTTTAATTATCTCTTTCTTTCTTTCCTGTATTGTTTCTATCAAGACATCACAACGTCATCGTACCTTTATCACTCATGACTTTTACATTTCTTTGTATCTATGTGCTTTATGTTTATCTTCTTGAAGTGCTATGGATGTCCCTTTCTTTTCGAATACACTTGGTCTCTTTCCTAGCTACCTATGATATCACAAAGTTACATTTATGTTGTTAACTAGCGCTTAGTGTCTACAGTTCTACGCGACTGCTTAATTCACTCTATTTAGAATTTCAT
Organism: Oreohelix idahoensis; assembly: GCA_024509875.1. Classification (NCBI taxonomy): domain Eukaryota; kingdom Metazoa; phylum Mollusca; class Gastropoda; order Stylommatophora; family Oreohelicidae; genus Oreohelix; species Oreohelix idahoensis. Next base: position 219,955 of record JAMPIV010019125.1, read on the forward strand.
AGGATGATTTGTCCTGAAGTCCTAACATTTATATTTTTATTCCTTTGCTGATAATCTTTATCAGAGCGTATCATATCTTTTACACAACAGTCCACTTGATCAAGTCAGCGGGTAGCGACGCCTCCTTGGGGGCATCTATACTTAACAACACACTGTTCTATCTAACGTCTTGTTAAGCTCTGATACACATTGAGTGGTAATTTTTCTAATAGTAAGTTTTTTGCTAATTCAAGTAGCCTTTTGTTGTACTCAATGCACATAACTTTTTTACACAGCTGGATCAGAGTATGGAGTTCCATATGCATCATGCTCTCTTCCTGACCACATTCTTGGCAAGGACTGTGGTTCCTTCTAAACCAAAATCGCGAGTCGAGAAGTCAAAATGGCTGCACCGAGCATCGGAACCGCCACAGTGTTTTGTTCGAATGGTAATCATTATAATATCTTCGCTGACCTGCTAGTTTCCCTCTCAGCGCTATCTGCGCGATAACTTTCTCTTCTTCAGAGACACCACACACACACACACGTGCGTCTGCCTTTTTACACATGACATACTACTTTCCTTCCTCGTTTATAGTTTTTCCTCTCAACTTGGCATCTTGATCTCTGACCCTTCCCAGTCCTGCTTTTATATTGTTTTTACTTGTTCTCCCTGTCTTGCATTCTTGGACTGCCAACTCCGTTTGCCAAGCTATACCTATGTGTGCTGGATAAACAATACGAGGCTCATAAAAAGAAAAGTCCAAACGGTTCTGCTTGTGACCATTGTAGTATGTGTGATTATGGAGAGTTTGGGCAGGCCTTTCATGTACTGTGCCGGCCTACATTTACCTGCGAGTGTTCTTGGGGACGGGTCAGGGTGGTTTGGCGGTGGGTGTTTGAGAGGTTCTACTGAAGGAGGGTATCGTGGGGGGGGTCGAGTCGCTGGTATCTTCGATTCGAGGTCTGTGGGGTATGTATAGAATTGCTAAACATCTGCTAGGCCTGTAAAATCGTTTTTTTTGAGTGGGATACACTGGAAGGGTGTAGGGTGAGCAGGGTTCATGGGTGGGATTAACAATGGGGTGGGGGAACGTAGGTATTCGCACTCACTATCACCCTTAGGAATCACAGTGTAGACGGAAAATAGTCCTTTGATAAAGGGGTGACATGTATGGGTGAATGGTCATGAGACTTTCTTACAAATCAATGTAGGGGGGGTGGGGTGGGGAGAGTGGTTAGGGAGTAGGTTTGGATCACTTTGGGTAAGTGCAGGACGGTAAGATATGGTGGGTGGGAGGGCTTTACCCCAGCTCGTGAGGGGATGAGGAACAAAAATAAAACTGCGGATAAAACAAGGTGGACCTTCAACAACTAACACACGCATAATGGTATTGGTGGTGTGGGGGGACTGGTAGGGCCTACTGGGGCGAACATAAAGGGTGGGTAGGTGGGTCGTACGGGTTGGTCACTGTGTGGTCATAAATGGTGTCTGTATGCGAGTTGATACTCAGGGGTATATGATGCGGTTAGGAGATTGGAGCGTAATGTACGGGGGGTAGTGCAGTAGACTTGTATTGTAAGTGGGGCGGTCGGACACACTTGGTATAGGTTTTTTGGCAGGGGGGGGGTATTGTATCTTGGACGCGATGGGGAAACGGGCAACGGTGAGTGGGATCGGACTTTGGGCGGATTCTGTGCTAGCTCTTACTCCCAATAATTTCATTGTCGGCACTGATCATCTCAGTCATTCTTATCCGTACGATCCTAGAACCCAAAATCGACGGCCGGAGATAGAGCGTCCGAGTTGACACCGGTCACTACTCTCAAGATCTCCCCCCCCGGGACTTTTGTCGCAGCGTCTAAAGAAGCCATTACCTCTGCGGTGTAGAGTGCGCATCTCCTTCGGGGGCTGCTGCATTAGTTAATTTGCGAATCATGTCCATGTTTCTCACTGGGATGCTTCAGGTGATATTTTGCTATAATAGGTGCCAGGTGGGGCATTGTAGTCTCTCCAGTAGCGGCAATGCTACTCGCTGGCATGTGGTCCATGTCACTCTTGCTTGGCTGGTTTTCCCCCTATGCGAATACTCAATGGGTCACTGATAGAGGCATAAGCCAAATGTAGTCATCTAGCTTGATGCCTAGGGTTTGGGAGTGGCACCTTCAATCATGCATGGATTCCGATGTATTTAAGCTGTGTACCTTGGTGGGGGCCATCACGCGTATGAGTACAGGGCGTCAATCTTAGCGCGAGGATCTCACCCTGAGGTGTACTAATTTGTAGTGGGCGCAAATCTGTACATCTATAATGTTATACAGACTTTAATAAAATCTTGTTGTTGAGCGAGCGGCCTCCCAGGGCCGGTCCCGATCAGTACATTCATATTTTTGTCCACTTTTATGCCCTTGCGCTTCTGACGTAATAGATGGAGGGATACATATTTTCTTCTCTCTTGGCTCCTTTAATAACTGATTATATTAGATTTATGTAATCTCTTTTTTTTTTATTTACATACAACATTATCCTATTGTCGACAATCATACCTACTGTTTTGTTTTCCATTAAATTTGGATGACCACCTTTTCATCCACTCCACTGAAACTTTGTCTATTTGACATTCTCTGATAGTTCTATTCTTTATCTATTATTGTAAACATGGTGTCCAAGTTTTTTTTTCCAGATCCGCCAAACTGGCACACGTCAATCTGTCAAAATATGTGAATAACAGCATTCTTTATGTCAATTAAATTGAACATACTGCTAAATCATTTACAGCGATAAGTAGAAAATTGAAGGAGAAAGATACACTGATTCCTTTCGAAGGATAATGTATCCCATTCTGTTTTTCATATAATTCTGACTACTAAAAGTCAATTCTTCCCACGACACTGTAACAGCAAAATTACCTGTCCTGTAAAAAAGTTTTTTTCTAGATACCTATAGTTTTTTAACCAGTAATTCCAATCTTTTTTCATTTTTGAGTAAAGAATCTCACATCTCCGCCAGCATTCATCATCACACAACCACTAGCTACATCGTATCGTAAGCGCATCCAGAGAAACCATCCACTGTATTTCTCTTTCCCACTCTTGCGAACCCTAGCAAAGCTTACACATCATAGTTCTACATCTTTACAAAGACTGGTAGCTACTCTGTACCGTCTGTCTGAGCTCTAAAACCCTGACAGATTTTTGGCTCTATATAAACTAGGTTTTTTTCTTTATATCTTCTAGTTAGAATTTAACCTCTTCTTCATTCCACCAGATGCAGCAGTGCTCCAACTTAGCTATGAAAGTTTGGCCATAGTGCCTACACCAAGTATGCAGGGGAGAGGGCAATATCTAGTGTTTTTGTGTTGATCGGGGCACAAACCTCCCCTATTCACACACAATGGCAGAAAAGGCCAAAGTGCAGATACTCGACTAAAAAAAAGGAAAACAATGCTCAACAGAAAATGCAAATAATTTATTATGCCAAGATGACGACCAATACGCGCCTAGATTCCATGGCTGCCCACTTTTATATCAAGTCAGACCAAAAAAGTCACAGAAAGGAAGCTATTACAGAACCCAAACCCCTTTTCAAAACTGTCATTACACATAGAAATAAAGAGGAAAACGAAAACCTATAACAGTATCACTTAAAAATTTAGTAACAACACAATCTAATGACAGTGATGCAAGAATGTGGTTTCCCTGCGTCAAAAATTGAGTAAAATTCACAGATGGTAAAAAAAAGAAAATCAGAACAAGTTAGATAAGTAGTAAAAAAATAGTTAAAACCAAAAAACCAGTCAGATGATTCAACATACATCCCTCGACACACAGACATCAAGTGGCACTGTAAAAGGTGGCAGAAGGCGCATTTCTTCAAGAAGAGGACAAGCCATACAGCACACAGTATTTCCCCATGGATATAGCTACACTGGACTGTACATATGAGCTAAAAAAGAAAGAAAATGAAATGCAATGCTCAACAATAGTACAGTCACACTGAGATCCCGAACAAAAAAACGCTAAAAGTTCAAATAAATACTAAAAATGAAATGGAAAGTGAAAAACAGGAGAATTAACATAGGTCGAGAAGGGAATGTAGCATTGGATGAAAATAAGGAAAGTGGTCAAAAAGAACACAACAAAGGCAACAGGCAAAACAAAAGCAACCTAGAAAAACTATCAAAAAGAAACTATCAACAAAAACATTTTGAGGCACATTTACCACACTTAGCGGAAGCAAGTTAGGGATATCAAATGACAAGTACAAATAGGGATTTTCTTGAGAACTTGACAATGGATATGTGTGGTCAACACAAGTACAGGAAATGCAGAATAAGAGCAAAATTTGATAGCTACCCAAAACAAAAGGTACACTAGATGATGATGTTAAAAAATTCAATTTAGAAAAGATTTAGAATTATCCAGTGGAATTGTAGGGGTATTTAAAAAAATTTTGCACCCCTACTATCAGAGACTGGAGGAAATACTGATATATATGCTCTTCAAGAGACCCATTTAAACCCAAATAATAGATATAGTTGTAAGGGCTTTAAGATACTTAGACACGATAGGAAAGAAGGTAGAGGAGGAGGTGTCGCAGTATTAGTTAGCGAAAAATTTAAAATCATAGACTGGGAAGTATTTAATACAACCAATATAGAAGATATCAAGGTTACTATAGCAGCTGAAACAAACAATCTAACAATTCTAAATGTATATGCTAAAGATGGCACAATTAAAGATGAAGAAATACTAGCCATAAGCACCAGACTAGGCCCCAAAACAATCATAGTAGGCGATTTTAACTCCCATCATTGTGCTTGGGGTGGACAACATGCAGAAAATGCAGGAAAATGCCTACTTGACTTCAAAGAAAACAATGAACTACTAATACTAAATGATGGATCTGCAACAAGAATTAATCCACAAGCTAATAGGGCAGACTCAGCAATAGACATAAGTATAGCAACTAACAACCTAGCGAATGTAAATTGGGAAGTGTTACAAGACACAAACTCAGATCATCTGCCCATTGTAATAACCATGCATGAAAAAGTCATTCCAAACCCAGAACCAGAGAAACCTACCTTCAACTATAAAAAAGCAAACTGGGAAGCTTTCCAATCAGAGCTGGAGGTGATGGAATATAAAGACATGGAATCAGATGATACTGACTTGTGGGCAGAAACACTGACCAATGAAATTCTGAAAATAGCAATAAAGTATATACCAAATAAAAAATATGCCACAACACCTTAAACCAATAAATAACATTAATAAGAAAAGAGAAACTCAATGGAATAAAGAACCAGTTGCCTGGTGGAATAAAAGCTGTGCAGAAATTCATGAGAGAAGAAAAAGGGCCTTACGAAAATATAGAAATAACAGAACAGAAGAAAACTATGATAAGTATAAACTTATTAGGAATGAATCTAACAGAATAATATTCAAAGCCAAAGAAACTAACTGGAAGGAGTTTTGTCAGTCACTTAAACCTAGCACTCAAATTAGAGAAGTATGGAAAAAGCTTAAGGCAATCAAAGGGAACAATAAGAAAACAATAATGCCAACAATCAAACTACCAAAGAGAGCAGAAACAGATAAAGAAAAAGCTAATGCCCTTGCCGAGTATTTCTATAAAGTCAGTGCAAAAAGTAGCCTTGGACAGGAAGAAAATATGAGAAATGAGAGAGAAAGACTTAGGATACAGTTTTTTTTTAAAAGAACTACCAGACCAGATAGATGAAACAAACTATTTAGATGCTGATATAACAGAGGAAGAAGTAACTAATGCAATAAAAGATAAATCTAATACTGCCTCAGGGCAAGATATACTTAGTTATGAAATCCTTAAGAAAGTACCCAAAAGAACTATAAACATAATAACTTCACTATATAACAAAATCTGGAACTTAGGAAAGATACCAAAAGCATGGAAAGTAGCTATGATAGTACCCATTCTAAAACCCAATAAGGAAGCCCATGATGTAAGTTCATATAGGCCTATCTCCTTAACATCACAACTAGGTAAAATACTGGAGCATTGGCCAACCAGTGTAATAGTGAGATTGATATAAGGTCGAGTAGCACAATCTGGTTTACAAAATGTGCGTACTGTAGTAACGCACTATTAGATTTTACTATATGGGAGATAAGATAAAAAAGGTTTTGATTTTAGGACTAAGGGAGGTAAATCTTTGGTGGCGTTACAAATTATTGATATGATAGACAATTTGATACATGCTGCAATTTCATAACAGCTAGTGAAAAAAATGTAATTAAACCCAATACAGTGTAGGTGCTTCTCTCATTGTAAGGCTGTAGATGTATTTACTGTTTTGCTTGCTAGATGTTTGCTATAGTTCTTCATATTTTTTAAGGCTTTCTTTAATGCAAATGAAAAGTCCCAGTAAATGTCCATGTGAGGCTTCTGACTACAAATAATTTCTTCTCTTTTTGATGTTGTTGTTTATTTTTGTTTTTTGTACTTTATTTTTGTTTTGTTTTTGTTTTTGTGTGACGGCGGAGTGAATGTAATGCTAGCCCCACTAATGACAGACATCAAAGCAACGTTATTATAACATTACTGATCACTTCCACTTCACAATCCTCACTTCCACATCATAATCCTCACTTTCACATCACAATCCTCACTTCCACATCACAATCCTCACTTTCACATCACAATCCTCACTGCACATGTCGGTAGGATTTAGATCGCTTGGTCACTAACAGACAAAATGACAACCAGAAAGATACAAACTTTCATAAATAGTTGGTTGTGCAGAATAAAGGAAATGAAATCGTTTGACAAGATTAACAATGAGGAATTAATGGAAACAGCCAGAAAAACACCAATGGAACAAGAGGTGATGAGAATATGCTGGAGTTGAATAGGAAACACATTCAGAAATCCACTTGATAGAATGACAAGGCAGTCCCTGTTCTGTAATCCTCGAGGTAAGAGGAATAGAAGGAAAAACACACGGTAACTAAACCCATTACAGCGTAGGTCTTTCTCTCGGTGTAACTAAACCCATTACAATGCAGGTCTTTCTCTCGTTTTAAGTACACCAATTACAGCGAAGGTCCTATTATTGTACTAAAACCTTTACGGTGTGCGTCTTTCTCTGATTGTAAATGCATACAGAACAACGTTGGTCCTCCCACAGTTCTGATGAATATGAGGCCTGGTAATGGAGAGAAGAAGGATTATCACTGCGCCTTACCATGTCATAAAAGGCGTCTAAGGAGTCTTGTTCCTTTTCATTTCCTACAGATAACGCCGAAATAAACACGATCTTTGACAAAGTGGTTTGCGAAACTACAGTACATGAAGCAGATTACGACGTAATGTAAGATATGCCAATGAGGACTTTAGATCTTGCCATCATGTCAATCGAGCAAGCAATTACTTCTTCTTCTTCTTCTTCGATCCTTAACCACCGACCGTCAAAGCAGTCAGTGGCCATCACGCCTAGTGGCGTCTTGTAGGGCAACAACAAACTGATTCCACTTTGCACGGTCGGTGGCCATCCTTCGTACAGTGCCCCAACTCTGGTTCATTCTTTGCATCTCAGCCTCCACAGTCCTCCGCCAAGTTGTTTTTGGTCGGCCTCTCTTTCGCTTTCCTTCAGGGGTCCAAAGCATAGCTGTTCTTGTGATGGCATCGGGGTCTCTTCTCAGGACATGACCAACCCAGCTCCAGCTGTTGATTTAAACAAAAGTATTTTCGTTGCAACAATATAATCAAGATAGACGCCATAATTATGAAATGTTTCACTCTTTGTGTAATATTTCTTTGACTTGCAATTATCCTAGTAACTTTCCTTAATAAAATTACCAAGATAATTATGTTCTTCCGTGTACAGTTGGTAGTAGCACACAAACCAGAAGAAGCTGAGTATGGTGGCATCTAGGTCTCTAGTCATCCGCGGAAACTAACGCTGTTACCCCACTGCGTCTTCCATATTGTGTTTGTTTGATGTCTTTTAAAAGCACGAATTTATTTACTTTATTCAATCACTGCTGGTAAAGGACATACATTGCTGATAGCATTACACGGAAGTCCTAGCCCCTGAAATTCTAAATGTAAGAAAGTTAGGGTAAGACTGAAAAATACAAGGAATAGAGACAGTGCTGGATGTAGGACTTGTGAGGCCCTAAACACTGAAAATGTTATGTGCCCCGCCCACTTTCTACAAAATGTAAAACTCAAAAACAAAAAATTAAGACTGAAAATGTTGTGCTTTTATTCAATCAATCAACATCCTATAGCTCCCCTACGATCATAGGCTTTCAACAAACACATGCCAAGCACTCCTGTCACGTGACATCAGCTCATGTTCTTTCCATTTCTTCCTCTTCAGTTTTATTTCCTTTTCCAGTTCTTTTCCCCGTGTGTTTTTGTGATCGACTTTTGCCTCTCTTACCCTGTAGAAATACAGATTTAAATTCGTTCATCACGTAGTGGTGACTGACATATATGCGTATACAAAATATTACATTAGCTTCTGGACACGTACTAGGTAGCTGTGTGTGATGAATTTACCATGATACAACGTTAAAATATCTCCAAAATTAATGATAAAATGTAGGGTTAAAAAATAATGTGTAAGATACTAGGAGACATGCTCGCCCATGCCCGCCTTTTCCTACCCGCCATTTAAAACTAACGAGTTAGACGAGCAGACGAAACGTTTACCCTTTGCAGACGGGAGAGAAACGGAGAACACAAAAGGAAAAATATGACTGAACACGTGTTTGAAGATAGCAAGGCTAAAAGACGCAATTGGTAGTAAAAGAAAAAAAATTCACGTCACTAGTTGACACAATGTAAGGAAATGGACAAAAAACGACTTTGGCTCTTGTCAGAAACAGTCATTTCTTGGACTTTTACGATACTTGGTTGTTATTTGAATTCAGCGGCAAACGCCGTGGAGAAGGTTCTCGAACATATTTCAAAAAAAAAACTAACCTTGAAAAAGTAACTTTTTCTTAATAATAATGTTAGGAATATAAAACCTAGCTAGTTTGATAGCCCGTCTTGAGCAGAGAAATAATATACTTTAAATTATACAGACGGATAGATAACAAGGAAGATATTGACAAAAGACTGTGTTGTTCTTATCAGACTAGCGACTGCACTGTTAAAAATTTCACTAAAGTTTCAAATTTGCGTCCTTGAGGCACGCAGATGCAAAAATCGAGCTGTAATGAAAGAGAGGGGGCAAGGTGGAGAATTGTACTAAACTAAAAATAACTGCGATCGCGAGGCAGAAGTGTGTAGGGTATTGCATGGAGTTAGCCCAAGAACCAAGCGTGTTTTTTATGAAAAATCAAGTAGAGACAGACGGACCAACAAACAATAATACATACTTGACTGAGAGCTGACTGAAATTGACTTTTGGTTGTAGATTTGAAAAGTGAGGGGGGGGGGGGGAGGGGGGGGGGTGTGGGGCGGGGGGGGTGGGGGCGGGTGGACGGAGGGGGGGCGGGGGGGGTGGGGGGGGGGGAGGGGGGGGGGGGGGGGGGGGGGGGGGTGGGGGTGGTGGGGGGGGGGGGGGGAGGGGGGGGGCGGGGGGAGGGGGGGGGGGTCACCCTGTGAGTGATGTGATTGGATGAATGAAATAATATTAGCGGGACAGAGATGCGCATTTTTGCCATTCGTTACAAGACTGTCCAGAGACACGGTGGTTTATTGCCTGTGGTGTTGTTTCCAGAAGTATTTCTATACAATTAGTGGGACGCCATCAGATAGCCAGCAGCTCAGCTGAGTTTTGCTAGATATTAACTGTGTTCTCAATTCTGAATTCTGGTAAGAATGAAAGCATTTCTTTTGTACATTTTAATATTTCGAGTGATTGATACTGCCATATCATAAAATGATTACGACAAGTAAGTGTTCGCTCTAGGTCCCCAGCCCAAGTTCAGGGTCTAGAGACAAACAAAAAAATATGGACGCCTAACTAAGACTATGGAAAGGCGGATCTATTGTTTGAGATCGGTGGGAACATATCACCTATCTTATTGAACAAAAGGAAACTATTGAACATATCTCAGATGCAATGCAGTCTTGGGGAACTAGTACTATATGAAAACAACTGGGTAAGATGTACTGTGTGGTCAGAGAGATCTGACCCAGTCTGTGTGGTGTTGTTGTGTAGTGTTGTGTGCAGAAGTGGCTCAGTAGGTAGAGTTCTGACCCATGCCACAAAACTTTTATTTCAGAATTGTGAGTTTCTGTTTGGCACCGAAGAGGTGCCAAATGCTGTTGTGAAATACACAAGCGTGGACCAGTGCAGTCTAACATTGTGTCAGAGCAGCCGAATATTGTACTCCAGCAACGGAGAGGAGGGGCCACCAGACTCCTGTACAAGATCAACGCAGTCGAGATACGTGAGATTCTGGCCTGCTGGAAATTCACCAACTAATTCACCAACTAATTCACCATTTAATAAAGACATACCATTGTGGGAAAATAAACCATGTATTCATCCCATAAGTCAATGGACAATGTTTTGGTAGTCACAGATTGGGCGTGATGATACCACCCCAACAGTACATTCAGTAATAGTTCTCCTGGGACAATCTAATATAATAAATATTAACCAGTCTTTTAAAATACTTATGTGCACACATCCATTTTATTATGTCATATAATTATGCATTCTATTTATAATTCCATAATATTTCATATGTTCTGACCAACAAACATTGGTTCAGAACAAATAAATTTAACAAAAGATTTAATATTTAAAACTAAAACAGCCTGAGTTAGTTCAGTGTGTTAATAATATTATTATTATTATTAGACTTATTAAATATCTGTGTGTGTGTGTGTATTTTACTACAACACATTACATTTCAGTACCCTAGACTTTTAACGTAGAAAAAAAGATATGTTTGAGGTCGTAAGTGGTAGTAAGAAAGGCCTTCTGTAATTCACATCTACATTTATCTCAGGAGCCTTCACAGCTGACCTCACTCATTACACTAGGTAACACAACAACCATACAATACCATCAAATCCACTACACTGTGCGAGGATGTAGTTGTTTTTCAAGGCTCTTAAGATTCGCACAGGAAGCAGACCGTTGTCGGAAATCTTGCTAGGCCAGCAGATCGATATGCGGGCATTTCTCTTCCTAGCTAGTAGTTGCTTTCTGAACGCGCGTTATGAACAATCGCCGCGTCAGTTTCTTTAAAAAAAAATAATCAACCAATCACCACTACCTGGTATTAGAATAGGACGGAGACTCTTCAGCACTAGACCAAGTTCGACAGCCGGATTGGATATGTAACCGTAGCAACACACATGAATAATCAGCAATCATAATTCAGAGTACGATAATTGTGGCCTGATTCAAACATCAAAGAAACAGTGCTACACGGCAACTTTATTTCGCAGCGAGTGCTAGAAGTAATCTTGAAACGTGTTCCGTGTTAGCTGTTGTGTGTGGAAGTCACGCATGAGCAGAGCTGGTTTACGCCGGATTATATTGATTAATTTTATTGGAACACATAATTGATCAGATTTGTACGTCTGCGTTGATGTCTGTCTTTGTTTACTTCAGGCACAAGCTTGAAAAAAATAAGAAACAAACAATACGTAGACGGAATCAGAATGGTAGAACTGTCAGCATGCCCTGATAAGACGAACTGGAGAGATGGAACTAATGGTTTATACACCTGGACATCGTGGAGCTCAGAAAAATTGACTTTAGGAATGACAGAACGTTTTTATTTCACCAGGGTGTAGAAATGTGAACTAAAGGTCAAGGTAGTCCCATATCAGATACTGTCGTAGGGGGTGAAGTGTTAGAGACTTCATTATACTAGGTCCAGTATCGAGAAGTGGGTGACCAGTTCCTTCCTCGCTGCCTTTTCCTTCCCTAACTCAAGAGCAAAGTCAGGTACTCATTTGCAGCTGGGTAGACTGGAGCGTGACGATACCGCGAATCAATCCTGCACCTTTGCCGCTAGAGACCAGCGCTCTAATCACTGTTAATTTGATGTTCAAGAAATATGCACTAGTCATTCATTAACTACCTTCCATCTCCCCGTACAGCATGGGTCTTCAACAAATTATACGCCAAGCCGCCCAGTCACGTGCCATACGCACAACGTCTTGCCATATGTTCAGTACCCCCTTTTTGTCAATGTCTAACAGAAGACTTTATTCCGTCTTCGATGACTGATTTTAATTGTTTAAATTATTTGATTTGCTTGGCTTGTCCATCTTTGTTGAAGTTTTTATCGCTTTAAGTTTTCTGCAGGATGGAATAGTCGGACTCACGCCCAAATATCCTTAGTAGCCATCTACAACAAAAATATTCACTACCACGTACTTACAAGGTATATTTCTGCTCTGCAATTATTTATTTTAGTAAATTAAACACAGCAACTTAAAAATTACACCGTGAGCTGTGATTTGAATAACAAAAATGGAGATCGGAAAGCTGTGGCTGGAGGTACAAGAGTTAAGGCTGGAACACTGTGGCTATAGAAGAAGAAAACAAATGGAGATGTCGTATCTGTGACGGCTGAAGAATGGAAATTCGAAAAACTGCCTGAAGAAATCAGAACAATGAGATTTTGTAGACTACAACTAATATAATTTTAAAAAAGAGCTAGGCTATATCGGTATTAGAACTGCAGTTAGTAGCAATAAGAGGAAAATGCGAGCCCAGCAGATATTCACAGAACACTAAGCAAATTTATAAACGATGATCTTTTGATATTATACTTAAAGAGCCCTCGGAAATGATATCCTACAATCAATGTTTCCTCCCTCATACTAGGAGTGTGACCAGTGAAACACATTCTAAAATCCACATAAATATAAATTAAAAGGTAAATTGTAAATACTTCCTAATACACACATAACAATTCCAATAAAAATCGCGCGAGAAGAGACGAATAGGTGGTAAAGCGAACAAGTGCTTGTCACATATTACTGTCGTACTCGAGAAACCCCCCTTTTTTTCTGCTTCGTCACAGCATGATACTCTAACACTTTCACACGTTTTATCTATAGTAACAATGCCAAACACAATCCAATTACCACCGCGATTTCAACAAAACAAAATAATACGTGTACAGTAATTCTCAATGAACAACCTTGAGATCGACACACTGCGTAATGACCTATGGATTAATATTGCCAATTAACTTTTCAACCTTTTCAAAACACTATACGTTAACATAAACAGAAAGGCCCAGATGGACTCTTATGAATATGACATAGAGATACGAGCCGAAGTGCGCAGAACGTGAGGACGACTATGTCAACACTAACACGGGGTACTTCTCGCGAATAAAAAAAAGTTTAATGGCCAAGCACCTTCCAACCGCGACAAATGGCATGGAGCCACAAACTTTTTTGAGTCGCGGTATTCAAAATAGACTAGAAGAAAATAAAACACAACCAACCAGAGCCTATACACGTATAGTCTTTACAAAAAAAACATTTGTATTAAATGCTTATATAGAAACATGACATTCTACACATGTTTTCAATGTCTGAAAAATCTACCTGGGACACAAACTCAACAGTCTGAACATTAAATGCTAAGAGGCTCAGAAAATGAGCACGGACAGGTGGCTGTATTCTAAATTCGAAAAAAAATAAAAAAATACACGACCTATCCTAGGAAAATGCATAATTACTTCTGGTAACGCAGCCTAAAACCCTTAATAGTATCCATATAAATTCTTATATATATTCGCGCGGTGCCTTCTAGAGACTTGCTGACAAAAGATGATATGGTCTAATAGTTGCGATCGATATAAGAAAGTGTAGTTCTAATAATTAAACAAAATAATAAGCCATATAACACTAGATAGTATGCTTGTCTACGACAACACCAAATCATAATCGCGAACAGTGGCAGTTTTTAAACCACCATTATTTACGGGTGAAAATAGGCCAAGCCTATGTAAAAACAATCCGAATTCTAATCGTGATTGGACGATAGTACAGTAGATCATTATTAGAAGAGAGCTGAGTCTTAAACAAATGTATTCTAGTCGAGATTGCAAATACTATTTTTCTGGTTGTTCTTATAACACGAACGTCGGAGAACGGCTAAAATTTATTTTTCTAAACAAATAGCAGCTTTGCGCGTACACAATGCGCATCAATATGGCCTAGACCCACGTTAAATATTAGCTCTCATTATATAGAGCGATCAGATATGTTCTAATGCCACATTTTCTAAAATAAACTTACTAAGAAACAGAGTGCGTATAGAGATCCAGCTTTATTTTTTCTAAAAAACAATGCCCTAGGGACAGAGGCAGATCGCGTAATTTTGTGGCCATAATTCCTCGCCATTCCAACCGTATTTAGTTATTATATTAAAGTTCCATGAATTGAGGTAAAGAAATTGAGCATCTTTTTGAAATCTTTTTCTATGCGAGTCGAAAAATTGAAATATAAAAGTGAATGCATAATCTTACAGTTTCTGTATACTGTGATTTCTGGTTCAGTTCAGCAAAACAGAGGCAAACATACCTCATACCCTAGACATAGTGTGCTCCAACCTGAACAAAAACTTGGCTCGGCGGAGAGAAAGTATTAAGAAATTGGCATGGGAATCACCACATAGTACACCTGACCACCTATCTTATTAGAGACTATGGAAGGAACAAATGATGACCAGGAACATTGCAGGAGGCGATAGGTAACCATATAGCTAGGAGAAATACGTGTAAAATTTGTTTCTTCAGAAGAAGCAAGCAGTTCGGCCTACCCGCCTCTCTGAAACTCAGTGTGTTGCGTTATGTATTGTGAGTTTCAGTGTTGAAACAGATTATAAAAATTAGTTTTACTGTAAGATACGGGATAGAACTCAACCTTCCTTGTATTCCAGGAGCGCATCCACATCCCACCCGTGCGATCGTGGCGAACTCTAACTTATTCTCCAAGCGAGTCAAAACCTGGATCTTGAGTCATCTGTGCTGAATTCCACTGAGTCTGATACAGCATCTACTAACACAACCACCTTAGGATATCTATACCAACGATCTCATCGCTTGTACAAGTGAGCATTAGTCTCTCAAGCGAGATACCGGGACAAGCAAAGAGCAACGAAGCTCAGCAAGTAGTCACCTCTGTTTATAACCTTGCCCACTGCAACCCATTACACGCGAAAGAATAACTCAGACATTCTGTATCTATACCAGCACAATCACTCAATTTTTATGTGCCCACTCGTAAGATACTGACACATATAATTAACGTATAAAAAAATTTAATTCGATTGACACAAATAAAATTGTTTATCAAATGACCAAGGAGACTGAGTGAACTAAAAACCCACCAATAATTCCACTATTTTCCACCATAAAGAACAAACATACATTGTAACAAGTTCACACTGATGCTGTACCAAATAACCCACCTACTCAACATCTCGAACATAAGCCAGTATTACCAATCATAAGAAATAACAAACAATATAAGCACACATTCACAACTCATAACACACAATACTGACTAAATAATCAATAAAAATACATGTCAACATACAAAGAATCAATAATACTATAAAAAATTGCGCTGTACATATAAACGTTGAGATAGATAAGTTACAATTTGAGATATATGATTCCCTAAAAGCGAGTTCACAACTGTGTAAATTCTGAAAAAACAGTGAATCAACTAATCTCATACTTGAAAAGTGAATTAATACAATATATTTTAAAACTTAACTACTTGACCATCATATTTAAGATACGTCTTATAGAGTGTTATAATATCAAAAATTATGTGTGTGCAGTGTTTTACCAGTGTTTGTACAAGTGTTGTGAATAAATTAAATTTGTTTTATCTGTCGGTTTAGTTGCTCAATGAGTCACTTACACTTCATCAATATTCATAACCCTAGACCATCTCAACGTAGTCCATCCGACAATATTCCAGAATAAACGATCTGACATGAGATATAAATGTGGTTGCAAGTAAGGTCATCCTGTAATTCACACCAGCACGTTATTAGCATTTACATAACCTTCACAAGCTGAATCTTCAGTCAGTACAGCTAGATAGGTCCCCTATGATATTTATAATCATCCCACTTATCACACTCACATATATGGGCTCTCGTCTCACACGGGAATATCTGACTCTTACTCTTCCCCTATTAAATTATATTGCTGGAAAAATCAAAAAACATTTAAAAAGTAATACAATAAAGTGAAAAAGTGCTATTTCTTATGGTTCTGAAAAAAAAATAGTTGAAGACTCTCAGGCCTGTTAGGTTTGATTTCCTATAGAGTTACATTGGTCCCAATAGATATAATAATTTGTTTCTTTAAGTTTAAATAGCGTTTGTATACATTTACCTGCTTTAGAGAAATTCCGACCAGGCAAATTTCGTGATCTGCTGCTCAGTGCAGACCTGATCTTAAAAGAGTTAGGAATGGGACTGGCACAAGTATGATTTCCTATGTCACTACGGAATGTGACAAATATATTTAGTAAACGGGAAGAAAGACAAGATTAAGACAAAATAGGCCTAGAACAGAAAATATAGATATCTGAAAGATAAGAAAAATGAGGCACATGAAAGTAACAGTCGAAGCATCATGTAAAAATGAAATTAAGTAGGTCTTGCAGAAATGAGGCAGAGTCCATAAAAAAGCTACTGCGAGGCAGCGCACATGGAGAATTAAAAGAGCGACTCCCAGTATTGGGTAGAAAAAAGGCAGAAAGGGAAGCCGAGGAACAAGAAAGCAACAGGGCTGCTAGAAGGGACAGCAGACAAAAGCGAGAAAGAGAAAATTTACCGAAATAATACGAATTAAACAAAGGGAACATGAGTTACACTAAGAGGAAGTTTTTGAGAGTTTTCATCAAAGGCCATCAGCGCTCCATAAAATTGGGAGCCAGTGCCCTTCTTTACCTTCCGCATGCCACTGCTAGTCAGGGAGCCCTTCAACCTCCAGCTATGAACTTCTCATTTAGATCATTATTCTTTGTTGAGAAAAATGAAGATGAAAATGGAGGAACAGCTATCATAAATAAATTTATATGCAACTACATTTTAGCTACCCTACGATAATTAGGGTTAGAGAGAGAAAGGGTCAGTCAGTAAAGTTTTATCTCAAGGAACTTTTCGTGCGTGTGCAGCTTATGAAGTTTTGCCAAAATGAGAGCATAAATGATCAAGAAAATTGATTGAAAAATGCTAAAGCATCCAGTGCCTCTTTAGTTTTAAGATTATTAAAAAAAAGGAAATTGTGAATTTTATAGAATAATAATTCTTCTAGTGTATTCATAAACTACTGTCAGTAGATAAAACACCTATCACCAGTTATGAGAAGAGACTACGTACTTCACGGTATAGAGAACAATATCATGGAGAAATTGAACTCTTTCTACTGGGGAAAATAAACTCCATAAGACATCTTAAGAGAAATGATCCTATATAGAAGCGTAACTAAAGAATGAGTCCAAGTCTTCCAAGACCATGAGAAAGTTTCTCATGGAACAAGGTGCAGAAGAGGATTCTATATTCTTCTTTCTCTCTCTCTCTTCTAGGAAGATCTTCTTTAATCTTTTTCCCTTTTTTCTTAAAATTATTGTTATTTTTCTTTCTTTTCTTCTTTACTGGAGTGTACGATGACTACTAAAACTGCTTGCAGAAAGGCGTATTCCCAGGAACTCAAGCACGTAGGTAACATGTAACAAAAGGAAAAGCAGGTACGAACATATTTTTAAGGCAACCACAGAACTTTAATAAATTTGACATCCAATAGATCATAAAACACAAAGTAAGCCCCAAGTTTGCGATAGGCCATTTTAGCCTAACATCGGCAAAATGACAATAAAAAAATAAAACCACCCACCAAAATCCTGATTAAATTGAAAATTTTGCGACATCTTCCAACTAAAGAAACAGAAGCTAAACATCTCTTTCATATTCCAAGCCAAAGTTGTAAGGGTTAGGTGGCGAGCGTGGAGTATCAAGAATTCAGTCAGATCTGGCCCATATCACTGCGAGATTAAGAACTATCGACCCGAGATATATGTAGATAAGTGAAACCTGTGGATATACTGGCCACCCTTCATGCAAGGTCAGTGCGGTCGTACCTCAAGACAGGAGGAGGCTATCATGACATATGACATACCTACATCCAACTCGAGAGATGCGAGATAGGAAGGCCACAGGCGGGGTAAGAACACCCTCAAGCGCACTTGATTCAAGGAAATGTCTAAACTTGTCCAACTACAACTCCAGGCAAGGGCGAGATTTTTACATGATAATAAACAAGTTGACAATTTACAGAAGGAGCGCGGCCTAGTGAACTATAAGATCCCAAATGGATCTATTAACAATTGTATTGTGACATATTTCGATCTATAATTCTTCGTCCAAAGACATAATAAGGCAGAAATTAATAAGGAAAAGCCTACATAGTGAAACAAAGATGGGACCATGAGAAAAGGTAGTACACAAATCATCCAAAAGGTCGTGTGTCTCAACAATATCTATTTGGCCCCAGATGCAGAGGTGGGACATTGAAGACATTTTGTGAGTAGAGAGTGTAGCAAAAGCACATGAGGGGGCAACACCCCACCAAGTGGGCAACAATTGCAAATCAGGACCTGTACCTAACGCCAAGAGGGGCAAACGTTATGCCTGAAAATATAAAGAATAATAAAGGGTGTACCAATTGGAATGGGAAGAATCGCCCCCTTATCACGGAACAAGCTTCAATTAACTGATCTTTATTATAACAATGGCCACTACAGCATAGAGGGCAAAAAGAATTGTCTTAACCTCCAGGATAAAAACCGAAAATCCCTCAATCGGACTTATTAAACTCGAGGAGGAAGAGGAAAGGTCAAGAGAAGGAAACTCTCTCCCATCAGAGTTAAGAATTCTAAAGTGGGGAGAAAGCCCCAAGACAATAATTGGTTAGCGGTCCGTTTTGTGCATGCATAATTCTGGGAAAGAAAAAATTACATCACTATAAGCAGCTTCGACAGTGTAAGAAGACCAATCAATACCGGTCTGCATAGGACAAAAATGACCACAAAATTAAATGATCCATATGAACTCGCGTGTTAAGAACTGGACTGGATGAAAGTGCAGAGGAAAATATTACAATTCCTCATATACCAACTATGTTGAATGAGCTGACCACAGAAAAAAAATTCGTTTAAAACTGCTGGAAACTTTGCACGTGACAATTCGAAAATTCTTTGACTACACCCTAAGCCAGGAAAAAACAAGCGCCTATTACACAACAGGAAAAGCGCTACAGATACAGAGATATTGGGCTGTGGGGTAGAAGTAAAAGAGGCTAAACTGTTACTTCTCACCCGGTAAGTCAAAAACATAGTTGTACAAATTGGATGGGTCAAGTCCCATATTACAAGTCTAGAAGAAGGTGGTCCTAAAACAAATTATAACGATAGAAAAGAAGGTTGAAAATAAAACAAATACTATCATGTGAATCTCCTAGAGACAAGTATCTTGGAAAGAGAAATCAGAGTGAAGAGACACACTTGTTTATACCTTGTCTCATCTTGCAATGGATAACATTAACAAAAATTGAATCTCCACTATTCATCACATTTTGAAAGTATCCATTAATATCAAAATTTCCCAGTTTTTAGAGCGTTTTAACAGCTGACACGATGGGTGAAAAAATCCATAACACATTTAAGACGTGAAAGAACCTCAGAACGATAGATTAATTATGAGTGCAACAGGTTCTAAGAATCAATCATACAAATTAGTGTTAAGACGGACAGCGACCGTGGCACTATCTAAAACTTATTGTGAATATGATAATTAAACTGATAAAACCCCACAATCTGTCTGTATGAAAAACCCCTATTTCGATTAACCTTATTGCAAAAGGAGAAAAAGCTTTGAAGGAAATAGACAGATACCCCACTAAATTTGTTGAAACGGGAAAGGAAATTCTATTTCACACAGTGTAATCTCTGTAATAGTACATTTCTCCAGTGTGGATGCTCTTCAAAGTGCAAATCACCCCACTGGAGAACATAAGACTACTGTATAGATTACAGAGACAGAACATGCAATACGACAGATGGTACAGGTGGATCTCCCTTCTTATCTCTACTTAACTTTTAATATTCTTTCGTTTTCGCTAGAACTATATGTATCTATAAACACCTGCAATTTGTATTTGATTTTCTTTGTATAAGACTATCAACTAGTCTTTTGATTAGTTAATTCAAATCTATTTTTGCGAGGCTCAATTTTTTTCTGCTGTAGCCGTCCTATTGTTTACTAATTTTGACACGCTTCATGAACATTCCAGTTCGACAATTATTTTAAATAGAGTCTTTTCTTTGCTTGGCCAGTAGCTCATTTCTCATGCACCCTGGCTCCACGGGGCAATTGAGGGAAAGGACCACCCAGTAATATTACGGGGTTGCGAGAGCCCCTTTACCTGTACTACTGTCAGCGAGTGCCCGGCAAACTTAGACGCACCTGCATGCTGTCCGTTACCCGCGGGCGAGTTGCCATAACAGACGTTTTTTGCAGGAATGGTCATACTTCCATAGCGCAATGTCGTGGCAATCCTGATTGTCTGTGGTGCGGCCTCTTGGACTGGCCTTGCCATCCGTCCATCACACCATTGAACATTCTGCTATGACAATCGGCAACTGTGGTCCTTGCTCGAGTGTAGGAGGGCCTGGCCAGATCTTAGGTTTTTCAGCGCGGATAGGCTAGTACAGAGACACCCCAAACTCCATCTCCGAGAGCTGGCCTAAATCGATGGGCAAGGTGAGATCTACCATTTGCCGGATACAAAATCAGTTTGTTTTGCCAGGCTCAAATAAATTTTTAAAATAATCCTACAACAGTGAGCATCTCAGAAGTAAAGGCATTTTCTATCAGATTTCCACGTAAAATGCCATGAAGTCTCTAGCAACCATACCTAATCGTTTAGTACCTCAAGAGGGACACTTAATGAGTTAACAGAATTGGCCATTAGTGGCAATTGAGAATCTGCGCCTAGTGTCTCTCTAAGTAATGATGAGCGAAAAATTGTTGGAATCCTCTGAAATAACCCATGCAAATCACAACAATTTCAATGGATGATAGTTCATTCCCTGATAGTCACCAGAAACATTTCTGCGATGAACACATAGACTCTCATGGAACATTCTGTTTTAAATCGACCTAAGAGAATCGAATTTAACCGCCCGACCAATCCCAAATGGTTGCGTTTGGATTAAAGAATCTAAATTCTTGTGCACACACAGTCCCATCACAGGGGAAAACATTGAACCCCTAGACACCAAAAGAATTAATAGAAACTAAAGAAACATCCACACGAGCACCACAAACCAAGAAAGTCGCGAACGTGCAGGAATCACTATGTCGCTATCTCATTTATGTGTTGTATCTTACCAAAATTATACACCTTCAAGAAACTTTAATTCCCATATGTGCCTAAAATAACCGTTAACTGTCATTCTTTGACATGTTCTTAAAAGGAAATCCCAGCATCGAATTACAGATGGACAAACACAATGTGAAATTAAGCTAAACCATGAATTGGTAAGAGAAAAGCTACACAAGCAGACAACTTATTTTGCAAATTACCTAACTTAAAAGTCAAGAATATCACTTGTAAGAACGAATGCCAGGTAAATTACGGGAGATCTTAGGTGCGAACCTCTGTTTACAAGAAATATCAGATGCTGCACCTGTATGGTGGTAATTTATGCCCAAGAGTTGTGCTATGTTGTACTTATGCCAGCAAAGTTGCACATAAAAGTGCCCTGAAATCCAATTACTTAACTAGCGCAAAAAAAGAATGTACTTTTGCAGTAATAAACTTGGCCGATGTAAAAAGAAAAAAAACAATATTGAAATATCTGTATGGAGAAGGCTATTCAAGTTTGCAAACGGATCTCACAATACCCTTATGTCCGTCCTTCTAGCGCAGGCCTATACCTGAAAAATCGAAGTTACTCCCTACGCATGGTCCAATACTAATCGCAGCCATTTGGTGTTATTCTCTAGCATACACAGTAAATTTCAGGAAAAACATATAGTCTGGGAGCGGATATTTTTAAGCCAGCGCCCATCCGTGTGATTAGATTCACGCGTAATCCCCCTAGAAATAAATTTAATTATAAATTTCTCTTCTCTATGTGTCTATACAAAGAATTATAGACTGACATACTGACTTCCTGTTTTAAGAGGGGGAGTAATTGGTCCGTGAACAAACATTCTAAAATCCCACACATATATCAATTTAAAAAGTTTAAAATGAGGTAAAGCCCTAACACAAATAAATTCAAATAAAAAGGGGACAATGAAAGCGAATCTGGTTAAAGCAAACCAGTGACTGTCACTAATGAACTGTACTCGAGATCCCCCCTCTTTTCTGCTCTCGTCCTGCAAGTTCTCCTACGCCTTTCACGTTTACTAGTAAAGCCTCAGCACATACACACTCGTTTCTCAACAACAATAAAAACTTTTACTGTATTATCTTAGCAACAACCCTTGAGACATAGAACACAACCTGCGTAATGACACCTAGATTAATTATTCAAATTAATTTCATTTTATACACTACTTTTCATACCTAACACGAAAGGACAGGTGCGGTACTTAGGATTAGATATATATGAGAGAAGGGCATGAAGATGGACGTATTGCAACCACTAACACCGCGTCTTCGCGATATAAAATTAATCCGCCACCCCACCCCATAATTAATGAGACACTAACCACCCCAACGCGAATAAAGGCATGAATGGCACTAACTTTTTTGATTACAAAAAAGACCAGTGATAAAAACACTACCAATACACGGTTAGGTTTATAAAAAAAATGTTTAATGCTTATTAAGAAACATGACATTCTATGTATTATGAGACCTGCTAAATCCTGGGTATCATTAGTCCTGACAAACAGTCGAAAAAGGCGCGGACAGTTCGTGGCGGTTCTAAATCGAATAAAAATAATAAAATACACTACTATCCCCTAAGAAACATGCATATTTTTGCGGGGGGGGGAGGGGGGGGGGGGGGGGGGGGGGGGGGGAAAAAGGGGGGGGGGGGGGGTGGGGGGGGGGGGGGGGGGGGGGGGGGTGCGGGGGAGGGGGGGGGCGGGGGGGGTGGGGGGGGGGGGGGGGACTAAGTTTTAAATAATTAACAAATGTTTGAGCTTTGCTCAAAACACAGAGTGGTTGACCCCCCCAACCCAAACACCAAAATCATAATTCGACACAGTGACAAAGCTTTTTGAAAACCCCATTTTACGGGAAATACAGGCCACCATGTTCTAAACAAAACCGATATTGTGATTCTGGACGAGGAGGAATGATAAAATGGAAGGCCTACACAATGATTAGTCGGATTGCAAATAACTATTTTATGTCGGTTGTTCGAGGAAACTGAGAGGAAGGTAAAAATATTTTATTATACAAAGCATTGAGACTAAAATAATGGCCCTATCGTGGCTAGACCCGTTAGAAATAATAGGTCCATTTATGAGAGCGTCTGTATCATGCCAGACATTTATAAATTATAATAAACTTTATCTAAGAAAACATGTGTCGTTGAGATCCAGCCTGTCTATTTTTTTCTAATACAAAATCTGAGGGACAGAATGGCAATACGTATATTGTGCCATAATTCAGCAAATCGAGCCCAGGTCAACTGTATAAGGTTTAATTGATTCTTCCATGGAATTCTGGATGGTAAGATTGACAAGATTTTGAATATCTTTTTTGATGAAAAAATTAATGTGAATTTGGAGATACAATTTATTCCTGTAAATCTGAGTTGCGTGTTAGTCGTATTTCAGTCTAGCAAAACATGAGCAAAGCTTAATATAGTTGCTCCCTAACCTCAGACAAAACTTGTACGGATAGAAGTAAAAAATGCATGAGATAACTCCACCAAATAAGGTTGAACACTGATCTACCTATCTTATAATTGACTATGAATGAACTAATGACTGAGAATTGACCAGAGTCGTAGTAAACCATTTATATGTATTGGTAGTAGAGAATATGTGCTAGGTGTAAAAAATTGGTGTTCGACGGATGAAGCATAGCGCCAGTTGGCCTACCGCTCTGAATCTCGTGTTATGTTATTATTGAGTGTTTCATCTGATCGGAAACAGATTATTAAATTAGCTTTACGACAGTAGAGTAAGGAACAGACCTAACGCCTTGTTTTATCAGTAGAGACCGCGGGTCATAAACTTATTTTAAGCAGCACCTGGTCTCGGAGTTTTGCTGACATCCCGAGGCCTGATAGCATATCCCTTGGTCCAGATATGCGACTAGTGGAATTGGTGGTCTACAAGAAAACGGTGAAGCACAGCTGCTAGCAAGGTTAGGAGTTCTTTTTACTGCCGCGCCAGTAAACCTCATACAGGAAGAGATCAAAGACTCCTAGTGGCCGATGAAGCAGACATCAAACTTTATGTACTGCCCCTCTACAAACTGACAATATTTAAGTAAACATAACAAGTAGGAGTACAATTACAAACTCTGTTAATTTCAAATTGACAGGACACTTGTTGAACTTTTTCCCAATACTATATTTGCCACCATAAGCAAAAAACACTTAACTCATTAGATGAACAAATAAACCACTACATTGAATCAACATTAATTTACACATCATAGTACCTTAAACCACCACAACATACCACGCATAATAGTAATAAGTTGTGTGGATCGTACGTCCTAGTTATTGTGAGAAACTAGTGATTTTTCCCTGATGATGATGGATAGTATTTAAAGGGACCTATTAGCTTTCTTCAATATTAACATTAAAACACCTGAACATATTGGTTGTAACTTTATTCGTTTTATATGAGCTCAGAAGACGCAATACCACCTACACACGGACACACATGTAAGGATCAAAGTCGACAGACTCAAAGAAACAGATCCGAGTGAGATCATGATGGCGAAACCAATCGGCGCAAACAACAACGCACATTAGTCTCACACATTCATCTTCATATCTCCCTCATCGTACCTTCGAAGACATACGATTTGCTTGCCCGCTCGACTAATTCGCGTGCTCGGTTGTTCTCAACATCGAGGAACCTGAGCGAACGTGGAGGAAAAGCGAAACCGAGTCAATGCAGCGAGCGGATGACACGAATTACCAGCGAGTGCGGCCACTTCTTCTCTTGAAATTTTGGCGTATCAGGCATAACACCCAAAAGCTCGTGCGTGAGATTCAAAATAAGTTGTATAAATTTTAACATGTACCCTACTCACTTACATTTTCATTTCTTAGCTAAATAAGACCATGTAGAACTAGACACGTTTATACCTTCGCTCTTGGCCAGATCTTTACAGAAGCAACATAGCTTTAAATTGCGAAATCTTAGTTATAGATTTCCCCTGGATTTTAATATATTATTTCTGCAGTGATTTTCTCTACATTTCTGTGCAACAGCGGAAAAATATATTTTGTGTATAAGTGATCAGTGGTCTAGCGCTCAGCTCAAATCTCTATTCTTAAAGGATATCTTTGTGTTACACATCTTCAAATCTAATTTTAATTAAACACATCTCCAAGAGTCCAGTATTTTAAAATATAATGAACTAACCTAATCATTGATATTAATCAAAAGATAAAGATTGCTTAAAATTATCTTTCTTATAAGTACGCGAAGGAATTTAGTTAAATTAATAATCTTTCAGTTAAGCTCGCTCATGTCTTTATCTAGAATCTGACGGATATTTAACCTACGATAGAATTCGCCCCACGCGAGTGTTATTAAAGTCTACATATTTAAACATCTACACGCGTATTGTTATTTAATCATAAGCGCTTAACGAGAAATTCATCTCCGCTTTAGAATGTAGAAATGTATTTCTTTCGAGGATCATAATTACTTGTCTTTTTTTTTCTTTCATACAGAGTCTATGGTAGCGCATAAAACCATGTTGGGCAGAAAGAATTGTATCCCCAGCATTAAGAAAGCAAATAAAAGATAACCTCAATCTATAGCAAAAGCTAAAGTAATAAACAGTTGGTAGAGATTCCCCAGACGCAAAGAAACACAGTTTGATACTGTGTTAAAACTTTTTTAATCTCTTGATGGCGAGCATTCCTATGTTTTTGGAATTCCGCTATCTACTACTTACAAGCAAAAGAAAAGCACACTCCAACGGACATAATTAAAACGCACCCCCATCAAACAACTTAATACTCGTAACCGGGAAACGAAGAAATCAACTGACCCAGAGCTTCTGTTATAAGTACTTACAGAACACAGAGAGCGATAATTCTACAATAAATTTCCTATAACAGCTAAAAATGTTACCTAGTTCTCTGCCTCACTGTGGCTCTTTTAAACCATAACCGATCACTGATCAAATGTGTAACCAGCACGCTCGTTAAGAATTTTAATTTATCCCGGCGGCATACGTCCCAAATAACCTATAACACGCACACCATCCTCACTCAACCTCGTTAATCAAGACCCTGCACCTCACTAGCAACCCACCTATTAAACTGCGTTAATTAAGAAAATAGACTACAATCCTACAGATTCATTTTCAGCGATTACTGTAGACCCTTTTATGTGCGAGACTGCACCTACCCGATAATCTGCGGGGTCAAAGAACTCTAGAACAACACAACACTACATTACATTTTATCGTTGATAGTTCTGTTTATACCTGGCTGTATTGATAATTCTAATGGAAGTAGCAAATGACAATTTCTTTCACAATCTCAATACACAGAAGCGTAATACAAAAACAATAAGTGAGAGCAAATATGAGTTGAAGGCTTTGCTAGCGCGTGTATGAATTACAGAAACTTAAAAACTTTATATCGTTGTAGGAGACCCAATCTTTTCTGTTAACATGCTATCCTGGTAACCAATATATCTTTTATCTGAATTACCCCTACCATTGTTCATTTCTAAGTGGGCAAAATTATATTTCGATAATTTGTTTAACACATCTGTCTTTTTAAAAATCCACCATCCATATAACATTTTTCTGAGTCAGCAAGCGTGGAAGAACAGCTTAGACAATTGAACAGGTCTAATTTCTATTTTTCTCAACAACTTATACCTGAACTTAGTTAACACTAACCTCTTCTTCAAGCAGATAATTAAACTATTACTGATCGATGGTTTTAACGTATCCCGTGTTTCACTGATAATTAATCTCTATCTCTAGGCGAACATGGGTTTGCGCGTGTCCTGATTCTCGAGTAGAGCTCACTTACTGATACGGTGCGAAAGGGGCTTAGATCAGATACCCAAATCTTCCTTACACACCCCTCCCAAATTTTGTTATTTGAGCATTTTGGTACTAATTGCTAAATTTCACAAGTAACTATCAGATAGAATATTTAAGTGATTGAATGTTTAAAGAGAATACAAACTCACATAAACTTCAATTATTACAGTAATCTGTGTAGTGTTGGATAATAGCCCAAAAGCCCCACTTTTCCCCTAATACGTTTTACATATAGTTTGTATTATCTAAACGCGTGACTGTGTGTGATGAAACACACCGCGAATCGCGGTGTGACGCACGCATTATAGCGGGTATCCCTGGAAAACTAGGCAACTAATTGATTAGATGATTGACCATGATCGAGTGAA
Source organism: Oreohelix idahoensis (assembly GCA_024509875.1). Lineage (NCBI taxonomy): Eukaryota > Metazoa > Mollusca > Gastropoda > Stylommatophora > Oreohelicidae > Oreohelix > Oreohelix idahoensis. Next base: position 247,548 of record JAMPIV010019125.1, read on the forward strand.
ATAGAGAGGAAGATATGAAGACAGAGAGATCCGAATTTGTCAGTAAATAAGGTTCTGCGCTCTTTACTCCTCCAACCCACGCACTCATGAACCTTCGTTGAAGCAACTAATTTCAAATCTCTAACATTTTTTTCTATTCACTCATGAGCTTGTCCTATCATTCATTTGTCACGTCTAAACCGGACCCGCTATTTCTTACGACCTCTTTTCCTCTCAAATATAAATTACTGGACCAATATTTGGCCGGCTCGTCTGGGATAATTTTGAGAGATCAAACATTGCTGATACACGATTTACATAGTTTGTGTGTCGCCTGTTTCATGGATCTTCTGAGTCCTAACACTTTGAGCCCAATTCGCAATAAGCCGGTTAAAGTTATCTTTGGATGTCTGATTTAGTCTCCCCGGGACTAGACTAATGTAGAGTGTGCAAGACGATATTGTGTCTTTTGTGAATTCAAGGTGGAAATAAATAAATAATTTATAAAACCCCAGCAGACAAACGTTCTTATCAAGTAATTTGGTTCTAGTCACACACCACACACAGCATATTTATACAGGTTGTTTTTCATCAATCCACAGACAGTAGAAACTTACAGACAAATCAAATTATCGTCTGCCTATTTTAATTATCACCTCGGCCGAGATAATTAATAGCTTCATTCTTTCTAATAACAATTGCTGAGGGATTGCGTGTAATGCGCTTACAGTTCAAAACTAACAGTGTTTATGAGAAGACAAAAAGCGAGTTTGACAGCGCTTAGCTAAAAACGGATTCTCACTGTGTTCTGATCTTTTATAAAAAAATAAATGTGTATATATCAAATCGTCCATCATCTCAATAAGTTCAGAACTGTTAAAGGAAGCCGGGAGACTTTGCGTTGTCAGCCAGATTTTAAACAATTTAGTGCCAAAAATATTTTTTTTTCAACTTTAAATTGTTTTACATCATAAATTTTTCACAATTGGATCCAACTGTTAACTACAAATGAATAGTGATTCCTCATATTACCAATGGTTCAACTGATACCATTTTAATGATTTATCGGTCAAGTCTACGGCTTCCGACTTTGTCGTGTAAGGTAGCCTTAATCAGCCAATAATATGCAGCGCACAAGCTTTCCTGCGCACAGATACACTCTCGATAAGTCATAGTAGAGAGCACAACACAACATACTACAACAGTACCAAAGATTTGTTACTTTGTGATTCATATTTCTCGTAGTCCGCTGGTTTCATAGCGCTCAGTGGAGTTCCTCACCTTTCGGTGCGCTCCTAATATCCTTCAAATCTTCTTACTAGTTCTCTAAGCAACCACTGTCATCTTATTCTCTTTAACAGATATGCCAGAGATGGCGATAAAGTATGAGGTTCCCATCTTGAGGCTTGACGATGATTCGAAATACAAAAAGGCATGCTGATGTAGAAATTGTACAGACGTGCCTGCAAACAAAAACAACTCGCGCTTTAATTAACCCAGTGAATTGAAATATATGAACGCGAGCAACATTAGAGCCGAAAGCTGTAAGACGGAAGCCGAGCAACATAAAACATATCATAAGCTAGAGGCACTGAAGAATAAGAAAGCAGAAGAGAACCACGAGGAGAGAAGTCACCACGGCAGAGATGATGGTTCAGATAAGAAAAGAATATCTACGGCGAAAAATCGTCTTAATCTTTGTCAACTAGAAGAAAAATGAAGCAGAGGAATTGAAAACACAATCTTCGCAGAAGACGAGAGAGAAGAGAAGAGAGATACAAAGGAACGACAGCCCATCAAACTGCGCTATAAAATGGTGCACCCATTAGAAAATAGTATCCGGAGGCGCCTCTACTTACGAATAACCGAAGTAAGACAAGCTCGACTTCGCCCCCGCTTACACATGATTCAATAGGAACCTCATCCAGTACTCAATCTGCCCAAATACAACTCGCTACATGTCTTTTTCTCTCTTTAGCGCGAATTACTTTCTTCCTAGCACCTACAATCTAACAATATGAAATTAACAACAAAGACAAATCCTACAAAAATTCGAGAGACACGCGAAAATCTTATGGGTTAGAGAAAAGTACCACTCTTGGACCGGCATCAAACAACATTTAATCAACGTCACGTAGCCTGAATAAGGCAAAAAGCTAATGACTGTTACACAAAGCTTGCGGGACCAGCGAATCAAACATGAATACGAACATGTTGAATAAAAAAGCCTTACTACAGGGCCCAGTCATTTTTCTTCGACACGAGACTGACTAGCGCCCCGCGAAAGCGCTTTCTCATGCAGATTGCGATTCAAAACACAAAAAGCACAGACATAAAATCGAGTAAGCAAACAGGAAAAACCCTATTCCCAATCCAAATTATCAAACCGTTCACCGACTCTCACTGAGAGGTTATCTGACAAAGTGCACATTGAATATACTCCTGACCTACAGCCTATTATCCGTAGTCTTTCATATGAGGGACTCCTACGAAAACTTGTTTTCTACTAGGTAGCGCACAGCAGGATTCAAAATATCCACTTTGACGCTCGCTACTGAACATGAAACACGTAGATATTATGTTGTGCGCGAACTTAAAAGGAGGGCAGTCAAGGAACGTCAAGAAAGTCAACCATATACTCAAAATTAAAAGTCCGAAAAGTCGCAACGTAGCAATGCACAAGTGGCCGACACCGCTTCCTCACAGAGACTACATAAACGTAAAACCACAACCCCTGCGACAACATGAGCCCACTCTCTGAAAACAGTAATCTTCGAACATCAGCAATCTTATTTCTATACCACCTTCCTCTCAACATTTATAAACCCAACAGAAGATAACAAATAACCCAAGAAACACCTTCCCCCCATTGAACAAACAAAATCGAAATTCTACTAAACCAACCGAAAACTACCCCCCCTATACACGCGACGCCCCGAACAACAACTTCTGATCACCCAACAATAGCCTACGATGGCAGCGCGGCCCAAACTAAGCGAGTCCACATGGAAAAAGGGAAGACCCCAACTTGAACAACCCAAGTCCGAACCCCCCCCCACCCCAGCCCCACGCCGTCCAAAAACCCCTGCGTCTTGCAAAACCGCATTCGAGCATGTCTTTGCATACAGCCATCGAAAGTTAATCCAACTGTCAGTGATTCCTCAAACCAGAACCGGAGTACCAGACCCTCAACTCGCAGGAAATTCTGTACATTTTTGAAACGGTACCAACAACTACTATTTCTTAAGCACTGATTTCTCTCTATAACCAGTTATTGACTTATGAGTAATCTTGTCGCTCAGGACACCTCCTATTCAAACACTCCGGTTACAGTTGAAGCACAGACAGGGCATAAACCTGTCAAAAAAATTAGTGTGAGTCGAGTTCATTTTCAGTGATTTCAAGACTCCCAGACGCTTCCAATCGCACTGCAAAATACAACTCATACTAATGTCAGAGGAGATATTTATATTAAAGCCGTACCCATAATGTATGAAGCCGGAGATCTACCCAGCGTTATATATCGCTTGAGAGGAACATGTAAGAATACTTATTTTCATAATGGTAGAACCAAAGGAGCCGATTGAGGCAGCGGGTAACAACAATAGGGCTTATCCAAGAAGGAAGGGAGCCGGCGGCCGAAACTATTTTGAGCATAGAACCGAACTCAGCGAAGGCAGAGGCGCAACAACAATGAGACCCTTCTCATTTGAGCACCGTCAGCACTGTCTATAAATAAAAGAACATGTGCCCATGTATGGAGCCTAATTCCCTCATCCAACCATACACAACGGACCTAAAACCAATCATTCTCTTTCACAAGGCAAGGTGTATATGTATCGATCAAAGAAGCGGTGCAAAACCCGGACACATGGAATATACATCCTCCTACCGTCAAACCCCTCGACGCATTAACAAAGATCCAGCATTCTTGAGAAATGTTAGAGTTCATCTTCTCTATCCCTTTAGGAGCGAGTAGCTATTATTGTGGTACCCAAAACTCCAACTAAACAGCGAAACAAGAAAAACCACAAATTGTGGCCCAGAGACAATGAACTACTCGTGACATTGTATCAGAGTATGTGAAAATCCTGCAGTCCATTCTACAGTGCCCAACGGTTAATGCACCACAAGTCCCTTGTGACAAACCCCCCAGATACCTATTGGGTCAAAATGGCCAATAGATAATGGTACATTGCCATTTGGAACGGTTTTGCTGTCGACAATATTGTCCCTCAATGAAGAACGACCAATCCACAAGAAATGGCGCGACACACCCTTATCATCCTTAACTGCCTTAGTTTGACACTTTGCACTATGTTCTAGGTGCCGAACTGAAACGGCCCGTACACACTAACCCGAAATCTATTAAATCTCGCCTCCTACTTACAATCTCACAACGCTCATGTCACAGAGAATCCCTTGTGCAAACATATTTACAGCGGTCTTTGGAATTCCCCTCTACAGCACGAAATGTTTGACGGACACATGTAACCCAATTATGGTCCGATAGCCCTCGTATAAAGTGAGCGATATCTTTAAAGATTCTTGAGGCACAAACATATCCCACACAAGATCCCTACCATCCGGCCGTAAAATGGGCTCGTGGTACTTCACGACTTTTAACAGGTACCACCTCACAGCCATAGAAGTTTACGTAGCGCTGGGTCAGGAGACACAACCGGAGAAGACCCTGGGACCAACTTATAAATCGGACAGCCTTATTCGTCCTACCGAGAGGATAACCACCAGCGAGTACTACGTGTTATATTTTTGCGGCGCCACCTCACTCAACTATAAACTCGTGGCACTGACCCCAATTCTAATACCCGCCCTCGAAGACCACTAGGACAATAGCCAACTCTCAGGATCCCAGACAACGCGATAACCAGAAGAGGCGCTGACAGAGAGATACACAGTCGACATCACCAGAACCCAAAGCCAAGTATATGTCTAATCTGACTGAAGGAATAGGCATAAACGTCTAGGATCTGCGGATCTACGCATAACACCTTCAGACCATGTTGATTCCAATACCCCATTAACGTAAAGCCCTAACTGAGCTCCACAACAAAATAACCACAAAAGATACAACAAAAAGCTGCAAAATCGAGAGATGTACACAACCTAGTGGTAAAGAACAAAGTCCAATTGAGTGAGCTACCCTAAAACTCAACCCGGAAAGCAAGTCAACTCTACAGCCATCTACGTACATGTGCGCAAGGACGCATAATCTTACACTGTCCTTCACACACAAAAATCGATCATCACGTAACCAAACTCAGAAACGACACGATCTCCCACTCAAAGTGAAATGATATAGATCTTCCCCACTATCAAAGTACTCTAAAAGCAACAACATATTTGAATAAAGACCCTGGTGACCAATATCCTCACCGACAGCAACCAAATCCTTGCCCTTCGCCCATAATCAAACGCGAATAACGAGGCTAATAAAAAGAGATGGTATTCGCGAAATTTGGAGTAATCGTCCATATGCAACCCACAAAAATCCACTCTTACAAGATGTCCATGGGTTAATAAAGATTCTACGGCGAAACAATCTCCTCACTAGACACACACAGAAACAAAAAAAAAATAAAGCCACCCCTACTAAAACATAACATTTGCAGTCTTAACGGATGTACCATGTGTCTGAACAACGCACAAAATGTAATTTTGAAACTAAATAACCAACGAGAGACCGGCCTGTCAAACCAGAGTTTACCCCATCCCGTATGCAAAAGCTTAATGCGCACTTCGCGGAAGAAATATGAACACAGCCCTGCGTCAAGAAGCAGAGAATTATCAGTGAGATCAACTCTCCTTACCAATCCTTCGATTGTAAGTGCTGGAGTAGGCACGAAAGCTCCCATAATAAGAGTAGAAGTCTCTTCGGCTGTTACATTGATTACCAAGGCTATGGCTAAACATCGCGCATCCAAGTCACGACGATGAAATCTCGCCACCGAGACCCGAACATCATTACTCCAAAACAGCGTGACAATATACTGACGTTCTTTGATCCCCCCCTACTCTATCAGCTCAGACAGCACAGTGATGCAGCTGCCAACTGATCTCCACCGACACACACTTGGAGCATGTGGAGACAGGGTATTGGTCCAGACAAAAGCTGGTTCGTCTGACCCTTGACGCAAGCAGTACAAGCCATGGGTCAAAGCTGACAGGCCAAATTCATCACTTTTGCTGCGTCTTTGGTTCAGCACTAGTGAAAACCTGATTCCAATAGCCCACTCAGCCATTTACACATTAACTCAATTGCACCTGTAAAACTCCTCTCTTTGAGCCTATTTGGCAACGTTACCAGGAAGAGTACACCAGTGTGACATTGATGAGAGGATAGAAAGCTTCTACATAACCGAGCAGGATGTCAGATGGTCCCCCATTAGCGTATCCATTTCATTCAACCCTTTCAAAATCAAAGTTCGGTTCGTTCGCATCGGGATTCTTCTATTAAAGTACTATGTGACGTGAATACGTTTGTGGTGAAACAAGCTCCTCAGAGACCTCCTAGGTACACGGGATCTCGTTTAAATCATGCCAGACCTAAAGCCGTTTTGCCCAACCTGATTAGCGTTGCTATTCTGAGTTTGCGCCTGCTTTCTAAACTTCGTCATCCACTAGGTGCACACTATTTCACAACCGTCATGCATTCTCGCGCATTTCTCATTCATTTATGAACGTGATGGATCAATAGTTGGGGATGCGATCGTGGTGCAAAGAATTCGAACTGAAGAAATATTAATCACGTACCAAAAACTGCTTCACTTGCCACCTAAGCTCGCGCTACTCAATAGGTACGATCTACCGATATGGCGATATATCCTATGCCCAAGTACTGTAATGCTGCACTATTTGTAATTCACGGAACTCAGACTGCACTCTCAATCATCCCATTCTCGACTAAGTTGATACTCATCCCGGACATATGTGGTTGATGTTTCGTCTTTGTACTCGTGAATCTCCTGACGTACGAAGGAAAACCAACTTACAATCTTTTGATATGTGACATTCTATATAAACATGTGCCGATCCACGCGTTATAGTTTTACCATTGTGTTTGAAGGCAGACTTAGGTATTCTCTTAACCTAAGGGACTGGTGGTACCCCATTTGTTAGCGCGATGTGTTGCCTGCTGACCTCAAAAAAACAGTTTATCAATAACTGCAGAGAACACTCGGGACCGTTCGTCCAAGAAGAACAGTGGCATCGAGGGTACTAGCACTATGCTATCGATTTGACAATGACATGGAATGATTAATTACCCGAACTTTCATTGAGTAAGTTCCAGTTCCTCAAACGGACTAGTCGGAAATTACACAGTATAGCGGAAAAGATTAGACATCGTATTTGAAAGAGACATGCTTCATGAGCGATCTGATTACAGACAGTAGTTGGACATGCCATCATGGATTTGTTACACTCGCTAACTTTCACGTATTTACACTTCCAATCAATCCATTTATCAAGGAGGTTTTTTACAACCGGATCTCTCGCATGCCTTATAGACATGGTTCTTATCGTGGACCTAGATTTGGGAAGACAATATTAACCTACGTGAATCCTGCAACTTGCGTCTTTAATTACCTCTGTACATATAAGAGTATTCACGGTTCCTCTTCAACGTTAGTCTGTAGTCGACATGTAAGGCACATACAATTCTCCCACAATTACTAAGATAATAATTTGTTTCAGACCACTGTTAATGGGCTTATTTATCTAAGTCGTACAACTGGTAAACAGCAGGAAAAAAAGCTCAAAAACAGGTTAATGATACGCTAACTCATCAGGGTTAAGGTCCCAAAGTGAGGACGTGAGTTCACATGGTCAAAAAAAATGAAAACATGCAAATTATTTTTTTGCATTGTCCTAAAAACGTTGGTATATCGCATGTGTGACGTATTACGTCTAAGTTTGACTAGTGTAATTTTCCCCTGATATGATGGATAGATTACTCATAATGTGGAAACCTTTAGCATTCTTCATAATCTTTAGAACCCTATTTGAATACATTATTGTTGTAACTTTTCGTTTGCCAGATATACGCATTCCTAACGGGACTCCATATTAGGATTACAGCACGTACCGAGATCAAAAGAGACAGACCGAGTGTGAAACTCTCTACGGCGTGATGCATATAACCTACAGACATCAGCCGTTACGGACGCAATTAGGCCAAATCAGATACAGTTCAGAACTGTAATTATCCCGGATAGAGACGTTCAGTCTAGACTTCATGCCCGAATTAATTCGTCCGTCTCGTGGTGTCAATTCGCTGAACTCCGAGCAGAACTGTTGGGAAACGCGAAAACGTGCGGCAGCTCTGCGAACGGAGTTACGAAGACCCCTAGGGGGCGTCTTCTTCTCATTGTATTTGTGCGGTCAGTAAATCCTCCAAATATTCGAGATATTCAAATAATCGGTTGTCGATATTTATCATGTGACCGCACACAACATACATTTACATTTTAGCTAAATGGACCAAGTATAGAGAACTATACATATATCACTCCGCTGAGGCCAGAATCTTCATAACAAAGTACACTTATATGTTATTTAGGTACTAAATTTTAGCAATGTTTATTGAATTGAAAGGAATGTTATTGAGATTGGGTGTGGTTGGATGGAGGTGGGATTTTTATATATATATTTGTGGGTTGCATCCAAAATTCAGCTATTTCCTGTCGTTTCCGGTAATGTCGTGGTGGTGGTTTTTAACCAGTGTCATGGGTCAAGGGGTCAAAGTGGGTGGCATACTGTTGTGGTAAAGAGATCATTACTGTGTTGGACAGGCGCTGTCAGTCAAATCTTTATTGTATTTAAATTCGATCAGGCTTATCTCCATCAATAGTCAATGATTAAAGATAATATAATACTTAGTTCCTATTAATATAGTAATAAGATCGATTTACTAACAATGGATTCCCAACATACCGAGTCTGGCATCATTGTCTTTTTTTCAATAGGCAACGCTTAAACTAACTTTTAAATCGCGAAGCTTACAGAATTTAAAAATAAATAAATTCAGTTAAGTCACCTAGTTTCATAATTAGAAGTGTGGGTTTTGTATAAACTCCACTTAGAATATCGCAATTCAGCGCATAAAGTGTTTATTAAGTCAAACCAATCACATAATATAAATTACTCGAGCATATATATAATAGGCATATACGCACAAAATTTCATCTGAGCTTACAGAATGGTTATTCAAATTTTGATCAGGTTTATATTATCATGTTCTTTTTTTTCTTTCATACAGCTCAAGTGAATCGTGTGAACTTCTGTGCTGCGAATCCCCAGCATTAAGGGGCTCAAATGGCGCAATATAACCGTTGGAAATCAATCCTAACCCCAAAAAGCTCTGCACCAGCATTGACCACAGTGTGTATTCGAGTTTCCCCTGCTACGCATAACTAGTTAACAATGATGAAAGACCATGGTTTAATACCCAATTTTACCTATATTCCTTCTGAGGCTCAGATTTCTATCTTTGCGGAATTCCGCTATCTAACTATATAGCCAAAGGAAAGCACTAAGCCCACAAGACATTAATCATAAATAAACGCTCCATTGAAATACAACTTTAAGAACGTACGTGCCAAGCGAAGAACGATCTGAAGAAATCTGCGCCCGAGCTTTGTTGAGTTTACTGGTACACTAGAAATAAAGATACTGCTTCATTAATTTCCTGCTAATCCACAGTGAATTATGACTGGTGAGCACTAAGAAATCTTTTCCATTCCCCCCCCTTTACTTTCTTTCTTCATCACTGGTCTCTAAACCCTTCCACTCCTTACTTCGCTACAACAAGTGTAACAGCACGCCGTAAGATATTTTACTTATATCTCCGCGCATATTCTACAATATCTAGTCCACAGCCCAAGTACACAAACCTAATTTCACTCACCGGTATCAGGAGGACCCGTGCCCTCATTTTCCTTATAGAAAACTTCTCACCACTTTCCCTAAGCAAACCAAAGGAGTTCCACCTCACAACTACTCTCATTTTTCCAGCGAACTTCTTACGTCGGGACCACCCCTTTTTTATGTCCCGCTGATCGACCTTCCCTTTCTCAATAAACATTCTGGGTGCCTATATAGAATCACTTTGAAACAACCACTAATCATTTCATCTTCTTTTCCTCACCCAATTGAGTAGTTCCCTCTTGTAAACTGCCTGTTGTCCCCTTTCTTCCTTCACATACTGGAGCCCTTAGTCTCCCCTCGATTTCTTCACTAAATCGTTAAGTGAGATCAAGATGAAAGTGAAGGCCTTCATTTTTCCTAGCTCGCGTGTATAGAATGACAGGAATTAATCTCTTTTGTGGTGACCATTTTGTTCCTATACTTTGACTTACCTGGTAATACATATATCTCCTTTCTGTACTCCACCCCTACTCTTGTATTCTTTTTTCCTTTAAGTTTGGCTATCCCCTTTAGAATAATTCCTTTAACTCTGTTTTAAAACCACCTCCTTTCCTTTTGCTCTGTAAAGGAGAGAAGAACAGCTGGGAAGACAACCAGGTTTTTTTCACTATCATACTTATAGAATACCTAATCCTTCGGTTTTAAATACACCTCTTTCAGAGTAATTTAACTTCTTTACTGTTAGTTTAACTTAACCCTTGATCTGTCACCTGAAATATTCTTTCTACATCTTCTGAACTTGGGTCTTTGTCTTTCATTTCTTATTGAGCGTTGGATGGGCTTAGTCGAATACCAATCTTCTTCACTCCCTCTTTCTATCCCAATCTTGTTGTATTTTCATTCTGTCCTACTTATGCTAACTTCGAACTACTATCACCTTTTCTATTAGTCACCTATGCGTGCGATCAGTCTTTTCAATTACTTTGCCCTTTTCTTTTTCCCCATTCTTCCTTTCGATTCATACCTTCTTTTCTCCCATCTCTCTTCCTTTCTTCTGAGATCTTTCTACCCAAAAGCTATTCCCACATTATCCCTAGTCTGCTTTCACTATAGTCCTGTCTCCACAGATTCTGTGAGTCTTCTCACCCTGAATTAATCTCTCTCGAATCTTCTGAAATTCGATCGCAGGTATGCGAGTCCATTCGAGAAAACCGCGGCAAATATAATTCTTTGACCAGGATAGTTCTTCATTTCTTTCTTTTTCTCCTTATTTCTTTCACTGTTTTTTTTTTACTTACAAAAAAAATTCTGGTCATATATTTTTTCTCCTTCCTTTCTTTTTTTTTTAATAATATTAAGGTAAAACTCATAACAGATATTTTAAAATAAAATAACCAAACAATAGATCGAAAAATAAATAACAATAATCTAGTAAACAAAAACTATACAAAACTAAAAAAAACAAATTATCAGTACGACTCACTTTGTCTGTCCTCAAAATAAAACCAAAAATGACAGATAACAAATGAACACACAGATGTCATCAACAAAGATCAAAACTGCGAACGGTCAGATCTCGACATCTAACATTTCATAACAAATATCGTCTATCGGAATGGGCCGGGTGCGGGTGGTTCGCATTCTGAGATACAAAAAGAGCCACACAAACCAAACTATAATTTCAAATACCCTGGACTTCAACTATACCTAACTTAACCCTTACAACTAACTTAACCAAACCATGACACTAAAACCACAAAAAACAACTCCCATACCTAAAAACCCTCCTTATGTGTGTGACTGTCACAGTGTTGTAAAGTGTTACGTTGGAAATACCCAATTAATGGATATATAATATCTTTAAAATTAAGTTATTGTATTCCCCCATAGCACTTCAACACCACCCCCCATCCACCGCTAACACCACCCCAAACGTTAGTCAGCCATCACTGTGCTCCCATAAATAATTTGGACTTTTCAGACAATATAAATCTGAGTAAGCAAGTAAGGAGACATATCTGTAATAACACCAACACTAAATTAAGACACAACAGATACCGTTTTCACAGACTAGATCTCATCCCCAGGCTACACTAAGTCCCCTATAGATATTTATAATCATCTACACCTATCTTTACCACCTACTTGCGCATGGCAAGTGGGAAAGAAGACCATAAGAGTTGAATAGAGTGTCTGGTTTATAATGGAAAATATACAGATAGTACAACCAAACAGGAAGAAGCAGCTGGAGTGGCCTGATCCTAGAATTGATTATAAAAAGAGATCACAATGGAACTTACATGGTGAGAGAGTTTGGCAAGGTAGACGATTTAAGATTTCCCCACCCCCCCCTTTAATTTTCGTTAAGAAGACAAGGAACTAGACAGATCATGCCTTGTCTCAGACCTGGAATGAGATATGAAAAACAATCAAATATAATATTGCTGTCTCTTCACTAGATTGACTTAGAGAAAACATAAGAATATGACTAAGCACTGAGTCTGAATCAAGAAAAAGAGCTTTCAAAAAAGCAAGATAGTATAATTCTCCCTACTCTAGAAAAACGAAATAAACGGCATATGACCGTTTCCTCTCCTTTTTTTCTAAAGCCATTTCGTCAACAGATGTAAGCGCGGCTAAGTGAAACTTTTGAAATAGAAAAACACAATACCAACAAACCGTTCGCGGCTAGGTAGTCTACTATATATCTCGTTCAACGATAAGAGAAATATATACTATGGCACGACGAATCCAGTCCTAAAAGGGAACAGATTAAAATTGACAAGATAAAATCCCTTTAGGAGTCATTCTGAAAATTTTCGTCTGTGTATTGATACTAGACCTATTTAAACTCACATATAAATAATGCGAATTCTAATTTGCTACAACTTTTTTCTAAACTTTATCCATCATTTCTCACCCTCGAATAGATAATCTGATAGAATCAATGATAAGCTATCTTTGCAATCAGACCACTTACTCTATCATTAAGTCCCTATAGTATGGTCATAACATCTGGATGAAGACATTATAACTAAGTATTTTCTTTTTAGCTGTTTTAAATGTTACGCTGCGCTTATTAGTTCGTGGGTGCACACAACAAAAGCTATCACAAATATTTCTAAAAATGATTACATTGCATTTCTGTGTCTTCCTCTACAGAATAAACCGAAAATAAAAACTGACTCACCACCATCAAAACTCTCGTTTGTGTGAACACTTCGTCTTATCCTGTCCATGAGGAAAGCACCAATTCACCTGTTGATTTGAGTTTTCATTCCCTAGTCTACCACCCTATATCACCCATCATCCGATTGTATTCCCACATCCCCCCCATCCCCCACCCCACACTCCCCAGACACCCCCCAGTCGCCATCCTAGTTATAGTACTCCCTATCTCAAAATCACTCTGCCTAAGCACGCTACTTGTGCTACTTTCTACCTTTCATTGTATTAAATGTACCGAACATTCCAGTTGACCCACCTGGAAGTAGTCACCTAGGACAAAAGACATGCGTTAGATCAGACAACACATAATGAGCGCCCAGAGGGTAGAACCAAAGAAGCAGCATGTACGAGAAAGAGAGCCTGGAAACGAGGAGGTTCGACAAAAATGCGAGGCTATAAAGATGGAAAGAACTTGATAAGTATGGCAAAACGTGAACAGGAGGACTTGGCATGTGTTTGAGTTTGAATGCACCTATGTCTTCCTTTCCTGGGATGTGAGGGTTATAAGAATTGCTACCTCTTTCACCATGTTTATTAGACCCCTAAAGGTTTCTACAATATTCTGGATATGCGCCCTAATATTACACCGACTAAGTTAGAATCGGTAACGCGCCTTGCCAATAACGAGAGCAAATTTTTTTTTTCAAAATAGTTTTAATTATAATCTCAATGGTTAAAACTGACTGGATTGTGAAGTTGGTGGTTCTATATCTGAGAGGCATCAGAGGTCTAAACTGAATACAAGCATATAATACTTTGAAGCTATGTCTTCTTGTTGCCATATCACTCTTTACGGAACTTGGGACCACCAATGTCATTGGCCTCCATACGACACATCTTTAATCTCAGCACCAAAGTTTATGTTGCCAATGCACACGAATTACAAGATTATTCTCGTGCATGGAATACCCAGATGGGTAATTTGGGTATAAGGTGTTTGATCTGTGCCAAAGCAATTCGAATTGCTGCCATCCTATCATGGTGTTTACTATATCAATTTTTTTTGCAATGGTGGAGGATTTCTAATTCTAACATACCTTTGTGTCATATTGGGTTGCTTGGGTATGGAACATTGGAACTGATATTCTTTGTATCGCTTAATAAATTGGGTCCCTAGGAATCGCATCTATACCACTTCTATGTATTCGCTATCTGCGTTACTAATATCTTATAAAAAAAAATCACTACTTTACACTTCTCCAGAATGTTCTCGCGGATTAAAGTTTACGCGCCGACCGTAACTTATTTTTTGATGTTTTCACATGCCCGTAAAAAGGAGTGAAAAAGTACACTGGTCACCATTTCGCTGATCACTTATTCGGATAACGGCATTCAGATACACTCATCTTTATCATTCTTCGTCCTTCTTAATGGGTAGAATTAACATGCATGTCACTTGAGAGTTAAATTAATTATGACAAGAAATGTTGTAATCGGTGACGTCCCTAATCAACTAGCTGATGGAGTATATAGGAGAGTTTCATGGCTAGATAGAGAAGATTAAAGCAACCTTTTTTTTCCCCCCCTGAAGTTATTTAAAAACATAGGGTTTGTCATAGCAAGACTATGGTCCAATTTTTAAAAACAAGATTAGTTGAGGGAGAAACATCGAGGTGTTTAGATCGTTGTTAGCCGTTTTGACTTCCCTGTATCTTCTCGAGATAGTAAAGGTCTATGTTAGGTCTTTATAGGCTTTACATTTTTGTGAGTTTAAATTAATCGAAATACATATAAGCTAAAGTTGCCAGCTACTACAATGATCCCCTTAAAAAGTATTAAAGTTCCACGCCAATTTTCAGACAAGTCTTTTTCATTGAACACTAGATAAGTCGATCTGAAAAATGTAAACAACAACACGAAATCTGTAGACCCAGTATGCAGAGGAAGACAAAGATAACAGATATGGAATGAACAAGTAGGTCCAACCCTAGGATCCATGAGCCTGTGAAAGAAAGAAAGGAAATAAAGTAAATGTGAAAGAAAGGAAAGAAAGACAATAAATAACAGAAATGAAAAGAAAGAAAAGAAAGAACAAGGAAAGAAAGAACTGAAAGAAAGCGAATGTGGAACCCTAACTAAATAACAGATACGTAAGAGAATAGGCACTCATGAAGTTCGATCAGGTTTCTCAACATCTTTCCTTGAAATTTACTTGTAGTTAACTAACTGGTAGGAAAACTAAATTAATTAACACAACTATACACCGGTCGTAAAAATTAACACCTAGAGACTTTTTGGAGTGTAGAATCGCATTATTAGTGTTAAAATACACCGTTATGCGCCGCAGGCGAACCTTATGGACCTTTTACTGACTTGTTAGTGTGGTACAACCACTCTGAGTGAGGAGTCCCATCCCCATTACCAAACTGAGCCAAGCTGATGTACCCGGGTCCGTAACTTTCAATTTTGCTCGATCCATATTCCTCCAGACCTTACTGATATTCGCCTGAGAGTTCCATCTATAAATGCCTTGTGCAGATGAGCCAAAGGACATCCCTCGAAACCCTTCGGTCATATATGAGGCACCAATGACCATTTTGGCTGGAATGACAAACTCAGATGGTTTCGGAGGGTTTTATAGTTGAAATATGACGTCCACCACATGAGGGCAAGTCCGGGCACAATGGGCTAATCACCTGTTTGCCAAGTCATTTCGATTACATGTCTGTAAAGGGCAATTTTTACTATCTTGCAATATAATACATTTATATTCTTATTATGTTCGCAAATATTTTGTAAGCAAAGTATTTCCTTTTTTAAGTGCTTAAGGAGAAGTCATTTTTTGGGTTGCTTCCCTTGAAAATAGTTCTGTCATCTTCGATCGCAACTCCGCAGACGACTCTAGGCCCTACTGATTGATTTATTTTTCCTCTGTGGCTGGGTAGGAATAGATTGTTTTTCTTTTGCTTCAGTTATATCTTATGGCCTGAAATTTTATACGTAGTGGGGGTTGTGATTATGAGTAGGACGAGTCTTGTCTCTTATATATGGATATCTTTGCATTTCATAAAGTCGAACATAATTTGTTAGGTTTGTCGCTAGAAAAAGGTCACAAAAAA
Organism: Oreohelix idahoensis; assembly: GCA_024509875.1. Lineage (NCBI taxonomy): Eukaryota > Metazoa > Mollusca > Gastropoda > Stylommatophora > Oreohelicidae > Oreohelix > Oreohelix idahoensis. The sequence goes on from JAMPIV010019125.1 coordinate 263,702, forward strand.
AGGGGGCCTATGCAGCGAGAAGTATCGCTAGCAAGGGGTTTGTGATCCATGGCTGTCATCTGTCGTGATGCCGAATTTTGTTTTTGTAGCCGGCTTTATTGCCGAAATAGTGATCTAGTAAATATATGAAAATGGGGAAAAAGTGATAATCATTTAGACATGTTGTATGTACTTTACCCCAGTGTTTATTCTCTTTTGCCAAGGAATGGCAAAGTTATATTTCGCATAAAAAGGTAAAACCACAATTTATTATGAACTTGGGCTTCGCCATCGTTGTTGATAAGCAGATGCACAGTGGTACCTTTAAAAAGAATATCCATTCAAAGGAAGAAGACATTCCTATGTATCAGCACTGGATTGTATGATATTATTCAATTACCTCTATGATAGAAGCTATGAAGAAATGAGGACATTTACATTGATATGACTAATTTTGGTCTCTATGTATTCTATAGTGATGTGGATGAAGCTCACGAGAGAGAGAACACCATCGTTTAAGATTCAAAATCATATACTTTGGTATTTAATCGAGGTGTGAAAAAAGGGATGCCTGTACTATCGACTATCGCTCATGAGATAGAAACCAAGAGATCACCTGAGCTACATGAGTGAGAGAACCCCATTATGTCTTGGAAATTCCCTATATTAATGAAATATATATAGATCATACTTTTGATGAAACTATTACGGGTAAGGGAATATTCGCTCTGCTTAGACCGCACTAGACCGAGGTTAGGTCTAAGGGATCCTAGGTACACTAGTGTGATAGCCTCCTTCCTCGTATTGGTATGGTCTGACGACGTGCCCCAGTCAGTTTTTAAAGTGCCAGAATGATTTACATGATGGAACGTCTGTGAGAATCTGCTTATTTACGAATGCTTCCCATTATGATATTTGCCAAGGATAAAAGAACAAAGCATTGTGTGAATGCTAACTGTAAGAGATGATATTCCTGTGATCAACATTATGCTGTCTATGTCGACATTTGTTCCTGTAACCATACCCCGTACTGTCCAAGAAGTGCGTCCCCATTAAATGTTATAAAAAGCACCACCGTAAGGTCTCCCACGTTCGCAAAAAAAACACTTTCCATTGAAGATTTCGAACAGAGCGATTAATGAGTGAACCTTAACTACAACATGTCAACTCTATCAAACATCTTCAATCTCGACCATATACAGCGTACATGAGACTATTTCATAAACAGCACACTCCAATTGTTTACACTCCACATTCATGTGCTCGATATCCAGTCTATCACGTTTCCAGGAGACAAAGAAGACACCCTGTATGACCACCAACTGTGAGTGGATCTAGGGTTTTTGAATTGTAGATTTTTGACAATCGTTTAACAACTATTAAGACACCCGGTAAGATATACACCACTTCCCAACCAATCTACTATTTATCCACGTATTGGCGATTACCCCTTCACAATCATTAAACAAATAATAACACTGTTATATCAATCAAACTAGTTCATACCATTATGAGATTAATGCAACTACTACAAATAAGTTAAAAACTGGATGCCCATAGTCGTGGCGGAAGAATTGCTTTGACAGTAGACATCTACATCAATCCAAAACTGTCCAATGGGAAGGGCGCGAGACGGACAAAAATAGACAACAACTCGTAAAAAGAATCTCTTATTAAGGGGAAAGATAACTGAGCAATCATACCTAAGGATCGTAGGGATAGTGGTGAGTATTCATTCTTACCTCCTCTGCGCGTGCCCTCTATTTTCTAGCGCTACTCATGAGCTAGGTTACCCAATAGAACATACTGGGTATTTCGCCTCTATCATATACCTTGAGATCTTTATAGAGTTACGCGCGAACCGCGCGCGGCCCCAATGTCATATTTTTCCTGGGCATGCCCATCATAATAACAGCTGGACAATATATTGACGCATAGACATGTACAAAATCCTTCATTCTTACGATGCTATGAGTATATGTCATCGCGCTGCGAGTGAGACGAAAGATATAGACTGAACTCGAATCAGCATTGTCCAAATGTGCAGCGGGCAACGTGCCCTCTTCTGAATTTTGCTATCTAGTCAAGAAGGCAAGACCCCAATTGTGACTGCTTAACAAAAGTCAAAGTAATCTTTATACAACATCCAACTTTATAGTTACCTGGTGGACCAACAGGCAACCGTTTACTCTTAGGTGTCTAACACATCGTTCCATTGATCGTCGTAAGAAAATATACTTCCCGTGGTTAACTAGGGTCCAATAAGTTACGTGACGATTCAGATCACCTGAACGATCAAATTAATTTACCCCTTGTGTGAGCCTCACAATCGACAAATATTTGACATAAATAATACATTGCACATAATACCGGACCTCACTACTATGCAATAATGCGTTTCGTGAGAAGCATCTCCATGAGGAACCCTTCCGATCCATCAATAATGCTCACCTTACGGAGTTCCATTGCGAACGACCCTCTGACGCTAATAATCACCGTCCAAATAAGCCTATATTTTCACTTTTACGGCAACTGTCGACGCAAACTTACTCCATAGCTAAGGACAAACAAGTTTGACGGCATTTAACTACTCCACTCATCGGTTGACATGTCTAATATCGCAGGATCACGAGGGAAACAAGTACCCTTTCATTTTCGGTAAGTTATAATAGGTACCCTGCTTGGGAACCAAAGATCCCCAACTTGCATATCTAGTGAATCAATGGAAAGACGTTACTACTGTTCTCTAAACCTGATTTGTCTCTAGGAGAACGGGCGACAAGTTTCGTCTATGCACTATACATGTTTACAAACATTGGCTCAGGATGTCCTCACTGACATCCCTGGACAAACTCATGTCATTGAGCATGACATTGTCCCCCCCCCCCCCCCCCCCCCCCCCCCCCCCCCCCCCCCCCCCCCCCACATACGTAACTTTAAGTATTGTTCTAGATACTTTTACTTGAACAATACACTCCCAATTAGGGTTATGGTGCCCTTATCCTAACCTATCATACATTTCCCAAAACACAAGTTGAAAAGGAGTTTGGATGAAATGACTAGATAAGTATGTTTACAAATAATCGAACCTATCCACTTCTGCATATTCTTCGACGTCGCCGCATGGTTTATTGTATCGAAAAAAAGACAATAACATTACGTCCTGGCTTGCGTTGACTATCGCAGCAAAGATTGAAATCAAGTGTACGAAGTTCGTATGCTTGAACCTAATGTCCTTTACTAGAAGAGTTACTTACTCGCGTCTTTACTCTAAATCGCATTTTTCAGCACTAAACTTGATTTTGATCCTTAAAAATATTTGTCCTAAAGGAATATTGGCAAGTTTACCATTATCCGAACGCGCCAAAACACTCTCTACTTACCGCTTTCTTCGCATGACTCCAAGAAGGCCCTCTACTCCAAGAGAGGCCTTTTCCAATAGGAAATTACTTTTATGCCTTTCGGCCTTATGAACGCACCAGCTACATTTGTACGCCATGATATGCGTCGAATCCTATCGCGTACCATTTACATACGGTCACAGATGTCATCTGAGCTTATCTAGACGACATCAGTCTTTTCAGAAGCGATACTTGGGAAGATCACTATTTCTCAGGATATAGTTGAATTATTATCAACTCTGCGTGAGGTATAACCTGACAGCAAGCAAAACCATCCTAAAGCTTGTATTGTGCTTTTAGCGAGATAATTGCTTTCTTAAAGGCCATAATCGATAGTTAGGATTCATCACGGTTTCTTGAAGACAATAATGAAGAAGACCATAATATCACTAAAAAGAATACTTAACTCATCTCTATCCTACTGCTAGGACTAAAAAGCAAGTGCGAAGTCCCTTTTTAGGGTCTCATACAATTTTATGGACGTTTTTTCATTCCGAATCTGTCCTCTATCATGGCACCTCCATCTCTACACTATTAAAGCGAACTGAGGGTCGACCTAACATGGTTCACTGGAGGTCTCATGACTATGCCAATCTCTTCACTAGAAGAACAAAGATCAAAACTATGTTTTCATCACCACCTATTTTGTGCTCTTACCTACAACAGACATACAGAACATCTTTGTTCTCTGTTCGTAGCGTGACCGCCTATCATCCACTGAGGATTGGAGCCGGCCACTAATGCTGCAGAAGTACTCTGGACTACCTGCAGCAATCCTAATTCTAGTGTAGCGCATTCACTATCCAGAAAACTTAAGCTGTCGCTGCAAGAAAGGACATTACTATACAGGTATTATAGACACACGCGAATTTATTTGGCGCGGCAAATGTTTATTGGTCGAATTCATCCAACCTCCTAAAGAATACAGATCATGGGCGCGCCCTTTTCGAGCGTGGAAAGCTTTTGACACCGAAATAACAACGGACTCCTGTACGGCTATCCAACAGTAAGAGCGCTATACGAAGAGCTGCGAGATTCAACATGCGATCTAACGCGACATCCGCATCTGAGCTAGTCCTTTATCATTATTAGATTCGGTACACGAGCTACTCCGTGGTTCAGACAATCAATGTTGCATGGCGTAACATTCTGTCCATCATGCCCACATTGATGCCACACGTAAACTGTTTACGCTTTATGTGTGATCTTTTTAACTCGTATGGTATAACACCCCCCCTATATACAACAGCTTTATGTATTATGTTTCTATACTGAGATTTTCTTTCCACCGCTACTAATAACTCCGTAAGTCTAACTAATCTGACGTCCAAACCAAAGCCTCCCAATACATGAAACAGGATGGTACAAGCGTTCAATACTACTGAACCTTCCATAATGCAGGTCTCTATCAGATCAATTGATGCATTAGTTAATATGCACACACCGCGTGTTCAGTCATTGAAACGTGAGTGTGTATTCTTCTCCAATAAAAGATCATACTCTATTTAAAAGATTGAAGCGTATTGCGACATTCTACTTTTGGTACACACCATTGTTAAGCAGTGTAAACTTTGGTTGACATTTAGTTTGTAACGAAACAACACACGATCTCTGGTATTCATCGCTATCATCTTAAGAACCTCGCTCTGGACAACACATTTAATTCTCGCGTACCTGAACATCAATTGCGATATATATACTTCGTCAAACCCCGTGTGACCTTCACACCAAGTCTTTTTTGAGTGACGATATATTAGTTCTCAACATCAGCGGTCATTAATACCTATATACATTTCATATACACTTATGCCACTGATATTTTCATTGCGACAGTGTATATTGCTTGCGTTTGTAGCACCCTAGTTCATGGACTTCCTAACTCCTCGTACACGCGAGTGTGATCTACCTATAATGTATCTGATTCTACACCAAAAAAATAACTATTTTCTTTAGATTTTTCATATTGGCACGCGGTTCAAAGCTATCATATGTCCCGGGAGTGATTTGGCGTTAGCAGAACTGTACAAAGGTGATCAAATTTTTACTACACTCACACACTTGGCAATAACAAATACATTTTATTATTCTTTATTATATGTCACCCAAAATATTTAGTTGTAAGTCAAAGTGTATTTGTCCTTATTTTAAAAGTGCTTAAGGATAACTGAGTCGCATGTTTTGAGGGTATCACTTCACCCATTGAAATTCACAGGTAGTTTCTGTACGTATCTTCCATGTGAGACATCCGCTGAACGATCCTCCCTAGGCCCTATACACAGCTAATTTCTATTCTGTGGAGGCTCGTGGGTAAGTGATCTCTATAACTTGTTCTATGCAGCCTTCAGTCCAACAATCCTTATGGGACCATAGAATTTATACGTTAGTGTCGTTAGTGATATGCGAGTAGGACTAGAGTCCTGTGCTCCCTTAACTCTAGTTATCACTGATGATATTACTATTTGCCATGTTCTAAGATCACGACGACTACTCAATTTGATTGTTTCGCGTCACAGAAACGGAGGTCCAAAACAGCTCTATAGCCACAGCAGGACAGCTAAATCGTCTAGCTCAAGGGTGTGTATACACACTGGTCTGTCATCCTCGTGAGAGGATGCCAGAGTTGATTTGTCTTGTAGCGAAGGCTTTCTTTCTCTCGCCGAAATAGAGTCTCATCAACCAGATTAATCGAGGATGATGGGGAAAATGTATGAGTAATCATTTCGCACATGTTGTAACACACTCTGAAGACCCGACATTCATTATCTCATGACCTATGCGTACTTCCTCACCCTCCGACGGTTAATTTCATTCTAATTAGTTTAGCCACACAGGAATTGAGCAATAGTCGCGACTTATACATTACACGCATACAAAAAGGAGTAATAGCGCACAAATTTAGTTAACATTATGAAACTTTTTAGGATCTATATCGCGCGCCATTCGTTCTGTTATGATACTAGCAGATGCACAATGTCATCAGTGGTCACCTCTCATACTTAACAAAACAAACCTGATAACCTAACACTTTTTAGCGTCCAATCTATAACGAAAGCGATAATGCGATCTATTTCTCTACTCTTGATATCCGAGCACTGATGCTTGGCGTCTCTATCTACGAATACTACACTTCTATTCCAATTTACCTCAATGAGCGAGAACCTATGAAGAAAATGACTCTCTTAGCAACATTTACACACCATCATAATGATACAAGCGACCTATCTCTTTGGTCTAAATACATTCTATAGTGAGTAGAAGCTCACGAGGGAGAATAGAACAGCCATGTTGGAAATTCATATTCGTTGTATTATAACGAGTGAAAACTAGTAGTGCGCTGTATTCTATCGCGCTCGATGAACGCAAGAAAAAGGGATACATGTGAGAACTATCACATGATCTGGATTCCTATATTATGAAACGTAATTGGGACACGTCCAACTAGTGGCTACAACACTGCTCTGACGAACCGCCACACATGACTAGGATCAGGAACCTGCGACGGTCTATTTCTTGTTTTCACACGATTCGGGTATTATGGACAGATTATACTCGAACACTGGCACTACATTTTGTAAGAGTCGACCAGCACTGGCGGCTCTGCTAGCCGATACATGTGTTATCCTTCCAAGTCTAGCCCTAAGCCATCCTGCCTAGCGAGGGACAACCGGTCTCTGATACAAGGATAAAGTGATACCACCGTAAGACAAGAAACAGGTTAACAGAAAAGATAACCTGAATTTTCGCCTCGAGATATGGAACGGGCTGAACGCAACTACAATTTAACGCTAAATGCAAAATATTGCCCAGGATACTTTGAACATGAGTGTCGATGACCAGGGAATACTGCGGCTACACTGAGCCGAATTCCATCCGCATCTAGCGACAATGGGTACCTCGTAAATCGGCGAGTTATTAGGTGCACTTGACGCCAATGCCAGGTCGACACCTGATCTCTGTACAAGAAATAAATGCTGATCTATGTCGTTACAACAAACATATGATGATTTGCCAAGCATGACACTGCTAATCATAAGACCTGAGATTCCTGCGTCCATATGCAGTATTAGGACCAAAACTGTGCTGGTTTTGATGAGTTGACAATCGTTACACTTTACTACACCAGTCCCAACATCTACATTTATCCACTGGTGGACATTCACATCATTTAACAAATAAAGCATGATTCAACAACTAGTAGCCAGTATGAGTTAACAACTACACAAAGAGTTTAACAATGTCCCACCCATGGGCCTTGTGCACTTGGGTCCCCTCTACACCTCGTTTCACGGGGTAGAAGAGGTTTCGATTATGAGATGAGATGAAAATACACCGTCATTAGGAAAATTAACTTTCAAAAAATTAACTCGTCGTTATTTACATGTTTAACGTTAGCGCAGTTATTTTATAATTAAGTGTGCTTAACCGAAATTACAAGAAATATTCCTTTCTAATATGCAACTAGTATCAGGCTTAGTAACACTAATTCTACTCCGCAGATAGAAGACCCGTGGCACTCTGGAAAACACAAGCAACGATAATACTTGAACCGAGATTACATAGTCAAGTTCTGCCTTAGATCTCCCTACATCTGGAGGAACAAGCGGCGAGAAAGACTGGGGACAAAAACATCGGGGAACCAGAAAATGTCCCCCTTCAACCCGAGATGAAAAATTTATAGAACGGGTGACCAGGGAAGTAGCGATAGGCCCGCTCATCGGTGTCCTGGCTACAAAGGGTTCCGGGAGACGAGCAGACTGGTGCCATGAAAAGGCATTTCGACTCGCCTGAGTTCGCCTTTCCATGACTCAAAAGACATTTGAAGATAACCGCTTCTATCATGAAAGGAATTATGGTATTATCTGTGTTGTCGAAGCAAAAATACGTGAGGGAGGGTACTACGAGCTGTCTAATTTAAGACTGACGCTGCAGGAGTCAGGAATTTTATTCGCAGACACTAGGAAAAAGAAGAGGGGAGGAGACAAAAATCAAAGATAAGAGAGGAGCGGCGAGAAAATAGACAGGATTCTGAGACAGCTCATCACAATGGAGACAAATTAAATTTAACAACAATTTAATATTACACTATACCAAAATATACAATACAACAGTAAACATTCGGCACAGTGTTATGTATTTACTGGCGGTGCAGCATTTGGGTGGTCTGTCTTCAGAAATTTCAACTGTGGTGTCAACATATTCACGTTTCCTGGCTCTAAAATGAATGGAGAAAAAAAAACTACAACCAAATAGTTACAGACTGTTATAAATTAATGCTTGCGAAGAATAGAATTGAAATGGTATGACAAGATTGCCAACCTGGACCTGATAACAAAGGTCAGACAAGTGGCAGTGGAGCAGGATAGAAGAATATGCTGCTGTTTGATATGACAATGAGAGAATAACTTGAGACATGAAGTGGACAAAGAAGACATGGTAAGTCCTTAACCGGATGGAACAGGACAGAAAGGCTAAGCATGAATTTGTTGAAGATCTATGCTTCTTAGGAAGCACAAGAGTAATGGTGATGTTGATCTTCCACCATAAATCATGAGGCGGTAGCTACATATGTTTCTCATATTGTTATATGAACTACGCATATAAACGGGTTAGCTGTAGTAAAGGACTAGGGTTCCTTCTCTTTTATAGTTCTGGATATTAACTATACTGTACTTTGGCAATTTAATGTACATAGATGACTCTCGACTTGTACTTCTTCGTCTTTCGCTCGCACCATAGACACGTCTGCGGGCAGTCTGTCTCAGACTTCTTTCATTGACATTTAGTTTCTCCTTCAAGGGGGCTTGTGAAGGAAATACTGTCAATCTGCTTCTCTAGTGGCGCCGAAATTCATGGTGGACGTGTTTTACTTTTTTTTTTTTTTTTTTTTTTTTGCTTGTCTTCCTCGCTTGGACACGTTCTCTGGTACCTGGTGTTAACGCATTTCAGATTTTGGTTTCGTTGTATATTAGCGATTATTTTTCATTTTTAAGTCAAGGTTTCGTCGCATGTTGTTGGCTCTATTCAAGTTATCGCTTTGCTTTATGTGGCAAATTCCGTGTATGGTTTTGTCACGTGATAAACTGTGTTCATGTTTTGAATGTATTAATTGCTGTTAATTATGTTGACACATGGTTTTGTTCCAAGTGTTCAATTATGTTAGTTTATGACGTGGTTCGTATGTATTTGATACTGTTTACGTTATGGTTTTTACATGTTTTTGACTCTGTTCAGACTATGTTTTTAATTGCAGACGGTTGATTTTGTTGTATGCGGATGGTTCTGTTCAGATAATGGTTACGTTGCGTGTCGTACTTTCTGTTCAAGCTATGGCTCCTTGTAAACAGTTCATTTTGTTGAGGTTATTGTTGTTTTGTGTCTAGATCAGCGGTGGCCAAACTACGGCCCGCGGGCCAGATACGGCCCGCCAACCAGTTTTGATCGGCCCGCCACCCTGTTTTGGCCGGCCTCTTATTGTTGATTGAAGCCACACTCTTCACAATGAAATAACACACAAATGGATGTTTGAAATAAATAATTACATGTCATATTACAAATTACAAAACAAATTAAAACAACATATTCATTATATTTTTTTAAACAGTAATTTCAGTTCGAAGACTGGTATACATGTCTTGGCAGATGTGCAGTACATTAGTTTGCCGTTGCTTTCTGTACGTGGTTCATTATATATGTTAAACTAAACTAAATCTCGGAACGTTATTTTTTATCGACTTTATAGGTCTGGCCCTCTGGTGTTACCCTTTACTATAATCTGGCCCTCGGCCAACCTTAGCTTGGCCACCACTGGTCTAGATGATTCAGTTTTCGGGGTATGGTTCATTTATGTGTGGTATGCTCTGTTCAAGTTACGGCTTTAATGTCAGCAGTTGATTCTGTTCAGGTTATAGTTGTGCTGCATGACTCATTCTGTTCAAGGTTTGCTTATATTTAAAGTTAGTTATTGTCTTTCACATCATGGCTTTATTTCATGTGCTTCATTCTGTTAGGGATATTGTTTACATGATGTTTCTCTTACAGTTTGTAGGTGTTTAATTATGCTCACGTTCGACTCTGTTATACCTAGCTGTTTATATCCACATTATGAAAGGAAACCCAATACACTGCGATACAACAGGAGGCAATCTGATCATCAGAAGCAGTCCCCCGTCGATCAAGTGTTTTGGCCCCTTAATCTCCTTTACACTCTAAGGGGGGCGGGCCCAGTTGGGTCATGATTCCCAAATGTCAGCCTCCTGTTGTCTTGTGCAGAGAACTGAACCCACTCCACCTTGGTTGCAGCTTTCAACTTCACTCAACTTCACTGACATAGGAAGCGGTTCATTCGTCATCGAGAAGTGCTAATTCAGTGCCTCCTATTTAGTTATTAGTATTAATACTCTGTCTCCCGTAAATAAACCTTATTTTATCTACTTGAAAGTATTTTGAAATAACACACTGTTGATTGTGCATACCTTAATCCATTGTATATCTCCGTTGTACCTAAGCAATAAAGTAAAAAGAGTATGATTATAAGGTTAAAGGTGAAGGTAGTCCCATAGCGAATACTGCCTTAGAGAAGTGAAGTGTTAGAGACTTCACTCATACCAATTCTGAGCTTTATGAGTTCGGGTGACCAGTTCGCTTCCCCGCTGCTTTTGCCTTACACAATTCAAAAGCAGAGCCAAGTACCCATTTTTACAGTAAGTAGGATTACTGAATCTCTCTGAGAGATAAACAAGCAGGTTTTTGACAAAACAGATCCTGTACAGACCAGATAGCCACATTGAGAATAATAGTTGAACAAAGTCTAGAATGGAATTCACCACTATACATTGGATTTGTGAACTACGAAAAGTATTTGACAGTATAGACAGAGAATCATTTTGAACATTAATGAGGCATTAGGGAGTTCCCCTGAAGATCATTAATTTAATAAAGAAAACTATAAAGACATGCCATGCAGAGTTATTCCTGAAGGACAACTTACAGAACTGTTTGGGATAAGAACGGGAGTGAGACAGGGATGCCTCTTATCTCCATTTCTTTTCTTACTAGCAATAGACTGGGTTATGACAACATCGACAACACACAGCTGAAATAGAATCCAGTGGAATCTGACTAAACAGTTAGATGATCTGGATTTTACTGATGACTAGGCTCTCCTGTCCCATAACCGTAATCAGATGCAGGACAAAATGAAAACACTCGATGGGAGGTCACAGCAATTGGGTTTGAAAATACGCAGAGAAAAGACAAAAATAATGAGAATAAATGCAGGAAATGATAACAGGGTTGAACTTCAAGAAACACCACTACAAGATGTAGAATCGTACACATATCTGGGACCCAAAGATGCAGTAATAGAGAATGCAGTCAGCGACCCCTAGCTTGACTGCTTGCGTCAGGGTCAGCGAACCAGAGCTGACCAAGACCCTACTCCACCTCCACGTGGTGGTCCTGGAAACAGGCTGCATCTCTGCAGCCTGGCTGAGAGAGTAGGGATCGAAGAGGGAAGGCAAACCCGGTCCCCAAAAATGCCATGCTGAAGTCGGATGTGTCGGCCGAAAGGCGCAGATATCGCAGCTCCGGTGTAAACAGACACAACGCAACCAACGTCCTTTTCAGGACGAACGAGGAAGAAAAAAAGAGTAAACACATATCTTGACAGCAATATAAACAAAGTTGGAGGGACAGACACTGATATCCAAATAAGAATACAAAAAGCAAGAGGAGCTTTCATTGCTCTGGGAAATATATGGAGATCAAGAGAAATCGGATTCAACACAAAAATAAGAATCTTCAACTCAAACGTCGTCAGCCCTATTGTATGGCTGTGAAACACGGAGAACAACAAAAACAACAACCAAAACACTACAGACTTTCATAAATGGGTGCTTGCGTAGAAAAATGGTATGACAAGGTTACCACTGGGAACTGATGACAAGATCCAGACAAGTGCCGGTAGAACAAGAGATGAGAGGAAGACGCTGGCGATGGATAGGACACACACTGAGGAAACCTGTTGATAGCATTACAAGGCAGTCTTTGTTCTGGACCCCCCTGGGCAAGAGAGACAGAAGTAGACCAAGAAGCACTTGGAGAAGAGAGCTGTAAACAGATGAAAATGATGAGGAGAACGTGGAAAGAACTTGAGATGATGGCACGTGACAGGAAGACTTGGCATGTGTTTGTTGAAGGCCTATGCTCCTTGGAGAGCGGAGGGTTATGAATGAATGAGGGTTACTGAAGCTTGACGTCACCTGGTTTAGAACTTAATCCCTTTGTTTTTAGAACCAAGAGCTCTAAACACGCTGCAACTCGAACGCTCAATTTCAGAAGATTCCTGATAACCGTACCAGATGCTTGATAACTTCAAAAGATGATTGTAAAATTCACAAGACGCTTGGTAACTTCATAAGATTTTTGTTAACTTCATAAGATGGTACAGAATGCTACAATTCGTATATATTACGATGCTAAGAGAAACAATGAAACATCACAAGTCTCTTCATGGAAGGGCAGAAGAGTTTCTTGGAATAACGAAGCTGAAAAGATGTTGTCGCCACTTTGCATGCGTGTGCATACTTGTAATTTACGCTCACTTCTTCTTGTCGACCCAGTGTGTGTCCCGTTGGTTTCAGAGGAAACAAAGAAGTAACTGGCCGACTGTTCCCTCGCGCACGTTTTAACAAGTGATTTCATGTGAGATTGTGCGTATATCTTGCAATAACATATAGTATACTGTAAAAAAGAATTTTTTTAAAAAACAACAACAACAAGAAAAGGCATATAAATTATTTTCACGCAGGCATTCCCCTTCTACCAACGCTAACCTATACCCGTGATCTTCTAACACGCAGCTCATTGAACATAATTTACTGTCACAATACATGTACTCGGCTAAAAAGGCGCTCATAACACCACTTACTATTAAATCAAAACAACAAGATTATACAATGAGCTATGTAAATCCCAAACACACTCCCACCGGAGCATAGAAGCTTTCATAGTTGTCAGCCTGCTCATCTCGTGCAATCGACATTCGTGGATGACACACCATACTGTTTCCTTGTTTTCTCCGCATGGTCACATACATGTCTGCCCAAGTTTTATTGTGTTGAACCGGTGATATGTGAGAACGCAGTGGCCGGTTCTCAGCTTGAAAACTGTTCATTGATTTCTTCATAGTGAGCAGTGGTATGCTCTTGTTGTATCTGACCCTGGGTGTTCTATATCCTATTTTTCTATCAAGCCATTTTTTATCCTGGCTTTTTTTCTCTTCCTATCGTATCCCGTTCTCAATCTGTTTTTTGTTTCCCCCTTAACTGGTAAGTCCACCGGCCTTCTCAGTTACATTTATTGTGGAGTGGCAAGGATTTTTCTGTACTTTCATCTTGTTGAATTTATATAACTAATTTCTGTTAGTGCCTTGTACAAGCTGCCTAATTCACTGTTGTTATGGCCGTCACTGCAGTGTGTGCACGTTCATGTTTACATCCACTGTGCCCGATAAATAATCGCTATCGGTGGAGCATGCCGCCACCATTTCAGCTGGTCCCCAGGAGGTCTGCATGAAAACATTTATGTGCTCTTGCATTGATAGTTTCTTTTAGTAGTTTGTTTTTGAAGATGAGGTTGTTAGACGACCCACGGACAACCTCGTATCAGTCGCCTGTTACGAAATGCCTTACTGAGCTTAAGCCCTACTTTAACATGCGCTTCAGGAAAATAGAGAACCTGTTCTCTATATCAGTGGTTCTCAACCTTTTTTGGTCATGCCCATCTTCCGAGCCTCATTTTCCCCTGTGCCCCCCCCCCCCCCCCTATTGTATAGTTGCTGTTAACTGGAAAAAAAGATACTTTACCATTTGTTGTGCGGCCCCCTAGAAATATGGCTTGGCTCCCTGGGGTGCTATTTGGCCCACGTTGAGAACTACTGCCCTATATCTCCTATCTACTCAATGGGATATGGGGTAAACACATTCTTAAATGGCAGATACAATACCCCGAAGAACAAGTTATGAAAAATAAACGAGTGGGAAAACAAAGACGACCCAGAGTCCGCTGGGAGGACAACATTAGACAATCTTTGAAGGACCGAGGACTAGAATGGAACCAGGCCAGGAAGAAGACAGCTGATAGAATGGTCTGGCGCTCTCTCTTCCAAACCTCTACACCTCACGGTAGAAGGGGAACGACTAAGTAAGTAAGTAAGTAAGAAAACAAAGTATGCACAACATGGTACGGAGTTAATTAACATGACGAGAAGAGAGAAAAGAAAAGCACAAAAAACGAGACAATCACGAATTTCAAAGATGGATGAATGCCAAGGATGTGGGCAATCAGAAGTGACGATAGTAGCAGAGCTACCGGCATGAGAAAGACGTTGATAAAACAAGAAATAGAGCGTTGTGCTGATAAACTCACGGCTCAAGTAAAGTCGTAGTGATTACAAACATAAATACAGGGTGTCCATAAAATGCTTTCTATCACAAAAGTAAGATAATCTCTGCAAGTTTTTAAGCATACCTTACAAAGACTCAAATAAGTGCGCATGCGCGCAGCGGGTATTTCAACAGGCTAAACTTTTATATCACGAAACTTGTCGAGCTAAGGGTTAACGAAATGACACAGTTAAGAGACAATACAATAGGAATGACTCATAGTAAGCATGTTTAAAGAAAAACTGCTCTCATAGGATCTTGAGATGACAATCTGCAGGTACCAAGACACCAAGAACTGAATGGGGAATAATGGAACTAGAGAAGTTCACAGAGGGGGAGAGTGAGGAGGAGCAAACTGATGAAATGTGAAGGTCAGCTCCCACAAAACAGATCAAGATGGGGAAAAATGGTGTCTTATGCTTCAATATGAACTAGGAGAAAAGACGTGACGGATGAACGATACAAAGAGAGAAAAGGTAAAAACACAGTGAACGTGAGACAGCAGCAAAAGTCACATGACAATGCGTGGTAAGATTATTCTGGGCCGAAACACTTGTTCGACGTGGGGACCCCTTCTGATGATCAGATTGCCTGCTGTTGTATCGCTCTGTATAGAGTTTCCTATCATCATTGTCTTTTATCTATTGTGTTTGACGTTTATCGCTGTCGCGAGATTCAGATGCATCTTAGGCAAATATAGCAGCCTGTTATAGTCATTTTCGCATATATTAAATACTCAGTCAAGCCATCTGAACTTTCCGCCGACCTAGATTTTGATTCCGAAGTCAGGTACAAAAGATGATTAAAGTAGTCAATATTATATTTCTTTCAATGCCATTATCTGGTACCTAGGAAAAACCCTTGAGGTATGGAAAACAGTTAGGAAAAACACTTGAGGTATGAAAAGCAGCTATGAAAAACACTTGAGGTATGGCAAGCAGTTAGGAAAAACACTTGAGGTATGGAAAGCAAAAGTATTTGTACCAAAGCTAACACCAGATAAAGAGGCACATGATGTAAGTATTATAAGCCAAGAAGCATTGGCATCTCAAATGGAACATAGAATGGAGACTTATGTGAATAAAATTCCACAGTGGAAGAATAAACACTTGTACCACCAAACTCAATCCGGATTCGGAAAAACAATGGCACAATGGGCCAACTTATCAAACCAGAACATGAGGTAAAATCAGGATATAAATAATTACAGAAAAACCGGACACATTCCTGAAAGTAGCAAGGGCATAATATGATTGCTGGAGAGATGGTGCCTGCTATAACATTAACAAGATAGGTATATCCGGAAACATTTATAACTACATAGCAAACTTCAAACATAACAAATACTGTACAGAACGTGTAAACTAGAATTACAACAGATGTGACGGTATTGCCTCCCCTGCTTTGCAGTAGTGGTCCAACAGTGGCCAAAACTCAAGAGTATCTATTATAGGCTTCAATGGAGTCTATCTTTACACAAGATTACTCTTGGCAGAAATGTAGACAGAAGAGTAGTAACGCTTCTATCATATTGGAGTCTTCACAAGATATTCAGATAAGCGAAAACAATGCTAGTTGTCGCTAAGCACGTTAATTCTATAATCTGCCGACACTTTTATGAAGGATTTAAGCAATGGTTTATTCTAGCTCGTTAAGCCCCCACCCATGAGTTAATCAGTGGAATTATTAGTATTATATATATATATATATATATATATATATATATATATATATATATATATATATATATATATATATATATACATACACATGTATATATAGCTCTGTTTAGAGTGTGTGTTTAGTAACTTTGACTGAGACAAACATGTAGTACATTTAAAAGGATTGAATCGAAGTTAAATTTGTAACATTACAAATAACAAAATTTAATAATCACTTTAAGTTTTAACAGTTGGAAAATAATTTGAATATTTATGAAAAGAATGTCATCACTTGGATGGGATTTAACTGAATAAAGGAGGTCACTTTTGGCAGCGGATATTTTCACTTAGCTGCCAATGGTAGTTTCTTCTCCCGCTGGGTCAGTTCCTTTCACTCTGCTCTCGCTCGTCTCTGGTCAAAGTTCAGGCGCCGCACGTTCCCGGAACGTCAAGGAGTAACGGCTAAGCTGATTCTGCGTCTGTCTATAAGACCCTCTTATGATGATGTCTCGCAAAACGTCAGTCCACTTCTACCTTCACTTGGTTCCAGAGATATTACTTTCTGCTGGAACCACCAATAACTGGTAATAGAAATAGAAACGAAACGCTCTTCTGAGTATGGCGTTTTCCGACACAATTATGTGGCCCCCCCCCCCCCCTCTTCTATTCTACCATCCCATTTCAGAATTTACCCTCGATGAGAATTAAATTTAATCCCTTGTGATAAAACTTCCGTTACATTTAAATTGAATAGCTTTAGCTTTACATTACATTTAAATGAAAAGGTTAAACGTACAGATATAATGTTTTACATTTACATCTCCATTGTTTGAAAAGTGTTCACAATATAAATTCATTTATGTTTCCTTTACATTTACACTTGTGGAAAAGTTTGAAACGTCTATTAATTTAAAATGAATATTTTCACATAGACATTTACACTGGTTTACAGCTTGAAAACTTACATTAATTTTAAAGTGAATATGTTTATAGGGACATTTACACTGCTTTGAAAATGTAAGTCTTATTCTTAGAATGTAGATCATTTCTGTCATCTTTCCCTCCCTGCTCCATAGGGAACCTGGAACTACTTTATGCTTTTTAGTTCTCTTGACGAAACTATCAATAAAGCAATCACCAGCCCTTGCAGTATTGGTTCATGAATCATCATTCTAGATCCTGAGGTTGCCAGCCCTAAAAGACTTTGACATCCAATAGCGAGTTTTACACATTAAACTTCACATGGTAATATATACATATATAAGTTAGTTCACATGTTAGTAATAAAACATGAAATGTAAATCACAACCTACGTCAAACCTGGCTACATACTTGTTGCACGGATGAATAAAAGAGACGAATCGTTCTGTTACACGCGTCTGGGATGCTGTAATTCTACAATCGATTCCCTTTCTAACTCTGTATTTCTTCAGTTTCCTAGTCCCGGTGTTCCTTATTAACGTAAAGAGAGTTTCTGTGCTTTATAAGTCTTATTTGGTTCTCCAATAAAAGGTCCGGTTAACAAATAGGAATTATGAATCTAGTCTTCACTTTGGCGAGGTCTGATGTTGTCTTGGCGAGCTTGAAATTCACAGTGAGTTAAAACTGCGAAATGGTCAGGCTATATTCCCCTCAATGTTGTTATGAATCAATCATTTCAAACAGGTCGGGTGTGGCACTTTCAATATATTTCCCACATGGAAAAATTTTGCAAAAGGTCACGTCTCCCATATATGGTAATATGATGTCTTGCATACACTCTCACAAACACATTTGTAGACTCATATTGTCTAAAATGTAATAAATCCATGATTACTTTTAATCCAGTGACCGGAAGCGATTATATCACTCTTGTCTGCCCACATGTGTCACACAGACAGTAATCTCGTTATCTGTTGTATGAGTAAGCAAACTCCGTGTCTTATCGGTGATAAAAGCCGATAGCGTTGGCCGATGTACGTGTTAATCTGCCGCACCTATAACCAACAAATCTGGGTAACTGTGGTGGATTTGATGTTAATAGATGTTATTATTATGTTTCTAGTGTACTGAATGAGGTCAGCTGTGAAGGTCCCTGATTATAACAAATTTTGGGTTGAGTTATCAGAGTATCTTTCTGCTACCACCTTATGACCTCAATCAGACCTATTCTTGACTAGTATGTATGATAGCTACGTATAATGTCTAGGGTAATGCAAGTGTGTAATGTAGTGTAAGTATTACTATAAATACATTCAAATTTTAACACATATAGATACAAGACAGGGTCAATACCACAACCACAAACAAACTAACACTCTATTATACAACTTATAGAAGTCTGTGGCTGAAAATTATGTAATATGCTAGATTACAATTTATTTGCCCTGATTCAGAATTTTCTGAGTCAGGACCAACAACAAAATGAAATTTATGGTTTTATTTACATAAATATTTATAACACAATGGATCTTCTGTCCATACAAAGGACTATTATAATCAAATTATATTTAGGTATTTCTCTACACTGGGTGACACTGGTAACTAATGGTGGGGTGGGGTGTTGGCATCATTCCCCTTCTTTATATTAGTATCTTGTGGAAAAGTTATTGAATAATCAAAGATTTTATGTCTCTGTTAATAAAGTCAGTGGATGACCGTTGTAGTGCCGACACATAGGCACTTATCTGTAGGTTGATAGTAGATATGATGCTGAAAATTTCCTTTCGTTCACTCGAATGACCAGACTGACACAGTCCCTGGTGTAGGATAGTATAGTAGACCGCTTGGTCCAGTAAAGTTTCACTTCTCTCTCTCAAGTAAATTCACCAGGGTCCTGGTACTACCGTAGCACCAGAACAAAAAACCCTGAAACAAGGTTATGATTCTGTATAACATATCTACAATAACATTCCACAATTAATACATGGCATAATTCAATAAAGAAAAGGGTCAGATCTCTCTGCCCCCCCCCCCCCCCATTTCAACCATTTTCCTCTGAGATAACAACTAATACCAGTGCTCCTGTTCTTTTCCCTAATGGCTACAACGCCTCTGACACTGCAACAATGATTCTCTCCCATATAATAATGTGGGTTAGCCTTCCCACTGGTAACTGTGGAAATCATTTTAAGTTATACAACTCATGTCAATGTTTATTGCTTGGGTGCAACACCACAGGCCCTGCATAAGTCTGCTGGGGACCTCTGTACTTAGTCGTAAAGCCTTCCCAAACAAGCAGTATCTCATACACCAAATTTGGTTGTAATAATAAGATTAATAAATTCATTCTTACCACAATTCAAAGAAATATCACAAACATACGTTACCTGGTATTAGCATTAATATGTAGGTTCAGCTTTGCCCCGGTCCAGACTGCCAAGGTTTATTATTTCACTCTAGGCACTGCTGTTCTCAACGCAGCTTGCTTACAAAAACTTCTGTATCAACTGGCGACAAGCCTTTGAAAGCTTTTGCCAATATTATCAGACCGGCCCAATCAGCGAGGGTCTAGCTTTTCAATTCAAAATTTAAAAAAAACAAAACTCCAAACTTCTAGGAGTGAGTCTTCAAAATATATTTAGCTTTTTTTTGCCTAACCAATACCCTCCTTCCTATACTCTTCTACCATCCAATCGGATTTGAATCAATCTAATGCCTCTTTTTAAACTGGCGTCCCCACTAACGTTATGGATAAATGAGCAAAAACAACAGTCCGTCCGTCTTAGTGTTCGTAGACATATAGTATTATTTCAATAACTTGGCTAATAATTAGACTACCATGTATATTAAAACATATTATTGCTCAGGGGACCCTAAGCTATCTTTATATATGATTTTTATGGCTATATTCTTTGTCGTTTAGATTTTCAGTTTTGTCACTGTTAATCGTCAATTTCAACTTTTCCGCGTATACTGGCGTAGAGACGACTTTAGGCAGACACTTACGGTCGGGTTTATTTATTATCATAGGATTAAAATCTTACTGAATTTAGCGATTATTTCACAGATTTTTGCTACAGTAGCGCCCAGAGCATGTGATATTTATCACCTACAGGGTGCTTTGGTCAAATCAAATATCTGCTACTTAGCAGAAAATTAACGAGAAGAGAAAGAAAGAGAGAAAGAAAAGTACGATAACTGACAGCACATAATAAAAATCAGCACCACAAATGTACCGATACTGCCGGAGAGAACCAAAGATCAATAGAGGTCGTCCATTTCGTCACACCAGAAACAATATGAATTGCCGCCAGGATCTGTACTTTCCACGACAATACTCACAATAATAGTGAATAACGTAGGACAGTTTTACTGAGACCAAAAGTACTTCACAATTTGCAGACAATGCACCAAAAACTTATCTAACAGATTCGGAACAAAACATTCCCTGACTGTGTGAAGATTAACAAGCTCAAATACATAAGGTCTAAGAATGGTGACAATGAGGGCTTCCAATTAAGTGTAAAACATAGGTGTTCAGTACAGGTAAAGTAATAAACAATAATACAAAGAATAAAATCTAAGCATAGTCATTGCCACAAAATACATAGGCAAGGCATTAGAAAACCAGTTGGAATAAACATATAGAAAAACTGGTTGACAGTTGCAGAAAACCCAAGAACATTATGAGAAAAAAAAGTAAAGGATGGGAAGCAGTCATCAGTGCAATGATTATGTTCGGCAGATTATTTATCTAGGGGAAAATAGACTACACAAATACAGTGCATAACTTAGAAGTTCCAACAACAAAGAAAAATTGGACAGAATACAGCATAAATTACTTTTTACAATACCAGGAGCAAAAAGAAAGCAACATCAACAGAAGCATCACACCCAGTTCTAAAAATAATGCACCTAAAGTTGAGAAAACAAGAAACTCAGGCTAAATTACATGACTCAAATATTACGAGATAAAAATAGCCCAACAGTCTGACACACCCCTCTAGACCGCATCAGATATCTAACGGGATGGAACTGTTTGGAGGAATTAGAAAAAAAATAGGACTCGTGCAAGCTGTGGAATCTGACAAGAGTACTAAATGAAGAAACAACAACCAGCTACTGTAAGACTATCATCAAGGAAAATGAAAAATACCACACAGGAAAGATGGCAGCAAACATCCTGGCAGATTTCTACAAGGAAGAAAGCACCACATCACTTTCACATGCACGTATCCAAGAAGTACGTAAGGAAGTAAAAGAAAAGCTGAAGCACCAAAACCCAGATACCTGCATGAAGTCATCCCATACTATGAGAGAACTAAGTGCTGCCATAACAAAACTAAAGAACATGAAAGCTCTAGGAAAAGATGATATCACAAATGATATGATCAAGAACCTTGGACCTGTAGCCAGGCACAAGCTCCTCCTAATCTTCAATCAATCATGGAGTACTGGAACATTTCCAGATCGATGGCGAGAAGCAATCATTGTTCCCATCAGAAAGAAACAAAAGGAGAAAACAAGCAAGTCCAGCTACCGACCAGTTAGCCTACTGAGCTGTCTGGGTAAGGTAGTGGAAAGAATGGTGAACTCAAGATTACTGAAACATCTGGGAAAAAAAACCACCTGCTTGATAACACACAGTCAGCATTCAGGAAAAACCGCAGCACCGAAGACCAGCTGGTATATCTAGCACAGGAAGTAGAAAATGCCTTTCAGGAGAAAAAAAAAGTACTGGCTGTTTTTGTGGACTTGACAAAAGCTTTTGATAAGGTATGGAAAGAAGGACTCCTCCTAAAGATGCTCAACAACAAACATTGAAGGGAGAATGTTCAGCTGGATACGGGACTTTCTCCGATACCACACAGCAAGAGTAAAACTTGATGGGAAACTGAGCCATCGCGTCACTCTTCAACAGGGTGTCACAAGGAGGAGTTATCTCCCCCACACTTTTTATCCTCTATATCAGCGGTTCCCAACCTTTTTTCACTTGCGTACCCCTTGACAGCCCATTTCTATAAATTGTACCCCTAATATTAGCAAAATATTTGAAATTAATATAGTTGCTGTTATTCAAAATTTATAGATTATAACCAGAAATAAAGGGGCCAACCACGGGATTAAAAAACAATGTAATAAAAAGGTGAACAAACAGTGCATATATTTTTACATTAAAAAAATCAGGTTACAATAAAAAATTAACACATTTAATTTATTAATAATAATAATAAAAACGTTGTTATTGTTAAAAGTTGAAATCACTTTTTATAACACACATGGCACGTGACCATGACAAATGTTCAGTGCGATCCTTGAGCTTGTTTTGAGGCACATAGTTTTTTTTAAATCAGGTTCAAGTGATGTAAGATACAGTCTCAATTCTGGACCTGCATTCAGTTTACTACGGTATTTATTTTTTATAAAGGTATAAGAAGAGAAAGCCCTCTCCACCAGCTCAGTATTTGTAAATGGCAACAGAAACTTAAGCGCCTTGTCGGTCAGCTGTTCATATTCTCTGCTGATGTCTCCCCAAAAGTTAATAAGGAATTTTCCTTTGAATTCAGCTGTTAAAGTAGTATTAGTCGAAAGTTCAATCAACTTCTCTTTTTCGTTGATTGATAATGTGGTTGCTTTGAAATACTCTTCTTCAAAGGGATTTACAATCCAGTAGTTCTCTTTTCCAGGTTTCGGAAGTTACTTCTCGAAAGATGATTTTAGCCCTTTCAAGTGTTCAATTATTTTCTCGCTCATTTCCTGGGAGAGGTGCAGCTCGTTCTCAGATAGAAAATTGTGCAGAGTTTCAAATACCCCAGGCTGCCTTTTTCAATACACGACCTCCAAAAATCTAATTTTTTAATCATAGATTCAATTTTGTCTGAAACATTGAAGATCGTTACCGAGCTATTCTGAACATATTAACTACCGAATTTAAAAACACGCTGTGGCCGAATTAAATTTTTTTCCCATTTTCATCCTGTAGGTGTTTGCACAAAGTAAGCTGTAGTTTTCGTAATTGTTTACAGATTCTTTGTGAATTATGCGTCATTTTAAAAGACAAATGAATGTACTATTACAATAAACACCGGTTGTAACTCTAATAGAGGTTGTTGCTATTTAACGGCCCTCCAATGGCCGAGGACTTGCAATATTTTCACAATTATAACTGCTTGCGCCCCATCTCTATCAAAATCAAAATTTCAATCAATGTGCACACCGTTTTCACTCTTTTCCTCGTTGCTAGATCTATCAGTCATTTGTTGAAACACGTTTCTATCCTATTCAGCTATTAGACGAGATGTACACGCATTTTTTGTAGTCCTATCACTAGTTGCCACGGTAAACAGTTTTACACGATTTGGTAACTAACCCAAAACGCTGAAAAATATGAATATAATATCAATTTTCCAGTGTTCTACAACAACCATGCTTTGGGAATTTGTTTTCCGGTGGCATCTTAAAATCTCGAACCAGATCAGAAAGTGTTTCAGTACATTTTTCATTCGTTTTATTACTAAAATTAGATTGGCGCTCTGAGCGGCTTGCGGTCCAAATGTGATTATTTTGTGAGCCGCTGACAGCGGCTTGCGGTAGTTAATGTGTGAAGTGCCAAATTTAGTTTGTTTATTTGTAGGAAAATATCCGATAAGTATGCAAGACTCTGAAGCCAATCACAGTCGTGTAACTTTGAAGTAAGTTGGAAAGGATGGTCTTCAAAAAAAAAGTTGGACTTCATGTCTAAGTTCGAACAGCCGGGTAAGGACTTTACCACGAGAGAGCCACCTTACTTGTGTATGAAGGAGCAGGGTAGAATGAAGACTATTCATCTCTTCACACAGTACTTTGAAAAGCCTCGAGTTTGTGGACTTTGACTTTATAAAATTAACCACTTTCACAGCTACATCAAGAACGACTTTTAATTCACCATGGAGGCGGTTAGATGCAAGGCTTTGCCTGTAGATGCAGCAGTGGCTCCAGGTTATATTGGGGGCTACCTTCGTGACACAAGCGCGAAGACCGGAGTAGCAACCTGACATAGACTTGGCTCCGTCAGTGCATAGTCCACAACAATTAGACCAATTAATGTCATTTTCTTTGAAATAAGAATCAATAGCATGAAATATATCCTCACCTCTTGTAAGCCCTGACAGAGCATGATAAAGCAAAAGGTTTTCTTCAACTTCATTACTTTTCAAATACCTCACAATAACAAGCAAAACAGCGAAATTAGCAATATCTGTGCTTTCGTCAACTTGAATAGCAAAGAATTTACTATTTTTAATTCTACTTATTATTGTCGCTTCAACATCGTCAGACATATCCTGCATTCTTCGAGAAATTGTATTGTTCGAAAGAGGGATAGCGTTCATTATGCGAACATGTTCCTCTCCGAGCATGCACAGAACGGCATCTTTTATACAAGGAGAAATTAAATTCTCAGCTATAGTATGATTTTTACCACATTTAGCAATACGATAACTAATACGGTAGGAGGCTTCAACCGCATTTTCGTTATTTTTGTTAGCTGACGACAAGTACGATGTCACATTCTCCTTGTTTTCATAACTGGGGTGTTTTGTTTGTAAATGCCGCAAGAGTAACGAAGGTTTCATGCTACCATTGGATAATACTTCCCGACACACTACACAGTGGGGCTTAGCACAGTCCTCATCTCTTATAAACGAAAACCCATACTTCATGTATTCATCACTGTATTTTCTCTTTTTAGCTCTATGTAAAACTGAAGATGTATCTTTTCACTATCCTGCACCAAAGTCTTAGGCGTGTCCTGAGAAGTACTTGGCGATTGATCACATTCCACATTATGTTTCAGCTTTTTTACTGTGCCGGTTTTCAATTACTGATCCATATCTGATAATACACGAATTGAACAATTAATCACTTTAAGTTAAGTTAAAACAATGACAAAAACTACTGTATATAGAAACACTGTCTCACTGTCTCACGTTTAAAAAATTTGGGTCAAGAATCGACACTATTACTTCCGGGACATTAGACGTTCATAGACAGTGTGGAAAAACAAGTCATATTTTTGATGAAATATTCAACGGTACAACTATAATCCCATAGTCATCATAATGAAGACTTTTGTGTAAAAATATTGAATTGTGTTCACACTAGTGCCCTGTATATATTTTCACACACGCCAGTCCAAGCAGACAGCACGCCAGTGGCGCGCAAGAAGAGATTGTCTCACACAGTTCATGTTGTATAGTATAGCGTTGAATTAATTTCACAACTTTTGACTTGTCTTTTACACTGTTGACATACGTATCTTTTTTCCGCCATTACTCAATTTTTTTCGCGTACCCCTGAACGTCCTGTCGCGTACCCCCAGGGGTACGCGTACCACAGGTTGGGAACCGCTGCTCTATATAAAAGATATTGCAGAGAGTGTCCGGGCATATCTCCAGGGCTCTTCATGCTGACGATTTTGCTGCTTGGTGTGCCGCTGAACATTTGCCTACTGCGACGTCCAGAATGCAAGCAGCATTAAATACCATCGGTAAATGAGCATCAGACTGGGGAGTACAGATTAACCTCTCCAAGACAGTAGCAACCTGCTTCTCATTGTCAAATCTCCGAGAAACGATCAAACTGCAACTAAATGGAAGTGAGCTTCCAATCGAGGAAAACCCAACATACCTGGGAGTCAAGTTGGATAAGAGACTCACCTGGAAGCCGCGTACATAAAAGCAGTAGAACAGAGAGTAACGAGAAACTCTCTATTATGAAGAAACTGGCTGGCACAAGTTGGGGGGCAAATACCAGCATACTTAAAAAAGTCTATACAGGCACAGTCAGGCCTGTACTTGAATATAGCATGTCAGCCTGGGCCACGGCATCTAAAACAAACACAGAACGTCTAGGGAAAGTGCAAAATTCAGGCCTTAGATTAACCACTGGAGGAATGAAGACTTCTCCAATCCAGGCAATGGAGAGATACACCGACATCCGCTCTCTTGATGGCAGACGTGAGGAAAAGGTATTCACTCACAGTGAGAAGCTTCTACGAATGCCAAGTCATCCAATGCATGCCAAACTCCAAAGTTTGACAAAAAAACAGGCTGAAAAGAACCAGCTTCTTACACATCTCCAAACATCTGCATCGATGCCATGAAGACCTCCTCCCAAACCAACCTACTGAGATTGAAATGTTAATTGATTACGAGGAGCCAGACGACTGCCATGAAAATATATCTATCATCACAGAAGTCCCTGAAATAAAAAAAGAAAGGCCACCAGACCCCTCAACAACTAAACACTTTGGCTCAAGAAATGATTGAAGAAAAGTACAATCCGAAGGAGTGGACACACGCATTCACAAATGGATCCGCTGACGGGGCAGTAAAGAATGGCGGAGGAGGCATTTTTATAAAATTCCTAAATGGAAAGATCATCCGAAAGGCCTTCCCAACTGGAAAGATCTCCTCCAATTTCAGGGCAGAAGCTATGACACTACTACAAGCTCTGAAAATCCTCACCAGATCCGAACAGCAGCCACCAGCTAAGATATTAATCTTCACTGACTGTAGATCATTACTGGAATCAATACAGAACACCAGAAATGATAACATGATGAATGAGATCAGATATGAGCTTAACATCATCCAAAGGTCATCAACCATTGCCCTTCAATGGTTACCTGCCCATTGTGGAATTGCTGGAAATGAGAGAGCAGATGCTCTATCAAGAAATGGCAGTAAAATGGAACAATAAAGCCACCCATTGCCCTATCGGGAAGCAAATACCATCATCCACAACAAGTACAAAAATCAGTGGAAGGAGGAAGGGGATATATACAGCAGAGATGACCACCATCTAAACAGACACCAACAGACCACCATTTTCCGCCTGAGAACTGGCCACTGCAGATTACTTGGCCATCTCTATCGCCTCAGGATATCCCACACAAATGAATGCCTATGTGGAACTGGAATCCAGACCCCAGAACATATTCTCCAAAACTGCCCAACCCATGATGACCCGCGACGTGTGACTTGGCCAAGGGGTGCTGAGCTCCAGCAGAAGCTATGGGGCTGCCGCGCCAACCTGGTAAAGACTGTGGACTTCGTCCTGGCGACAGGCCTGCAGATTTAGCATGATTACAAACTGAACGCAAAAGAAGAAGAAGAAGAAAAAAATAGCAGACTATATTTTATGCAATGAACAGTAGTTCGTGAATAAACAGCAGTGGTACTGACACGAGACCAAATGTCCACTATTATCTTGCAGTCAATTAAACAAAAATACAGACAAAAACAGTATTACAAACACAGCCAAGAAATATATAGAACAAATAACTAATGATAGCTTAGCCGTATACAATGATGGGTCTAAATGAGAATACAAAGAACTTAGGCTTGTCACAAACATTAACATAATTTGTGACTAAAAACATCTATCTTCATAGAAGAAATAGTGGCAAAAGCAAGCACTAGAAATAGTTTCCGATACCCCCCTCTTCTCTTTCCCCACACACTAACAATTCCAACTGATCCACTCTCGGAAAATGTAGCCAGTCAGACACTGTAGAGAAAATATTTCAACTTAATACCTATATAAATAATAGAGGATGCTAAGAAATAGTAGCATGGATACCATCACATTTAGGAACACAAGGAAAAGAAACTGCAGCCAAAGATGCAAAAGACGAAAAAGCATTAGTTCAAACAAAATAAACATACGTACGGGCAAATATATACAGTAAAAATATAAAATGGTATGAAATCAGTTTTACAAGTTAACGGTACACAGGAAACGCGTGACGTTTCTGGTTTCACCCTTCATCAGCCACAGTTACAAACAGGTGACAAGGACAAGAATTACATACAGGTCTTCTTCTTCTTCTCGTTCGCTGTTGTTTAGTAATGTCTACACAAGAAGTCCGGTTCTCTGGATGTATGTTGCTGTGGTTGAAAGTTCGTCAAGACTCCCAAACAGCTTTGTGTGGATGTGCGTCTCTGAGGGCCAATGTTCAGTCCGCAATTGACTAAGCATGTGGCAGTCTTGCAGGATATGTTCGGCTATCTGTGCTGCCTGTCCACACGTACATAGGGGTGATGGGACCAATCTCAGTCTGTATAAGTGACTGTTCAGTCTGTTATGTCCTGTTCTAATACGGAACAGGATCACCTGTTTTGCTCGATCAAGATAGTGATAGTTGCCTCTTTGTTGGTCAACTTTCCTGATGGCCTTGATAACAGTCTTCTTTTCCTGGAAGATGATTGTTTGTTCTTTTTGTTCCCGTGTTGCTCCCTCTTTTGCTAACGTATCTGCTCTCTCATTTCCGGGTATGCCACGGTGTGATGGTATTCACTGTAGCACTACCCTTCTTTTGATATTTACTTCGCATAGGGCTTTATTTAACTCTGGCATTTTATCACTGTTGAGGGCTTGCACCCTTTGTCAGCCACAGTTACAAACAGGTGACAAGGACAAGAATTACATACAGGTCAAAGAAATATACTTCAAACATATACGATGATGAGAAACATATACAAAAA
Organism: Oreohelix idahoensis; assembly: GCA_024509875.1. Classification (NCBI taxonomy): domain Eukaryota; kingdom Metazoa; phylum Mollusca; class Gastropoda; order Stylommatophora; family Oreohelicidae; genus Oreohelix; species Oreohelix idahoensis. The sequence continues at coordinate 292,636 of JAMPIV010019125.1, forward strand.
AAGAGCAATACAAGCAGATGAAAAAGTAAACAACACAGGTGATGAACGAAAAAAGAACAATAATAACGCAAGAAAATCGCAAAACCAGAAAGAAATTTCGAAACAAGAAAGTAAATAATCAACGAAACGCAAAAGGAATTTAAAAAACTGCTAAAACCAATCCTGATCTAAGTAGCTATATCCGTGGAATAAAAGAGAAGAGCTCTAGTCTAGTAACGTCCATGGAAGTGACGTATAAGATGGCGGCAATTGAAAAGACACAAAAGGATACGAAACGAAACAATACTATAAAAACTAAAAAAAGATGGATCGATAAATCAACGACGGAAGAAATAAAGAAGATCCACTATAATTCATGCAAAATCATTCTGGACATTTAGGCCATTGTGAGATAGACAACCCATTTGAAAAAAATGAGTCGATTCTCCAAGGAAAAGCAAGTTCGGTCATTCCCAACGCAAGAACAGAGGGCAGTAATTTTAATATTAGAATTACCTGAATGGTCAGGTCTATTAAAATAAAGAGCCACCGGTGTAGGTTTGCCATGATAAATGTCATGTAAGTGCTCACAAAACCAGTCTGCCAAACGTCTGCCAGTTTCATCAATATAGGTAATTCCACACCTCTTGCAGATGAAAGCATAAACCAGGTTTCTGGATACACACGTGAAAGACTCTCTAATGACAACTTTTACTTTCGGAAAAGTAACTGTCTGAGTTTGAAGTACAAACGGACAGCTCTTACATATACGCCGTTGGCACGGTTTAGTACCAAAGTGTGAAGGGCTAGTATGTCTCAAGCGACTGTGAACAAGAATATCCGTAAAGTTCTGATCACTACGATATTCCACAAAAGGCGTATCTCGAAACAACTCTCTGGTAGCAGGATCAGAGTGGAAAATAGGCAGATGACGAAACATATTTTTTTTTCACCGCCAAACAGTGGGGATAGAAAGTTATGACAAGTCCGAGTCTGTCAGATGTAGTAGTAGGTTTGGCAGTAAGTTTCATCTGACGAGTAACGTGTCTGATGCGATTAAGAGCATCAGATAAAACTCTTTCAGGATAAAGACGTCGGCGAAAAAACTCGAGCATCTCTTGCGCTCGTTCACGGAAATAATCATCATCATGACATATCCAACGTAAGCATAGCAGCTGAGAAAATGGAATGGAATTTTTACAGCTGAGAGGATGAGAAGAAGTGTAAAGAATGTAACCGCTAAAGTAGGTAAGAGGAAAATGCGGTTAGAATTATTTTTATAAGATTTATTTTTATGATGGAGATTAATGACTTTTAATCAAAGGGGAAAAATCGATAGAACGAGAAGAAGGGGTCTAGAGTAGTGCTTACATCTATTGATTGAGCATTGCGTTGTGTGGTGTTTTGTTTGGCAAGATGAGCGAATTTGCATTACGCACGGAAAATTTATGAACGGGTGAATTGTTTGTCAGACAAAGTGTTCTGGGGTGTTCCAAAATAGTTATCGTTGTAAATCGACGTTTAAGATTATGTCAGTCAGATCCGAGATGCGATAGCGTTTGTAGCAAGTTTTGCTTTGAGTTGTGATAGAGTTAGTATCTAGAAGTGGCAGCGAATGGGAGTTACATCGGGTCGATAAGCCAATAAATGTTTTGGTTGATTCTAACGGTGGTAGAATAGTGACTATCGCCCAGACGCCTTATCACATTTCTTGCCACATTTGTGTACGACAGTTTGTCATTTATTCTGAAGACAAGATGCCAGTGTTCCTAGTGAGAGAAAATGTGATTATTTCGAAAAACCCAGGTACGTTGAACATTATGAGTCTATAACTAGTAGTGAAGTACAGTAGACCAGCTGACAGGCTAGCGAGTAGAAGAAAGACTTTGTAAATTTACATCCCTGGCAGTTAGGCCAGTTTCACTAAAATACGCCAAATGCAGAAACAGAAGAAATAAGTCAGAACATAAGAGAGACAATGTTTACATATGAAGACTTAGATGGCCGATAAAATATTGACAACAGTGGTTCTCAAACTATGACTACAATAACCACTAGAGACAGTTGTGATAACTGAAGCAAGAGAGAAAGAGACAGACACTGCGATTTTACCTACTGAATTTTGCTGTACGAGTTTGCCAACCTCAGGTGGAAGGCTGGGGGTATAATTTTACAACTTTTTGCTGACTTATGTAAATAAAGTTTGACGTTAATATTTTACTAATGTCATCGGGAAATCAATCATCAACTGTTGGTATGAGAAAGCTTATCGTCTGAGAGAAAGTAGTTTTCTGATCACCATACAGCAAGCTGCCTACTTCATAAACAACAGATGCGGGGGAGACCGGGCATATAACCTGACACGTTTCAGTGTTATTCCACTGTGAAGATCGCTCGCCAAGATACCAGACCTCGCTAGAGTGAAGCCTAGAATTCAGAATTTCCTTTTATCAGTTTGGACCTTTTATTGCAGAATCTGGACGGACTTACAAAATAGCCCGGAAATCTCTATCAATATTAACAAGGAAACCAGGACTGTGAAAACTGAAAACACACAAAGTCAGAGAGGGAACTTATTAAATTAACGACACCCCCCCAGACGCGTGTACAAGGCCGATTCAAGTCTCTTTTATTCATCTGAGCAAAACGTATGTGAGCCAGGATTGGCGTAAGTTGTGATTTTACATTCTATATGTTATTACTAACATTTGAACTAACATGTATATGTATATTACCATGTGAAGTTTAATGTGTGAAAATCGCTCGTGGATGTTGTCATAAAATTAACCATGATACAACGTTAAAATATCTCCAATGATACAACGTAGGGATAAAAACTAATGCGTAAGCTACTAGAATACATGATCGCCCACGCCGCGGGTCATCACCCGCCATGGAAATTAAATTGTTAAACGTGAAGGCAAAACGTTACCCTTGGAACGGGATGAGAACGAAGATCAAAAGGAAAAAAATATGACTGAACGCGTGCTTGAAACTAGCAAGGCTAAAAGACGCAATTGGTGGGGAAAGGAGGAAAAGTCACGTCCCCAAGTGGACACAAGGTAAAGAAATCGACAAAAGGGACCTTAGCTATTATACGCAACAGTCATTTCTTGGACGCTTTTGCGATAACTTAGTCCGTTTATTTGAATTCAGCGGCAAACGCAGTATAGAAGATGCTAGAAATATTTCGAAAAACCAACTAACCTTGAAAAGTAACTTTTTCTTAATAATGATGTTAGGAATATAAAACCTAGCTGGCCGGATGGTCCATCTTGAGCAGTGAAATAATATGCTTTCATTTATACAGACGGATAGATAATAAGAAAGATATTGACAAAAGACTGTGTTGTTCATATCAGCGAGCATCTGCATTGAAACAAAAAATGTCCCTAATTTTCAAAAAACTGTAGCCTTGAGACTCAAGTGCTAAAATCTAGTTGGAATGAAAGAGAGGGGATGGGATGGAGAACTGTGGCTAAAAATAACTTTAAAGGCAAAATTGTGTAGGGGAAGGCGGAGTTGGTTAAAAAAAACAAGTGTGTTTTTTTGTGAAACGCAAGTAGAGACAGACGGACCAACAGACAATAAGGCATACTTGACTGAGGTATGACTGAAATGACTTTTTGGTAGGAGTGTGACAGCGCCATCTTGAGGTCTGTCGTTCTAGGCGCTGGCCCCATCTGGGCAGTCATATTGTCTATGTGGTTTAGTGCCTTTTGATCACGTTATCTTCAAGCAGATTTATTACAAGGCCATAATAAGCCTACATATTAGTTGTGTTTTTGCTCTAGTTGTGTAAATCTGTGTTTTCATGCATTCTGGAGCAATAATCGCGTGTGTAATCTGTGTGGCGTAGATTAATACGCGTAGCGCGCAGTAAATTGAGTGGTTAGGCCAGGGCCTATAAAAGGGGTAGCAAGTGGCGAAACTGGGATTGTTGAGACAGCCGCCCAGTGAGAACAGACGAAGAAGACACACAAGAGCCAAGCTGTAAATGCCTTGAGCACGTGAGTTAATTTAAATTAGCATTAGTTTTCTAGGATTCTGAAATTATATCGATGTGGCTATTTTAATGTTTAATGGAATAAATAGATAGATAGATAGATGTGAAAGTTTAAGAGCGATTATTTCATTCTTCAGAAAGGCAGACATAGTGTGAGGCTATTTCACTGCGAAATTTAGATAAGATTAACAATCGCAAGATAGCAACCTCGTGGTGATAAAAGGCGGTGATAGCGAGTCTGAGCAAACACGCTCCGCGTGTTAAACCTATAATATGTTATGCCGAGCGACACGCGGTGTATTTAGTTCCAGTTTTTGGTTAAAGCCAAGAATATTATTCTTTAATGTAAGAGTAATTTTATTTTATCCTTTAATGTAAAAGTAATTAAGTGTATTTCACGATTATTGATTATTCTACTGTTTATCTTTAGTGGTTACTTAGAAGGGAGAATAGTCATTTAGATTTCTGGTGCGTAAGGCAAGTTGAGACAGGTGTTTCTCTGTTTGCTCCCGGTGGAGCATGGAAACACCAATGCGGCTGGTGTCCACCACAAGTCAACAGAAGCATTTTTATGCTGTTACAGTGGTTGTTCCTGTAATAATGTGTTTCATGTGATGTTCCCAATCTCGTCAGGGGTCACATATGACACGTTTGTGGCCAGGCGCACCAGTCGTCACTTACGACATGTTCAGAGTGCGGGAACGAGTATTGATGTGGGTCGGTTGAGAGGTAGTAGTTAATTCTCATTATTGAGATTATTTGTTGTACATGTATTGAAGAATATTATTTTATGTCCAGTTGATTATTATTGTTATGTGAACATGGTTTGTGAGAGCACGTGGGCGTACTTAGAGTTGTATATTTCTCTCCTCCGCTCCTGAGGGAGCATGGGGCCACCGGTGTGGTTTGCCTCAGCATTTAGCATTCAGATGCTCTTGCAGTAGTGGTTTCGGTAGCAACCTATGTTACCCGGTGCGATTGCCAGCCTCATGCACAACACCATACTAGTCGCATTGGACGACACGCATGAGTGTGTGAGATAGTTGATGATATCAGGTGGGCGCATGTTTTCTGTATGGTAAGTGTTATTATCCATGCTATTGATGTTCACTTAGACGTTGTTTTATTTATTATTTTTCAGACAGTCTATGAACACTGACTGGGTGTTCGTTTGATTGTTCGTTTGATTGTTTGTTGGATTGTTTGTTTGATGTTCGGTTCTGTTCGGTAGAATTAAATGTTGATCTGCATAAGGCTTTGGGTTGCTTGAATTGTTAAGTCTGCTGCTGAGAGGGTTGCAAGCAACCAATAATTGCAACCCCTGTCAAACGATCCTTTATAAATTTTCTTGGTGCACGGGTCTTGGGTGTGAGGTACCCCTAGCGCCCCTGTCACAGGAGGTTTGAATTTGAAAAGGAAAAAAGGCGGTGATTGGCCATAGATGAATATATTATCGGCGCTCAGACGCGCATCTTTGCCATTCGTCATAAGTTGTCCTAGTAGACACAGTGAATTATTTAGTGGTGTAATTCCCAGAAGCTAATTGAAATATTTAGAGGGACGCCATACTAAAGGCAGCAGCTCAGCTGAGTTTTGCTAGCAGATAACTGTGTTCTATATTCATAATTCTGGTAAGACTGAAAGTATTTCTTTGTATATTTTAATATTTGTTTAATGTTTCGAGTGATTTGATACTGCCATATCAAAATCTATCCCTTACAACAAGTAAGGATTCGCTCTAGACCCCCCGCCCCAGTTCAGGGTCTAGATACAAATAAAATACATAAACTCCAGCAAGGATTATGAAAGACAGATCAAGTGTTAAGATCAGTGGAACATATCACCTATCCTATTCTATGGCAGGAAGCTAATGAACATATTTCAGAATATGTAGTCTGGGAGAACTTATCCTATGTAAAACCAAATTGGTAAGATGTGTTGTATGGTCAAAGAGATCTGACCCGTCTATGTGGTGTTGTTGTGTGTAGTGTTGTGTCCAGAAATGGTTTAGAGGATGGAATTCTGACACATGACCAATACTTTATTGCAGAACTGTGAGTTTTTATTTGGCACCAATGTGGTGTCAAATGAGGTGTTGAATATTACAAGAGTGGACCCGTGCAGTTTATATTTTGGCAGAGCAGCCTGATATTGCCCCCAAGCACGGAGAGGTGGGGCCACCTGATTCCAGCACCAGATTACTCATTCAAGATACGTGAGCGTCTGGACTGCTGAATACTCACCAACTTAAATTCTAACACCAATTATAATATCAATAAATGGACAATGTGTAGTCGCCATAAACAGGGAGTGATGAGGTCACCCCAACAGCACATCCATTAAACATTCTCCCAGAAAAACTACAACCATAAACAGTAGTAATATTAACTAGTATTGTAACATACATATGTACACTCCTTTCATTTATTATGCCATATATTCATGCATTTCATTAATAATTGCAAAACCTTTCATATGTTCTGACCAAAATAAAACCTTGGTTCAGAACAAATAAACTTAAAGAAAATTCATTATCAAACATTTTACACAGCTTGAGTTAGTTCAGTGTGTCATAACATTTTATTAATATTATTAGACTTATTAAATATCTGTGTGTGTGTATGTACACTACCACAACACATTACATATCATTACCCTAGAACTTTAACGTAGCCACATTCATTAGAAAAAAAAGATAGGTGTGAGGTCGTAGTGGTAGCAAGAAGGGCCTTCTGAAAATTCACAGCTACATTTATCTCAGGAGCCTTCACAGCTGACCTCATGCATCACATTAAGTAAGATCACAATCATACAATACCATCAATACCACTACATATATTGGGGGCTCGTCCGGGATAATTAGCCTATCAATAATATTAGGATCTCCTGTGGGGGGGGGGGGAGAGAAATAAATTAGGGGAACACATTATAAAAATTAAAAGTGTCCCTGAAAATAAAAGTTGGTGAATCTTCACAGCCAGTGGTAGTTAATTGATTAATTAATTAATTAGAATTATTTTAGACTAGAGTAATTAGAATTACTTTAGTAGTTGGAAATTTTATTTTGCTCATTGCTAGATTTGTTTAAAAAGTATGGCAGAGCTAGCCAAATTCAGATCAGCTGCTGTGCTAACGGCAAAGGATATGGGAATGGATGGTCAGGTTTTAATTCAATGTGTAACGGCTGAATGTGATAAGTATATTGAACGGGAAGAAAGAAGATTAGAAAAAGAGGCTGAAAGAAAATTAGAGTCTGAAAGGTTGGCTGAAGAGAAGAGGTTAGAGGCTGAGACTAAGAGGTTGCAGATTGAGGCTGACAAAGAGGCTAAAGCATTGGAGGCAGAAGAAAAACGACAGCAAAGGGAAGCAGAAGATAAAAGGTTGACTGCCGAAAGGGAGGCAGAAGATAGAAGGTTGCAGAGGGAGCACGAATTACGACTAAGGGAGCTGGAGCTACAAGGCCAGGCTCCTGAAAATGGTGCCAGCCCTTTTGCCTCAGATGCTACGCCCAGTCTGGGAGCCTCAACATCAGCTATGGGGTTTCATTTAGACCATTTTGTTGAGAAAGACGATGACATACAGGGATACCTAGGACGTTTTGAGTTATTAGCTACTACATATGGGTTAGAGAGAGAGAGGTGGAGTTTAAAGTTATCACAGGGACTGAGAGGGACTTCTTACGAAGTCTTCGCAAAAATGAACAGAGAAGACCAGGACAATTATGACATGTTAAAGCAGGCTTTGTTATTGAGGTACGAAAAAAAAATGGTGAATTTTATCGTAAGAAATTTAGAAATGCCAAACTGTCGTCTGGGGAGACATACCACCAATTCTCTGCCAGACTGGAAACCTATTTGGAGAAATGGACTGCTCTGGGGAAGACCCAAGATCTTAAAGAGATGATCATGATTGAGCAATTGAGAGTCCATGGCTCCAGACATGAGAAAATTCCTCATGGAACAAGGTGCAGAGAAGTTGGGGGAGGTTTTAAATGTCGCTGAGAGGTATCAGGCAGCCCAGGCAGAGGTAAGTGGTGCTAAAAAGAAGCACATAGACAATTTTAAAGCTCCACAGCAATTTAATAAATTTGATAATAGAGAGCAGGGAAATAAAGGTAGGACAAACTTTGAGCGGCCAAGAAATGACTACCGAGACAGAAACTCACAGTTCAATGACCAAAAATCCAATGAAAGAAAACCGTTTAACCAAGGAAAAAGATGGTGTAAATGGTGCAAGAAAGATAACCATAACACCGAATTTTGTAGAAGGAAACCTTCAAACATTGCTGCAATGAAGTCGGGGACGCAAAGATTAAAGGTTAATCCTAAGGGACAGCAGGAACCTTATCACCCCCCAGTTTGTGAGGATGTTATTTGTAATGGGGTCACCATAAGGTGCCTTTATGATACAGGTTTGGATTATGATTCAGTTGTGAAGTCTAGCCTAGTGGACCCAAGTCAGTATACCACAGAAACAGTGGAAATACAAGGGGCAACTAAGGACATACCACTCATGACACTTCCCATCGCAAGGATAACGGTGAAAACTCGCTATGTGGAAGGAGAAATCAGAGCAGCAGTGATAGATGAACCAATCTACCCTCTGATATTGGGGTGTAGATACGTCTTCTTGGGGAATCCCGAGAGACCTGTGATCATGGCGACAGTGCAGACCAGGTCACAGAAGAAGGAGGAAGAAGGTGAACCTATAAATGCTCATCCAGAGGAGATGAGGAAGGCGCAGGCTGAGGATAGGACACTCGAGCCATGTTTTAAAAAATTTCCCAAATGCCACACACCTCCGAGCAAGGGGGAATATTTTATGAAGAACAAACTATTATACAGGAAGGCCGGAGCTGGAACAAATGGTCACAACCAGCTGGTTCTTCCCACTTCATATAGGGATAAAGTGATGGAACTCGGGCATGCGATTCCCTTCAGTGGTCACATGGGGATCAGCGCCACAGGACAGCGTATAGCATGTCATTACTTCTGGCCAGGGATAACGGAGGATATAAAAAGATATGTCAAATCCTGCCCAGAATGTCAAAGGGTAGCTCCAAAGCACTGGACTGCTCCTGCAACTCTAGGGGAAATGCCCATAGTGGGAACACCTTTTGAGAGGGTTGCAGTGGATATTGTAGGACCTCTCACTCGGACCAAGAGGAGGAACAGTTACATCCTTACTCTGGTGGACACTTGTTCTATGTGGGGAGAGGCGGTAGCCCTGCCATCAATTGATTCAAAACATGTAGCAGAGGCACTACTTACAATATTTACCCGATTAGGATTCCCGCATCAAATCTTGACGGATAATGGCTCTCAGTTCAAGGAGAAACTAACGGAAGAAGTTTTTAAGCTATTTCAGGCCAGACACTTTCATTGTAGTCCGTACCATCCGCAAGGGAACGGCCAGGTAGAGAGGTTCAACGGGACTCTCATTTCTATCCTGAGAAAGCTGGCACACGAAAAACCGGATCTGTGGGATCAATTCCTGCCCGCCGCATTGTTTGCGTATCGGGAGGTACCACATAGTTCAACCGGGATGGCTCCCGCAACTCTGCTATTTGGGAGGCCAAAAAAAGGTCCATTAGAAGCCTTATAAAGGACCTGGACAGATGAGAAGGCGGAAGAGACTGTTACCTCATCTTATCAATACGTGAACGAACTGACCACTCGTTTGAAAGCTGGATGGAAACTGGCAAATGATAATTTGAAACAAGCCAGGAAGAAACATGCAGCATATTTTAATAGGAAGGCAAAGGACAGAGAACTAGCTGTGGGAGAGAAGGTGCTGCTTCTACTACCCGGTAGCCAGAATAAATTACAAATTGGATGGCAAGGTCCATATACGGTTCTAGAGAAGGTGTCTAGAACAAACTATAAAATTGACAAAAAGGGGAAGGAGAAAGTTTATCATGTAAACCTGTTAAAGAAGTATCTGGACAGACCACTCCAGGAAAGCACCCCCTTACTGACCTTAGCTATCGCAACTCAAATGCAAAAGGAACCACTCACCTCACATGAATACCCATTACATCCTTGTGAAACAGCAGCACAGGTAAAAGTCAGTAAGCACCTTACTAAAAACCAGAGGGAGAGAGTTCAACAGGTTCTGGAGGAACATACAGATGTATTAACAGATAAACCAGGCCATACAAATTTGCTACAGTATGACATAAAACTGGTAGACTCAAACCCAATCTGTATGAGAGCCTATTCTATTCCGTTCGCGAAGGAGAAAGCATTGAAGGAAGAAATAGATTATTTGTTGAAGGAGGGGATTATTTCACACAGTGAATCATCTTTTAGCTCAAGTGTCGTTTTGTTGAGAAAACCGTCTGGGGAACACAGACTGTGCATAGATTACAGGAAACTGAATGCTGTCACAGAAGGACAAGTGGATCCATTACCAGACACAAAACAGTTATTTGCCAGACTGAACAAGGCAAAATACTTTTCAAAGGTGGATCTTAGTAAAGGCTATTACCAGATCCCAGTGAAGCCTGAAGTGAGACCTTATTTGGCTTTTAGCACTTCGGATGGACATTATGAATTCAACATGCTACCATTCGGGCTGAAAAATGCTCCGAGTGTATTTTCAAGGATGATGCGCAAATTGTTGGATCCCCTGAATAACCCATGTATCACGAATTTCATGGATGATATTCTAGTCGCCACAGAGACATTTGAAGAACACATTGAAGCTTTAGAAATGTTATTTAATAGGCTTAGGGAGGCGAACTTAACTGCTAGGCCAACAAAATGTTGCATTGGATGCAAAGAGTTAGAATTCTTGGGACACACTGTATATCAGGGTAACATGACCCCTGACCCCAAGAACTTGGAAAAACTGCAGAGAGCACCTAGACCACAAACAAAAAAGGACGTGCGATCATTCGTGTCGTTATGCGGATTTTATCAAAAATATATCAAAGATTTTAACTCTATTTGTGCTCCTCTGACTGATCTGACTCGCAAGGGACTGCCAGATAAAATTAATTGGACTGCGCAAAGTGAATTAGCGTTCCAAGACTTAAAGGAAAAACTCACTAGCAAGCCTATTCTCAAACTGCCTGATTTGACACAGGACTTTGTCTTAAGAACCGATGCAAGTAATGTGGGACTCGGAGCGGCTTTGTTGCAAAGATCATCTTCACCTGATGGGGAACTGAAACCAGTCGCTTATGCAAGCCGCAAATTGAATAAGGCGGAACAAGGATACTCCACAAGCGAAAAAGAATGTTTAGCGTTAATCTGGGCAATGAAGAAGTTTCAAATCTATCTGTATGGTAGGACTTTTGTGGTCGAGACGGATCATCAGCCTCTCGTATTCTTATCTCAGGCTAAGCATGAAAACGCAAGATTGCTGAGGTGGTCTTTATTGCTTCAACCTTATCAGTTTAGTATCCAATATATCCCAGGCAAATTGAATGTCGGTGCAGATTTCCTCAGTCGGCACCCCTGTGATCAAAATTAGAGTAAGGGCAGGCGTGAGGAGAGATTTTATCTATGTGTATCACTGGTTTTAGAACTTGCCGTAGGCATGTTTTCAAGTGGGGAGATGTGTCATAAAATTAACCATGATACAACGTTAAAATATCTCCAATGATACAACGTAGGGATAAAAACTAATGCGTAAGCTACTAGAATACATGATCGCCCACGCCGCGGGTCATCACCCGACATGGAAATTAAATTGTTAAACGTGAAGGCAAAACGTTACCCTTGGAACGGGATGAGAACGAAGATCAAAAGGAAAAAAATATGACTGAACGCGTGCTTGAAACTAGCAAGGCTAAAAGACGCAATTGGTGGGGAAAGGAGGAAAAGTCACGTCCCCAAGTGGACACAAGGTAAAGAAATCGACAAAAGGGACCTTAGCTATTATACGCAACAGTCATTTCTTGGACGCTTTTGCGATAACTTAGTCCGTTTATTTGAATTCAGCGGCAAACGCAGTATAGAAGATGCTAGAAATATTTCGAAAAACCAACTAACCTTGAAAAGTAACTTTTTCTTAATAATGATGTTAGGAATATAAAACCTAGCTGGCCGGATGGCCCATCTTGAGCAGTGAAATAATATGCTTTCATTTATACAGACGGATAGATAATAAGAAAGATATTGACAAAAGACTGTGTTGTTCATATCAGCGAGCATCTGCATTGAAACCAAAAATGTCCCTAATTTTCAAAAAACTGTAGCCTTGAGACTCAAGTGCTAAAATCTAGTTGGAATGAAAGAGAGGGGATGGGATGGAGAACTGTGGCTAAAAATAACTTTAAAGGCAAAATTGTGTAGGGGAAGGCGGAGTTGGTTCAAAAAAACAAGTGTGTTTTTTTGTGAAACGCAAGTAGAGACAGACGGACCAACAGACAATAAGGCATACTTGACTGAGGTATGACTGAAATGACTTTTTGGTAGGAGGTTTGAATTTGAAAAGGAAAAAAGGCGGTGATTGGCCATAGATGAATATATTATCGGCGCTCAGACGCGCATCTTTGCCATTCGTCATAAGCTGTCCTAGTAGACACAGTGAATTATTTAGTGGTGTAATTCCCAGAAGCTAATTGAAATATTTAGAGGGACGCCATACTAAAGGCAGCAGCTCAGCTGAGTTTTGCTAGCAGATAACTGTGTTCTATATTCATAATTCTGGTAGACTGAAAGTATTTCTTTCTGGGAGAACTTATCCTATGTAAAACCAAATTGGTAAGATGTGTTGTATGGTCAAAGAGATCTGACCCGTCTATGTGGTGTTGTGTGTAGTGTTGTGTCCAGAAATGGTTTAGAGGATGGAATTCTGACACATGACCAATACTTTATTGCAGAACTGTGAGTTTTTATTTGGCACCAATGTGGTGTCAAATGAGGTGTTGAATATTACAAGAGTGGACCCGTGCAGTTTATATTTTGGCAGAGCAGCCTGATATTGCCCCCAAGCACGGAGAGGTGGGGCCACCTGATTCCAGCACCAGATTACTCATTCAAGATACGTGAGCGTCTGGACTGCTGAATACTCACCAACTTAAATTCTAACACCAATTATAATATCAATAAATGGACAATGTGTAGTCGCCATAGACAGGGAGTGATGAGGTCACCCCAACAGCACATCCATTAAACATTCTCCCAGAAAAACTACAACCATAAACAGTAGTAATATTAACTAGTATTGTAACATACATATGTACACTCCTTTCATTTATTATGCCATATATTCATGCATTTCATTAATAATTGCAAAACCTTTCATATGTTCTGACCAAAATAAAACCTTGGTTCAGAACAAATAAACTTAAAGAAAATTCATTATCAAACATTTTACACAGCTTGAGTTAGTTCAGTGTGTCATAACATTTTATTAATATTATTAGACTTATTAAATATCTGTGTGTGTGTATGTACACTACCACAACACATTACATATCATTACCCTAGAACTTTAACGTAGCCACATTCATTAGACAAAAAAAAGATAGGTGTGAGGTCGTAGTGGTAGCAAGAAGGGCCTTCTGAAAATTCACAGCTACATTTATCTCAGGAGCCTTCACAGCTGACCTCATGCATCACATTAAGTAAGATCACAATCATACAATACCATCAATACCACTACAGATGTCCAAGTCATTTGAGGCTGGCAACCTCAGCTTATAGAATGATGATTCATGAACCACCACTGCACGGGCTTGTGATTGCTTTATTGCTAGTGTCTTAATTGGAACTAAAAGCAGAAAGTAGTCCCAAGTTCCTATGAAGCGGGGAGGAAAAGATGAAAGAAATGATGTACATTCTAAGTATAAATACTTACAGTTTCAAAGCAGTGTAAATGTCCATATAAACATATTCACTTTAAAATTAATGTAAGTTTTCAAGCTTTAACCCGGTGCAAATTTCTATGTGAAAATATTCATTTTAAAATTAATGAAAGTTTCAAACTTTTCAATCAGTGTAAACATAAATGAAAACATATTCAATTTATATTGTGAGCAATTTTCAATCAGTGGAGATGTGAATGTAAACAGACTCTATCTGTATTATTAATATTTCCATTTAAATGTAATGTAAAGCTAAAGCTATTCAATTTAAATGTAAAGAAAGTGTTATCCCGAGGGATTAAAGTTAATTCTCATGGAGGGTAAATTCTGAGATAAATGGGATGGTAGAATAGAAGAGGGGGGCACATAAGTACGTGTCAGAAAAAGCAATACTGACGAGAGCGTTTCGTTTCTATTCTTTATCATATTTATTTGTGGTACGAGCAGAAAGTACTATCTCTGGAACCAAGTGAAGGTAGAAGTGGACTGACGTTGTACAAAACGCCATCATAAGAGGGTCTTATAGACAGACGCAGGACCAGCTTGGGCGTTACTCCTTGACGTTATAGGAACGTGCGGCTCCTTTAACCTTGACCAGCGACGAGCGAGAGCAGTGTACACCGAACCAATCAGCGGGAGCAGAAACTACTATTGGCAGCTAAGTGAAAAATATACGCTGCCAAAATGAACTTTTCCCCCATCATCTCTACTATAAATCAATGATGAAACTTTTCGTCTAAACTATTCAATTTATGCCACTGGACAAAAGTTAAGGGCCGCCATTCAGTTTAGACAAGGTTTATATAATTGATTGGCAAACTGTAAAGACAAGTGAAAATGTCATTAAAACTGAGCTCAGAGAAATGTGTATACATTTCTGTGTGCACTAGGTTAATTTTTTTAAATGTCCAAAAACTGGGTCACTTTAACCCGCACGTGAAAATTGCCTTTGTTGCTGAAAAAACTCGTGGTTTTTGCAACTGGCACCACTAGTTCAAAAGGTGAAAAAGTGAGTTGAATTTGAATGCACGTGGAAAATGATCATCGTTAAAGAGTGTTCACCGTTGGTATGCAATAAATCAGTATGACAAGTGGTCGAAATGATCACTGCATTAGCCATGCCACCAAGGAGAATTTTTACTACACACACTCCACAGAGCTATACAAGAATAATAAGAATTCCACTGAGTAAATCAGGGGTGGGGGCATGAACGAGCTGAAATTAATAAGTGCTTAATTCCTTCACAAAAGTTGTCGGCAGATTCTAGAATTAACGTGCTCAGCCAAAGCAGCATTGTTTTCGCTTATCTGAATATCTTGTGAAGACTCCCTTTGTAATGGAAGTGTCATTACCCTTCTATCTACATCTCTGTCAAGAGTAATCTTGTTCGAAGGTAGATACCTTTGAAGCCCATATTAGATACTCTTGAGTTTTGGCCACTGTTGGACCACTACTGCAAAGCAGGGGAGGCAATACCGTCACAATAGGTTTATAAAAGATAGACGTTTTAAGGTCAGTAGGACTAATTTTGACAGTAAGGTCAAGAAAGTTTGCTGAAGTAGTAGAAATTTGAGAAGTGAATTTGATGGCAGGATTGAAATTACCAACATAGTCAATAAATCGACGGAGGTTTACCTCAGACATGTCAGTAACTTCAATCCCATTATCAATATAGCGACGGTAAAACTCAGGTATCGGCCCATCGTAACTTTGAAGGACCAAATATTCAAAGTGGCCCATAAAAAGGCAAGCATAACTAGGGACCATTTTAGTGCCCATAGCCACGCCACTGATTTGGTTAAAGAACTGACCATTAAATTCAAGAGTTGAGAGTAAGAACCAATTCCTCAAGGCGAAGAAGAGGACCTGTGCTAATGGTAAGATCAGTACGTCGGTCGAGAAAAAATTGTAGTGCTTTAAGACCATCAGAATGTCGAATAGAAGTATAAAGCGAACAAACATCAAGAGGGAAAGGACGGTAAGTGTGGTCAGGCGTGAATATGATCGAATCAAAGGTAGCAATAGCATGAGTAGTGTCCTTCAAATAAGAATGTAGATTAGCCACTAAGTGTTGCAAAATACTATCAAGGAATTCAGAGATACGTTCAGTGGGACAAGAGCAGGCTGAAACAATGGGTCGACCAGGATTGTCAATTTCGATATTTCTTTCTGGTTTTGCGATTTTCTTGCGTTATTATTGTTCTTTCTTCGCTCATCACCTGTGTTTACTTTTTCATCTGCTTTTATTGCTCTTTTTTGTATATGTTTCTCATCATCGTATGTGTTTGTAGTATATTTCTTTGACCTGTATGTAATTCTTGTCCTTGTCACCTGTTTGTAACTGTGGCTGACGAAGGGTGAAACCCGAAACGTCCCGTGTTTCCTGTGTACCGTTAACTTGTAAAACTGATTTCGTATCATTTTACTGGTTTACTTAATATATTTGTTTCCTTACCAGTTTTACAGCAGCTTCCTCATTTATTGTTATATACTATACGCACAGGCAAACAGAGATTAAAAACAAAACCTAATTTAAAAAAAAACATTATAACAAACGAAAGGATAAAGTATTGACATCAACGCTAAAAAGAAGACCTGTCAAGCATTTAGAGAGCCAAATATACTCCAGCAATAAGAACATACTTACATTACAACAAGAAACAATATATAACATGACATCATCTACATTAACTAATGATGACAATGTTGAGACAAAAGTACATGTAAAAAACAACAATATTTAGCACACAAACTCGGTGTTAAAATTAAAAATAAATAGACGCACACAAAAAATGAGAAGCATACAATAACACCAACTAAAGCAAACAACTAACAATAACATGTTCCTTGAACATTAAATTATTAATACTGTACATAAATCGTTAGTGAACACAGACAATGTGCTCTATAGACATTTTAGTCACTTAAAAATACCATAACAAATGCCAAATTTGCAGTCTGGAAGCGATAGCAAAGAAAAACAACAGAATGGTACCTAAAATGCAGACTATATTCTGCTAAATATAGAAGACCACATGTCGCTGAACCTGGTTTTCCATGCAGGAGAAAAGAATCGTCTGTCTTGTATACGAGTTACAAACACACAATCAAACAAATGTATTCCAATCTCGGATAAATTCGCTACAGTTAGCAAGAAGACCATGTTATTAATTATATCACTTTTTGTTTTTCTGACCACTTTTTTAATTGAGATCGATCAGCCAGCCGTTGTCACTCTAAAGAAATGTGAACTGTTATATTAGACATTTACAATACGTCCTCTCTCTCTCTCTCTCTCTCTCTCTCTCTCTCTCTCTCTCTCTCTCTCTCTCTCTCTCTCTCTCCCTGTCTTTAGCTCACTCTCCTCAAGACTCTCAACATAACAACAAGAATACACAAGCATAAATAACGCGCGAGGACAAAACAACATGTATTATTACCCAATTAGATGACAGGTTGAGCTTCATCTTCTGTGACAATATGGCTGCTCCAAAGAACTTAGATTTATGTCAGTCGTTTTCCCTAATGCCATTTCTGCACTAATTCCACAAACAGAAAAATACACTTCTTTAACTCAAAAAAACGTAAATTCTGCAATATATTCCCCAGCCCCCTTTTTAAGCTAATAGCAGCTTTACTCACAAACAGAATTCTAGAATTATTTTAACAACCTTCCTGCTGATTTTCCTTATTTCGTCATGAGAAACCAAATAACTTCCCATATTATAATTTCACAAAGCACTCATTCAAATCACGCAATTTACTAAAGCATGTAAGACCGCCGTGACGTCTCAGACAAGGAAAAGACAATGTAACATGAAAATCAACATTAAGGAACGATAGATTTCGCTTATTCACACAATGCAGCATAGGCTACTCAATTCTGATGTATCTTTATCAACTTCAACAGGTAAACTCATCAACATAGGGCTGAAAGTTCCTAGCCCTGCTGAAAATGATGCTGGTGGTGGCGACAAATAGTACTTAAAGGTGATTTCGAGCAGCGGTCACATAACGGCTAGCCGCCCGTGGACATAATTGTTTAACACTCAAACTCTAGCGCGATAAGAACTCTTGCACAAGGTCACTAGCACGGCAGAAAGATAAACATGCAATCTTCACAAGGTGTAAACCAATCGCAGTCGTTTGAAATTTCAACAGTTTCCATATCCTAGGAACGACAGTTCATTTAAAATGTGGTGTTGGATACTTGTAAAGTGCTGCGCGAAACTGTGGAAAAACGTGGAGGAAAAGACACGGAGGGGTAGTTGCTACAGAAAACGCACAGGCTCGAGCGAGCTGCCAACGTGCTTGGGTAGTGCTCATTGTTTGTCGGTGGGGTCTGCAAGTTGCGCTGGAAATTTGTTCAAGACAGCAGCCTATGAAAGTGAATTGGAACAGTCCTCACGTTCGATCGCTTAGTCTGAACTTTATGGACTATAAAGTATGGAGAGCCGCCTGTCTCAGAAGTGTGTTTGTAGCTTTCAGAACACTACAGGTTCCAGACAAAACTGGCTTTCCTTAACACAACTTAAAACTTAAAGGTAATCCCACAGCAGATATTGGCGTAGCGAAGTGAAGTGTTAGAAACTGCATTATATAGGTCTAACTTTTTTGTGAAGGTTGACAGTTCCCTTCATCATTACCTTTCCTAACTCAAGAGCAGAGTGAGGTACCCATTTACAGCTGGGTAGGCTGGAGCGTAATATATAAATTTAAAAATAATATATGGAATCAGTTTTACAAATTAACGTATAAAGACAACACACGACGTTTCGGGATTCACCCTTCGTCAGCCATGGTCATAAACAGGCGACACAGATAAAAATATAGACAAGGCAAAGGACACGGTAAATAAACACCAAAGTAGGAAAATGAAGAAGTGAACGAAATGCAGTTAACACGAAACGAAAGCAGGGTAGCAGCAATAGATGTAGTATATTGTTTGTACATAAATAAATGAGGGGGCTGCTTTAAAACTGGAAGGTAATATATAAATTTAAAAACTAATATGGTATAGAATCAGTTTCACAAATTAACGTATACAGACAGAATACACGGGACGTTTTTGTATATGTTAAATTTGTTACACTGATTCCATACTTTATAATTTTTTTAAATTTACATATTGGGGGTCGGTGTGTCTAAGAGGTATGGCGTCCGTCTCGAATTCTAAAAGTCGCTGGTTCGATTCCCAGCTGATGAAAAATGTAATATAATTTATGGCCTTTTTTTTTTAGAACCAGTGATCCTAATGATGTAATATTAGCCCCTGGTCTCCTGGATAGTGAGATCTGATGCCTAGTCTTCTCGGATAAGGGCGAAAATATAGGAAGTCCCGTGTGCAAGATGCGCACGTTACAAATCTCACGGTTGTTGGAAAACGGTTTTAAAAATTTAACTGTTGGCTACATTTTACAAGCTTTGAAAACTTAACGAAAAGAGTTCGCAAATGCCCACGACGTGTTTACAGTTGTGGTGATCACGAAGCTAGCTTACTTACTCGTTTCTCTTCTGCCATGGGGCATAGAGGTTTGCCAGATGTATATATATATATATATATATATATATATATATATATATATATATATATATATATATATATATATATATATATATATATATATATACAGTATATATATATATATATATATATATATGTGTGTGTGTGTGTGTGTGTGTGTGTGTGTGTGTATGTGTGTGTATGTGTGTGTATGTATGTATGTATGTATGTATGTATGTATGTATGTATGTATGTATGTATGTATGTATGTATGTATGTATGTATGTATGTATGTATGTATGTATGTATGTATGTATCAATCGACAGAACAAAACAGCTTTTATAGTGGAGGCAGCAATACCATATGATGCCCATTTAGATAAATGTTACCAACATAAATTTGATAAGTACTATCCATTGACTGCAGAAATTAACGAACTAGGCTACCGTACGCATGTAATCGTACTGATAATTGGTAGTTTGGGTCATGTGCATGCAAAGTGTGTGAGTGGATTAATGTCGCTAGGGTTGCGGAAATTTGAAGCAAAGGTTTTATGTAAATATGTCAGTATTAGTGCAATTATAGGTTCTTACAGAATATGGAAACTTCGATGTAAAAAACACCCATTTTGAATTGCTGGGATGTTTTCCACACAGTCTAAACTCAATTGTGCTCCTCTGTATACTATACCATACGACTATTGTATTTGATGCTATATTTAATATCTCACTCCACTAGCGGTCAAAGTTTTTTTTTTTATGGCAAACAAAATTCTGATAAAACCTCCATGTAAAAACAACCATATTGCTCTACTTGAATGGTATTCCTCACACATTTTGTAAATTTCAATAATTCTCATTTTTGGCAGGGTATACCATATCATTCATTATATGCCAATGTCTTTTAGAAAGCTTAAAATTTTTTATGTATGTGTAAAACGAAGGTTCGATGTAAAAACACCCACATATAACTACTTGAGACGTCTTCAACACTTTATGTAAATTCTAATGATTCTCCTATTTGCCATGTTGTATCTATTATATCATGTCTGTACATATTAATGTATTTTATGGAGAATAAAGATTCTGATATGTATGTATGTATGTATGTATGTATGTATGTATGTATGTATGTATGTATGTATGTATGTATGTATGTATGTATGTATGTATGTATGTATGTATGTATGTATGTATGTATGTATGTGTGTGTGTGTGTGTGTGTGTGTGTGTGTGTGTATGTATGTATGTATGTATGTATGTATGTATGTATGTATGTATGTATGTATGTATGTATGTATGTTGATGATGATGATGATGATGATGACATAACCAGCGGCCATGGGACAAAGCCCTTTGGCACTGTAAAGCTGGGGTGTCTGTGGACTTTCCTACCAACCCGGTCAGAAGCTAATCAGCATCATAGCTCCTTCCCATCCACAGAGGGTTCGTTATGCAGACGAAACGCTTGCCCCCACGTATGTATGTATGTATGTATGTATGTATGTATGTATGTATGTATGTATGTATGTATGTATGTATGTATGTATGTATGTATGTATGTATGTATGTATGTATGTATGTATGTATGTATGTATGTATGTATGTATGTATGTATGTATGTGTAAAGTTTCTCTTCTTCTTTCCACTCTGTAAAGTGTCAGTCTGTATGCTCTGTAAGGAAGAGTGGTGTGTTGTTGAGATCAGGCATGCCCCCAGTCTACCCAGCTGTAAATGGGTAACTCACCCTAGTCCTGAGTTAGGGAAGGCAAAGGCTCCAGGGGAAGCAGGCCCTAAACTTGGTCACTCCAACCGACGCAGGATGGTGTATGTATGAAGTAGAAGTGTAGAGTGTGATTACCGCGAATGGTGTACTGTTCGTGTGCTGACCAATATAACCACTCATACACTTGTGTCTACAAGGCACCAATGCAGACTGCTGGAATCTTTGTTTACTCAATTTATTCAGACGTACACACTGGGACATACGAGTACATCATGGTATGTTGACATATCAATTTGTAGGTATACATAGCAGATCTGAAGTCATGACACATTCAGAAATAATGGGCAGTACATCAAAAG
Organism: Oreohelix idahoensis; assembly: GCA_024509875.1. Taxonomy (NCBI): domain Eukaryota; kingdom Metazoa; phylum Mollusca; class Gastropoda; order Stylommatophora; family Oreohelicidae; genus Oreohelix; species Oreohelix idahoensis. The sequence continues at coordinate 314,030 of JAMPIV010019125.1, forward strand.
TTCAATGTCATGATACATTATGGCCGCATCCCCCTATCTGATTAAACGCGTCAGTGAAGGCAGATCGGTAAATAACTAAAGTTACTTGACGTCCATAGTTTGTAGTATATATTATGAAACCACGAAGGAGGGGGGTTTCTAGCAAGATTGAGATCTCCCTGTCACTGTCCGATAATAGGATAAATAATCTGTTCTCTTGGCAGTGATCAAAACATATGATGACCGAAATCTAACATGGCTGCCTCCCTGAGTTGTCGTTCACTCATTCATAGGAAGGAGAATATAAGCCAGAGTTAATTTATAATGGGTATATAAATGATTTCATAAATGTTCCCATACAGCTCTACGGTGATCAGGTTAATTCACGTAGCCATAACCGCTGTAGGAAAGTCTGTCATCTTTGTCGATACAAAACACGACCCTAGCGATACGAAGCACAATGTTCCATCTAGGTCGAATCGACATGAGATCATCAAAATAGGGTCTGGCAATACATGGAGTCCGAATTATACATTGTACCGTACCTTAGGAGAGTCTCTAACATAAACTATAGTAGAGATACCATCTCCTTTAGAAGAAAACCACTTCATGAATCATATTTCCTTAAGAATCTACCAGCCCTTTGAAAAGTGCGTACCCGCCATTATCACGGTACATCGGAACTCATCACGACTTGTCAAGACAACTCATACTTCCGCTAGACCGGAATAACAAGAATCTAGTCCCTCCTACCCATCCAAAATCTACAATATAGGACTGATTCTACTTGTACTAATAATATGTAATACATATGAATTCAGGCCATAAACACAATAAGCAAATTAATATATTTTCTGGCCCTAAAAAATAAGTACAAACGTAAGCGCAATATCCTTGCGCCGGATCAATATCCAGAACGATTACTCCTATAATCAAAAGTGTGAATCAAACATGGATTCTCTCGCTTTTACCATAGACAGCATTTTCATACACAAATGAATGAATGTCTATATTTTTCCCATATTAAATAGCCATATCGATTTTTGTAATATGTGCGTCAAAATATGCACGCAACAGATTACCACACCCCTCGGGAAAAAAAATGGTACATTTTTTTTTTTTTTTGAAATACATCTAGGAGCAACATACAATAGGCTCACAACGCACCAATACAATGCGCAGATGATAAGCATAAGTTTTATGACCTTAGAGAAAGTACTTCTCTAAGTATAAATATTTCCAGAGAGGTGTCACCAAAGCATACTACAATATTAGCAATGACACAATTTCCACATTAGTTTATACATAAATTTCATCTAAGATATCTTAACATCATGATCATCAAAGACGAAAAACATTGAAAGATCAGCGGTGAATAAATATCAATGAACCGATAAGTAGTGTTACAATCAATATATGATATATTACATATGTGTACACATTTCAACATAGAAACAACTGTATCAAAGTTGTATAACAGTTATGAATCATGTGGGCATCTAGACAAAATATCTGCCATCACATTTTCTGACCCACGGATAGCTCGCACCGAAAAATGAAATGGCTGTAGAGCAATTGCGTATCGCGTTGATCTCGCGCTCTTCAGATTTTTACTCTGAATAGCCGTAAGAGCTTTCTGGTCAGTTTCCACAATGAAATGCGCGCCCAGAAGAAATCTTTGCAGTTTAAGGATTGACCAAACCATAGCCAATAATTCACGGTCTAGGACCGAGTAATTCTTCTCTGCGGCATTTAATTTCCGAGAAATATACATCACAGGATGCAGAGTTCCAGAGTACTCTTGCATTAGTGCAGCTCCAATCCCGGTGGATGAAGCGTCACTACGAAGAATAAATGTCTTATCCTTAGAAGGCAATACTAGGATAGGTGAAGTAGAAAACATAGTTTTAACCTTATCCAAAGAGGATTGACATTCTTGAGTCCAATGGACTACATTAGGAGACCCTTTCTTTAGCAAGGAAGAAAGAGGTGACATAATGGAGGACAGATTCGGGATGAATCGTCCATAAAATTGTATTAGACCTAAGAGACTTCGTACTTGCTTTTTAGTCTTAGGAATAGAAATGTTAAGTATCTTACTTGTATTATGGTCTTCTGTTTTTAGGAACCCATGACCAACACGGTGTCCTAAGAAAGATATTTCGCTAAAATTTCGATGGTTTCGCTGTCAGGTTATGCTCCCGTAAGATAGACAATAGTTCATTTATACCATTATAGTGATCGTTCCAAGTATCACTGAAAAGACAGATGTCATCAAGATACGCAATGACATTTGAGCGATGAGATAGGATTCGACGCATCATGCGTACAAATGTTGCAGGGGCGTTCATAAGATCGAAAGGCATGAAATTCCATTGGAATAGACCCCTAGGCGTCGAAAAAGCAGTAAACGGTTTGGCGTGTTCGGATAGTGGAACTTGCCAATATCCCTTAGACAAATCGAGTTTAGTAAAGAAGTGAGAATTCGATAGTCTCGTAAGTAGCTCTTCTAGTAAAGGCATAGGTTCAGCATCGAATTTAGTCACTTGATTCAATTTGCGATAATCCACGCAAAGACGTATGTTATTGTCTTTTTTCCGTACTATAACCATCGGCGAAGAATATGCTGATGTGGATGGTTCAATAATTTTTAACTCTATCATCTCATCTAACTCTTTCTCTACCTGTGCTTGAAAATGTATCGGGATAGGATACGGTCTGACTCTTATAGGACTATGGTCAGTAAGAATAATGTCATGTTGAATGACATCCGTTTGACCAGGAATGTCAGTAAGGACATCCTGAAATTTTTCTAACAAAGTAGAAACTTGTTTCTGCTCTCCTGGAGATAATTCTGGAGAAATTGCAACATCTTTCCATGATTCATTAGAGTGAAGAGGAATCATTGGAAAAGGTAAATTTACATCCGAGAAACTCGTTTCCTCATCCTGTATTACTGACAGAGATGAGTACTGTCCATATTGGACTGGAAAATCGTCCGTTGCCTGGAAAACAGGTTGTAAATAATCAGGACGTTCATGGAATTCCGTGAGCATGTTGATGTGGAAGGTTTTACGCTTCCCGTCAATATCGACGATATAGTCAACATCGGAAACTTTTGATATTATATCGTACGGACCTTTCCAAGAAATGAGAAGTCTATTTTCCCTACAAGGTAGCAAGACAAATGCTTTGTCACCTGGACAAAGTTGACGCAAACATCTCTTTTTATTGGCAAATTCCCTTGCCTTCTGTTTCGCAAATTCAGAAGAAGCAGTTGCCAATTTGCATGCTTCAATAATCTTGTGTCTAAGTGCGATGACATATTCATAAGAGGATTTTGTGTCATCGACAATATTGTCAGCAGTTATAAGATCATGAAGTAAGGACATAGGACCTCGCGGTTTCGCGCCAAAGACAAGTTCAAAGGGAGAAAATCCTGTATGTTCGTTGGCGACCTCTCTATATGCAAAGAGAGCCGCGGGTAAAACCCTATCCCAATCCTGAGGATGATCTTCTGTTATCTTACCTAGTAGGTTTTTCAGAGTTCTATTCAAACGTTCCACCATCCCATTGGACATAGGATGATAAATACTACTCAGCGATCTCTCTATCTTCAGAGTCGACATTACTTGAGACATGGTATCCGATATGAGTTGGGTACCATGGTCGGATAATATTTCTGCTGGAAACCCCAGACGAGAAAATATTAACCAAAGAGCATCTGCGACATCAGCAGTAGTTATGCTCTTTAGAGGAACAGCCTCCGGCCAACGTGTGCACATATCAACACACGTCAAAATAAATTGGTGTCCTCTAGCAGACTTTATCTTAAATGGACCAATGATGTCTATCGCCATTTTTTGAAATGGCCGAATGGGAATGTCTGCAGCCTGAATAGGTGCATCATGGCGTGGACCTCTGGATTTAATCTCTTGACATACTTTACAAGATCGACAATAGATTCGTATGTCCTTATTCACAGCAGGCCAAAAGAAAGATTGAAGAACTCTAGCTTTAGTACGGGAAAAACCCATATGTCCAGCACACTGCGAATCATGAGCGTGCTGTAAGATTTTAACTCTCATATTTTTAGGCACAAGGATTTGAGAATGAATGGACTTAGCGGAGTCTTGTACCATACGTACAAGTACGCCATTCTTCATCGTAATCCAAGATTTACGATTAGTATCCTTATTCGGATCACCTTTTGTTGCCAGAGTAAAGAATTTCTTTAGAGTAGGATCATCTTCCTGCTGTTTGATAAAGGAATCGTGGGAAATCTCCAAGGGATCATCTTGGATCTGCGCATCATTATCTTCAGAATGTGAAGATTGTGGCATATTAAGAGCTTGAGCCCTAGTGATTACTGCATTAGCCGATTGCATATTAACATTTTCCCAATTAGAAATTTGCTGTGGAGTGCATTCTTTCACTCCATGAATGCGACCGATGATAAGATCAGCGATCGGATTCGGCAAGAGACATGCTTGCACCTCTCCTGTAAAGAAAGGCGTAGCAATATTGATAATGGCAGTGGAGTACTTCTCCAATGTGCCACCAAATGTTACACATTTGACTATATTGCCTGTAGCTCGAGAAGGATTTACGAGTGATTGCCTCACTCCAATGGTAGTGCACCCCGAATCGAAAAGAATTGATACCGGAGTACCATCTATTAGGCCCCTATTAAAGACAAGAGCACCCCTTCCATTATGCGCAATTGACGCATGGAGAGCGGGAAGCGGGTGACCGCAGCTTAAAGTAGAAACTGTGGTTGGATCGAATAATGTTTTGCATTGCGAACACTCAGATGCTCTAGCAAAATCGAAAGCGGAATTTGCTACACTGTTGGAGTCTTTTTTATCATTATTCTGATTATCGGTGTCGTGGAACTCCTGTTGTGCAGAGTTAGCCTGGTAATACGATTTACCATGTCTTTTGTGTTGTGATCTACCTCGGTTATAATTGTCTCTATAATTATTATTGCCTCTGTTATAACCCCTATTTGGGTTTGAATCATAATATTCATGATCATAATCATCATGCTCGTTATATTGAGTATCCCTGTAATATTGTTTCTTTTGTCTCCATGAAGCACTTGGGTAGTTCCTATAGCTACTCCCTTTCCGAGAATTTCTAACATTATGGGTACCCCTCGCGTGTCGAGGACTATCAGCCCGATTCCAGTTCTTCGAAGAAGAACCCTGATTTGAGTGGTTATCTTGGTTTTGATACTTATTCCAATTAACCTTTTTATCAAATTTATTTTTAGCTCCTTGGAATTTGTGTGAGTAATTCTGATTATATTCTGTTGCCGAAGCAACTGGCATACTCTCTTTAATGTTAGAGTTACTAAGAATCATGTCAGGGTGTGCCGTGGCATACTGGTCACAATATTCTTCCATTTGCTTTATTGTACCAGGTTTACGCTCATGTAAGAACTCTAGGAATGATTTATTTACAGAAGACATGACCTTGTCTCTTAGCAATAAATCCGTAAGACCATCAAATGTTTTCTCTGTTTTGGATAATTCAATCCATCGTGAAAGTGTAATTCGTGCTTTTGAGATGAAATCTGAGAATTCTACACCTACCTCAGGTCTCATTGTTTTAAACAAAAGACGGTAACCTTCCTCAGACAGCTGATATCTCTTTATCAAAGCTGCCCTAACAGCATCATAATTATCTTTGTCGGCCTCTTCAACAAAATATAACTTACTTAGGGACTCCCCTTTTAGATTTTCAGACAACTGATTCACATACTGTGATTTGTCAACATTATGAGATCGACAAGCCCGTTCAAATCTAGAAAGCCAAAATGTTATGTCATCACTGGTAGGGTTAAACGCTGGTACCTTGACCTTGTACACAAAGGGTTTACCATTACCACCAGATGCCTGATTAACATTACTCATACATGTCAATTTTAATTTCTCTAATTCAAACTCATGTTCTCTTATTGCTTTTCTCTCTTCAGCTTCTCTATCTAATCTTTTCTGTTCTGCAGCAGCAGCAGCTTCTAATTTTTTTCTGTTCTGCAGCAGCAGCAACTTCTAATTTTTTCTGTTCTGCAGCAGCAGCAACTTCTAATTTTTTTCTGTTCTGCAGCAACTTCTAATTTTTTCTGTTCTGCAGCAACTTCTAATTTTTTCTGTTCTGCAGCAACTTCTAATTTTTTCTGTTCTGCAGCAACTTCTAATTTTTTCTGCTCTGCATCAGCTTCTAATTTCTTCTGTTCTGCCTCAAATCTCCTTTCCTCCACTTGCATCTGCAATTTCTTAAGTTCAGCAGCAGTATCAGCTTCTTTTTCTAATCTTTTTTCTTCAGCTAGAGCTTTCCTTTCTTCTGCAGCAGCTTTTTTTTCTTCTATTTGAAGTTTTCTCTCCTCAGCCGCAGCTTTTTTTTCCTCAGCAGCAGCTTTTCTTTCTTCAACAGCAGCAGCAGTTTTTTTCTCTGTTGAGCATATGAAGATCCAACGATGAACTATGCACTTTATGTTCAACAACACTGTGATTCTTCTGTACGTTGAGAAATGTCAACAATACTGCTCCAGATATTTTCTACACTTGATACCACTGTCCTGTGTAATACTGTCTGTACAGCGAAAAACTGTCAACAAGCGCTGACCTAGATACAGCATCCTATCGGTAATACAGGTCAAGCTGACATCGACTGTATAGCTGTCCTACTGGTGTTGATGTGTTCAAACAAATGTTCTTTCAGCTGTAAACCGTGATTCTCAACACAAAACTGCGTAAGCTGGACCCAGGAATCTGGCTCGCCACTGTAAAGTTTCTCTTCTTCTTTCCACTCTGTAAAGTGTCAGTCTGTATGCTCTGTAAGGAAGAGTGGTGTGTTGTTGAGATCAGGCATGCCCCCAGTCTACCCAGCTGTAAATGGGTAACTCACCCTAGTCCTGAGTTAGGGAAGGCAAAGGCTCCAGGGGAAGCAGGCCCTAAACTTGGTCACTCCAACCGACGCAGGATGGTGTATGTATGAAGTAGAAGTGTAGAGTGTGATTACCGCGAATGGTGTACTGTTCGTGTGCTGACCAATATAACCACTCATACACTTGTGTCTACAAGGCACCAATGCAGACTGCTGGAATCTTTGTTTACTCAATTTATTCAGACGTACACACTGGGACATACGAGTACATCATGGTATGTTGACATATCAATTTGTAGGTATACATAGCAGATCTGAAGTCATGACACATTCAGAAATAATGGGCAGTACATCAAAAGTTCAATGTCATGATACATTATGGCCGCATCCCCCTATCTGATTAAACGCGTCAGTGAAGGCAGATCGGTAAATAACCAAAGTTACTTGACGTCCATAGTTTGTAGTATATATTATGAAACCACGAAGGAGGGGGGTTTCTAGCAAGATTGAGATCTCCCTGTCACTGTCCGATAATAGGATAAATAATCTGTTCTCTTGGCAGTGCTCAAAACATATGATGACCGAAATCTAACATGGCTGCCTCCCTGAGTTGTCGTTCACTCATTCATAGGAAGGAGAATATAAGCCAGAGTTAATTTATAATGGGTATATAAATGATTTCATAAATGTTCCCATACAGCTCTACGGTGATCAGGTTAATTCACGTAGCCATAACCGCTGTAGGAAAGTCTGTCATCTTTGTCGATACAAAACACGACCCTAGCGATACGAAGCACAATGTTCCATCTAGGTCGAATCGACATGAGATCATCAAAATAGGGTCTGGCAATACATGGAGTCCGAATTATACATTGTACCGTACCTTAGGAGAGTCTCTAACATAAACTATAGTAGAGATACCATCTCCTTTAGAAGAAAACCACTTCATGAATCATATTTCCTTAAGAATCTACCAGCCCTTTGAAAAGTGCGTACCCGCCATTATCACGGTACATCGGAACTCATCACGACTTGTCAAGACAACTCATACTTCCGCTAGACCGGAATAACAAGAATCTAGTCCCTCCTACCCATCCAAAATCTACAATATAGGACTGATTCTACTTGTACTAATAATATGTAATACATATGAATTCAGGCCATAAACACAATAAGCAAATTAATATATTTTCTGGCCCTAAAAAATAAGTACAAACGTAAGCGCAATATCCTTGCGCCGGATCAATATCCAGAACGATTACTCCTATAATCAAAAGTGTGAATCAAACATGGATTCTCTCGCTTTTACCATAGACAGCATTTTCATACACAAATGAATGGATGTCTATATTTTTCCCATATTAAATAGCCATATCGATTTTTGTAATATGTGCGTCAAAATATGCACGCAACAGTATGTATGTATGTATGTATGTATGTATGTATGTATGTATGTATGTATGTATGTATGTATGTATGTATGTATGTATGTATGTATGTATGTATGTATGTATGTATGTATGTATGTATGTATGTATGTATGTATATATATATATATATATATATAGAGAGAGAGAGAGAGAGAGAGAGAGAGAGAGAGAGAGAGAGAGAGAGAGAGAGAGAGAGAAAGAGAGAGAGAGAGAGAGCCATACTATCCTATCGCCTGTCTTCCTCCTGGCCTGGTTCCAATCAAGTCCTCGGTCCTTTAGAGATTGTCTAATGTTTTCCTCCCAGCGAACTCTGGGTCACCATGTGGATCTAGATTAGGGTGACCATACGTCCAGATTTGGACAAATTTATCCGGCTTTTCATGCCTAAACTGTGCGTCCGGCCGAATTTTTTTTTTTAATGTTGAAATGTCCGGCTTTTTCGCGATTTACCAGATTATATGAAAGACGCCATTTCGAAAATTCCTCGTTTGGATTTCACTTCCGACGACTGAATTTCCTCAGAATCTAGCAAACAATGTATTAACAATCACGCAAGCTATCATGTTGTTGGATTGTTTATCAGTAGTAGATTTTAATCATATTTTAACTCAGTTTTACACATATTCGCTCTATTTGTTTATTGCCACCTGTTATCCAAAATGCACTTTGAATGATAAGACGGTATGCGATTTAATCATTTAAAACCTCGTTGTCTATTGCAAATTACAAATAATTTTAACATTAATATCGAATATATTAATGACATTAAATATTTATTACACAAGCTTACTCTAAGTGCCAAATTAAGAAAAAAGAAGAAGAAAACACACACACAAACTCACACACACACACACCAAACCCACGCATATGAAAACAAGAACCCACTTGTGTCTAAAAGTTCGCAATCAAAAATGACATTATTTACAGCAGAAACAAGCACGGAACCTAAAAAGTAACCGCTACAGAAGGCCCTTTTGCTTTTCATGCTGTGAAACATCACAATAATTTGAAATCAGTGGACTGTACTTTAAAACACTTTCCATCATTCAGAAAGTGCCAACAAATTTGCATGCGCCAGAACCAGAACAACCGCTAGTGTTATTTATGTGACAATGTTTCTGTGTGTATTTAAAAAGTAATCAAGCGTTTTTAAAGATGATTTTTATCATCTTAACATATCAATAGACACAAAATCAAAGTGATTTGATGAAATTATTGTTTGATGTGTAGTAAATAAGCTTCACTGTCATTTATTATTTAAAATAAGTATGTCCTACTTTTTCATTATAATGTCCTCCCTTGTCCTCCTTTTCATGACAAAAAGTGAACATTGTCCTCCGTTTTGCGTTGAACGATATGGTCACCCTAGTCTAGATTAGGGTGACCATACGTCCAGATTTGGCCTGATTTGTCCGGCTTCCAACATCAAAATTTAGCGTCCGGTCGGCTTTAAAAAATTGCGATGTGTCTGGCTTTTTAACAAAATTAGAAAAAAATATCGACGTTTTTTAATGCGAAAAAATCGAAATTTGGTGAAATCTGGCCATATTGACATCCGTTCAGATTTGATAGAAGGTATCCATCAGCTTTGCCACTCCTAAGTGGATTCGCCTAGATATAGCTTTTTTTGGGGCCCGTCTAGGTGTCATTTTCCTTTATTAGCTGAAGAACGCCACTATATTTCGGCCAAAATAGCCCAAAAATAACCAAAATAGCCCAAACATCGACCAAAGTAGTCAAAAAATCGACCAAAATAGCCCAAGTCTCGGATATCTAGGTTTTTTTTGTTTTTTTTCCAAATTCAGAGTGGCAACGCTGATACCCATCATTACTTAATCTACATTGACCTTTGACACTACTAACCTCAATCTACATCAATGGACTGAAATTTTATAAGTAAATATAATCTGAACGATAATACTTTTATTGAATTACCGGCACGTGAAAAGTGGATAAATTCTTTGAACAATCAAGAAATATAGAGTTACTGAACTACTGCTAATTGCTCTATATTTTCTTGCTGTTCCAGGACATAATACTAATATTGAGAGGCTTTTTTCTTTAATGTAAAGTCAGTGGACAAAGGACAGAAACCGATTCACTGTTGAATGTATTAAAGGGACATTACAATTTCAATATAGTTATAAGAATGTTTCTAGTACAGAGTCTCATGAGTATTTAGTTGGAAAGTCAGACTTACTGAGAACACTAATATCAAGTGAAATGTGCAATGTTAAAGACTAAATATTTAGTGATGTTGAAAGAAATAATGCTTGATGAAAAATTATTAAAACATGCATTAAATGAAGATTTAAATTTTTTTTTTTATTTCGTTGAAGAAACAAAGAGCCAAGGATCCAGACCCCCAGGACGACCCAGAGTCCGCTGGGAGGACAACATTAGACAATCTTTGAAGGACCGAGGACTAGAATGGAACCAGGCCAGGAGGAAGACACCCGATAGGATAGTCTGGCGCTCTCTCTTCCAAACCTCTACACCTCACGGTAGAAGGGGAACGACTAAGTAAGTAAGAAGTATTTCTATAATGTTTGTTATGACTCTTTACACAGATGTATTAACTCTTAGTGAAATTAATGTGTCCTCCTTTGTGTCCTCCTTTTCTTAAAAGTGTCCTCCTTTTAAGTAAAAAATAATAATAAAATAATCAGAAAATCTCCTTTTTAACAACACAACAATATGGTCACCGTAGTCTAGATCCATGGCATTTTGTTTCCCATATTTGCCATGGTACCCGATCTTGCATTCTGCAGGAATGGCCAAACCAACGTAACTGGTAATTTCCACTCGGGTCTGGGTTTTGAGGCCAATACGTATCGTGTGGTTGCGGACCATGTCTGTTCTTGCTACTTCAACCATCTTCCTCAGATACCTTATTTCTGAGGTTTGGAGCTGGTTTTTGAGGGTTGTAGTCATAGCCCATGACTCGCATCCATAAGTCAAGACTGTAACATATATTGAGCGCTATACAGCCTTTTACGCATTATTGCCAATTTCTCTCGCGATCACAAAGCACGAGCCTATATTTTCCATTCCTGGCCTTTCGAATACATTTTGATTCAGATAGCATATTCTGTATTCACAAGTTGAGGAAACCTGCTGATTGCAATGCTAGGCAGTCCTTGTTCTGGAATGCGGAGGATTAGAGAAGCACCGGTGGACCGTGTTGGCACTCTGGAGTGTGTTGGATTCTGCTCAAGTGATTGTTGAGTAGTATATATTTTAGCGGAGCCGAAAAATGGTGCTCTGATTCCTCCTTGTAAGATGGCTAATGTCGTTAGGATCCAGACCAGCCATATGTCTGTAAATCTCTCTCCCGGTGTTTCCCATGGCCCAACTGTTCAGCCAAGTTTCTTTATTTTTTGTACGCATGAGATTTTTATCTGTCTGGAGAGTTGTTGCTGTGAGTGGTTGTTCTCTGCTCTGTCATTATCAGGTGTATTTGAGTGTGCGTTATTTGCTTATGTTTTATCATAAGTATAATTGTGTCTTTACCTGCGATGTCAGGTTGATTAGGGGTTGTCTTCCCTTGTTTATTCATTCATTGTGTTTGACCTTTAGGGTCAGAGGTTGACAGTTCGGCGTGGGCCTATGGGAAGGTTTTTTAAGCGGGAGTGAGATATACTTCCGGGAAGCCGGGAGGTCCTGTTTTTCTGAAGGGACCAAGAGTCCATTGTTTTTCGGGGAGAATCTTCGAAGTAACTGCTATGGCAGTTTTTCCCCAGTGAATCTCTGTGCGTCGGGATGACGACAGAATTCCTTGTGTAGTTCTGAGGATTCATTTACCAGGTAATACCGACCTTTATGCATTATTACGCTTTTCGGTGGCAGAACATGTAAAGGATTACCTAGGGTGAACAGCAGTTCACGGATCCGCCATTTCAGAACTTATATATTTGTGCTCGAGGTAGCCATCCAAGACTGTTAGTCTTATATTGTCCAGAAATCCAGTGACGAAGATATATTGTGGGAGCCGCAGATTGGCGGAACTTCTATCTACAATAAGTATTACTGCAGGGTTGATGATAACCTATTTAACAGAAGTACACGGCCGACGTTAGGACGAGGCCTGTGCTTCCGGCTATTATACTACAGCCTGATATGTGCAATTGGCGGGAGTGCCAAGTTGCACCTGTGTGTCAAGGTAACTAAGGCATCTGACGCGTTTAGTCAGAGACGCCAAGGGCGACGCTACGAACTGTCATTATTGAAGAACTTTGCTATTGACCATGCACGTCTATTCTGATGTTTACCTTTTTGAATGCCAAATGTATACCTATCGATGTCAGGTCAGCATGACCTTGTTACACTGACTGTTCCTGTTGATATTATGTGTGTTCCCGTCAATAAATGTCTTGAAACATGCCTGCAGTGTCAAAGCATCCTTGATTACTGCATGTGAGAGTATGGGTTGCAGGATCTACATCTATACGAGCCTAAACACATTCGCGTCTTCATTCGCACCCACACTCAACTCATCATACGCTCGCACTACACATCTAACAACATGTAAACTGTCTTGGGCCAGTGATCACCTCAACAAGAAAAAAAAGACAGTTACATTTCTGGTGGACCAGTTACGTGGGCTCTTATGATACATTTCTTGTCGCCAATGTGGCCTAGAAACTTACATTTCTGATGGACCAGATCTGTGGGTTTAAAAAGAACAGAGCGAGCATTTGACATTATTGTTGACATTTATGGATTCAGAAATTTACATTCCTGGTTGGCTGTTACATGTATGATGTCTCCAGTTTTGTCGAGAAAGTTACAAGAAGGACAAGTACACATTACACTTCTGATCTGTGGGTCTAAGCTACACACGGGACAGCCGTAACACAGCGCTAATTCTACACTTGCAAGTTTTGGCTACAACAGGACAGATATAGGTCATCAACGGTTGACACAAATAAACAGTACGAGCATTTATATTATAATGCTACATAAAGCATAACAAGACAAGTACTGAAGTGAACTACTAGGCATTTGCTACGTGGACCATAACTGCATAGAAGGCGGGTTCCTATTGTAAACAGTACTGCGGGTTGTTACACGTTTCATTCAACAACAGACTTTTCTAGGTCAGAGTATTCAAGCTACATTGTTGGAGGTCAAGTGTCTGTAAACAGTACGTGAAATTGTAAACATTCAATGTGCAAGCCCTAATTTGAGAAGGTCATAGTAACTTTGGTTCGTGAATACCACTTTATGTTACAGTGGATTTGACGTTCAGTGCGCGTTTGACATTTCGTTTCTGTGTTCGCAAGGAGCAAGAAATTTATTTTAGTTTCAGCTGTGACTGAACTTGTTCTGCAACACATTGAAATTGATTGCTATATGTTTATGTCACTTCTACTGTTTTGTGTATTTTTCTGCGGGTTTTTTCGGTTGGTGGGTCTTACGGTAAATATGCCACTTGATCGAGGCTTACTGTAAGCGGTCTGTAGGTGCAAATTTTCTTAATTTGGAAATTTGCTAGTGACAATTGGTCGCTATTGATGTTAGCTGTGATGTAATTGTACTTAACGTTGTTTTTGTAATATTTTGTCTGTTTTTCAGTTTTGATTGTCGATTTGTTTTGTTTGTATTCTGTAGGTCTCTCCTTTCTTGTGTATTTCTCTACACATTTTTGGTTAAAACAGTGTTGCCATTTGTATTGTTTTGTATTTTTGTCTTTGTATTTTTTTTTTGGTTGTACTACATTACTGTCATGCACAGTCTACATACACATACTTGGTCATGTTTTGATATTATTGATAAGGTAGACTCTTCATATAGAGTTTGTTAAATAATATTATATAAGATATTTATACAAGTTCTTTGATAAAAGACTTGTTATCTACAAAGATTGAGACAGTAAAATAAAGTGAAGTGAGTATACAAGTCTAGCATTTCAGACTTGTCTCCCATTGAAGTGGGATAAGGTAATTTATTTAATTTTTTTTTCAGGTTTCTGATCTCATTAGACAGAATGTCTACATTGGATTTCTTCATCCAGCAAGGGTTGACCCTTGGTAAGTCTGGTAAAGAATTGGAAGAATATTCATCTGCTCAATTCGCCATTGCATTAAAGTCAGAAGAAAAGAAACAAAAAGAGGAAATTAAATTGAAAGCAGAAGCTGAACTAAAGAAGCTAGAAGCTGAGAATAGAAGATTAGAACTTGAAGAAAGAAGGTATCAAAGAGAGGCTGAGGAGAGAAAAGCTCAAGCTGCTGCTGAGGAGAGGAAAGCTCAAGCTGCAGCTGATGAAAGAAAATTCCAGATGGAAATGGAAGACAAAAAACTTCAAGCTGCTGCAGAGGGAAAAAAACTTCAAGCTGCTGCAGAGGAAAAAAAACTTCAAGCTGCTGCTGAGGCTGAAATTAGAAAAATGGAACATGAGGAAAGAAAACAGAAGATGGAACTTGATGAAAAACTCGCAATTTTGGAGTTAGAGAAATTGAAATTGGCGAGTACGGGTGCTCAGCAAACAACTTCGAGTACGACAAAGGAGTTTGTTAGTAGGATTAAATTGCCTCATTTCAATCCTTTAAAGGATGACGTAGCAGATTATCTAGATAGATTCCAATTTTTGTGCGATACGCATAACATAAAAAAGGAAAAATATGTTGAACAACTGATGCCATTTTTTACAGGTGACACAGTGACTACTCTTATGACAATAGACGAACATGAGAGGACTAATTATGATGTTGTCAGGGCAGCATTACTAAAGAAATACCAATTAAAACAAGAAGACTATCGTCTTCGTTTTAGGACAATGTTGCCAGAAAATGGAGTAGATTTCTCTGATTTTGTTACAAAGATACGTCGTACATTTACACGATGGGTTGAGTTGTCTCAGATTGAGAAAACATATGAAGGTCTAATGGACTTATTATTGCGAGATAAGGTTTTGTCATCTGTTAATGATTCTTTTCTTGCATTCCTTCATGAGCGTAAGCCTAAAAACTTAAAAGAAATGGAGGAATACTGTTGTCAGTATGCCACAGCACATCCCCATGCTACAGTTAGCAATTCTAAAGTGAAAGAAGGGTTGCCAGCTGCTTCGGCAACACCATATGGCCCTAATTTCAGAAAAAAATTTCAGGGTGCTCAACAAAATTGGAATAGGGGAAGTAATCAAAATTACACTCAGAAGCGGAGTAATCCAACACATGATGGTTCTTCGTCTATGCAGTGGAGACAAGATGGTAGTTCTCGTAATTTTAGTGGTAATAATTTGAGACACTTTCGTAAAGGCTATCCAAATAATAACTATTCAAATTTTCGAGGTAATCATTCTCGACGTCAAGATTATGACGATGGTGAATTTAGAAACCGGGATTCAAACCGGAATGATGATTACAATAGGCAATATGATAACAATTACAGGGGAAATGATAGTCGAAATAATTACAGGGGAAATGATAATCGAGGTAGACCTAGGTTTAACAAAAAAAGACCTTACCAACAGGCAAACTCTGCGCAACAAGAGTTTGATGGAGCCTGTAATACAGTAAATGATAGTGGTAACTCTAGGGCTATCACTGGTTGTGCTTTCGATTTTGGGAGAGCAACTGAATGCCCCCAATGCTTAACATTGTTTGACTCATCAACTGTATCTACGCTAAGTTGTGGTCACCCTCTTCCTGCTCTACCTGCTACAGTTGCGCATGATGGGAGAGGATCTCTCATCTTACATAAAGGTCTAATAAATGATAGGCTAGTCTCAGTACTTTTCGATTCGGGATGTACTACCGTCGGGGTTAAGGAGTCTCTGATAGATCCTTGCTGTGCCACGGGAAAAACAATCAAATGTGTTACATTTGGTGGTACTATGGAAAGCTATCCTACTGCTATTATTAGGATTGACACTCCTTTCTTCACAGGAGATGTCCATGCATGTCTTCTTCCTAATCCTATTGCGGATCTTATAATCGGTCGTATTCATGGGGTTAAGGAATGCACCCCGCAACAAATTTCTAGTTGGGAAGAAAAAAACATTCAAACGGTCAATGCAGTGGTGACAAGAGCTCAAGCTCTTAATCCCCCAACTTCATCTGATAATAGTAATGAAGTTGATAGCCAAGACGAGCACTTGGTGATTTCCCATGACTCGTTTGTTAAACGTCAAGAAGAGGATCCTTCTTTGAAGAAATACTTCCTTCTTGCAAAGAAAGGGGATCCCAATCAAAATACGAATCACAAATCGTATATCACTATGAAGAATGGTATATTGGTACGAATGGTACAACACTCGGACAAGTCTATGCACTCGCAAATTCTTGTGCCTAAGTGTATGAGAGCCTTAATTCTTCGGCATGCACACGATTCTCAGTGTGCGGGACACATGGGTTTTTCCAGAACTAAAACTAGAGTCCTTGCGTCATTCTTTTGGCCATTCGTGAATAAAGACATCCGAATTTATTGCCGATCTTGCAAAATTTGTCAAGAGGTCAAGTCTAGGGGTCCGAGACATGCTGCTCCTATTCAGGCTGCAGATATTCCGATTCGGCCGTTTCAGAAAATGGCTATAGACATCATTGGTCCGTTCAAAATTAAGTCAGCCAGAGGACACCAATTTATCCTCACTTGCGTGGACATGTGCACGCGTTGGCCAGAGGCTATTCCTCTGAAGAGCATATCAACTGTCGATATCGCTGATGCTCTTTGGCTCGTATTTTCTCGTCTGGGATTCCCCGGAGAAATACTGTCGGATCACGGCACTCAGTTAATTTCGGACGTTATGTCTCAGGTAATGGCTACGCTAGACATTAAAAGGTCTCTCAGTAGTATTTATCATCCAATGTCCAATGGATTGGTAGAACGTCTTAACAGGACACTAAAGAACTTACTTGGCAAGATAACGGAGGATCATCCTGAAGATTGGGACAGGGTTTTACCTGCAGTCCTCTTTGCCTATAGAGAGGTTCCCAACGAGCATACAGGGTTTTCTCCTTTCGAACTTGTCTTTGGCGCGCAACCGCGCGGGCCAATGTCCTTGTTACACGATTTGATAACTTCCGATAATATTGACGATGATACACAATCGTCATATGAATATGTTATAGCTCTTAGAGAAAAGATTATCGAATCGTGCAGGTTAGCAACTTCATCTTCCGAATTTGCGAAAGAAAAAGCTAGGCGATTTGCTAATAAGAAAAGACGCCTACGTCAACTTTGTCCTGGAGACAAAGCATATGTCTTACTGCCCTCAAGAGAGAATAGACTTCTCATTTCTTGGAAGGGTCCATACACTATAGTCTCGAAAATTTCTGATGTCGACTATATTGTCGATGTGGATGGAAGGCATAAAACCTTCCATATAAATATGTTAACAGAGTTTATTGAACGTCCAGACTATTTACAGCCTATTTTCCAGGCGACGGACGACTCTCCAGTTCAACATGGTCACATCTCATCCCTGTCCGTTATACAGGATGAGGAAACTATTTTTTCTGACGTGAACTTACCTCTTCCTACGATTCCACTTATTTCAACGGAATCGTGGAGAGACGTTACAGTCTCTTCTAACTTGTCTTTTGAGGAACAACGTCAAGTATCCTCTACGTTACAATCATATCAGGATGTCCTTACCGACATTCCTGGACACACAGATGTCATAGAACATGACATCATACTTACTGATCGTAATCCGATCAGAGTAAGACCATACCCAATACCTATTCATTTTCAAGCACAAGTCGAGAAAGAATTGGATGAAATGATTCAACTACAAATAATTGAACCATCCACTTCAGCTTATTCTTCGTCGATAGTTATTGTTCGAAAGAAAGACAATAACATACGTCTTTGCGTTGATTATCGCAAATTAAATCAAGTTACGAAGTTCGATGCTGAACCTATGCCGTTATTAGATGATCTACTTATTAGACTTTCTAAAGCTAAATTCTTTACTAAACTAGACTTGTCGAAAGGTTATTGGCAAGTCCCATTGACGGAACACGCCAAACCTCTCACTGCTTTTTCGACACCTAGGGGTCTGTTTCAATGGAATTTTATGCCTTTCGGGCTTATGAACGCCCCAGCGACTTTCGTGCGCATGATGCGACGAATTCTATCAGATCGTGCAGATGTCATTGCATATTTAGACGACATCTGTCTTTTCAGCGATACTTGGGAAGAACACTATGTGGGTCTGAAGGAATTGCTATCTACTCTACGTGAGCATAGTTTGACTGCTAAACCCTCTAAAGCTTTTGTTGGGTTTAGTGAAATTTCCTTCCTAGGTCATCGAGTTGGTCATGGTCTGTTGAAGACAGAGGACCAAAACATTTCAAAGATATTAAATATCTCGGTTCCGAAGACAAAAAAGCAAGTGCGTAGTCTCTTGGGATTGATACAATTCTATGGAAGATTCATTGAGAATCTGTCCTCCATTATGGCACCACTTTCAACGTTATTGAAAAAAGGTTCTCCTAATATGGTGCGTTGGTCCCAAGAATGCCAATCTTCATTGGATCAGGTTAAGAATTTGTTCTCATCTCATCCTATCTTAAGACTACCGACGATTGATAAGACTTTTGTCCTTCGTAGTGATGCCTCTTCCACTGGCATTGGAGCGGCACTAATGCAGGAATATTCAGGAACTCTGCATCCTGTAATGTATATTTCTAGGAAGCTGAATGCGGCAGAAAGGAATTACTCGGTTTTGGACCGTGAATTGTTAGCTATGGTTTGGTCCATTCTTAAGCTACAAAGGTTCCTTCTGGGCGCGCATTTCTTTATGGAAACCGACCAAAAAGCTCTTACGGCTATGCAAAGTAAGGATTTGAAGAGCTCGAGATCTACTCGTTATGCTATTGCTCTTCAGCCTTTCCATTTCACGGTGCGAGCTATCCGTGGTTCGGATAATGTGATGGCTGACATATTGTCTAGATGCCCACATGATTCCAGTTAAATCTTGTGTCCTAGTTTTTCCTGATATATTTTCAGACTTAGGTCTGTCCTTAATATCATAATATGTTGTAATACAAATGTATTTGGATGATGTTTAGATAATTTAACAAATTTCATTTTGTCCATCCATCAGTGATATGTTGCTAAAATAGCATTGACATTTGTATATTGCTATGATTATATTATTTAGTAATGTTTGATATATGATTGGTATTGCCAGCAACTTAGGTTTCTTGAATGGTATCCCTTAGTTTGTTTGGCTTAAAGGAAATATTTTCTCCTATGTTGGGAGATGATTTGTACCCTCTTCTATTGTACCTGATATTAGGTTCATTGTTTGCATGAGCACAGAAGTGATACTGGTGCTATCTTGCTCATGAACATATTAAAAAAAAAAAAAAAAATTGCAATTTTTTTTTTTTACAGGGGGGTGGTAGTAATGTTGCTGTCATTTTCGACGGAGTCATCTGTCAAGTTATTTGCTTATGTTTGTATCATAAGTATAATTGTGTCTTTACCTGCGATGTCAGGTTGATTAGGGGTTGTCTTCCCTTGTTTATTCATTCATTGTGTTTGACCTTTAGGGTCAGAGGTTGACAGTTCGGCGTGGGCCTATGGGAAGGTTTTTTAAGCGGGAGTGAGATATACTTCCGGGAAGCCGGGAGGTCCTGTTTTTCTGAAGGGACCAAGAGTCCATTGTTTTTCGGGGAGAATCTTCGAAGTAACTGCTATGGCAGTTTTCCCCAGTGAATCTCTGTGCGTCGGGATGACGACAGAATTCCTTGTGTAGTTCTGAGGATTCATTTACCAGGTAATACCGACCTTTATGCATTATTACGCTTTTCGGTGGCAGAACATGTAAAGGATTACCTAGGGTGAACAGCAGTTCACGGATCCGCCATTTCAGAACTTATATATTTGTGCTCGAGGTAGCCATCCAAGACTGTTAGTCTTATATTGTCCAGAAATCCAGTGACGAAGATATATTGTGGGAGCCGCAGATTGGCGGAACTTCTATCTACAATAAGTATTACTGCAGGGTTGATGATAACCTATTTAACAGAAGTACACGGCCGACGTTAGGACGAGGCCTGTGCTTCCGGCTATTATACTACAGCCTGATATGTGCAATTGGCGGGAGTGCCAAGTTGCACCTGTGTGTCAAGGTAACTAAGGCATCTGACGCGTTTAGTCAGAGACGCCAAGGGCGACGCTACGAACTGTCATTATTGAAGAACTTTGCTATTGACCATGCACGTCTATTCTGATGTTTACCTTTTTGAATGCCAAATGTATACCTATCGATGTCAGGTCAGCATGACCTTGTTACACTGACTGTTCCTGTTGATATTATGTGTGTTCCCGTCAATAAATGTCTTGAAACATGCCTGCAGTGTCAAAGCATCCTTGATTACTGCATGTGAGAGTATGGGTTGCAGGATCTACATCTATACGAGCCTAAACACATTCGCGTCTTCATTCGCACCCACACTCAACTCATCATACGCTCGCACTACACATCTAACAACATGTAAACTGTCTTGGGCCAGTGATCACCTCAACAAGAAAAAAAAGACAGTTACAATTACCTTTCAGCTCCTTGTGGGACGCAACAGATACACACCATGGAACACACAAGAGTCATGACAGATACACACCATGGAACACACAAGAGTCATGACAGATACACACCATGGAACACACAAGAGTCATGACAGATACACACCGTGGAACACACAAGAGTCATGACAGATACACACCGTGGAACACACAAGAGTCATGACAGATACACACCGTGGAACACACAAGAGTCATGACAGATACACACCATGGAACACACAAGAGTCATGACAGATACACACCGTGGAACACACAAGATTCATGACAGATACACACCGTGGAACACACAAGAGTCATGACAGATACACACCGTGGAACACACAAGAGTCATGACAGATACACACCGTGGAACACACAAGAGTCATGACAGATACACACCATGGAACACACAAGAGTCATGACAGATACACACCATGGAACACACAAGAGTCATGACAGATAACACCATGGAACACACAAAAGTCATGACAGATACACACCATGGAACACACAAGAGTCATGACAGATACACACCACGGAACACACAAGAGTCATGACAGATACACACCATGGAACACACAAGAGTCATGACAGATACACACCATGGAACACACAAGAGTCATGACAGATACACACCGTGGAACACACAAGAGTCATGACAGATACACACCATGGAACACACAAGAGTCATGACAGATACACACCATGGAACACACAAGAGTCATGACAGATACACACCATGGAACACACAAGAGTCATGACAGATACACACCATAGAACACACAAGAGTCATGACAGATACACACCGTGGAACACACAAGAGTCATGACAGATACACACCGTGGAACACACAAGAGTCATGACAGATACACACCGTGGAACACACAAGAGTCATGACAGATACACACCGTGGAACACACAAGAGTCATGACAGATACACACCATGGAACACACAAGAGTCATGACAGATACACAACATGGAACACACAAGAGTCATGACAGATACACACCATGGAACACACAAGAGTCATGACAGATACACACCATGGAACACACAAGAGTTATGACAGATACACACCATGGAACACACAAGAGTCATGACAGATACACACCATGGAACACACAAGAGTCATGACAGATACACACCAAGGAACACACAAGTCATGACAGATACACACCATGGAACACACAAGAGTCATGACAGATACACACCATGGAACACACAAGAGTCATGACAGATACTGTTAAGGTAGATTAATTGGCATGGTCTGCTAGAGGTTAGCAGCATGCGATTTTAGGGGTTACAACGTGTAATGTAATGTAAAAGTATTATTAGTCTAGTGAACGCTGTGACGTTTCAGCGTTAGTAGTCACGCACGGTGACCAAGAGACGGGACCCTTTTCTAGACGACCGTCGAACCGAGAAGACGTGTCCTTGGAATGTTATATTGCCGGGCTTGTATTGCCGCACAATTATATTATATTAAATAATGGACATGGGTCAGTCCAATGTGATGATGAAGAAAGATGAAATCACAGGTTAGTAATTGACAAAACCTTGTCAAGACGAATTAACAGTCTAGTGCCAGACGCATAATCTCACTGCCGGTCGTTGGAATTACCAACCACGCGTGCATACAGTTATGTTGTTCTGACTATTATGTTTTCAAGCTACGAGACAAAGGACTGATTTGTAAAGGAATAATATATGAAATATGAACTGCAACTTGTTATGTATAATTCTTCATAATGACCATGTATGAACTGTTCGTATGGAAGTGATATAATAAATACATGTGGACTCTAGGAATGACTTATCAAGTCTCTAACGTTGGAATTTGATTATATTATGAAGTCAACAAATATTCTATCCCACCTTCGCGTAATTTAACATCACTAGCACGATACTCTAACTGACTGAGAAAGACAAGGGATAAAATGGAAGTAAACGTAAATAGAAGGGCCAGTATAAACAGTCTGAAACCATAATCATTAAGGACCCCCTTGTATCAACAAGCAAACTCTTCGCATCAACTGGGAACAACCTCCTCCAGTAACAATGGTTGGCCATCGCGGGGACGAAAGAAGAAGGAAAAATTTTTCTTGTTTACATGCTTTGACAGACTGTTTACCATTACAAGGAAGTCACATGATTTGCATAATACTACGTTGAACACATGACTACGCAATGCAAATCTGACGTCACTACATCGTGCGTAGATGCTGCGCTTCGAAAGGAACAACCGTCAACTCATTCCAGTTTTGATTAACATTTGCTTAATCAAGAAGACCAGACAAGAGAATACTGTGATCAGCCAATCATGAGCAAACAGTACTAGGCACTAGTCTAGTCCGTTGATGATCTTGACATCGCCGGAGCCTTCTAAAGATAAGTTTAGACTTAGGACGATTGTCATTCATTAACACAATACTAAATCCAATTCGCTGTGCAGGCATGTCCTCCCTGTTTATTATATATCTATATTATATCTGTTTTGTCCGTTGATGTTGTCCTTTATTCGCGGGTATGGATGGGCGGCGGTTTGGAATGAATAACATGGCTCTGAGGATGCCGATATTCATTCTGAATGTTCCTTAAGGCCGTTAGTTAATTGCTTTTAACGAAGAACCCATCGACGACCTTCCGATGATTTTCGTTCGTTCGTAATTGCAATTAATTGACCTTGCATGTTAGATGTCCAGTCTAGTTATAATTGGGGTATTTTAGTGTATTTTGTTCTAATTTTTATTCAGTTTTGTAACAATGTTTGTAACCTATCGTGTTTTTCTGACCTTACTATCATTCAGTTTAATTTTTTTTTTGTACAATCGTCAATGAGTCCATGTATACGTCACTAATTGTTGTGTACGCAGCTTAACTTTCTATTCAGTTCATTCTTAATCTCTCACTTCCGTTTTATACCACTTAGTTATAAATGCATTTTTTATTGTGAAAATGTCTTGTCGTATGGTAATACTGTTCTGTAATCCTTGGTTAACACATTGTATTGTTTGTCTTCATTTCATCCTTCTATAATTTAATATTAATGCTATAATTTCTTCATTAATAATAGTGTAGATGAATATGATTAAATTTTTATGAGCTTTAATGAGGAATTAGGGACTTTGCACATATTTGCAGTAGTGGTCCAAGAAATGGGCAATGCACTTTATATCTCATGATTATGGCATAATATACCATGATTAATTATTATAATTTTATAACATATTAAGACATATTAAATGTTAATTAGTACACTTTCTCAGTACTACATTGTAAACTTAATAACTATTAAGATTAAATAACCTAATTATTTGGGGATATAACACATAATTGTTGGATACTAGTATTAAGTGCATGATATAATTTCAGCACCTTATATAACTAACTATCATAACTATTTATGATAGATATTAGTGGGTATATATAATATTTTTACAAAATATTATAGATTTGTGGAACTTATAAATAACAATACAGGAATATTGCAATTTCTTATATTGATTATTCATTCTTTGAGTAATTAGAATTATCGACATAGATTCTATTGGTGATTACTAGACATAAGTAATTGAATACGGAAATAATTCAACTTCAAGAATGCTTACCTTGGATCATTTCATTAAAATTGGAAAAGATTGTAACAAAAAGGGAGATGCACTCCTGGAATTTGCGGAACAACAACTTGCGAACCATAAGGCAGAAGAGGCTGAAAGGAAAGCTATTGCTAAGGCAGAGATGGAAGAACTTGAAAGAAAAGAGGCTGAAAGGAAAGCTATTGCTAAGGCAGAGATGGAAGAACTTGAAAGAAAAGAGGCTGAAAAGAAAGCTATTGCTAAGGCAGAGAAAGAAGAATTAAGACAAGAAGAAGAAAGAAAGATGGCAAGAGATGAAATCCTACGGATTGAAGAAGAAAATAAATTGAAACGACAGGAAATCATATTGCAGCAAGAAATGGAATTGCAACGGCTCAAATTGGAAACAGCAAAACTTAATTCGCAGGGTGCTGCAGCAAGCCAAAATGATAATGCTCAATCGGGATCTTCTTCCAACCGACTTAAGGGCAATTATTACTTTAAACTACCACCATTCAAATTACACGTGGACGACCTATCATCATGGCTGGCGCGCTTTGAGGATATATGTAAGGTAAATAACCTTGACAAAACAGCATGGGCACTTAAACTCAAAGAATTTCTGGATGGAGAACCTGCAAGTGCAGCACAAAATATTGATCCGACATTAGCCACAGATTATGAGGCCATTAAGACGTTGTTATTACGTCGGTTCCATTTGAACGAAGAGGCATGTAGATTACGTTTCAAAAGTTTGTTGCCAGATAATAATAAAGACTTCACAGGGTTTATTGCTAACATACGCAATACTTTTAACAGATGGGTTGAACTAGCAGGTGTCAACAAATCTTACGACAAGTTAGTCGATTTGTTATTGAGGGATAAAGTGTTATCTTCTGTCAGCCCACCATTCTTTGCTTATCTGCAAGAACGGAAACCAGAAACTATTGATGAGTTAGAAAAAATTTCTTTAAATTACTGCAACGCTCATCCGAATGCTAACATTTCTGGCTCGTTAATAAGAGAACCACTTCCTGTAGCCTCCAATATGGCATATCATAGTAATAACAAACCCAGAACACACAGTGTGGACAGAGGTAGGTTCAAGGGAAACTATGACATTAATTTTCATAAGGGGCGTAATAGTTATAACAATAACTTTAATAGAGGAACCACAAAACAGAAATTATTCACCTCAGTCCAGATACAACAGTAATCCACGTAACTCAAGTTATAATCGGTCATATAATTATAATAATGGTAACAAGTGGAACAATAGCGACAATTATAACTCGAGACATCGAGATAACAGTTACAATAGAGGACAACGAGATAATTCAACTGATTATTCTCGTCATCGTTCTCATTCTCGTAGATCGACAAATTATAATCATAATACAGGGGCAGCCGTTACTACTGCTACAACCCCTGGGGTTCAGAGTTCATCTACTAATGACAAAATACAGTCTTCGTCTACTTGTTTTGCAATGAATTATAACGTGGCAAATAGTTGCCCAACATGTAATCTTATATTTCAGAAGGCAAAAGAGACAGTTCTGAACTGCGGACACATTCTACCAGAAGTCAGTCTAGCAGTCAATGACGGAACAGGCTCGCTGATCTTCAACTGCGCGCCCAATTCTTTACCCTTCGAAAATAAAGTTCGTTCGTTCGTTCGTTCGTTCGTTCAACAGAGGAAAAGTTAATGGATCCGTCGTCTCAGTTTTAAGAGATTCTGGATCGACAACGATCGGAATCCGTCAGACACTTGTTCATCCGAATTGTGCAACTGGAGAACATGTCAGGTGTATGACCTTTGGTGGAACTATAGAATATTATCCAACTGCAATTATACATATTGATACACTTTTTTTCACAGGCAACGTTAAAGCATGCATGTTAAGAAATCCAATTGCCGACCTTATGGTGGGATGCATACACGGAAGTAAAGATTGCACACCGGAAGATATTATCAAATGGGAAAAAGATAATCTATGCATAGGAAATGCAGTAATAACCAGAGCACATACAAAACAATTAGAGAATATGGACACGGAAAACAAGGAAACAGACAAACATGAAAGTATCGAGGTTCATTCTGCTATTGACCGAGTATCCTTCGCTGCAAAACAGAGGGAAGACAGGTCATTAACAAAATTTTTTGCATTGGTCAACAAAGTTGACAATCTTGTTATGAACAATAATAATAATCACTGGTTTATTATTAAAAATGACATTTTATTAAGATGTTTTATGGATAAAACTCATGTAAGACAACAGGTCATGGTACCTTTTGCTTTTAGACGGTACATACTTCAACACGCACATGATTCTAAGTGTGCAGGTCACATGGGATATACTCGGACACGTTCGCGAGTATTATCTTCTTTTTTTTGGCCGGGAGTATCACGAGATATTTCACAGTACGTACGCTCCTGTACGATATGCCAAGAAGTGAAAGCACGAGGAGCCTTTCACACGGCGCCTATTCAGGCTTGTGACATATCTGTGAGACCCTTTGACAAGATGGCCATTGATATTATTGGCCCACTTTTACCATCAGCCAGAGGACATAGATTTATTCTCACATGCATCGATTTATGCACACGATGGCCAGAAGCCATCCCATTAAAAACAACCACCACCACAGATGTAGCTGATGCACTACACCTAATCTTCTCTAGAGTAGGTTTTCCTAGAAAACTTTTGTCAGATCATGGATCTCAATTTATATCTGAGACTATGACTGAAGTAATGAAGACTTGGCAAATAGATAGAAATCTCAGCAGCATTTATCACCCAATGAGTAATGGTGCTGTAGAAAGACTTAACCGCACACTCAAACAAATGTTACATAAAGTTACAGTTAACCATCCACAGGACTGGGACAGAGTACTCCCAGCCGTGTTATTCGCTTATCGAGAGGTGCCACATGAACAAACTGGCTTCTCTCCATTTCAGTTAGTCTTTGGCGCTCCGCCAAGAGGTCCTATGGGACTAATAAAAGACTTATTGATTGACTCCGAGATGACTCAGGATACCCAGTCATCTTATGAGTACGTAATTAATCTCCGGAATAACATTATTGATGCCTGCAAAATGGCAACAGCTTCATCTGAGGCTGCTAAAGCGAAAGCTAGAACTTTCCAAAACAATAGTAGACGATTACGTCAATTATTTCCAGGAGATCAAGCTTATGTGTTATTGCCACATAACAATAATAAATTACTCATCTCATGGAACGGTCCATACCAGGTTATCAATAAGATTTCTGATGTTGATTATGTCCTGGACATTAAGGGACATCACAAAATATTTCACATAAATATGCTCAAACAATTTCATACTCGACCTGAACATCTACAAGCTATTTTTCACGAACTAGAGGACACTTTCGTACCTAGATGTCACTATTCTAATCTGTCTGTTATCCAGGAAGAAGAATCTTCTTTTCCTGAGGTACAGTTAGCTTTACCTGTACCTGTAGTACAGCCTAGTGAATCTTGGCGGGACGTAACCATCTCTTCGTCGGTTACGCCGCAACAGCATCAACAGATTGCTGAACTTCTACAATCTTACCCAGATGTGTTGACCGACGTTCCAGGTCGCACATCAGTCATTAGTCATGACATCACTCTTAATGATGATACTCCAATTCGGGTACATCCATATTCTGTTCCTCTACACTTTCTTACTAAAACTACTAAGGAACTTGAACAGATGTTATCTTTAGGAATTATTGAAACTAGTAATTCCCCATTTTCTTCTCCATTAGTTATTGTCCGAAAGAAGGACAATAACATTAGACTATGCGTCGACTATAGAAAATTAAATGCACAAACGATAGTTGATAGCGAACCACATCCACTTCTCGACGACTTACTGCCACGTCTATCGACAGCAACTATATTCACTAAGATAGATTTAACTAAAGGTTATTGGCAGATACCACTAACCGAAAAAGCTAAATACTACACAGCGTTTTCCACTCCGCAAGGTCTATACCAGTGGAATGTTATGCCTTTTGGGCTTGTTAACGCTCCAGCTACCTTTGTTCGCATGATGCGACACATTTTTTCAGGTAGACCAGACATTATTACATACATAGACGACATATGCTTATTTAGTTCATCTTTTGAGGAACATTTTTTGGGTCTTGAATACGTTTTGGATACCTTAAGAACTAACAATTTAACTGCTAAACCCACAAAATTACAAGTGGCATTTCATGAAATAATTTTTTTGGGTCACATTATTGGAGCAGGATATATCCGAACATTACCCAGTACAGTTTCAAAAATTTTAAACATTTCCGTTCCTCAAACGAAGAAACAGGTTAGAAGTTTGTTAGGTCTAGTCCAATATTACAGTAGATTCGTACCTAACTTGTCATCTATCACGGCTGTCTTGTCCTCATTATTAAAGAAGGACATGCCAGTGAAGGTGACATGGACTGATCAATGTGATAGAATTTTCCGTCAAATAATTAATATATTTTCAAACCCACCAATTTTGAGACTACCTGATGCTTCCAAAAAGTTTATTCTCCGCACAGATGCGAGTAACTACGGAATTGGCGCATGTTTGCTCCAATATCATGACGACATCCTCCATCCAAACTTGTACGTCTCACGGAAACTGAAACCACCTGAAGTCAAATACTCGACTGTCGACCGCGAACTTTTGGCAGTGGTATGGGCGATAACGAAACTGGAGAAGTTCCTGTTAGGAGCTCCTTTCGTAGTACAAACCGACCAGAAGGCCGTAGCATCACTACGACGGGCGAATCATCAAAGTCCAAAACTCACCAGATTCGCCATTCTCCTTCAACCGTTCAACTTTACGATTGAGTACATTTCTGGGACAGACAATATCGTCGCAGACGCACTATCCAGAAATCCTTTGGATGTCGAGTAATCAACACTGACACTTTTCTAATACGTCAACCGAAATTACGTGTCACAGAAGACTGAACCCTATCGCGAAATTCTTAACATGGAGATAAACTTTTGCTTACGATTCAACTAAATAACTTGTACAGACGAGTGCGAAACGAAATGAACTAAATCAAGAGACAGTGTGTTCGTATTTTACGCCGGGACTTTGGCTAGTGTCCGTTCCGGATAAAACTGGTTGAAACAACTTTGATATTAATACTTGATGACATTTCGAACTAATTGAAGCTTGTGATAGGAACTCTTGGACGTTAAGAATATCGATACTTATTCTGAATCAGAACACTTAAACAATCTTCTCTTATCGTAATTCACAAGGATCAAGCCTACGTATGGATCATCATATCCAACTTTAATTAATTTTAATTAAGTACATTAAAATAATGGAAATTAAAATGAAAAGTGAGATAAATATGAAAAAAAAAGGTGAAATTTGAAAAAAAAAAATGAAAGGAAGAAAAAAAAAATAATAAGAACTCACATGATTCTTGTATAATGTTATTGTATGTAACTACTATATTATATAGTTATTGATTATGTTGATACATTACTTACTATATTATTGTTTAAATTAGTTAGATATGTATTAACAACTTAATACTAAACTTAATTGATGTCCAACACACATAACTAAGTTAAATTTATACATTACTTTCTTTCGCTACTTTATTCTTCATTTATTTATTTCTCTCCTTAACATATCCTTTCATTTCTCTTACATTTGATTTTCAACAACTTTATTCTTATTACACACTCAATATAATTAATTAGTTTAATTTTAACTCTTTAGATTAGTCTGACATGACATTTCATTACGACATATTTTAAGTTAATTATTTAATTATATATCAACATTATCCATTCTCTTTTAGTTCATATAAAATTTATGTCTAACATTTATGTATAATATGATGATTTATATATTAGATGACTGTTAGTATGTCGACATGACCACGACACTGTTCTAGACAGAACATCGTAGGCCATATGCCGCATTGTTGGTTAAATTTTTTTCGATATTGTTAAATTTTTTGATATTCATTCAGATAGGTTTTTGAAAAAAAATCTATTAGATAGATTTTTTTTTCCCCGGTGGACAGGGAATTGTTACGGTAGATTAATTGGCATGGTCTGCTAGAGGTTAGCAGCATGCGATTTTAGGGGTTACAACGTGTAATGTAATGTAAAAGTATTATTAGTCTAGTGAACGCTGTGACGTTTCAGCGTTAGTAGTCACGCACGGTGACCAAGAGACGGGACCCTTTTCTAGACGACCGTCGAACCGAGAAGACGTGTCCTTGGAATGTTATATTGCCGGGCTTGTATTGCCGCACAATTATATTATATTAAATAATGGACATGGGTCAGTCCAATGTGATGATGAAGAAAGATGAAATCACAGGTTAGTAATTGACAAAACCTTGTCAAGACGAATTAACAGTCCTTTTTTAGTGATACTAGTGCCAGACGCATAATCTCACTGCCGGTCGTTGGAATTACCAACCACGCGTGCATACAGTTATGTTGTTCTGACTATTATGTTTTCAAGCTACGAGACAAAGGACTGATTTGTAAAGGAATAATATATGAAATATGAACTGCAACTTGTTATGTATAATTCTTCATAATGACCATGTATGAACTGTTCGTATGGAAGTGATATAATAAATACATGTGGACTCTAGGAATGACTTATCAAGTCTCTAACGTTGGAATTTGATTATATTATGAAGTCAACAAATATTCTATCCCACCTTCGCGTAATTTAACATCACTAGCACGATACTCTAACTGACTGAGAAAGACAAGGGATAAAATGGAAGTAAACGTAAATAGAAGGGCCAGTATAAACAGTCTGAAACCATAATCATTAAGGACCCCCTTGTATCAACAAGCAAACTCTTCGCATCAACTGGGAACAACCTCCTCCAGTAACAGATACACACCATGGAACACACAAGAGTCATGACAGATACACACCATGGAACGCACAAGAGTCATGACAGATACACACCATGGAACACACAAGAGTCATGACAGATACACACCAGGCCATCTTGTCCGATGCTATCCGTTCAAGGACTTTCATTGTCTTCTTTATCCCGTATTCGTTTTTGTCTGATTCCGTCTTCCATGTGTTTTTGTCTGATTCCGTCTTCCATGTGTTTTTGTCTGATTCCGTCTTCCATGTGTTTTTGTCTGATTCCGTCTCACGTGTGTTTTTGTCTGATTCCGTCCTCCATGTGCTTTTCTAAGATTCCGTTTTCCATTTATTTTTGCCTGATTCCGTCTTCCATGTGTTTTTGCCTGATTCCGTCTTCAATGTATTTTTGTCTGATTCCTGTAACAGTCCTAATTCATAACCACCAGGAATGTAACGATATCTTTTCTGTGTACTGTTATTGTATGGATGTGTTGATGCGCCACTACAATGTTGAAGGCTGTACGATCTACCCCAATGTTCCTGCACGGTGTTACTGTAGGTTTCTGTGCGTGCGTAGTCAGTACGACCTGGGCCAAACAGCGTTGTTGTGCATGATTAGCTCACCAGGCGTTGAGGCGCTAACAGGGTGTCATGTTGACATTCAAACATCATACATCTCTTGAATGTGAAGTACTCGAAGTTTGTGTGGGTTGATAAGTGATGTGGGTGTGTAGACAACACGAATGCGTTTAGGCTCTTTGACAGGTAAACAATGCACCCACTCACTCACATGCAGTAGTCAGTAATTGTTGCAACTGCTGGAACTTTTCAACCATTTATTTACGAGACACAGTGACATCAACAGTTACAGTCAAATGGACGAGGATCAAGGACATCATATAAACTGGAAATGACTGGCAAAACATCTGGCATTATAAAGCTTGAACCACTCATCTATCAGGACGTTATCGGCCTTATGCGCCGTGTTTGGTGCTTAAAGAATTTATTAATATTATTATTATCGACAATGGTCTGTCCTTTAACACATAGTTCATACTGCAGCTCACGTACCACTGACTCAGGTACTTTAACCAACATCGCCGTACCAACAGGCGAGTTCTCAATTGCATAAATAATATAATGCTGCAATTCATCTGGCATAACACGCCAAATACATCTTCTTCTGCTCAAAGATATCGGCCGTAATGTCGGGCCTCTATAATAATGTAAACAACTGTGTATTCTTCATAGGCAGGCATAATCATCCATGCCGAAACATACCGCCAACATGCGGTTTTCATAATAATATATCTTCACTGGGCTTCTGTATAACAGTTAGACGAATAGCCTTAGTTGGCTACATCGAGCACAAATAATGGACTCTGCATCTCAAAGGACTGTGAGCTCTACTCACAGGTTGCCACAAAATGTTCTGCAACTTAGACATAATAATTAAGTTTCTTTTACCTTTGACAGAATCCGAGAAATACACAAATAACAACTGTCGTCATTCTTGACGAACAGAATAACTCTGGGGAGAATCACTGACATCACAGTCACACTGAAGACTATCTTTCCCCCAGATAATGCAGAGAAGTACCACGGACATACTAGTCCGGTCAGAACCCAGATAATGGACTCTGCATCTCAAAGGACTGTGAGCTCTACTCACAGGTTGCCACAAAATGTTCTGCAACTTAGGCATAATAATTAAGTTTCTTTTACCTTTGACAGAATCCGAGAAATACACAAATAACAACTGTCGTCATTCTTGACGAACAGAATAACTCTGGGGAGAATCACTGACATCACAGTCACACTGAAGACTATCTTTCCCCCAGATAATGCAGAGAAGTACCACGGACATACTAGTCCGGTCAGAACCCAGATCATCACTCTCTGACTGAAGTCTCTCCGTTCGTGCTCAAAAAACTTGAGCATGTGTAGACAGCACAGATCTGAGTAAAGATAACCCCGACTTAAGACAGGTCAACAACAATGAATAAAACAAAGGGAAGATAACCCCAAATCAACCTGTCCCAGGGAGTTCATAAACAGTTCTCTAACTTAGATCATCAAAAGTATTAAATAGATTTACGTCTTATGAAACCGTCAAAAACGACAGCAACAATTCCGTCTTCCGTGTGTTTTTGTCTGATTCCATCTTCCGTCTGTTTTTATCTGATTCCGTTTTCCGTGCGTTAGTGTCTGTTTCCGTCTTCCGTGTGTTTTTGTCTGATTCCGTCTTCCGTGTGTTTATGTCTGATTCCGTCTCCCGTGTGTTTTTTTGTCCGATTCCGTCTTCCATGAGTTTTTGTCTGATTCCGTCTTCCGTGCGTTTTTGTCTGATTCCGTCTTCCGTGTGTTTTTGTCTGATTCCGTCTTCCGTGTGTTTTTGTCTGATTCCGTCTCCCGTGTGTTTTTTTGTCCGATTCCGTCTTCCATGAATTTTTGTCTGATTCCGTCTTCCGTGCGTTTTTGTCTGATTCCGTCTTCCGTGTGATTTTGTCTGATTCCGTCTTCCGTGTGTTTTTGTCTGATTCCGTCTTCCGTGTGTGTTTGTCTGATTCCGTCTTCCGTGTGTTTTTGTCCGATTCCGTCTTCCGTGTGTTCTTGTCCGATTCCGTCTTCCGTGTGTTTTTGTCTGATTCCGTCTTCCACGTGTTTTTGTCTGATTCCGTCTTCCGTGTGTTTTTGTCTGATTCCGTCTTCCTTGTTTTTCTCTGATTCCGTGGTCACGTAGACAGTGACTTAATTTATTTTTCCATCTCGATTCAATGTTATTACTCTTTAATGTTCTGTTTTCCCAGACATTTTGTTTCTCTTTGCTTTGCTACCTGTGTGGCCCAATTGTTTTCTCCTTCTCAAACCCCACCCGAGGTTGTTTACGCTGGCCAGCTGCGGTCAGCTAACGCTAGACGTAATGTTATCTAAACGCACCTGTGGTACGTTCGACCAGAGAAACATTTCTCGGGTCCGCTTTAAGTGTTAGAACGAGCCAAAGACGGTTTCTGTGAAAGAAACGGTTCGTTAGCGGCGGGTACCCTCTGTGGTCCCAACAGGGGAATTTCTCTGGTCGCTTTAAAACGTTTGATGACGAGCGGCTGGTACCCTTTGAGGCCTGGGTAACGAGTGTGATCTGTTTCAGGGGAAGATAACAATCGCGGTCAGTCTTTGGGTTTTCGCCCCTTAGACAAGATAGAGCATAATGTTATGCATTTCTCTACCTGGGGAACTTTCGCACGATTTCTTTTGTCTTACTCTAGATTACGTCTTTCGCCGAACTTCTGTAGAAATATGCAGGCCAGGTCCGGGGGGAGCGTCCTGTGTGATTTATAAGAGTAGACGGGTTTTAATAGACAAAGACATTCGAATATTTTCCTGGCCCGAGATAGACCATTATGGAAATAAGGCAAACATTAACACAGAACTAAATGTTTTTTGCCTATTTCTTGGCATTTTCTCGGGTTTCAGGGGATACCGAATTGCTAGTCTAGTTTCCAGTCAGACGAAGAATGTCACCGTCTCTTCGTCTAGAGGGATTCTGAGGATATCTAGCCCCACGAGTGTCACACCCCGTTCCTGAATCAAAACCCCTTTTGTCAACGCCAAGTTAAGCTCACGCAGTGCAACGGAGCCAACGCTAAATCTGGAATCACCAAATGCAGTAGTAGTTCTCTACTCGCCTCTTGGATTACCAGCCAGAGCATTGCGGCTTCCAGAATATCAAAACCGCCCAGCATGCCTATAGCAGAATTCCATATCACCCGCCTTTTTTGTGCCTAAACGGGGCACTCAGCCAAGCCACAGTCAACCAGCCAAAACCGGATTTAAAGCCAATTCTAGCGCCGGATAAGCACGCCTTGGGATCAATTATCCTCAAGTGACTTCGTCCCATGGTTTATTTCTGGGTCTATGTAGAACTTCGCACGTATGAGCAGCCATCTATGGACAGAGTTCCAGCCCCACTCGCGCCAGTAGGGGGAGTCACCAACGATAGCGCCTATACAGTGATTTTATTCAGGTTAATTCCATCACCGATGGAGGATATATACGAAAAAAACCACTTACTGGAGCTTTTCCCTTGGTCCCCGAAAACGGACAGGCTGTCGCTAAGTTCATTCAGTTGGTCTGCAGGAGATAAACAGCGTCCCCCAGCCCACCTCGCGCCAGTAGGGGGGAGTCACCGATGATAGTACCAACAAGGACAGTTTTGTAGGCATAGTCCCTCACGAAGGATCTACAAGTAACACACTGTCCGGACTATTTCATCTGGTCCCCGAAAACGGACGGACTGCCACGCAGTTTATTCATTTTGGTAAACAGAAGGTAAATAGAGTCTTCCAGCCCACCTCGCGCCAGTAGGGAGGAATCACCAATGATAGCGCCTATACAGTGATTTTATTCAGGTTAATTCCATCACCGATGGAGGATATATACGAAAAAACCACTTACTGGAGCTATTTCATATGGTCCCGAAAACGGACGGGCTGACACTCAGTTATTTCATCTCTCTGTGTTCTACAGGGTTTTATAAATGGTGATCGGTGTGTGTGGTTGTTGGTGTATATGATTATTGATGCCTATTGATGATTAGTTGATTATTGATGTAATTTTATGTTGTTGTGATGATATGCATTAATTCCATGCTTTTTCTTCTTTAATAAAGTTTACACCTTTATTAAGTCCATCGCTGTTTACACCTTATCTAAAGTGTAATCTATAACTCTGTCAGTCCACTATCCCTTGTCGATTTCACTACAGTTGTCCAACTCGACAAATACTCTACACTCTAACTCAACCACGACATCCGTCTTCCGTGTGTTTTTGTCTGATTCCGTCTTCCATGTGTTTTTGTCCGATTCCGTCTTCCGTATGTTTTTGTCTGATTCCGTCTCCCGTGTGTTTTTGTCAGATTCCGTCTTCCGTGTGTTTTTGTCTGATTCCGTCTTCCGTGTGTATTTGTCAGATTCCGTCTTCAATGTGTTTTTGTCTGATTCCGTCTTCCGTGTGTGTTTGTCTGATTCCGTCTTCCGTGTGTTTTTGTCCGATTCCGTCTTCCGTGTGTTCTTGTCTGATTCCGTCTTCCGTGTGTTTTTGTTTGATTCCGTCTTACATGTGTTTTTGCCTGATTCCGTCTTTCATGTGTTTTGTCTGATTCCGTCTTCCGTGTGTTTTTGTCCGATTCCGTCTTCCGTGTGTTTTTGTCTGATTCCGTCTTCCACGTGTTTTTGTCTGATTCCGTCTTCCGTGTGTTTTAGTCTGATTCAGTTTTCTTTGTGTTTTTGTCTGATTCCGTCTTCCATGTGTTTTTGTCAGATTCTATTTCTACGTGTTTTTGTCTGATTCCGTGTTCCTTGTGTTTTTGTCTGATGCCGTCTTCCGTGTGTTTTTGTCTGATTCCGTCTTCCATGTGTTTTTGTCTGATTCCGTCTTCCGTGTGTTTTTATCTGATTCCGTCTTCCGAGTGTGTTTGTCTGATTCCGTTTTCCTTGTGTTTTTGTCTGATTCCGTCTTCCGTGTGTTCTTGTCTGATTCCGTCTTCCGTGTGTTTTTGTTTGATTCCGTCTTACATGTGTTTTTATGCCTGATTCCGTCTTTCATGTGTTTTTGTCTGATTCAGTTTTCCTTGTGTTTTTATCTGATTCCGTCTTTCGTGTGTTTTTGTCAGATTCTATTTCCACGTGTTTTTGTCTGATTCCGTTTTCCTTGTGTTTTTGTCTGATGCCGTCTTCCGTGTGTTTTTGTCAGATTCCGTCTTCCATGTGTTTTTGTCTGATTCCGTCTTCCATGTGTTTTTGTCTGATTCCGTCTTCCGTGTGTTTTTGTCTGATTCCGTCTTCCATATGTTTTTGTCCGATTCCGTCTTCCGTGTGTTTTTGTCTGATTCCGTCTTCCGTGTGTTTTTGTCTGATTCCGTCTTCCGCGTGCTTTTCTCTGATTCCGTCTTCCATGTGTTTTTGTCTGATTCCGTCTTCCATGTGTTTTTTGTCTGATTCTGTCTTCCGTGTGTTTTTGTCTGATTCAGTCTTCCGTGTGTTTTTGTCTGATTCCATCTTCCATGTGTTTTTGTCTGATTCAGTCTTCCGTTTGTTTTTGTCTGATTCCGTCTTCCGTGTGTTTTTGTCTGATTCAGTCTTCATGTTTTTTTGTCTGATTCCGTCTTCCGTGTGTTTTTGTCTCACTGTACTTCTCTTACGCTGGAGATTCCAGAATAGAGACTGCCTTTTAATCTGAGTCATCTCCTCGTGTGTTTCTTTTCCCACTGGAATTATTTTAATTTAAAAAAAATAAATAATCGTTACATGAAATGCGTTACTATAGTGTAGTGTTATATTCCAACACTTGATTCTAATGTCATCTCTCCCCATTATAACTTTCGCTGTAATTTCAGTACATGAAAGTATCAGTAAATATAATAAGAATGCTCAAACGCAGAGTGCAACCACGAGTGAAACGTTAATTGCCATTTTCCTCTAACTATACTTAGAGCCTGGCAAAATTATTTTGTGGGCGGGTGGAGCTAGGCTGTATTCTGTATGATGCGAGAAAGCGTTCAAGAACATTTGTATAGACAGATTATTTTTACACTGGAGTCAGTCTAGCTACTTTCACAACACCGTCTAGCTCACATATTTTTGTTTAGGTGGCAACACTGAAAGCAGAGAAAAACATGGATATGTTTTCACACCGACAATTATTATGATTCCTGCAGGTCCTCCTCTTTCTGATTCAAAAACTTTGCCAGACCCAGGAAATTCTGATATTTGTTAAATAACTTGTCTACACATTTAATATTACAGGACAATGTTACATCGCAAAATCAAATATGAAATACGCATGTACTGATTAATTTTATCATTGCCCTAATAATACTTTGGAAACACCTTTAACATTAGCCAATCAGTATATGTCACGAGATTTACTCCCCTTGCTCTGCAGTGATGGTCCAATAGTGGTCAAAATTCAGAGTATCTACTGTTATTGTTAATCAGAATTGACCTCACTGCACTCCGGGCAAATTCATAGGTGCTCAGTCTCCCTCAGCAAATGTCGAAGAGTATGAATGCTAATTGTACCTATAGCACGCTGGTTGAACATACGACGGATGCATCCTCTCTCACGTCCATTTCTGCTAGTCCCACGTTTGATACCAAACTCCAACAGTCTCAGCCTTGTTGATTCATCCATTGCAGTGTCATTATCTAGCAGGCGGTCATTAATTGCCCTTAGTATATGTCCCGTATCCATGTCCAGTGTCCCCACTATGGGTGCTCTCGATGCCAGAGTATCTACTGAGGGTCTTCAAAAGTGTCTACCTTTCGCTCAAGATTACTCTCTGCACCGATGTGAAATGAAGAATGGTGCTTCAATCCTAGGGAGTCTTATAGGAATTTAAAGATATCAAGTACTAAGGCTGATAGGATCCAGGCTGTGTAAACTTTTTACCGTTCCTGGCCTTCTAAGAGTTAGGATTTTGCTCCTTCTGATTAACCCCCAACTGGTTTAATTCAGTAAAATATTACTTAAATAGCTCTGTTATAAATATTTATGTGAAAAATTCTCAGCAACAAGCTGAAAAATTCAAGAAACTAACAGACCATCCAATGTGCCATAGAATGACTGCTCTTAAAAGGTAAAGACTCATACGGAAGCAACTTTGTAGAATCAACCAAACCACAGATGAGAGCAGTTTCCATAAATGCAATATCAACTATTAAACCCATCTACACTGCACACAAGCTTCCAGTTTGGAAACAACTTCATTTCCCTGAAATGATAGAAAACATTCCTGGAATTGAAAGAAAGAAGAGCCAGACTGCAACAGAGAGAAAATCCATAGCGACAAAATACATAGAGAAACATTACCCACGCAACACCTGGACCCATGCATACACAGATGGATCAGCAACAAATGCAACAGAAAATGGAGGTGGAGGTGTCTTTTTTACCTTGAGCACTGGTGCACAAAAAAAGCTGTCAGTGGCAACAGGACAATTCTCAGGTAACTTCAGAGCAGAGGCAGAGGCCTTGAAAACTGCAGCAGAGGAAAGTGCAGAGAGACATGTTGCTTTCTTTACCGATGCACAGTCAGTAATTGCAACGTTGAAAAGCCAAAATAATACAGACCTGGATGACTTCAGAATAGTGCTCCACAAACTATGTCAACGATTCAAAACTGATGTGATCCAATGGATCCCATCTATTTGTAACATTACCGGCATTGAAGAGGCTGACAGACTGGCAAAGGAAGGTGGAAATCTACCTCAGCCTGATGCAAGCATAACTTTCGAGGAAGCAAAGAGTTTTATCAGAATCAGATACAGAAACAAATGGGATGTAGAGCATCCAGGTCACACATAAAAAGCTAAGATAGGAACTACCGATCAGTGTAACTGTGGCACTGATAAAATGACTGCGGAACATCTGCTTCAAAGTTGCCTAACATATGCGGAACAGAGAAAGCGCATATGGCCAACAACAGTACCATTCATGGAAAAGCTCTTTGAAGATTCAAACAGCCTCAAACTAACTACTGCTTTCTTTGGAAACATTCAAGCAGACGTCGGAGAGTGTACGAAGAAGATGTGAAAAATGTAGCTTAAATGTATTTTGAAACTTTGACCTCTTCGTCACCTGGGGAGTACAGGTTTGCCAGAGAGCGCTGTAATATCCTATCGACTGTCTTCTTCATGGCCTGGTTCCAAACTTGTCCTATGTCCTTAAGAGACTGTCTATGGTTATCCTCCCAGCGAACTCTGGGTTGTCATGGAAGTCTGGATCCCTGGCTCTTGGTTTCCCATATCAGTCATGGTAGCCAACCATCTCCCATTCTGCAGACATGGCCAAATCATCCAAATTGGGACTGTTCCACTCAGGTCTGCAGAGGCTCGGTTTTGAGGCCATGATGTATGGTCTGGTTGCGGACCATGTCTCTTCATGTTACTTCAACCATTTCTGAGGTTTGGAGCTGGTTTTTGTGAGAAGTAAGTCCCTAAGTTTGTTTACACATGCTCAGTGCCCTTCAGCTCCCCTAGGAGCATAGGCTTTCATCAAACTCATGCCAGATCATCTTGTCATGTGCCATCAGTTCAAGATCATTCATTGTCATCATCATTTCTGTCTTCAGTTTTCGTCACCATGTATTATTTGGTCTCTCTCTACCTCTTTTCGCCTGAGAATTCCAGAACACGAACTGCCTTTTAATGCTATCAACAGATTTCCTCAATGTGTGTCCTATCTATAGTCAGTGTCTTCTTTTCATCTCTTGTTATACTGACATTTGTCTAGTTCTTATAAGTTCCACATTGGTGATCCTGTCATACCATTTCAATTCTGTACAAACTTTAACACATAAAAATGTCAACAACACAGGACAAGGCAACTGATGAAAATAATGTATATGTATTCTCATATCAAAATCAAAGGCAGCTCATTTCACACACCTTTTGGTACTGTCTGCAGGAATCCCACAGCATCCACAGATAACAGTTCAGAAATGCTACAATGCATGACTTAAAGTACAATCTCTCCCCCTTATCATGATTGTCGTAGCCCTCTTTAATGACTGTTGCATCTTTCTGTGCCCGTGTTGGTGCTGGAAAAGGTAGTGGTTGTTTTTTGGTGTGCCTGGGCGGCTGCTCTCGCTTAGGGTGGAAAAATGGAACGTAAGGCTCAGACCGGATTGACTGTTGACTGTTTGGATTGATAATCCTCCACCTGAAAATTGGTACAACAGAAATCATGAGAACTTGAATTTCGGGCTGGCTGGCTGGCTTGGAACAGAGTCAGTTACAATCCTTCCAGTATCAGTCAGTCTCAAAATTATATAATCAATCAGAATTCTAATGTCAGTCAGTTTCAGCATTTTAAAATCAGTCAGCCCCAATCCTTATGGTGTCAGTTTCAGTGTTATACTGTCAATCAGACAGAATCCTTACAGTGTCATTCAGTTTCAGTATTATACAATCAGTCATTCACAATCCTTACAGTGTCAGTCAGTCTCAATTTTATACAATCAGTCATTCACAATCCTTACAGTGCCAGTCAGTTTCAATATTATACAGTCAATCAGCTTCAATCCTTATAGTGTCAGTCAGTCTCAATTTTATACAATCAGCCAGTCACAATCCTTGCAGTGCCGGCCAGTCTCAAAATTATACAGTCAATCAGTCAGTCAGTCTCAATCCTTCTAATGTCAGCCAGGTCCAAAATTGTAAAATCAGTCATTCACAATCTTTATAATGTCAGTCAGTTACAATCTGTATTACATTAGCCAGTTTCAACATTATAAATCAGTCAGACACAACACTTAGTGTTAGTTTCAGTATTATACAGTGAGTCAGTCACAATCCTAATAGCGTCAGTCAGTTTCAGTATTATACAGTCAGTA
Organism: Oreohelix idahoensis; assembly: GCA_024509875.1. Taxonomy (NCBI): domain Eukaryota; kingdom Metazoa; phylum Mollusca; class Gastropoda; order Stylommatophora; family Oreohelicidae; genus Oreohelix; species Oreohelix idahoensis. The sequence goes on from JAMPIV010019125.1 coordinate 355,697, forward strand.
ATAATCCTTATAGTGTCTGTCAGTTTCAATATTATGCAGTCAATCAGTCAGTCCCAATCCGTATAGTGTCAGTCAGTCTCAATATTACAGTAAGTCACAATCCTTATAGTGTTAGTCAGTTTCAATATTATACAGTCTGTCAGTCACAATCCTTATAGTTTCAGTCAGTTTCAAAGTTATACAGTCAGTCTCATAATTATATAGTCAGTAAGCCACAATTTTTATAGTGTCAGTCAATTTCTATATTACAAAATCAGTCAGCCAGCCAGCCATAATCCTTATTGGGGGAGTCAGTTTCAATAGTATACAATCAGTTTCAATATTTTTCAGTCATTCACAATCCTTAAAGTGACAGTCAGTCTCAATATTATACAGTCAGTCAGTCACATCCCTTATAGTGTCAGTCAGTTCGATGATGTCGTAAATTTCCGATAGGTGATTAAGAACAATGTTAGGTCCCGTCTGAATAGAACTGACAAAGGTGGTGACTCAGTGCGAGATAAGGTAAACAGATAGATTTTCACTAGTGAGTTGGTGAAAAGGTAGAGTCTGTCCCTGGATTTGAGAAGCTACTCTAGTCCAGCCTATCGGTTACGACTAAAATTTGTTGTTCAGACAGTTCCCTTTCTATATTAATATGTATATCTATATATATATCCACCACTCACATACACACACACACAGATAAGTGACGACAATTAGACGCACAAACGTGAAAACTATAGTAATGGAACAGGGATATTGGGACGAGCTGACCGACACTGAAGTTTTATGTTAATGTTTATTTATCATAAAAAAAACTTCACAACAGTTATTATAAAATATCAAAAAAATCATGGGTTACAGACTTACATAAAGAAATATACCCACTAAGTGTAATTCCCTCTGTAGAGACAAAATCCCACAAGAAGAAGTTTATTTAACCCCAAAAGGGTCAAAAGAATAGCACTAGGGTCTAGGATTTTACTATATTGTAAAGAACAGAGTTTCTACGTTAATCTATTCTGAGATGAACAGTATTAGCAAAACATCATAAGAAATTCTTCTTCTTCTTCGATCCTTAACCACCGACCATCAAAGCATTCAGTGGCCATCACGCCTAGTGGCGTCTTGTAGGGCAACAACAAATTGATTCCACTTTGCACGGTCGGTGGCCATCCTTCGTACAGTGCCCCAACTCTGGTTCATTCTTTGCATCTCAGCCTCCACGGTCCTCCGCCAAGTTGCTTTTGGTCGGCCTCTCTTTCGCTTTCCTTCAGGGGTCCAAAGCATAGCTGTTCTTGTGATGGCATCGGGGTCTCTTCTGAGGACATGACCAACCCAGCTCCAGCGTCTGCCAGCTATGATGGTGTGCATGTCCTCTTGCTTGCTACGAGTAAGCAGATCTTGGTTGGTGATGGTATTCGGCCAAAAGATGCGGTGAATTTTTTTTAGGCATGTTGTGTGAAAAGAGGACAATTTTGACATTTCCTTCTCTGTGACTCTCCAGCATTCCGCACCATAGAGAAGCACAGAAAGCACGCAACTCTGGTATAATCTTAATTTTGTGCTTGTGCTGTATTGGGAGGACTTCCAGATGTTGTTTAGGCTAAAGAAGGCTTATTCATTCTGAAGTTGATGTCTTTGCCTGCCCCACCGTCTGGTGTTACTATGCTTCCTAGGTATGTAAAGGTATCTGTCTGTACCAATTGCTGATTCCTTACTGATATGGGCTCAGGTTGCTCACATTGAGCGTCATGACCTCAGACTTCTTTAAATTGATGTTCAAGCCCACCTGCTGGCTAAATTTAATAAGTATATCCGTTTTTTCCTGGATGTGTTGATGTGAATGTGCCAGCAGTGCAATGTCATCTGCATATTCCAGATCTTCCAATGTAGAAAATGTAGTCCATCTTATTCCTCTTGGACTGCCCTCTGTTGTCTGGCGCATCACCCAGTCTATGACTGTTAAAAAAAGAGTGGTTGATAAGGGGCATCCCTGTCGTACTCCTGTCTTCACCTCGAAGGTTAGGTTACTCTGCCCAACACTACACGTAAAGTTGGCATAGAGGCTTTTTATGATTGTCACTATGCAGCTTGGAATTCCATAAGCCCTCAGTATTTTCCATAAACTGTCCCTATGTATGCTGTCAAAAGCCGTTTCAAAATCAACAAAATTTATGTAAAGCTGTCTTTGCCATTCTGAGCATTGCTCTATAATGTTCCTGAGAGTGAATATATGGTCTACACATCTTCTGTTCTTTCTAAATCCTGCTTGTTCTTTCCTCAGTTTGTAGTCTACTGCCTTTGAAATTCTCTGTATAATTATCCTGCCTAGTATTTTGCTGGGAACTGAGAGAAGAGTGATTCCTCTCCAATTATTGCAGTCTGCAAGATCTCCCTTTTTGGGCAATTTGACAATTATTCCTTTGTTCCACTCTGATGGTGTTGTCCCCGTTTTCCAGACTTGTGCAAATAGTGGTTCTAATAGTTCTACTGCTAGCTCAGGGTCTGTCTTAAATAGCTCTGCATTTAAGTTATCATGGCCCGGAGCTTTACCGTTCTTTAACCCTTTGATTGCTGTGATGATTTCTTCTTTTCGTGGAATGTCTGTATTTACATCTAGATTGTTTTCAGCCTCAGGAACATTCAATTTTGTCTCTGGTATTTCCTTGTTCAGAGTTTCTCTGAAGTGCTCTGCCCATCTTGTTTCCTGTCCCTCTGCTGTCTTGATGAGATTTCCTTGCTTATCTCTTACTAATGTAATATTGTTTGCACCTTGTTTTCCGCTGATGAATTTAGTTATTTTGTATACTGTGCTTTGTTCATTTCTCAGTGCTGCCTCTTCTGCCTGTTTTGCAAGATCGTCTAGGAAATTCCTTTTGTTGGCTCGGGTTTGGCGTTTAACTTCCCTGTCCAGCTGGCTGTACTGTTCGCTATATAGTTGCTTTAACCTGGGGGACTTCGCTTCTGTTTTCTTTCTTTTCATTTCCTTTCTCATCTTTATGGTGTTTAGTGTTTCTGGTGTTATCCAGTCTTGCTTCTTCCTTTCCTGGAATCCTAAGCATGATTTGCTACTTTCCTTATATACTGTTGAAATGGTGTTGAAATTCTGGTCTATATCATCAGTCAATGTCTTTTCCTGGCTTTTGGCAAATTGATATCGTTTCTTAATGTCGGCCGCAAAAGCTTTTCTGGTAAGGGGGTCCTTTAATTTGCTGATGTCAAACCTTTTCTGTGTAGTTGCAGTTGGTCCAGCCCTTCTTAGTTTCACTTTCAGTTTTGCTACTACTAAATGGTGATCACTTCCCACATCTGCACCTTTTCTTACCTTCACATCTTGTAATGCATGTCTCCATCTACCGTTAACCATGATGTGGTCTATCTGGTTTCTGTCCCGACCATTTGGTGATTCCCATGTTAACTTGTGAATTTCCTTATGTGGGAAAAGTGTTCCTCCAATGACCAGGTTGTTAATGCTACAGAAACGTATTAGCTTATCCCCATTTTCGTTTGCTGTTCCGCTGCCGCATTTCCCCATTGTTCTTTCATTATATGTATTGTGTGTACCAACTTTCGCATTGAGGTCTCCCATTACTATAACAAGATCATATCTAGGTGTTTCTTCCATTTCTTTCTGCAGTTGTTGATAGAATTCATCCTTGACCTCCTCATCGCTATCATTCGTTGGTGCGTAGCATTGTATTATTGTAGTGTTGGTGAATCTCCCTCTCAATCTCAATCGTATCAGTCTGTTGTTGATGGGTTTCCATTCCAGTAATGTCCTTTCTATCCCTTTCTGTAGAATAATGGCTACGCCTTCACTGTGCTGTCCATCCTCTCTTCCAGAGTAAAGTACTGTTTCTCCTGTTGCTGTTTTAACTTTTCCTGCCCCTGTCCATCTGCTCTCACTTATCCCCAGGATGTGTAACCTATAGTTTCTCATTTCTGCCGTGACCTGTCTTAGTTTACCTGTCTCGTACATTGTCCTGACATTCCAAAATCCTATTCTTGTATCCTGTTTTGCGGTCAGGACATCCGTTTTCATGTCAGTGGCTTCCTTTCGGCTTTCACCACTGACAGTCATACGAGCCACAGACTCCGAATGTCCATCCCGCAGCAAAGTTTGTTCATTTGATGTTGTTTCCGTAACTTCATTATTTTTTTTACATAGACAGGGGTGTCAGCCCTATGCTAAAACCCCCAACCTGGAGGACCAGGGTACCAGCTTTTGTCTGACCCCTACCAGCACAGACCAGTCCAGCTTGGTTGAACCTACCAGGAGTAAAACTCCCACTGGCATAGCTCTGGGGATTGTCAGGGTACGCAAGCTGCCATACCGCTACAAGGTATAGGTACCATTGATGGCAGATCATAAGAAATAAACAAGAAAAAATGAGTGCATGGATTATACAATGAAAGAACTATTCATCTCTTCTTTCTCTCGCTTCAGACAGACTGTGGCCACATTTTCACTCTTACCTCATACGTGCTTTCACAACATCTGAAACATCTCCATGAAAAAAAACAACCACAGATCCAAGGTTGGGTGTTGGCAAAACAAGCCCCAGTTTCTCCAAGACTGATTAATCTTTTTATTGGGAAACGCTTGCTTTGATATTCCTTCTTTAGGATTCTGTTTATGTCACATCAATTAGTCCAGGTAGGAAAATACTTAAGAGCTTTAATGTTCACAGAGTCAGTAGCTAGTAAAATTGATACTTGGAGAGAATGTCAGAGGGGTAACTCTCTCGGGATAAAAATCCTTGTTACACCATAAGTGGTTGGTAGTCGGTAATGTTAATTGTTGGAAAGTTCGCCACAACGGGCTGAATGTAAATGAAATTTGGAAAAAGAAATCTGGATAGCCATAGGCCCAGTTAAAAGTTATTCTTAATATTCTTTGGGTTGGTACTCTGTCTCTTTCTGGGTGTAAACAAGAGGCCAGACAGCTTCACCTTGAAGACCCAGTATTTTACCAGAATGTTCTTTTGTACTGTTGGATTTAGATCCGTTATTCTCAAATTTATATGGAAGCCGCTGGTAGGTTTTGGGTATGTTGTGGTGGATTTGGTGTTATTCTATAAATATTATTAATTTTAATTCTATCTGGTGTGAGGTCAGCTATGCAAGCCCCTGAGGTTTATTAAATTCATATAAGTTTACAGGGGACCTGTCTGCTTCCACCAATGACCTCACCCGATTATATATCTTCCCCTACTGAAGTGTAATGGTGTGTGTATGTTGTCTAGCAAGTGTCTAGGGTATATGCAATGTGATGAAGTGTAGAAACAGGACAACAACTACACCTATTACTAATAAACAATGATTAAACAAGTCACTGATTAAGTTTTCAATTTAACATATTTTTTACAATTTATTTTCCTGTATCTTTGTTATTCTTTTAGACACAGGAACAATCAACTCAAAATGATAATATAAATATTTACAGCAATTAATTCACAAATATAATTGAGTCTTGTTTTCCCACAATTATTTATATAAGTCAAGTTAGAAAAGTGTCAAGTATTCCTTGCTCCTAGAAAAAGGTACAGGTTATTCGAACGTTTGGATTCATCACTGTCTGACACAATATATTTTGGGAAATTGAGAGTTGGATTGTTTGCGATATCAAATACCCCAGACACGATTTCTTATCTGGGATTTCTGGTAACAGGCTGACTGAAGTATACTATGTCAGCTTCCACTGCCAAGTCACGCTTCTGCTTCTTGTAATATATTTATGTGCAGGCACTCAGTAGATATGGCCTCACTGCAGAACTTATGATCAGGTATTTGATCACCTGGGCTCACTTTCAAACGTAGAAGAAACCCTGGAACAATATAAATGTGTCCAACTCAGCATCTAATAGTCTCTCTCTTTCCCTACTCTAACATTTGCAATATCATCAGACATCAGTATGGTAACTAAACAATTAATTAACGTTCTCAATTTGGTTGGTACCTCTTTCATGGATAAATAACTTTCAAACCACCGTTTGACACTTTCCTTGACAAAGGAAACAATTTACATTAATAATATCAAGTCATGTACAATCACGGTGACTTGCTGAAGAAGACGGCCAGTGATCTTCCTGGTCTTATGTCATAATACAACATTTTTTTCATTAATATTTAATTTTCTTTTCTCCCAATATGGTAGAAAGCCTGTCTGGCTTTTCTACAACAGGTTAATACATTTCCTAACAACGCTGTGAAACAACACAGAGTTTGATGTTGACTTCCCTCTAGATAAACGCTTTCCCCCATAAGGTTCATACTGATTCAATAATGCATACATAATAATGATAAAATTGACAATATAAAGGTTTTCATTCTTACCGCATCAAAGAAATATAAACACTAAATAGTTGAATATTGCGATATATGGCAACAATCCAGATCGCTGCTAGTGCAGAATAGCAAACAAGAATGTACTCCTTTCTTGTCTTAAAACAACTTTAGTGAATGAATTCTTTTTAACAAGTGGCCCCGAGTACCAACTACTAATTGCTTTTATTCAATCGTTAGTATATTACACCACAGCCAATCAGGGACCGTTTGGCTTCTAGCGTTCTTTTTTTCAAAACTGACCTCAAATATTCAAAATTAGGACTCCTTCCCCTCTACCCCCACTACGGGCAAACTGAGAAAAATTTTCAAGTCCATTCGTCTATCTGTCTTCTGTCCAACTTCTTTATTTCTTAATAGTTTTAAATTCTGATACATACTTATTGATCCTGTGGTTATCTATCGCACAGTTATTACATTATTTTATTCATAGCCAAGATGACCGCCCCATTGGAAGCGTGCACGAGAGAAGAGCAGCGTGCAGTTATCCGGTTTTTTGGGTAGTGAGGGTGAGAAACCAGCAGAAATTCATCGGAGGGTGAAGAGGCAGTATGGGGACGCTTGTGTGTCGCTTCAGCAGGTTTATGTGTGGCACAGGAAGTTTAAAAATGGGGTGTCAACTGTGACTGATGCAGCTCGCTCAGGCCGGCCTCACACTGCGACTACGCCTGACGCTATCGCTGCAGTGGAACGAGTGATACGGGAAAACTGGCGGGTAACAATCGACGCGATGGCTGGAGAATTGAAGATCAGTCATGTCTCGGCGCACCACATCATTCACGACGTGCTGCAGTACCACAAAGTCTCCGCTAGGTGGGTACCAAAACAACTCACCCTCGAACTGAATGAACGTCGTGTGGATGTTTATGAAACACTGTTACGACGTGATGAAGCTGAAGGAGATGGCTTTCTACACCGTATAGTCACTGGTGACGAATGCTGGATCCACTACTTCCAGCCAGAGACTAAGCGAGCCAGCATGGAGTGGCAACATTCATCATCGCCGAAAGCAAAGAAGTTCCGTACAACGCGGTCGGCCGGCAAATTGATGCTCACGCTCTTCTGGGACTGTAAAGGCTCAATCCTGGAACATTACATGCTGTCGTAAAGTTGTCAGGAAATCCGCTGCTTAGTTAAATACACTATGTTAGGTCGCAATTGATATACAAATTTGCACAGCCAATCCGCGCTCAAGGATTCACGCAAGATTGCCGACAGACCCTGAGACAGAATAAATTACCCGTAGTCACGGATTCACTCAAGATGGCGGCAGACAGAATAAATTATGCATAAAACACTGTTGGTTCGGAACTCTGAAAAACGAAGAGTACGTAAACGCAACTAACCAATCAGTGTGTCCCTGCAATTGAAAAAGACTAAACCGCAGCAAACTAATCAACGGGTACCTTTACGCATTCGCATCTACCTGCGTCTACCTATACATATGAGTGCGTTTTTATTCAAATATAACCATTAAAGGGCAGAAAATATGTACCTCCTCAACAACAAGATTTCTGGGCATAACTTTAGATAAACAACTAATTGGAATAAACATACAAGGTATATACACTTTAGTAGAAAGGTGTAGGGGACCCCTAAATATACTAAGGATAGTAAAAGGTAATGGATTGGGGGGGGGGGGGGGCAATAAAATAATGCTTATGTTCTACAAGTCTTTCATCAGGGGGAAACTGGATTATGCCAGCATAGTCTATGACTCAGCTGCAGCTTCTAACAAAGCAAAACTAGACAGAATTCAAAATGCAGCCATGAGAACCATTACAGGTGCATTTATATCAACACCAGTAGAAGCGCTAGAAGTAGCTCTTGGCATACCGCCCCTTGGTCTAAGACGGAAAGAACTAAGATTAAATTATTGGAGTAAAGTAGCACAAGAAGTGACACACCCAGCACATAAAGCATTTGTCAAAAACCAATCAAGTTTATGGGACACTTTCTTAAATAAAGAACGATATCCAACAGGGTGGAGAACTATAGAAGATCTAACACAGTTCAAAGAACTGTCAAACACAATTAATAATAGTAATAAATATAGAAGCACAATACCACCCTGGGAACTAAAAACACCAATCATAGACTACTCACTTATTGACAAGATCAAACAAAACATAGAAGATAATGAAGCCAAAACGATAAATAGAAAGTTCATAAATCAACTTACAAAACAAAGTCTGGCCGTCTACACTGATGGATCCAAGGGTGATAGTGGGCAACTAGGTGCAGGAGTAGTAATACCACAGTGGGGAATTAAGAAGAGCTACAGTGTAACTGAAGGCAGCGGCGGACCTGAAGCATATGAAACCCGGGGTGGAGCTTTCCTTTGGCACCCCCCCCCCCCCCCCACCCACCCCGGCTTTTCCCAGAAAAAAAATTGTGAAATTAAAATACACAATAGAAAAATACATTATGCTTACAAATAGATGTTTAAACAGTTTGTTTAAACAAATTGCAATTTAAAAAAATGCATTACTTTAAAAATTCAGTGAATACGTAATACTACACTTCATTTGCAAAAAAATGCACACAGACACAAAGGAAATAAAGCATCACTTTCAGTCTCTTCTTTAAACGTTAATGGACAAGATTCACAAACTCTGCTTTTGAGCCTTCGTGTCTGCAGACTGATTAATGACGTCATCAAAATTTATTTTCTTTGCAAATTGATACTCAGTAGAAAATAAAGCCAGATTTATCAAACGCGTTTGACTCATTCTTGAGCGAAAAATTTTTTTTTTTTAATGTTTAAATGTTTTCAATGGTGAGGCCCTAAGCCAGGGGTCAGAAACCGGTAGATCCAGATCTACAGGTAGATCTTTAGCCATTATTTTGTAGCTATTTCAGCGACTGCGGGAAAGTAAAAGACTGTTTAAATTAGGCAAATTTCAGACTAGACCTCTCCAGCCGGTATTTAAAATCGCGGCGTCCCCGGGATCAAAAATACTTTTTCTGCATTCCCAATGAAAAATCACGATACCAAATTCAGTTTATTAGTGAACTTCTTGAGATAGGAAGATACCAAAATACAGTTTATTAGTGAACTTCTTGAGATAGGAACGCGGTATTTTCTTTGTAAGCTTCCTCATTGCTTCCCCCCCCCCCCCGGCTTTAAAAATTACATCCACACACACACACACGCACAAACACACATATACACACACATATACATATATATATATATATATTTTTCTTATCCAGCGGCACTTGTTCTTTCATCCCTTTGGCCCAATGACATGTCATTGCGAGGCTGGGGAACCTGAGGACTTTCCTTCCAACCCGGTCAGGAGCTTCGCTCCTTCCCATCCACAGAGGGTTTATCACAGGAGCCGTTCAGGTTATTCAGTCAAATTTCCGGCCGTAAACATTTCTTCAAACGCTGACGCCCGGGTTTGAACCATGAACACCTGGTCGCCAGTACAACGCCGAAGCCATTACACCAGCGCGGCTCCCATATATATATATATATATATATATATATATATATATATATATATATATATATAAATATATAATATATTATATATATATATATATATATATATATATATATATATATATATATATATATATATATATACCGTCTAACAAAAGAAACCTGTCACACCTTGTATTTTGTTCTCAATAAATGTTCATCGAGAAATTGATAAAGCAAACATGGCAGTTCGATAAGGGATTTATGTCCTGAAAGAAATTAGGTTACAAAACAAAAATGTAGTAATCTAGTGTCACGTGGTCGTACCTTAAAGAAGTGCGGTGTCCAAAACAAAAGTCACAAACTCAGTAACGAATGTGAACACCACGTGACTTGCACCACTGTACTACAGGGGCGTCTCATGGAGAGTTCCAAACGTTTGATTTGGTCTTCTGGGATGCTTTTTCATGCCTCAGTAAGCTCTGTATACAACTGGTCCAATGTCTCTGGCTCATAATGGAGGGTGGGCACCGTCTGTCCACATAGTCCCAGATATGTTCAATGGGATTCAAGTCAGGAAACAGAGCTGGCCAAGGGTCGAGTATGTTCACATGAGCTGCACATCTAGGGTTGTTACTGCTCTGTGAGCCGAGGCATTGTCCTGCATGTAAATTAGGCCCGGTTCATGTTAGTGAAGGAACGGCAGAGTGCGCGGCTGCAGTACGTCACGGATGTAGCAACTGGCGGTCAGGGTTCCTTCAATTATGACAAGATTGGTTCTGAGCAGAGAGATAATAGCCCCTTCATCCATAACGCTTCCTCTGCCGAAACTGGCTGCCTCCTGAATGCAGTTAAAAGAATACCTTTCATCCCTCCTGTGATGTACCCGGATCCTGCTATCCTGCCGTTTATAAAGAAACCTGGATTCATCAGATCATACGACAGCACGTCACAGGTTGTTAGTCCATCTGAGGTGCTGTCTGGCCCATTAGTATCTTGCTGCGATGTGTCACGGAAGCAGACGTGACCGTTGTGCTGTTCTGTAAACACTTGTTTGTTGCTCGAAGGTGTTTGAGGACCACCAATAATAGTTTCCAGTCATTGAGTACACCCGTGTTCACTTTCTTAATAGTATAAGGAGGGTATCACTTTTCATAGTTTAGCGTACACCGCTATTCGACCCTTTGTAAAGTCGGTCTATTAATTTTCGGCTGATCCGAGGGTAATAAATTTTATAGCAAGTGTGGTCACCTGTTTTTGGTGTGTATGTGTGTATGGGGGAGGGAGACGATCAGTTGAATTTGTACACAAACGGGGCAAAATTTATACCTGTGTCAAGCGTTCCTGTTACTCACTGAACTGAAATAATTTTGTACAAAATGACTTCGTGCCAAGTAGATTGTCATTGATGTTGCTATCACACAAGAGGAAAATCCCATCCTGTGAGGTGAGATGCTTAAGAAAAGCCATAAATTTGACTAAGAGAGACAGAATGAGAAATAATGAAACTTCCGTGTGTGATCGAGTTACAACAAACTAGCCTTTGTGCTGGCGACACTGAGTCTTGCCAAGGATATACGAAACATGACTTTTCCCAATTTTGTCGGTTGAAAGAACGCGATAAAAAACGAAGAAAAAAGTGATTTGTCTTATTCAGACAAGAGACAAAGAAAATAGCCTACGTTGCAGCCACACGGCCTTCGTCGGGGAAAGGAAAGAAAATAATTTTGTCGACATTGGGGAAATTATTTCAGGAATATTTTATTTAGTTTCAACATTTATATTGGCATTTTCACTCTTTCGATGGCACCCCCCTCCTGCCTGGAACCAGGGGCGGACCGCACCCCCTTACTACGCCTCTGACTGAAGGGGCTTGGATTTTTACCGCAGAGATGGTAGCAATTTTAAAAAGTTTAGAAATAATCAAAGACAACCCGCCAGAAGCTGTTACGATATTTAAATACTCACTATCATCACTACAAGCACTAGAACACCCAGGTAAATGTAGCCGGCCAGACTTAAAGGAAGAAATTCTAGCAATTAATACATCACTAGGGAATAGAGGATGTAGTGTGAGGCTAGTGTGGGTTCCAGCACACATAGGTATAGCTGGTAACGAGTTGGCAGACCAGAACGCCAAGTATGGAAGAATAAGTAAAAACAATATAAGAGCAGGACTGGGAAGGTCGGAGATCAAGAGCCAAGTGAAGCTAACTATAAACGAGGAATGGAAGACGACGTGGAAAAACAGTAGAAAAGGCAGACACGCGTTCAAACTGCCGAAAGAACCAACAAGGACGTGCCAGGTCAGAGAAGAACTAAAGGTACCCTCGAACAAAGAGCTGTGACGTCTCCGTCTCGGTGCAGCGTACTTTATGATAGAGGAACCACACTGCCAAGAATGTCAGGAAGAAAATGGCATAAACCACTACCTGATCCACTGTAAAAATACGATCAACAGAGGCTAGAATTAAAAACATACTTTAGAAAGCACAATATAGACATGACAGGTGATAAGGTTTTAAGTATAGATGCCCCGCGGGAAGCCCAAACAATACTTAAACGATATATACATAAAACAAAGGAAAATATATAAGGTTGATAACAGTGACAATATTGGTAATAATAACAAAAATAATACTTCAGAAAAGACATTCAACCAAATAGAAATTAAGCAACAAAAACTAACAAATCATTAATAATAAAAAAAACAACAACAGAAAAATTAGATGCTTACTAACTACTCATAGGACAAGGAAAGACAACGAGGTTTAAAAAAAAAACACCAACCAAAAAAGAACAAATACTAATACAAATTAAAACCAAGTGCAAAGGACAATAGTTATCTATATACAATACAAAACTGAAAATAAAATGACTAATACTAATATAAATTAAAACCAGCAACTGCAAAAGACAATAGTTATTTAAATTTAATACAAAATTAGTAAATAAAATGACACTAAATAGCCCAATTAAAACCAATTTTCAGGTTGAACAGGGTAGACCAAGATGGAACGAGAAGAGGCAATAATGGTCAGCTGTTAATTGCCGGCTCTCTACCCATCACCTTTTCAAAACAACAACAACTTCAAATATACACACAAACACGAAGACCAGCCAGAACGATAGACTAGAGAAGAGAAAGCTGCCAGGACTGATTCTTGCTTACCTGCATGCCGGGCAGACTTGCTTCACTAAGTCGAGTCAACATCTGGCTTAGAGGGTTTATTCGTGTCATAAAACCTGAGGTCGTATGTGCGGGTCAATCCTGCTGCCTGGAACTTTGCAGGAGCAAAGTGGTTGTATCGGAGCTACATCCTTAGTCCCCCTCAGTTTTGGGTAGGCTAAAGGAACGATCATCAACGAAGAAGTGTTATGTGCATCAATTAAGAAGGACAGAACTGTTTTAAGAGATGAGTACACATTAGTGCAATTTCCGTCGGCAAGTGTGAGAAATTAACTGTCCATGAAGAAAAAGTGATTTAGCGAAGTCAGAGACAAGATTAACAGCACAGCTGATACAATTTTTTTTTATAATTGATTAACAGCACAGGTGATATAATTTTTTTCCTATAATTGGACTTGTTGTAATATATATAAATATATATATATATATCATCTGTAAACTTACAAATCCATTGCATTCCATCTTCCAACATCCACCCTTCAGCACAAGAGTAGATAGTGTATATACTTAATAAATAAGGAAATTGTATTTGAACGACTTGTCAAGTTTATAATTGTTAAATGTAATCTGTTTCCTTGTTTTTTTTAATATCACAGTTAGTTACTGTTAAGGATAGATTTGGGATGCAGATAAAATAGTGTGGCATGTGTCGTGAAATTCAAAATCCACATATCTAAATTAAAAAGGTAAATGTAAAGCCTAACGAATTAATTCAATAAAAGGAAAGAAGAATGGTAAAAGACCAGTGCTGTCACAATGGCGTACAAAAATCCCCCTTTTTCTACTTCGTCTACATAACTGAAACGCTTCCAAGTTTGATAGTAAAGCCTACAGCGGCATACACGCGTTTCAAAAAAATAAAACCGGTACTGTGTTTCTTAGAAAACCTTGAGATAGGCACACTGCGTAATGACCTAGATTAATATTCCATTCATGTCATTTTATGCACTAAGTAAAAGAAAAGACAGACGAGCTTAGAAGAGAGAGAGAGAGAGAGAGAGAGAGAGAGGAGAGGAGGAACGCATTCAATACTAACACGCCGTCTCGCGATATACAATTAATGCCACCCCCAACGCGAAAGGCATGAAGCACTAACTTTTTTTCAAATAGACAGTGATAAAAAACACTACCAATACACGGTTAGGTTTTAAAAAACATGTTTAATGCTTATTAGGAAACATGACATTATACTGTTTTACGTCTGAAATCCTGACAGTACAGATGACACCCCATCGTATCGAAGTGAACAGGAGGTAAAAGAAAATACATATTTTGAACGCAGCCACTTAGCCCCATTAAATTTATATATTTGGGTTCCTTAGGACGTGCTGACAAAGAATATGTTAAGTGTTACGCAAATAGTCTAGGAATTAACAAATTATAGCCAAAATAAAATAGTGAGGTTGTCTGACAGCACCAAATCATAATTGCTCAGTGGCATGTTTTGAAACCACTTCTTTACGGGAAATAGGCCAACAAGTTAAATCCGATTTCATTGGCTAGAAGAATATGTAAGCCTAAACATGATTAGTCGATTGCAGATACTATTTTTGGTTGTTACGGGAAACGGTAGGAAGGGTACTTTTTTTTCAAATACTTTTGTAAACATGGTCTTATTGGTTAGACCATTTGATATAGTCAATTAGGAGCGTCTGTTCAGTGCCACATTTTTAAAATAAACTTACTGAGAAGCAAGTGCGTTGAGATCCAGCTCATATTTTTCTTATGAAAGCCTGGGACAGAGGCAGATCGGAATTGTGCCATAACTCATTGCCAGTCAACGTATTTTGTGTATTATTTCCATGAATTGTGGTAAGCTAGAAATATTTGATATCTTTTAGATGAAAATTGAATGTGAATTGATAATTTATGTCTGTATATGTGTGTGGTTCAGTAGCAAACATGAGGCAAAACCTAGATATTGCTCCAACCTGAACAAAACTTGTCGGAGAGTAGTATAACTGCATGGCATTGCCAATAGTACTATGACACCTATCTTATTGTACAGAAGGAAGTACAGCTGAAATTGCAGAGGCGTTGTAATCATTAAGGAGAGGAATACTGGTGAATGTTATTACATGAGAAGCTAACAGTTGGCCTACGGCGCTGAACTCGGTGTTTGTTATGTATTGTGCTCAGTGTGGAAATAGATTATAAATTAGTTCTGAAGTAGGAGGTACAACCTTCTTGTTTCAGGGACAGTGGTACTAACATATTAAAAGCAGCACCTGGTCTGAGTTTTGCTGAATCCAGAGGCTGGTAGCAGACTCCTTAGTCAATATATCGACCTGTGTGGTGTCTCAAGAACACGGTGAAGCAAGCGAGCAGTGGAGACTGTTTCCTGCCGCCCACACAGAAGTTAAGATTCTGTGGCCAGAGCAGCTCAATCTTGTGTATACCCCCTCTAACAGTGACTTTACCTTAAATCTAGAGGGACATTTATTAGTTTCAAATAAAAAGAAACTGTGAACTTTCCAAATATTATGTCCACGAGAAACAAACACTTGAAGTCATGATGACACACAACCACCTAGCTTGAAAAGCCAGTATTACATCAGAGTACTACAGCACAACTTACACACATATTGCAATAATAATATATGTCAATACAAAGATTCTATCTATAAATTGTGTACATATAACTTGTGATTACATTTGATTGTGATTCCTGGTTCACTTTGTAGTTGAATCAGGATATCTAATATTTGAAGGAATTAATACATATATATTTTTAAACTTTAACACTTGACTCATTGTCACGTAGGTCTTATGATCATTAAATTGTCTAGATCTTCTTCCTATTCTCTCACCCGGATCCTTTTAATTTATTATGTCTTTAATTTTTTCCGGTATTTTTCGCATCATTCGTTTGCGAAATATATTTCCTTCCTAATTCTCAAACTTTACCTGTTTCTTTTCTTAAAACGGAGAATCGCACTAATGATTCTATTACATAGATGTCAGTCAGACGAGAAGTGTTATAATGCATTCCGTCAGACCGGAGAGCCGACAGCTGTCTGCAGTTTCCCCGGGGACAGTGGTTTCTTCGGCTGAGTTCTGGGCCTGTAGTGTGAAAATTCACTCCGCGGGACATGGCAGGCAGACGGAGTGTCGGCATTTTTCGGTAAACCGCGAGCGTTTCGTCAAAATAGCTCCGGCTTAGCGTGAAAAATCGCTCCGCACTGGAGACGGCTGTCTGAGAGTTGCAACTCACGCGCGCTCTCGGTCACTGATGGCAGTTACGACACGCGTTAAGCTGACGTAGGTGTTTTACACGTAAAAGGGGAGATGATTTCGGAGTTTGAGAAAAAGTGGGATTGTTTGCCACTGTTTTCAAATATCCACCCAGGAGCTGAAATCTGATTTCATTTCAGTCTCCAACATCTTCAGTAGACGGAACACGCGTGCTAGCGAATGAAACTTGTATAGCGAATTTCATAGTTCTAGTCAGATTTGTGACGAGCTTCTAACTACCTATCTAGTGAATTATCCTAGTCGTGGTGTTACCGTAGTTCTGTGGTGAGATTAATATAATAAATATCTAGTATTTTGGAAAGTGATTAAGTGTTAAATCGCCGATTTCATTTTAAACTAGTTCTGTGTGCAGAGTGATTATTTTAATAGTTTGTTATATTCTTTAGTCGAGGAGTTACAGTGGAAAGCAAGATAAATTATAAATTTCTAGCTAAACCCATTCGGCTAATAAAAATAATTCCATTTAACGGCTAATACTCAGTCGAGAATATTTTAAACTAACTTATAACTGCTAGATGTCTCATGAGGTTGATGAAATATATTTATATGTATTTCAAATTCATGATGATTGATTTTATAATATAACTTATTTCACGGGAAGTGTTAAATGATAAGCTCTACGCTTGCAGTTTAAAATATAAGTTATACCCTTATACATAGTATGTATAATTATTTTATATGTGCTTTTTCCATTTTATACAGTGAATACTGGGGTGAACCCAACTTGCCGGCGTTTAGTAATAAAGAGTTTTCAGACTTGAGAAGTATTAGACATTTCTTAGCTTTACCCACGTGGGGTTTCAAGTAACACTGGTCTGACAGTGCATGTGCCATCAGAGATAGACAGAGATACCAATCCTACTAACGGGTTTTAAAGACTGAGTGTCAATTTCTGGGCCTTTGAGCTAGATCTTATTTCTTCCTGAACTCTAATGTAAAAATTCTGACTGGCGGCGAGAATAATTACAATCAATAACATTAACATTTCCCGACATTTTTGTCGAAAGAGTGAATAGTAAAACAAGGCTATCTGTTGAAAGAAGTTGTCCACTGATCATCTTTCCAAATTAAGGGAACCCTCGTGTCTTTTTGACTCTGTGTGCCCGTTTAAACTTGCTTATCCAAACTGATTCAAGTGACATTAACAGTAATCAAAATTTAACTGGTGAAGTGAACGCTCCCCGAAAAACAGTGGAAGAACCCTGTAAGTGTAGAGCTGGGATTCGCTTTATCCAAAGAATACAGATTCACTGTAGAGAAGTGTCCTAAGGTTGCGCCAGACTGTGAACAATATCAAGTTTTTTAGGTAAGCACGTGTGCCAGGGATCCCTGATGAAAGAACCGAGTGAAAGTGGACTGAGTGAGGTTTTCTTGATAACTATTGATTCACCCCACGTTATAATCTCCTTACGGAAGAGTGGCTGCTTGATTAAATTGTTCCTTTTTGAAGGACAATATTAGACCCTAACTATATGTATTTATGACTCTTTGGGCCATCATCTGTCTCATAACGGGGCTGTGGGCTAAACCTAGAGTTAATATCATAACGGGGCTATCATCCTTGTTGCATTCTCTTGATATTTTATGACTATTTGTATATGTTTTGATGTAATTTCTATGTGTTGTGAAGAAATTTTAAATGATAATTAAAGTTTTTTCTCTTGGAATTAATCAGCGTGTTGGTCAGCTCGTTCTAATATATATATATTCGTTGTTATAGATTTCCCACGTCTGTGTGTTTAACTGTCGTCACGTGTATGTGCGTGCCCGTGAGTAGATAGAAATATAGGTAATAGATATATCTGTGTGTAGACTGTCTGACGCTGTAAAGTTGTCGTAGAAGATAGGTGAGAGGGAGAAGAATTTGTTTCCGCTTTCAGAGACAGCCTCTATATCACATTCTATCATCTCACTCGTGGAATCTATTTCTTTTACTACCTCAAACTGTGACTATCACTCATTCCAACCTATTCAGAAGGGACCAACCCCAAGTCTTAATATTCCTATCGAAAATCTACGACAAATGTGGTCTCGTCCGTAGGATTTTTGAACTTAGAATAGGAAGACGAGTACGACAAGTGTGGACTCGTCTATCTGGATTTTGAACTTAAGATTCTTTATTCTGAAATAGAGTAAGAGTGTGATGTCTTGTGAGTTGTTATATCTTTAAATAATTTATCCCCTAGACTAACGATCTGTTTACGGGCGTGCTGACCACACAAACTGATAAGTTTTGTCCACAGCATTAGGAAGGATTATACATTTGGTTTACAGGTTGATTTTGTCGGAATACATGTTAATTAATGATTTTGTAATACTAAACGGTGGTAAAGTTTTGTGAGTGTATAACATTCACAAGGGTTATGAAGCAGGAAGGTGTTTGAACTAAAGTAAGGAGTGCGTTTCGGACTATTTGTCCAGATTAATTGCCTCCCTCACCCTAACTGTCTTCAGGGGTAAACTTATAGTGGATTTTAAAATTAAGGGATCATTTTTCTCTAATTTTTGCAATCATTATTTTGTTTCCACTGTAGCAACTTATTTTTCAGAAGTAATCTTAACTACCATTTAGTTGGCGTAGTCGTGTTTGCATTAGGTGCTTTATTGCCGATTAATAGCAGCGATAGTTAGATTTTATTTTGGAGGAGGTATCCCAGGGTTAAATATATCTTTTGATTTTTGGTATTTTTTTTTCTCGTAAGTGGTAGGAACCAGAGTATCCTTTTCTTAATTTCTTTCTCCACTAGTCTCAGTAACTGACTTAATATGGCCGAGAGGGCAAAGCTTAGACAACTCCTCAGGGACGAAGCGAGAGAGGAGGGACTGGAAGGAGAGGAAGCGAAAGCTTTTGTCAAAGACGAACTTGAGAGATATGACGCGGAGAGGAAAGAAGAAGAAGCTATGAGGAAGGAAGAAGCAGCCGAAGCTTTATAGCAGAAGAAGATGGACGAGGAAATGGAAATTCGCAGGATGCAGCATGAGGAAAGAGAGAAGGAGAGACAGCATGAGGAAAGAGAGAAGGAGAGACAGCTTGAGGAAAAAGAGAAACAGAGACAGCATGAGTTGGCTCTTAAAACGCTAGAATTCCAAAGTCGTGGTGCTGCCTCTACCTCCAGCAATGGAGAGTCTTCTCCTCATTCCTCCTTAACTGATCCTTCTAACACTCAATCTCTTCAACTCAACGCTATGTCTTTCACTCTAGAATCTTTTCCTTGTCCGAATGAGAAGATTGACACATGGTTAGAAAAATTTGAGAAAATTGCAACTCTGTACGGGTTAGAAAAGTCGCGTTGGAATATGAAACTTTCCCAGGCCCTAAAAGGTTCTTCGTATGATGTTTACGCCAAACTGGAAAGCAGCCAACAAGACAACTATGATGTGTTGAAGAAAGCGTTACTGGAGCGCTTCGAAATGAATGCTCGCAAATTTTTGCAACTGTTTCGCAACAGCAGGAAGGAGAGCTCTGAAACTTTTCACCAGTTCTCATCTCGTCTAAAGGGATATCTAACAAAGTGCCTTGAGCTTTCGCAGCTCCCCTCTACCTATGAAGGTCTGGAGGAATTTGTTTTAACAGAACAAATAAAGAACACATTGTCTGCAGATACCCGGAGCTTTCTAGCTGAGCAGGGGGCAGAAAAACTTGAAGACATCTTACAGAAGTCTGAGCGTTATCAAAATGCGCTGGCTGGACTACCGGCCACAAAACGGAAACCGACAGAGGAGCATTTTCGAAAAAATAATCTAGAGCAATCTTCTCAGGCTTCCAACTCGAATAACCACAGAGAAACTGGACCTCAAAACCCCCCTCCTGAAAAATCAAAGTTCTACAAGAACAAGTACCCCAACCACCCCAAACAGTCTGATCAACCCGACCGCCCTACATGGCAGCGCAGCCAGAAAGGATAAGGTGGCAAAGGGAAAACCCCTGAGCACGGGACTAAGGATCAGAACAAGCATACCGAGCCGAAGCGCATCGGATGCTTACAAACAACAGACTCGCAGGAAAGAATTATTGTCAGTGATTCTCAACCTGAGGGAGAGAGACCCTCTACGCGAGGTACGGTTGTTTTAAACGGCACTTCAACGTATTGTTTGTTTGACACGGGGCTTTCTTTTGATTGCATTGTTGCCAGGCACCTGGTCAAACCCGGTCAAGAGACAGAAGAAACCGTTAAACTGTGTGGAGTTCTTAGGAGTGATGCACCAACAACGCTTCCCATCGCATTGGTGGAGATACACTCTGACTTTTTTCAGAGGGGTGATCAAAGCGGCTGTTATGGACGACCCCATCTACCCAGTCATACTCGGCTGTAGATATGTGTTTATTGGGAAACCGGAAGAACCAATAGTGGCAACAGTAACTACAAGAGGGCAAGCCAAGAAGGAACGGGAGCCTGCGCCAAATTTGTTACCCATGGAACTTAAAGAGGCGCAACAAAAGGACCCTACTTTGGAACCCTGCTTTAGGAAACTGCCCATGGCCAAAGACCCTAGACAACACGGGGACATCTTTTCTAAGGATGGCGTGCTTTATCGGAGAACGGGCAAGCCTGAACAAGGCTCTAATCAGCTCCTAGTACCGAAAAAGTACAGAAGCCAAATCCTAGAAATGGGGCACTCTCTTCCCTTCAGCGGACATATGGGACAGAACGCCACAAACCAACGGATAACCACTCATTATTGGTGCCAGGAGTAAATACTGATATTATCAGATATGTCAAATCCTGTGCCCAGTGCCAACGTGTGCCACCCAAGCAACGGGCACCCCCAGTCTCTTTGGGTGAAATGCCAATAGTGGGAACACCATTCGAACGGGTTGTGATTGACATTTTAGGGCCTTTCGAAAGGACTAAAAGAAGGAACAGGTTTATCCTAACCTTAGTCGATACATGCACTTTATGGGCAGAAGCTATCCCGCTAACATGCGCAGAGGCCAAGCAGGTCGCAGAAGCCCTCGTGCAGATTTTCACTCGGTTGGGATTCCCTCAAAAAGTGTTGACGGATAACGGATCCCCATACCGAAACCTGTTGATGGATGAGATCGTTAAGATCTTGAGGACCAAACACATCTACACAAAGCCTTATACTCCGGCCGGAAATGGGCTCGTGGAACGTGCTAATGGAAACCTCAACATGATGCTAAGTAAACTGGCACAAGTGAAACCTGAAGATTGGGATCTTTGTATTCCTGCAGCTTTATTTGGCTACAGAGAATCTCCTCATACTTCAACAGGATTTCCGCCAGCTACGCTTTTAT
Organism: Oreohelix idahoensis; assembly: GCA_024509875.1. NCBI lineage: Eukaryota > Metazoa > Mollusca > Gastropoda > Stylommatophora > Oreohelicidae > Oreohelix > Oreohelix idahoensis. The sequence goes on from JAMPIV010019125.1 coordinate 377,159, forward strand.
TCGGCAGACCCATTAAGGGGTCACTTGAAGCCTTACTTCAGTCTCTGACAGACGAGAAGGCGGATGAGACAGTTGTCTCAGCAAGTAAATACGTATCGGATTTAAAGGAAAGGTTGAAACTAGGATGGGACTGTGACAGTACGGACTGTTACGTCGGATTAACACTAAGGTGCTGCCACTTAATTATAGTTAGGGTAAGAATACTTAGCAAGATTAAACACTAAGTATTTGAGCGTGTCTAGTTAGTGTAATAGCACTAGTCACAAATCCTATGAGTGATTAAATTAAAGTGTTCAGGAATGACGTCATCGAACTTGGGGTAGAATTGCTCAGTAGCTAGGACGGAAGTGATGGTTTGAGAGAAGAGAGTTAAGTGAGTTGGTTTTAGGCACGAGACGAGCGAGGCAGTGATTTTGGGGTTTGGACCATCTTGTAAGTTCGATGGCTGTGTGTTATTTCTTGGGATGACTGGTTTGTATACCACAGAAGCACATGTATTTATGAACTATTAGGAAGTTGTCAGAGGTTACAGACACTTAATAAAGGTGTTCATCCATATTTAATCCAGCTTGAACTTATTTCCTGAACGTCAGTAGGAAGTGTCGTTTGTTTACATAAGGTAATTGAGAAAAGAATGTTACCATATTTTCGACGATCATCCAGCCTAAAACATAAACACAGTTACGAGTCTCCAAAAGAATCACCTGGGTTATGTTCCAATTCCTTTTCTGTAATCACCACCTCTGGCAGTCGCCAGTAAAACAACAGATGAACATTGATAAAAGATTCCACCCATTTCTCACCCTGTCACACTAGACTTGATTTGTCACCGTGACCAAGCCCGGTCACATCTAACTTGATTTAGTGCCGTTCCCGTCCACTCCCCCGGCCACATAACTTGATTTGGTGCCCGTGACCAGCTCGTAACTGTTTTTTTTATGATGGATTCACCCATTCAACAGCTAGAGCATCAAGTATTTTTGTTGCAAAAGAAAAACCATCTGCTTCAACAACAATTGTCACAGCAACAAACAGCTGCTGGAAGGGCACACTGGAACAGTCTCAATAAAAGACACTGTCGCATTACAGTGAGAAACGTTATCAATGTAATCAAACAAGGAAAGATATTTGAAATAAATAATGTTACGAGTGACAAACAAAGATGTTTGATAACGACAGAAAATGGACTAAGAGCATATATAAAGCCAGTAACACAGTGGAGAAAAACCTTTAGCAGACGTTATCATTCCTGTTCCACAGCTGAGGTTCATATCCCTCCACCTGAGCTGTACTCACGTATCCTCTCCTGTGATGCTCGCTTGGCTGAGTTACCCTCCGTTACTCCAGGCCCCTCTCATGCTTCGCCTCTGCATGATATTATTGTACCTCCTATTACTGCCGCAACTCCTGTCCATACCTCCCTTCCTCCCCCTGTTCACCTCTCTTCTGACCCCGCTTTTCCTCCCTCTGTTCACCTCTCTTCAGACCCCACTTTTCCTCCCTCTGTTCACCTCCCTTCAGACCCCGCTTTTCCTCCCTCTGTTCATCTCTCTTCTGACCCCGCTTTTCCTCCCCCTGGTTATTTTCCTCCACCTGCCTCCGACCTTGATACAGAACCTGAGTCTGACTTTCCAGATTTTGAACCTTCTCTTCCTCCTTATGGTTATTTTCCTTCTCCTCCCTCCGACCTTGATACAGAACATGAGTCTGACTCTTCGGATGTTGAATCTTCTCTTTCTCCTTATGGTTATTTTCCTCCGCCTCCCTCCGACCTTGATACAGAACATGAGACTGACTCTTCAGATGTTGAACCTTCTCTTTCTCCTTATGGTTATTTTCCTCCGCTTCCCTCCGACCTTGATACAGAACATGAGCCTGACTCTCTAGATGTTGAACCTTCTCTTCCTCCTTATGGTTATTTTCCTCCACCTCCCTCCGGTTATTTTTCTCCCCCTTCCTCTGATCCTGACTCTTCCCCCGATTATTCTTCTTTTGATATTGGACCTGATGTTCCTCTTCCCTCAGCTCGTTTTCTCTTTAGACGTCGTCATCCAAAATTCATTTACGATTCTGTTCCCTTTCCTAAGCCCCTTCACCAGCGGGCCGCCCATGTACGAACCCGTTTTCGTCACTCCCGTGGTTCTGTTCATTCTCCTTACCGTAGTCCCTCTCCTCCGCCTCTCCCTCCCCCTGTCACACCTCCGTCCCGTAGATTGCGTGTTCCCCTCCGTTATCCTCATACCAGTCCGCAGCCTCCACCCCGACCTTACCGTTGTTTTCGTCCACTCCCGTAGTCCATGCCATTGTTCCTACATCCCAACCTACACAGTACGATCCTCGACTGTTATTGTAAGCCATTGAAAGATTGGAAACAATGAACATTTTTGCAAAGATGTTTACAAATTGAACTGCACTTACCTCCAGATGCCGTCTCCGGTCAGGTTGACATTTCCTGCCCTGCTATTATTTTTAGCATGAAGTCGACCCTGCTTCTCGTGTCTTCCGATGCAGGTCTCCTACACAATACCCTCCTGCTGAATTGCTTGATCCTGATGCTACCGTGAAGACCAATCTTTACGCATCCTTGAACATCTGGGTTACACACTTTACGCACATTTCCAGTTCAGATAGGAAAGTCCAACAGCCGTTATTTATGGAGAGCTGTTACATTTTCGTCCGCAAGAAAGACATTGCCGAATCTGCCAGTACATAAACATTTCCCTTACGACATCCTTTCGACCACTGCTGATGGAGATCCACCAACTCAGACGATCTCTGCAGTCCTGATATATTGTAGTTGATGTAGTTCCCTTTTACACGCGTTAGCGTCATTATGTCACATTATTTTTGACTGATGTAATAATTGACAATCTTGTATGCCCCTATGATTTTTTTTTTGTTATTTTTGTGTGTGTTTTTTTTTTTTGCCATGTTTTTTTGATGTAAGATTTTGCCCATATTTTTTGGGTGTTTACATTGTTCTGTTGTACCAAATAAAAGTGATTAACTAATGTACATCCTCGCCCGCCACTAATGTTGGCATCATTCACGATTTATTATGATGATGACACCATATTGCATTATTCATTCATTCATTCATAACCCTCCACTCCCAAAGGAGCATAGGCCTTCAACAAACACATGCCAAGTCCTCCTGTCCCGTGCCATCATCTCAAGTTCTTTCCATGTTCTCCTCATCATTTTCACCTCTGTTTCCAACTCTCTTCTCCATGTACTTCTTGGTCTTCCTCTGCCTCTCTTGCCCTGGGGGTTCCAGAACAAGGACTGCCTTGTAATGCCATCAACAGGCCTCCCCAGTGTGTGTCCTATCCATCGCCATCGTCTTCTTCTCATCTCTTGTTCCACCGGCACCTGTCTAGCTCTTGTCATCAGCTCCACGTTGGTAACCCTGTCATACCATTTTAATCTCTCTATTCTACGCAAGCACCCATTTATGAAAGTCTGTAGCTTTTTGGTTGTTGTCTTTGTTGTTCTCCATGTCTCCGAGCCACACAACAGGACTGACTTCACATTTGAGTTGAAGATTCTTATTTTCGTGTTGGATCCGATTTCTCTTGATCTCCATATATTTCCCAATGCAATGAAAGCTCCTCTTGCCCCTTGTATTCCTATTTTGATATCGCTGTCTGTCCCTCCAACTTTGTCTATATTGCTGCCAAGATATGTGTATGATTCTACATCTTGAATTGGTGTTTCCTCAAGTTCAACCCTGTTATCATTACCTGCATTTATTCTCATTATTTTTGTCTTTTCCCTGTGTATTTTCAGACCCAATTGCTGTGACCTCTCCTCGAGTGTTTTCAATTTGTCCTGCATCTGATTACGGTTATGGGACAGAAGAGCCAAGTCATCAGCAAAATCCAGATCATCCAACTGCTTAGTCAGAGTCCACTGGATTCCATTTCTGTTGTGTGTTGTCGATGATCTCATAACCCAATCTATTGCCAGCAAGAAAAGAAATGGAGACAAGAGGCATCCCTGTCGCACTCCTGTTCTTATCCCAAACGGTTCTGTTAGCTGTCCTTCGTGAAGAATTATGATTGTTTGAATTTTCGGTTATTGTTACACCGACACTCATTCATGTGATTTAACTATTTGCCCATTTATGTATTCTATACCATTGTCCGTTGATTACCATGTTTCCATTCCATTCATTGTTTCCGGTTATTGTTTATACCGGCGTAGTCATATTTTTTATTATGAGACTTACCCATTTTGCCCATACTTTGCCACCAAGTTTTGTGGTTCTATGTCCATTTGTTCCATTCATATTTTTTTTTCATCACCCACTTCAGTGAAGTGTAGGGTGACAGCCTTTTTATGTGCACCCGCCATATTTTTTTTTTTGCCAGTTTTTTTTTCCTTGCGACGTTAACTCGCTTGTCATGTTATTTTATGTTTTATGATTCGCACAAGTGTGATAGATATTGATGACTATAAACCCGTAAAGCGTTTTGTTAGTTCGTTAATGAATGTTAGTTACTGTTCTATTTTGCCCATATAATTTTTTGCCACTTATTAGTACTATTTGTAGCTACCATAACCTCCATAGTTTGTTTGTTTTTTTTTTTCCATGTGTCCCTCGTTTATGTTATGTCCATCAGTCCCTACCCCTGCATGATCAATTTTTTTTGGTGAACTGTTAATGGTGTTATTTCATCCATCCCTCCCATTTTTGATTATTGTATGCCTTCAGACATGATTTCTGGTGGGATACATGTACCCCATTATTTTTTTTTAGAGTTAGTAATTTTTTTTAGGGAATAAAATGTCTCCCTACGGGATACACTTTAGTGGCACCGGGCGTATGTGACAGTACGGACTGTTACGTCGAATTAACACTAAGGTGCTGCCACTTAATTATAGTTAGGGTAAGAATACTTAGCAAGATTAAACACTAAGTATTTGAGCGTGTCTAGTTAGTGTAATAGCACTAGTCACAAATCCTATGAGTGATTAAATTAAAGTGTTCAGGAATGACGTCATCGAACTTGGGGTAGAATTGCTCAGTAGCTAGGACGGAAGTGATGGTTTGAGAGAAGAGAGTTAAGTGAGTTGGTTTTAGGCACGAGACGAGCGAGGCAGTGATTTTGGGGTTTGGACCATCTTGTAAGTTCGATGGCTGTGTGTTATTTCTTGAGATGACTGGTTTGTATACCACAGAAGCACATGTATTTATGAACTATTATGAAGTTGTCAGAGGTTACAGACACTTACTAAAGGTGTTCATCCATATTTAATCCAGCTTGAACTTATTTCCTGAACGTCAGTAGGAAGTGTCGTTTGTTTACATAAGGTAATTGAGAAAAGAATGTTACCATATTTTCGACGATCATCCAGCCTAAAACATAAACACAGTTACGAGTCTCCAAAAGAATCATCTGGGTTATGTTCCAATTCCTATTCTGTAATCACCACCTCTGGCAGTCGCCAGTAAAACAACAGATGAACATTGATAAAAGATTCCACCCATTTCTCACCCTGTCACACTAGACTTGATTTGTCACCGTGACCAAGCCCGGTCACATCTAACTTGATTTAGTGCCGTTCCCGTCCACTCCCCCGGCCACAGGACCTAGCAACGACCAACTTTAAGCGAGCACGCACAAAGCACGCTAACCGATACAGGAAAGTCGCGAAAGAGAGAGAATTGGAAGCAGGAGAGAAAGTTTTGGTGTTACTCCCTACCGAGAACAACCAACTGAAGATCGGATGGCAAGGGCCGTTTACCGTCCTGAAAAAGATTTCTAAGGCTAACTACCAGATATCTATTCAGGGAAAGGAAAAGGTTTTCCATTTAAATCTCTTAAAGAGATACTTGGAAAGACCTGTGCCGACCTCCGACCATCTCCTGACGATCGCCAAAACTGACGAAGATGACGATAGTGGCAGGGAAACTCCACTGCACACACAGGGAATCTTTGAAAAATGTCAGAAGCGGCGACGCTCTTTCAAGCGCGCATGGGAGACATTCCAGAGGAAGGAAACTTGGGAGCAGACTTCATGAGTAGGAATTGGAGAGAGATGGAGGAGGGAAGATGAGAATGAAGAAGACAGACACCCCGAAGCTACGGTTATAGGAAATTTAATTCCATAACGTAGACATGGAGTGCTTCCATATCTTAAAGGGGGGACGTCCTGTCACGTAGGTCTTATGATCATTAAATTTCCTAGATCTTCTTCCTATTCTCTCACCCGGATCCTTTTAATTTATTATCTGTCTTTAATTTTTTCCGGAATTTTCGCATCATTCGTTTGCGAAATATATTTCCTTCCTAATTCTCAAACTTTATCTGTTTCTTTTCTCAAAACGGAGAATCGCACTAATGATTCTATTACATAGATGTCAGTCAGACGAGAAGTGTTATAATGCATTCCGTCAGACCGGAGAGCCGACAGCTGTCTGCAGTTTCCCCGGGGACAGTGGTTTCTTCGGCTGAGTTCTGGGCCTGTAGTGTGAAAATTCACTCCGCGGGACATGGCACTGAATGTGACAAATTTATTGAACGTGAAGAAAAAAGATTAGAAAAAGAGGCTGAAAGAAGGTTAGAGGCTGAAAAAGAGGCTAGGGCATTGGAGGCTGAGGCTAAGAAGTTACAATTGGAGGCAGAAGAACGGAGACAGGCTGCAGAAAGGGAAGACAAGCGATTGGCTGCAGAGAGGGAAGCAGAAGATAAGAGATTACAAAGGGAGCACGAGTTACGACTAAGGGAGTTGGAATTTCAAGGCCATGCTCCTGAAAATGGTGCCAGTCCCTTTACCTCTGATGCCACTGCTAGTCAGGGAGCCTCAACCTCAGCTATGAACTTTCATTTAGATCATTTTGTTGAGAAAGAAGATGATATCGAGAGCTATCTAAATAGATATGAACTATTAGCTACCACGTATGGGTTAGAGAGAGAAAGGTGGAGCTTAAAGTTATCTCAAGGGCTTCGTGGTGCAGCTTATGAAGTTTTCGCCAAAATGAGCAGAGGTGATCAAGAAAATTATGACATGCTAAAGCAGGCTCTTTTGTTAAGATATGAAAAGAATGGTGAATTTTATAGAAAAAAATTTAGGAATGCTAAACTACTGTCAGGTGAAACCTATCACCAGTTCTCTGCACGGTTAGAGACATACTTGGAGAAATGGACTTCTCTGGGGAAAACCCAAGATCTTAAGGAAATGATCCTTATAGAACAACTAAGAGAGTCCATGGCTCCAGACCTGAGAAAGTTTCTCATGGAACAAGGTGCAGAGAGACTGGGTGAGTTACTGAATGTCGCTGAAAGGTATCAAGCAGCTCAGGCAGAGGTAACAGGTAATAAGAAGAGGCAGGTAGACAATTATCAGGCACCACAAAACTTTAATGAATTTGATCACAGAGATCAAAACAAAGGTAAGCATCAGTTTGATAGGCCACGAAATTACTATAAAAATAAAACCCCACAATTCAATGAAAGGAAATATGATAACAGGAAACCCTTCAGACAGGAAGGAAAATATTGTCAAATATGCAGGATGCATAATCATAATACTAGTGAATGTGGTAGGAAAGTTCCTCCATATCACGCGGCATGCATGATAACAGTGGACAAGGAGAAGAAGAAACTGACAGAGAATCATATAAATCTTCAACATCCCCCCATCTGTGAAGAAGTGACATGTAATGGTGCCAAGGTTAGGTGCCTTTACGATTCAGGTTTAGAATATGACTCAGTTGTGAGTGCAACCCTAGTGCACCCTGAACAGTATACCACAGAGAAAGTGGAGATACAAGGGGCCGTAAAGGGAATATCCACCATGACACTTCCCGTAGCCGAGATCAATGTAGAGACGAGGTACGTGGAAGGAGTGAATAGAGCAGCCGTGTGTGACGACCCTAATTACCCGCTGGTGTTAGGAAGCAAATATGTTTTTCTAGGAAGCCCTGTAAAACCTGTGGTAATGGCCACGCTTCAGTTCAGGTCGGCCCCTAGTAGAACGGAGGAGGAACCACCACTAGTTTATTCTCATAAGCAGATGAGAAAGGCCCAGGCAAAAGATAAAACATTTAAACCTTGCTTTGGTAAATTGCCAACAAGCCATGCACACCCTAAGAAAGGACAATTTTATTTGAAGGAAGGACTGCTCTTCAGGAAAGCTAGAGCAGGATCCAAAGAACAGGGACAATTGGTATTACCAACCCCCTACAGGGAAAAAGTGATGGCACAAGCTCATGTTGTACCAGACGGTGGACACCAGAGAAATGGGACCACCCGTCAAAGGATATCGGAAAAATTCTACTGGCCCCAAGTAGCTGCTGATATTGCACAATTTGTGGGGCCTGTGAACAATGTAGCAAGGTACAGTCCCCAAGTTGGGAAATCATAATCAGATGCCAGCCAAGCATTCTGAAACATATGGGCCTAACAATAACAAGGAAAATAACAATAATAAGGTTGACATAGAGGATAGGTATCCACCTTCCCCCCAACAGTGTTCACCAAAAATATTTAGATTCGCAACTCTGAGAAGGGCATCCAGAGAAAATAGAAACTCAGACCAGTCAACCCAGGAACAGTTTGAAGCCGCATTTAGGGAGCTGGCTGACATTGACATTGAAGATGATCCGCCTAAGTTAAAACCGAAACAAATTGTTAACATAAGAACAGTGGGCAGTGGACGAGTGAGCAATTGGGAAAATGCTCACAGCGCTTCACACTATGGCTATTAACTTAGCATTAAAAGGGCACTGGTGACATTGGTAGTCACCCGACCCTACACCGTCCAAGGGAAAGTATTGTTCGGACCCTGGATGGAGATAACCCACACATCTTATAGCAATTCATTCATTCATAACCCTCCACTCCCAAAGGAGCATAGGCCTTCAACAAACACATGCCAAGTCCTCCTGTCACGTGCCATCATCTCAAGTTCTTTCCATGTTCTCCTCATCATTTTCACCTCTGTTTCCAACTCTCTTCTCCATGTACTTCTTGGTCTTCATCTGCCTCTCTTGCCCTGGGGGTTCCAGAACAAGGACTGCCTTGTAATGCTATCAACAGGTTTCCTCAGTGTGTGTCCTATCCATCGCCATCGTCTTCTTCTCATCTCTTGTTCCACTGGCACTTGTCCAGTTCTTATCATCAGTTCCACATTGGTAACCTTGTCATACCATTTTAATCCCTCTATTCTACGCAAGCACCCATTTATGAAAGTCTGTAGCTTTTTGGTTGTTGTCTTTGTTGTTCTCCATGTCTCCGAGCCATACAATAGGACTGACTTCACATTTGAGTTGAAGATTCTTATTTTCGTGTTGGATCCTATTTCTCTTGATCTCCATATATTTCCCAATGCAATGAAAGCTCCTCTTGCTTTTTGTATTCTTATTTTGATATCGCTGTCTGTCCCTCCAACTTTGTCTATATTACTGCCAAGATATGTGTATGATTCTACATCTTGTATTGGCGTTTCTTCAAGTTCAACCCTGTTTTCATTACCTGCATTTATTCTCATTATTTTTGTCTTTTCCCTGTGTATTTTCAGACCCAATTGCTGTGACCTCTCATTGAGTGTTTTCAATTTGTCCTGCATCTGATTACGGTTATGGGACAGGAGAGCCAAATCATCAGCAAAATCCAGATCATCCAACTGCTTAGTCAGAGTCCACTGGATTCCATTTCTGTTGTGTGTTGTCGATGATCTCATAACCCAATCTATTGCCAGCAAGAAAAGAAATGGAGACAAGAGGCATCCCTGTCGCACTCCTGTTCTTATCCCAAATGGTTCTGTAAGCTGTCCTTCATGAAGAACTCTGCACGTCATGTCTTCATAGGTTTTCTTTATTAAATTAATGATTTTCAGGGGAACTCCATAATGCCTCATCAATTTCCAAAGTGATTCTCTGTCCACACTGTCAAATGCTTTTTCGTAGTCCACAAATCCGATGTATAGTGGTGAATTCCATTCCAGACTTTGTTCAACTATTATTCTCAAAGTGGCTATCTGGTCTGTACATGATCTGTTTTGTCGAAAACCTGCTTGTTCATCTCTCAATTTCTTGTCTATGGACTCCTTTAATCTCTCAAGGATAATCCTGTTCAATACCTTTCCTGGCACTGATAGTAACATTATTCCTCTATAATTTGTGCACTCTTGTAGATTTCCCTTCTTAGGCAACTTAACCAGATATCCTTCCTTCCATTCTGCTGGTATCTCTTCTTTTTCCCAGACTTTACCAAGTAATTTATATAACATCTCTGTAGCCGTGTCGATATCTGCTTTGATGGCCTCTGCTGGAATGCTATCAGGTCCAGACGCTTTTCCATCTCTTAGAAGCTTTATGGCTTTCTTTATTTCTTCCTTCGTTGGTCTTTCACCGTTAATTTGTAGCTCTTCTTCTGCTGGCTGGATGTCCGGCGGGTTTTGTGGAGCTGGTCTATTGAGAAGGTCCCCAAAATATTCTGTCCACCTCTTCATTTGCTCTTGTGTTTAACTCTGCTTTCTTGTTTTTTCTATCTTTTATCTTATTGATGGTTTCTGTTGTTATCCATGCTTTTTGTTGTCTTTCCCTTTTCCCCAGTATTTCTTCACATGTCTCATTCCATACAGTTTTGACCTGCTGCCAATAGTCTTCTGTATTCTCTACATCTTCCAACTGTTGGAGCACTTGGAATTTGTTGGATACTGTGACCGCAAATTTGTCTCTTGTTTCTTGATTTCTTAGCTGTCCTACATTAAACTGTTGTCTATAATTTTGCATTGTTGCATATCTCTTGAGTTTCATTTTTACTTTGGCTATCAGAAGATGGTGATCTGATGCCACATCTGCTCCTCTATATACCTTTACATCCTGCAATGATGATCTAAACTTCTTCTTTATGCATATATGATCGATCTGATTTTCTGTTCTATGGTCTGGTGATATCCATGTTGCCTTGTGTATTCTCTTATGTGGAAACATGCTTCCTCCTATAGCCAGTTGATTTGAAGCACAGAAGTTTGCGAATAGTTCTCCATTTTCATTCATTACTCCTAGCCCATGTTTTCCCATGACTTCTTCGAATCCAGTATTGACTGTACCTATCTTTGCATTCATGTCACCCATCAAAATTGTGATGTCTCTTCTTTTTACTTTATCCATAATTTCCTGTAGTTTAGTATAAAATGCTTCTTTCACAGACTCTTCTTTGTCATTAGTTGGTGCATAACATTGGATGACATTGACATGAATTTTCTTTTTAGCTGTTTTGAAAATAGCTGTTATTATTCTGGATCCCACAGCTTCCCATTCAATGAGTGCTTTCTGTGCTTCTTTAGATAACATAAGAGCTACCCCTTCACTGTGGTGTGAACTTTCGTCTTCGTGTCCTGAGGACAGCACCAATTCACCTGTGATGAGTTTCTTCCTGTCTACCCCCTTCCACTTTTTTTCACACATTCCCAGAACCTCGATTTTGTATTCCCTCATTTCTGCTGCTACTTGTGCCACTTTCCCTTGTTCGTTCAATGTCCGAACATTCCAGGTGCCAAATCTGGAAGTTCTCCTAGAAGAAAGAAGGTTAGTCAGCAACACAGACTCCTTTCGGCTTTCTCTGTGTTGCATCATACGCCTCCCCGCGAGAGGACCTTCCCCTGTCTTGGATGGCTGTGTTTTATTTTCTTTATTTGACTTGTCCATATTTGTTGAAGTTTTTTGTGGTTTAAATTTTTTTTAACAGGATGGGGTAACCGGCCCCATGCCCAACCCTCCTTAGTCGCCTTCTACGACATGCTTGGCAGGGGACAGTGTTACTATTCTTTGCTCCCCTTTCGGGCCCCGGTAACACACGGGTGATCTTATAGCAATGCTAAGGGCGAATTGATTTCTGATGCAGAAACTCATTTCCCCGCATATTATCTTAATTCACCAGATTGTCGGTAGGCGGAACTATAGTTGGTGAATATGGCCTCCATTTGAGTGGCACATTATAGAACATTATAAATATATTATTAGAAGGGTGTTTCCACATTCAATCACGCCTGAGATCAGACAAATTGTTGGCTGTGAACATTTCGGAGGAGCAGAGTGTCTCCATTGTTGCCTTTTTGAATTGAGGATAGTCCGAGTGTTTATTAAGGCTGATCAGGAAATTATTGGATCCCCTACACAACTCAGATATCATCATATAGATTAACTCCTCATAACGTACAATTTGAGGAACATCTAATATTCTCGGGACATGTCGTTGAACAGACCCAGAGAAGAAAAATTGTGAATATTGATTGCTTAGCAGCATTAAGACAAGCAGTAACACTTGCCGCTGTTCAGTAATATAACTGAAATGGATTCTTGGATTGCAGAGGTCTGAGGCAACCTTCGTCAGTAGTGCTTACTTTGAATTGACCCACCTGCATTAATCCATGATCAAAATAAAATCACAGAAACGTTGATGCAGATTTTCTAAGCAGCCATCCGTGCGATGAAAATCAAAGAAATCACCAGGCATAGACCAAAATTTCTCTATGTGTATATAGAATTATAGACTGACGTATAACGTCTGTTTTAAGTGGGGAGAATTTGTCGTGAAATTCTAAATCCACATATCTAAATTAAAAAAGTAAATGTAAAGCCTAACGAATTAATTCAATAAAAGGAAAGAAGAATGGTAAAAGACCAGTGCTGTCACAATGGCGTACAAAAATCCCCCTTTTTCTACTTCGTCTACATAACTGAAACGCTTCCAAGTTTGATAGTAAAGCCTAGAGCAGCATACACGCGTTTCAAAAAAATAAAACCGGTACTGTGTTTCTTAGAAAACCTTGAGATAGGCACACTGCGTAATGACCTAGATTAATATTCCATTCATGTCATTTTATGCACTAAGTAAAAGAAAAGACAGACGAGCTTAGAAAAGAGAGAGAGAGAGAGAGAGAGAGAGAGAGAGAGAGAGAGAGAGAGAGAGAGAGAGAGAGGAGGAACGCATTCAATACTAACACGCCATCTCGCGATATACAATTAATGCCACCCCCAACGCGAAAGGCATGAAGCACTAACTTTTTTTCAAATAGACAGTGATAAAAAACACTACCAATACACGGTTAGGTTTTAAAAAACATGTTTAATGCTTATTAGGAAACATGACATTATACCGTTTTACGTCTGAAATCCTGACAGTACAGATGACACCCCATCGTATCGAAGTGAACAGGAGGTAAAAGAAAATACATATTTTGAACGCAGCCACTTAGCCCCATAAAATTTATATATTTGGGTTCCTTAGGACGTGCTGACAAAGAATATGTTAAGTGTTACGCAAATAGTCTAGGAATTAACAAATTATAGCCAAAATAAAATAGTGAGGTTGTCTGACAGCACCAAATCATAATTGCTCAGTGGCATGTTTTGAAACCACTATTTTACGGGAAATAGGCCAAAAAGTTTGTGGTAAAGTGGGATGATATAAATATTTATAGGGACTTAGTGTACTGACTGAGATCAGCTGTGAAGGTATCTGTATCTAATATGTGTAGTGTTTTACAGATAACCTTACTTACTGCCACATATTTATATCTCAGTCAGAATTATTCTGGAATATTGTGTTGGCAACGTTATATGTCTAGGGTTATGCAAATGATGAAGTGTAAGTCACCACAACAACAACAGATAAACAATTTAATTATTCCACCACACTTGACAATACTGTGACACTCACAAACAGTCAACACTCTAGAAGACTATCTTAAAAGATTCAATGATAAATTTCAGATATGTACATATGTATTGATTTTCTCTACAATAGTGATCCTGATTCAACTACACAGTGAACCAGGCAATATAATAACATGTAATTTCAAATATTATGTACACATATATAAATGTGGTCTTTGCATTGACATACAATATTAGTATTCTATGTGTGTGAGTTGTGATGTGGTAATATGAGGTAATACTGGTTTTGTTCTTCAAGATAGATTCTTATTAGACATCATGACTGCATGTGCTTGTGTATGTTGGAACTAGTATTGGAGATGGTCTCAGTTCCGAACATTAAAACAATTAATTGCCCCTCTTTAATTAAGTTAGTGTCATTTACGAGGGGTACATAGTGTTGAGCTCTTTTGGCCACAGTGGGCTTAACTTTCGTGATGGCGGCAGGCAAGGACTCCTCTGCTCGACTATTCACTGTTTCTGAAGACACCTCACTGGTTACTATAGGGACCCAAGAGTATGCTGTCAGCCTCTGGATTCAGCAAACGCTCAGACCAGGTGCGGCTTCAATACTAGGACCACAGTCCCTGAAACAAGAAGGATGTACCTCCTACTTCAGAACTAATTTATACTATCTGGCTAGACTGAGCACAATACATCACAAACACAGAGTTCAGAGCTTTATTTTTACTGCTATCTTCTTCTGAAGCAGTTTACTCCAGTATTAACCTCCTTAATGGTTACTACGCCTCTGCACTTTCAGCTATAAGTCCTTCCATATCATAAGGTAGGTGTCAGTGTACTATCTGGTAATTCCATGTAGTGTTACTTTTCTCCGACACCTTCTGTTCAGGTTGGAGCACTATATATATTATAGGCCTTGCCTCTTGTTCGCTACTGAACTGCACATATATACAGACATAAATTATCAATGTACATTCAATTTTCATTAAAAAGAGATCAAATATTTCAGCCTACCACAATTCATGGAAATAAACACAGATACGTTGACTAGCAATGAATTCTGGCACAAATACTGGCACAAATTCCCATCTGCTTATGTTCCAGGCTTTTATTTAGCAAAAATATGAGCTGGCTTCAACGCACTGTTGCTTTATCAAGCTTATTTGAACTAGTGGTCTATTTCCGTACAATGGTGGTTTAAAATTCTTTCACTGAGCGATTCTGATGTTTTGGGGCTGTCTGACACCCTCACTATTTTCTTTTGCCTATAATTTATTAATTCCTGGACTATTTGCGTAACACTTAACATATTCTTTGTTAGCAAGTCTTAAGGAATCCAAATATATAAGTTTAATGGAGCTAAGTGGCTGCGTTCAAAATATGTATTTTCTAGGATAGTCGTGTAGTTGTTTTTTTTATTTTTTATGTTAGAACCGCCACCTGTCCTGCTGTACTGTCAGACTAATGTCAGGATTTCGGACATAAAACAGTAGAATGTCAGGTTTCCCCAATAAGCGTTTTTCAGGTTTTAAAACCTAACTCTGGGAAGGGTAGTGTTTTTTATCACTGTCCGTCTGAAATAAAGTTAGTGCATGTGGCCTTACACGCGTGTTAGGGGTGGCATTAATATAGCGAGACGCGTGTTTAGTGTTGCTTGTGTTGCTGCCTTCAGCCCTCCCTTCTTTCTATCTGAGTCCATCTGTTCGTTCGTTTTGGTAACGTAGTATAATTAATGTTAGGATTAATTTAGGTCATTACGCAGTGTGCCTCTCAATGTTTTTCTTAGAAATGCAATACCCGTTTTAATGTGTTGTGGAAACGCTTGTATTTATGCAGTGGCTTATATTTAACGTGGAAACGTTACAATTTGCAGACGAAGCATAAAACAAAGGGGATTTCGAGTACTGTCATTGTGACAGCACTGTTCTTTACCATTCTTCTTCCTTTTATTGAATTAAAAAAAAAAATTTGTTAGGCTTTACATTTACTTTTAATTTATATATGTGGATTAGAATTTCTCACGACAAATCCTCCCCTCTTAAAACAGACGTTATATGTCAGTCTATAATTCTATATACACATAGAGAAATTTATTATTATTTCTGGGGCTTACGGTGATTCTCATCACACGGATGGCGGCTTAAAAAATCCGCTCCAGATTTGTTTTTCCACTTATATACTCTATGCAAAACTCATAGGGCTGGATCAATAAAGACCAACGGAGTAAACGAGAGTTCTCATGCCTAGCCTGTGCCAGAAACGACAAAGGTTTGTGATCCGTTTGCAACTTAAATGCCTTCCCATACAGATAAATATTGAATTTCTTTATCGCCCATATTACTGCAAGACATTCTTTTTCGCTAGTTGAGTAGTTGGTTTCAGCTTTATTCAACTTTCTGCTAGCATATGCCACTGGGCTTAGTTCCCCATCCAATGCATCTGATTTCTGTAGCAGAGTTGCACCTAACCCAATATTACTGGCATCAGTCCTTACTACAAATTCCTGACTTAAGTCAGGTAGTTTCAAAATAGGTTTACTTGTGAGCTTTTCCTTCAATTCTTGGTAAGCCATTTCACATTGTGGTGTCCATGTAATTCGATCTGGGTGTCCTTTACGTGTCAACTCCGTTAACGGTGCACATATGGAATTAAAGTTTTTGATATACTTTTGGTAGAAACCACATAATGAGACAAAGGATCTCACGTCTTTCTTGGTTTGTGGCCTCGGGGCTTTCTTTAGTTTCTCTAAATTTTTTTGGGTCAGGGGTCATGTTTCCCTGATAAACTGTGTGTCCCAAAAATTCAAATTCTTTACATCCAACGCAACATTTGGTTGGTCAGGCTGTTAAATTCGCTTCCCTAAGTCGATTAAACAGCATGTTCAGAGAGTCAATGTGTTCCTCAAATGTTTCTGTTGCTATAAGGATATCATCCATGAAATTTGTAATGCATGGGTTATTCAGAGGGTCCAATAATTTTCTCATCATTCTAGAGAATACACTAGGTGCATTCTTCAATCCAAATGGCAATCTGTTAAACTCATAGTGTCCTTCTGAGGTACTAAAAGCTAGATATGGTCTAACCTCAGGCTTTACTGGAATTTGATAGTATCCTTTACTCAAATCCACCTTTGAGAAATACTTAGCTTTATTTAGTCTGGCAAACAACTGATTTGTATCCGGCAATGGATCCACCTGTCCTTCTGTAATAGCATTCAGTCTCCTGTAATCTATACAGAGTCTATTTTCTCCAGAGGGTTTCCTTAAAAGTACAACACTGGAACTATACGAGGATTCACTGTGTGAAATAATTCCTTCCTTCAACAAATAGTCTATCTCTTCCTTCAAAGCTTTCTCCTTAGCAAAAGGAATCGAATAAGGCTTCATACAGACAGGTGTGGGGTCTATCAGTTTCATATCATATTCCAATAAGTTTGTATGCCCCGGTCGGTCTGTTAACACCTCTGTATGATTATCTAGAACCTGTTGCACTCTCTCTTTCTGATTTTCCGTTAAATGTGTACTGATTTTCACCTGTGCCGCTGTCTCACAGGGGTGTAATGGATATTCAAATGATGAAAGTGGTTCCTTCTTCATCTCCATTGCAATGGACAAGGTTAGCAAGTGTGTCTCTTCCTGATGTTCTCTTTCCAAATATTTCTTCAGGAGATTCACATGATAGATTTTTTCTTTCCCCTTCTTATCTATCTTATAATTGGTTCTAGACACCTTCTCTAGAACTGTATATGGACCTTGCCATCCAATTTGTAACTTATTCTGATTTCCGGGCAAAAGAAGCAGTACCTTCTCTCCCACAGCCAAATCTCTGTCTTTTGCCTTCCTGTTATAATAAGCAGCATGTTTCTTCCTGGCTTGTTTCAAATTTTCATTGGCAAGTTTCCAGCCAGTTTTTAAACGAGTGATCAGCTCATTTACATATTGGTATGAGGATGTAATATTTTCCTCTGCTTTTTCATCCGTCCACGTTCTTAACAGTGCTTCAAGTGGACCTTTTATTTTGTGGACCTATTTGTCCATGCACCGGTATGGTCTCTTCCACTCGAAGCTCTATAGTGATGATTTTTCTTCCCAGAATTATCATGCACAAAACGACCGCTACCAATTTTTCTCTTGGGGTTGTCTCCCCACTTAAAATTCTTGATGAGAGATTTCCTCTCTACATCCTCTTCCTCCAGTTTGTTTAAGTCCGATTGAGGGATTTTCGGCTTATCCTGGGGTAAGACATCTTTTTGCACTCTCCGCATAGTGGCCATTGTAAAACAGTTAAGTGAAGCTTGTCCGTGAAAAGGGGCTTCCCATTCCCTTTGGTCCACTTTATCAAATTTATTTCTCTTCTTATTTTCAGGCCTACTTTTGCCCCTTGGCGTGTCCAGGTCCTGATCAATGTTCCCACTTGTGGGTGTTCCCTCATGTGCTATGCTACACCTTTCTACAAAATTCTCAATGTCCCATCTTGCCTTGGGCCAATAATAATTGTGAGCCACCTTTTGGATGATGGTACCTATTTTCTCATGGTCCCCATCTGGTTTCACATGTAGGCTCCTTATTAAGTCTGTCCTATATCTTTTAGGAAGTACCAGCTGTCCCTGACCTTTGGATCTAGCTCCAGTCTTCCTATACATCAACTTGTTTTTCATGTAAAAATCTCCCTTGCCTGGAGTTGTATGACAAGTTGACAATTTCCTGAAACAAGGCTTGAGGGTCTTATCCCCAGCCTGTGCCTTCCTCATCTCTTCTGGAGTGGTATCTAACATAATATCCTCCTCCTTTCTTGAGGTCGACCTGACCTGAAGGGTCGCCATAACTATAGGGTTCCTTCTGCAACGGTCAGTGTCATGATTGTTCATCTTACAATTTTTACACCACCTTTTTCCTTGGTTGTAAGATTTTCTTTCATCATATTTCCTTTCTTCGAATTGTGGGTTTTTATTTTTATTGTCATACCGTGGCCTATCAAATTGGTGCTTACCTTTGTTATGATCCCTAGGATCAAATTTATTAAAGTTCTGTGGTGCCCTAAAATTTTCCACCTGTTTCTTTTTATTACCTGATACTTCTGCTTGAGCCGCCTGATACCTTTCTGCAACAGTTAGCAACTCACCCAGTCTCTCTGCACCTTGTTCCATGAGAAACTTTCTCAGGTCTGGAGCCATGGACTCTCTTAATTGTTCTATAAGGATCATTTCCTTAAGATCTTGGGTTTTCCCCAGAGAAGTCCATTTCTCCAAGTATGTCTCTATCCGTGCAGAGAACTGGTGATAGGTTTCACCTGACAGTAGTTTAGCATTCCTAAATTTTTTTCTGTAAAATTCTGCGTTCTTCTCATATCTTAACAAAAGAGCCTGCTTTAGCATGTCATAATTTTCCTGATCATCTCTGTGCATTTTGGCAAAAACTTCATAAGCTGCCCCACGAAGTCCTTGAGATAACTTTAAGCTCCACCTTTCTCTCTCTAACCCATATGTGGTAGCTAATAATTCGTATCTATTTATATAGCTCTCAATATCATCGTCTTTCTCAACAAAATGATCTAAATGAAAGTTCATAGCTGAGGTTGAGGCTCCCTGAGTAACCGTAGCATCAGAGGCAAAGGGACTGGCACCATTTTCAGGAGCATGGCCTTGAAACTCCAACTCCCTTAGTCGTAACTCATGTTCCCTTTGTAATCTTTTATCTTCTGCTTCCCTTTCTGCAGCTAATCTCTTCTCTTCCCTTTCTGCAGCTAATCTCTTCTCTTCTCTTTCTGCAGCTAATTTCTTCTCTTCTCTTTCTGCAGCCAATCGCTTGTCTTCTCTTTCTGCCTCCAATGCTTTAGCCTCTTTGTCAGCCTCAATCTGCAACCTCTTAGCCTCAGCCTCAATCTGCAACCTCTTAATTTCTTTTTCAGCCTCTAACCTTCTTTCGGCCTCAAACCTTCTTTCTTCGCGTTCAATAAATTTGTCACATTCAGTAGTGACATAGGTAATCATAACTTGCCCATCTAATCCCAACTCTTTTGCAGTCTGTACAGCCGCAGATCGAAATTTGGCCAGGTCCGCCATTTTATATCAGGTAGTTAAATAAAATATCTAACTAAACAATATAATCTGTAATTATATATCCAATAGACAAAACAGGCACCAAGAGCTCAACCTTATTTAATTCCACCCAAGGATACCTTTTAACTTTTTATATTCCCTGAAGTGAATTACCCCCAATATTTATACTAGTAAGAGATTCAAAATCCCGGACCGGACCCCAATATATGTGGTAAAGTGGGATGATATAAATATTTATAGGGACTTAGTGTACTGACTGAGATCAGCTGTGAAGGTATCTGTATCTAATATGTGTAGTGTTTTACAGATAACCTTACTTACTGCCACATATTTATATCTCAGTCAGAATTATTCTGGAATATTGTGTTGGCAACGTTATATGTCTAGGGTTATGCAAATGATGAAGTGTAAGTCACCACAACAACAACAGATAAACAATTTAATTATTCCACCACACTTGACAATACTGTGACACTCACAAACAGTCAACACTCTAGAAGACTATCTTAAAAGATTCAATGATAAATTTCAGATATGTACATATGTATTGATTTTCTCTACAATAGTGATCCTGATTCAACTACACAGTGAACCAGGCAATATAATAACATGTAATTTCAAATATTATATGTACACATATATAAATGTGGTCTTTGCATTGACATACAATATTAGTATTCTATGTGTGTGAGTTGTGATGTGGTAATATGAGGTAATACTGGTTTTGTTCTTCAAGATAGATTCTTATTAGACATCATGACTGCATGTGCTTGTGTATGTTGGAACTAGTATTGGAGATGGTCTCAGTTCCGAACATTAAAACAATTAATTGCCCCTCTTTAATTAAGTTAGTGTCATTTACGAGGGGTACATAGTGTTGAGCTCTTTTGGCCACAGTGGGCTTAACTTTCGTGATGGCGGCAGGCAAGGACTCCTCTGCTCGACTATTCACTGTTTCTGAAGACACCTCACTGGTTACTATAGGGACCCAAGAGTATGCTGTCAGCCTCTGGATTCAGCAAACGCTCAGACCAGGTGCGGCTTCAATACTAGGACCACAGTCCCTGAAACAAGAAGGATGTACCTCCTACTTCAGAACTAATTTATACTATCTGGCTAGACTGAGCACAATACATCACAAACACAGAGTTCAGAGCTTTATTTTTACTGCTATCTTCTTCTGAAGCAGTTTACTCCAGTATTAACCTCCTTAATGGTTACTACGCCTCTGCACTTTCAGCTATAAGTCCTTCCATATCATAAGGTAGGTGTCAGTGTACTATCTGGTAATTCCATGTAGTGTTACTTTTCTCCGACACCTTCTGTTCAGGTTGGAGCACTATATATATTATAGGCCTTGCCTCTTGTTCGCTACTGAACTGCACATATATACAGACATAAATTATCAATGTACATTCAATTTTCATTAAAAAGAGATCAAATATTTCAGCCTACCACAATTCATGGAAATAAACACAGATACGTTGACTAGCAATGAATTCTGGCACAAATACTGGCACAAATTCCCATCTGCTTATGTTCCAGGCTTTTATTTAGCAAAAATATGAGCTGGCTTCAACGCACTGTTGCTTTATCAAGCTTATTTGAACTAGTGGTCTATTTCCGTACAATGGTGGTTTAAAATTCTTTCACTGAGCGATTCTGATGTTTTGGGGCTGTCTGACACCCTCACTATTTTCTTTTGCCTATAATTTATTAATTCCTGGACTATTTGCGTAACACTTAACATATTCTTTGTTAGCAAGTCTTAAGGAATCCAAATATATAAGTTTAATGGAGCTAAGTGGCTGCGTTCAAAATATGTATTTTCTAGGATAGTCGTGTAGTTGTTTTTTTTTTTATTTTTTATGTTAGAACCGCCACCTGTCCTGCTGTACTGTCAGACTAATGTCAGGATTTCGGACATAAAACAGTAGAATGTCAGGTTTCCCCAATAAGCGTTTTTCAGGTTTTAAAACCTAACTCTGGGAAGGGTAGTGTTTTTATCACTGTCCGTCTGAAATAAAGTTAGTGCATGTGGCCTTACACGCGTGTTAGGGGTGGCATTAATATAGCGAGACGCGTGTTTAGTGTTGCTTGTGTTGCTGCCTTCAGCCCTCCCTTCTTTCTATCTGAGTCCATCTGTTCGTTCGTTTTGGTAACGTAGTATAATTAATGTTAGGATTAATTTAGGTCATTACGCAGTGTGCCTCTCAATGTTTTTCTTAGAAATGCAATACCCGTTTTAATGTGTTGTGGAAACGCTTGTATTTATGCAGTGGCTTATATTTAACGTGGAAACGTTACAATTTGCAGACGAAGCATAAAACAAAGGGGATTTCGAGTACTGTCATTGTGACAGCACTGTTCTTTACCATTCTTCTTCCTTTTATTGAATTAAAAAAAAAAATTTGTTAGGCTTTACATTTACTTTTAATTTATATATGTGGATTAGAATTTCTCACGACAAAGTTAAATTCGATTTCATTGGCTAGAAGAATATGTAAGCCTAAACATGATTAGTCGATTGCAGATACTATTTTTGGTTGTTACGGGAAACGGTAGGAAGGGTACTTTTTTTCAAATACTTTTGTAAACATGGTCTTATTGGTTAGACCATTTGATATAGTCAATTAGGAGCGTCTGTTCAGTGCCACATTTTTAAAATAAACTTACTGAGAAGCAAGTGCGTTGAGATCCAGCTCATATTTTTCTTATGAAAGCCTGGGACAGAGGCAGATCGGAATTGTGCCATAACTCATTGCCAGTCAACGTATTTTGTGTATTATTTCCATGAATTGTGGTAAGCTAGAAATATTTGATATCTTTTAGATGAAAATTGAATGTGAATTGATAATTTATGTCTGTACATGTGTGTGGTTCAGTAGCAAACATGAGGCAAAGCCTAGATATTGCTCCAACCTGAACAAAACTTGTCGGAGAGTAGTATAACTGCATGGGATTGCCAATAGTACTATGACACCTATCTTATTGTATAGAAGGAAGTACAGCTGAAATTGCAGAGGCGTTGTAATCATTAAGGAGAGGAATACTGGTGAATGTTATTACATGAGAAGCTAACAGTTGGCCTACGGCGCTGAACTCGGTGTTTGTTATGTATTGTGCTCAGTGTGGAAATAGATTATAAATTAGTTCTGAAGTAGGAGGTACAACCTTCTTGTTTCAGGGACAGTGGTACTAACATATTAAAAGCAGCACCTGGTCTGAGTTTTGCTGAATCCAGAGGCTGGTAGCAGACTCCTTAGTCAATATATTTTTTTTCTTTTTTTTTTCTTAACCAGCGGCACTTGGGCTTTCAGCCCTTCGGCCCAATGACATGTCATTGCGAGGCTGGGGAACCTGAGGACTTTCCTTCCAACCCGGTCAGGAGCTTCGCTCCTTCCCATCCACAGAGGGTTTATCACAGGAGCCGTTCAGGCTATTCAGTCAAATTTCCGGCCGTAAACATTTCTTCAAACGCCGACGCCCGGGTTTGAACAATGAACACCTGGTCGCCAGTACAACGCCGAAGCCATTACACCAGCGCGGCTCCCTAGTCAATATATCGACCTGTGTGGTGTCTCAAGAACACGGTGAAGCAAGCGAGCAGTGGAGACTGTTTCCTGCCGCCCACACAGAAGTTAAGATTCTGTGGCCAGAGCAGCTCAATCTTGTGTATACCCCCTCTAACAGTGACTTTACCTTAAATCTAGAGGGACATTTATTAGTTTCAAATAAAAAGAAACTGTGAACTTTCCAAATATTATGTCCACGAGAAACAAACACTTGAAGTCATGATGACACACAACCACCTAGCTTGAAAAGCCAGTATTACCTCAGAGTACTACAGGACAACTTACACACATATTGCAATAATAATATATGTCAATACAAAGATTCTATCTATAAATTGTGTACATATAACTTGTGATTACATTTGATTGTGATTCCTGGTTCACTTTGTAGTTGAATCAGGATATCTAATATTTGAAGGAATTAATACATATATATTTTTAAACTTTAACACTTCACTCATTTAAGATAGTCTTATAGAGTGTTCTATGTATGTGAGTGTCACAGTGTTGTAAAGTATTGTGGATTAAATTAAATTGTGTATCTGTCTGTTGGTTGTTGTGAACATACACTTCATCATTATCATAACCCTAGACATTCAACGTAGTCTTCACAATATTCCAGAATAGGTCTGACTGAGGTATAAATGTGGTAGCAAGTAAGGTCATCTGTAATACACCACACTATTAGATACAGATACCTTCACAGCTGATCTCAGTCAGTACACTAAGTCCCCTATAAATATTTATATCATCCCACTTTACCACAGCATGTTACTACACGCTAGCACATTTCCATTTTTATGTGAGGAACTGTGTTCGCCTGTAGACAAACTACGGTTTGCACGAAGCGTCCACCCGTGGTGAGCGAGGCGTTCACCCGTGTTGAGCGACGGTCAACTAGTGGCGTGTTCTGTCACATGTCGTGGCGTTCAGTGTGTTAATTAATTGGGCTTCCGTCTTTATGTTTGTGTCCGAGAGAGAGATGTAATTTTTCGAGCTCCGGGATAATGGAGAGTGATTTATAAATATATATTGTGGCATTGTTGATTTTTCGGAGGCCACCACGTTATGTGTAAGATGGTTCATAAAACTTATCTAGAAGTTCATACCATAAATTACTACAAGTAACTTTGAGATAATGAGGCAACTAATATTTTGTTTGGCCTGATTTCTTCTGCCGCATTACTTTGGTTTTCGTGGATTGCCCGAACCTTTAGTACAACGGCCAGGATTGAGTGGAGATGAGAGGAGTGTATTATTATCATATTATTGCCACTTAAAGATGCCTAACGTTTGAACCTTATTGACGGACCAGGGATAATCTACTATGCTTATCCATTGCAATGTACTTTTGATGTTTGATGGATACTATTGTGAAGTGACTTTGTTTATTAAATGTCAACCATGTTTTCCCGTGGACCTGTTCACCTACCGGCTTTGTTATGTGTACTGACCATAATGTCCTGAATGAACACCTGCTATCATTCGCGTGTCCATGCATGATCCTCTAAATTATCCCACCGTAACACCTACCCAGCGGGGTGGCATTTTATGACTGTCTCCACTTTACGAATTGTTCGAGATCAGATCATTCACAGCCGTAACTAAATTGTGATACCAGTGGTTCTCTCATACACTGGGACTTCACCATTTTCCTGCATAAATTCTATTTCTGTATTGTCAGTACTTTACTGATCATATAAACAATTAAAAAAAACCTCACGCTACACATGCCCAGGGGACTCCCTATCAACAGCGAATCATGCTGTTATCTGCTTCAGAACCACTTGAAACCTGCAATCAGGTCAAAACGTCGCGGCTTGCTCAGTTCTGGTGTGTTGTTACAGCATGATAACGCGCGGCCGCACACAGCTCTTGCGACAGTAACGAAAATCACGAATCTGCGTTTGGAGTGTCTTCCACATCTTGCATATTCACCGGACTTCGTACCGAGTGATTATCATATGTTTGGACCCCTCAAGAAGGCACTCGGTGGCAAGAAGTTCAGTACGGACGATGAGGTGAAAGAGGCGGTGCATACATGACTACGCAGTCAGTCAGAAGAGGTTTTTTTTTTCTAGCGGAATCCAGGCATTAGTGAAGCGATGGCACACCTGCATTGAACGTGGTTAGGACTATGTTGAAAAGTGATTGAGTGCTTTCATTCCTATTTGTGCATATTCCGTTAATAAAAAAATATTAAGGTTACTTTTTGACTCCTCCTCGTATTATATTAAACTCCCTTTCCTACGATAGCAATGCTCCAGGTGGAGTATTTGCAACGCATACAGAATGATAATGAAAAGGAGCGTGATGTACACGAGAAGCCCCATCTTGATTTCTCACCACGGACTACAGACCCATCAGTGTACACAATGGCATCATCATCCCCGGTATTATCATTTATCAGCTGATCAATTTCCAGCTTTGCTTTCCCATTGCTCCAAGCTCTGCATTCTATGCCAAGGCTGATGATGACCTGTTAATAGGTCGTAAAGTTCTTACTCCACTCTTCCCCTTGAATATATTTTCAACTGTGGTCACCTGTCGAATAGTTGACTCAGCCTGTGCCATCCCCGCCCCTTTCCCCCCCCCCCCATCCCCATTACTGCTCCCTTGATGTCAGCCATGTTCCTGTGTAGGGGGCGCCTTTTGTCTGGGGTTACTCGCATATAGGTTTTTACCTGAGCCATCGCATATCTGGACTTAATCGACAGCAATCCAAGCATGTTCCGCATCGTCACAATGGGGGTATCTCGCGTACAGCCCATGATAGGAAACTCTTTACAGAGCGATACAACAGGAAGCAATCTGATCATCAGAAGAAGTCCCCCCGTCCGACAAGTGTTTCGGCCCTATATACTTCTTTACACTCTAAGGGGGGCGGGCCCACTTGGGTCATGACTCCCAAGCGTCTCAGCTTCCTGTTGTCTTGCATCGAAAATGAACCCATTTCACTTATGGTAGCAACTTTAAATTCCACAACTCCGCCAGCCGTGGAGGCAATTGTGAAAGTAACAAAGAGAAGACAAATTATTCCGTTCGTTCCGTCGCACACACTGAGACACCAGCGCGAAGTCAACGAGTCGCCACTGCGCGTTCCCCACTGGACTTTTGATACTGACACCCCTTATAGTATACACCGCTTGTCGCCCCTGAGTCGCAGCCCGTTCACTAGTCCACCACAAACCTCAGCGTATTGTGGACTTAGAAAAATTCCTGGTGTTTTCTGTACCGCAGCGTTTATTGTTACGATCTCCATTCCCCATTGCGGTTGTTCCACAGCCAGCCTGATGCCTTTTCGGCAGTTTCACTAAGCCTCTTCAGGGCCCTTGTTCTCGACTGTCCCCTCAGCCCCAACAGTTTCAATAGATCATACACTGATGCAGCCACAAGCCCTCTTGCGCCCACTTCAACAGCCATGACCCTTGCAGTGAACCGTAATTGATCAGCAACGACCTGCTGCACTGCTTTTTGCAATCCAAGCATGTTCCGCATCGTCACAATGGGGGTATCTCGCGTACAGCCCAACACTAAACGCATTCTTTCATTTTGAATGCGTTCCAGTCGTTCACGTTGCAATATTGACTGCGAGAGTATTCCCAGGTCATACTCGGCTACTGACATGACCAGATGATGATACGGGAGAAACAGAAGTCTCTGCTCCAGGTGCGCTGTGGCCATTGTTTTTAGGGCTTTCAGACCTCTCTTGCATTTCTGTATGATGTGATCAACATGGTACTTGTATGATAGCCCGCGATCGAATGTAACTCCAAGGTATTTTAGCTTGTCGTGCCTTTCAATTTTCTGCCCACTGAGAGTAATGTCTGGGAGATCTGCTTTCAATATGGAGTTGTTCAAGAAGCACCGTAGTATACATACTTTGTTAGGATTGATCTTGGAGTAGGTTTCCTCGCACCATTCAGAAACCGCCTAAGAGTCTCGTGTGTGCTTCTGACCATTTCTTGTCTGTCTGAACCAGTCATGTAAATGAGCATGTCATCGGCAAAAGTCAATGTTCGTCCAAGACCTGTTGATTGAATTCCAGCTACTTTTGCTGTATATATGTTAAAAAGCACAGGTGACAGTGCAGAACCCTGGGGTAGTCCCCGGCAAATGTGCATTGGTTCTGATGTCCACGTTCCCACACGAAATGCAACTGATCTCTCAGTTAAGGCAGCTATCTACCTGCAGTAGCGCAGTAGTTAGTGCATTGGCTTCCTAGCTTGGTGGTCCATAGATCGATCCCCAGTTGAGGTGAGATTTTTTAGACCGCAAACGGCTCCGGGGTCAACCCAGCCTCATGAACTGGGTACCAGAGCAGCTCTGGGAAGGTTGAGGCCGGCGTGATGCTGACCACATCACCCCTAGTGTGCCGATGGTCACGAAAATATGGGCCTAACACCATATTCCCAATATGCCTCAATGGGCGTATAACGGGATCTTTTACCGTTATCCACCTTGTTAGCCAAGGGCTTACGCCACATGTCATTACACAATCGATTAAGGTTGCAAAGTCCACACTGTTGTAAGCATCTTCTAGGTCCAATAGCCACAGCCATTGTTTTTTGTTTACCCTGGTACATCATACGCAAATGTTCCAGCGTTTCCGCATGTTACTTTCATTGGTTTATAACTGCTCATTGGTCTATAACAGTGAACTGAAGTTCTTCAAACAGAACATAAAAGGTACGAACATCAGAAATAAATAAATAAAAATGAATAAAAACGGCCACTGGTAAGACGACGAAGTACAGACATATCTACTATAACGAAACTTTGCATTTACTAACTGGCTCAACAAAAGAACTGTTGAGGGAGCACAGGTTGCAGTCCTGACAACTCCCACGTGATACTGCTGGTGTTCGACTGATGCCGTACGACCATGATTCTAGGACCCCTAGAGTGCCGCGGAATACAATTGTCGTCATCTCTGCATATGCTTAAACTGGTGCCTTAGTATGCCGCGGAGTATATCTACTGTACACTCTGAACTTGGTGTTAAACTGCTGCCGTTCCCATGAGATCTTGTTACTCCTGGATTGTAGCGGATTGTCATCCTGCCCTGATTGTCTGAGGATCAAATTTAGAAATGAAGTTTGACGGTATCCCAAAGAATCTTTGCTGAACCGAGGTCAAATTTTGTTGCTTTTCCTGCTCACGTATCTAGGATGTACAGGTGCCTAAACTGGCCATTAGAGTACAGCTATCCAACGAAGAAATATCTCGTTCACATCATGTAACTGGGAGGTGATTTCGTCGCTGGAATCATAATAGTGAAGTTGCAAACACAATTTGTAAGAGCTTACTTACCCGTAGGTATCATATACGTTTGCAAGTGAAAACTCCGCATCATCAGTCAAGACAAGCGAAATCTTTGAACCATGGTAACTGCTAACAGATGAACTCTGTAGCCAACGGCAAGTGGTAGACAGTGTAAACTATTTTGCATCTAATCAAGCTAACACCTGTTCTTGCAGGAAAACATCTGATAAAAGGGTACGATTACAAGTTACAGTTCATTATTTGACATATCTAGGTCCGTATGTAAAAGATTAAAGTGTCACTCAAGGAAAGAAATGTTTGGCCTAGATAAATTCCCACTTTAACTCAGGTTAACCGGCTCGGTAGGCGATTTTGTTCAAATTGCCGGGTGTCATTAGTGATGCAAGACTGCCAGTAACCTAATGGATGAATAGGCTAAGCGTGTTTCACGGACGTTAGAATACTTTGGTCAAGATGATATACCAAAGTGTCAGTATTGATAAAAGCTGGCGTTTTTTAATATCATATTATTTATCATTTATTCTTATTGGCCTCACATCATCTGTTTCTATAGTTACTGAAGTGTGGTTGAAATGAAAAATAGTGGAACACTAAATGGTGGAACACTGCTTTTTAAGAATTCAGAGATGCAGTAATAAGGGTTAGGTTTAGGAATCCCAGATCTAACACTTAAACACTCACCATAACACTAACCCTTACAATGTGGATTACTTATTTGGATGGCATCGAAGACATGCCCCAAGTAGGCCTACTCTTCATTTCAGCCCTGAACGGTTATTGAATTGGTTTGATGATGATGTAGCAAAAGTTAACTGTGATGCAGTGGCATGTTCAGTTTATGAAGTTGGTAATCTCCAAAAGAACGTGGCAGTTTGTTCCGCACAGAAAATGAGTTTCTAAGAAATAACTCTAAGAGACTCAAATTCTGTGCGGAACAAATTGCAACATTCTTTTGGAGATTACCATGATGGTTATAGTTGGTACCACATCCAAAACAGTTTTTCTTTTCATTGCACATCCCAGATCAACTACTTATGTTTTAGCAGATCTTACGGGTAGTAGGGCCAACTCATTTTCTTTTATTTTCTCATGATTCCTAATTAGCTCTTGTTACTTCCTGTCCCTGACGAAGGTCTTGTGGCCGCAATGTTAGCTATTTTCTTTGTCGTTTGTCTTAGTAAAACGAATCACCCTTAAATAAAAAAAATTTTTTTTCCATATTCTTCCACCCTGCCACATACAAGATTATTTAGAAAATCCACTCAGAGGGAATTGAACCACAAATAGGGTCAGGTTTAGGTTAACATCAATTGTTTATGTTTGTTAAGTTTAGTCTGAAATTTGTGGTAGTGTAGTAAATTAACAATGCTATTAAGTGTTTATGTAAAGATAATACGGTTGTAGGTTTAGCTTTAGGGTTACTAACACTTACCATAACTCTTTGCTCTGGAGCAGCGCTCACAGTATTGGTCTTTTTTTATACCCATGCCAGAACAACGCTCGGAGAGTTGATTTAGGTTTGTTATTAATAAACCTCAAAGTTTCACCCATTTAATCTAGTCCATGTTTTAGAAACATGAGGTGACTTCCCTTACTATTTAAGCAATTGATGTGAACGTTGTAAAGTGATGAGTTTACATGTTTTGATGTTATTGTATTTTAGTGATGAATCATGTGTTTGTGTTTCTTTTTATTATTAGTAGAGAAATGTGACAGTCATATATAGATATATATACACATACACATGCACACAAAACGCTGGTTGTACATACAACGGATGCATCCTCTCTCACGTCCATTTCTGCTAGTCCCATGTTTGATGCCAAACTCCAACAGCCTCAGCCTTGTTGATTCATCCATTGCAGTGTCATTATCCAGCAGGCAATCATTAATAGCCCATAGTATCTCTCCCTTATCCATGTCCAGTGTCCCCACTATGTGTGCTCTTGAGGCCAGTCTGTCAGCTCTCTCATTGCCCAGTACCCCTGCATGACCAGGACAGTAGATCCACACCAGTTCTTGAAGACTTCAGGATTCTATTGATGTTTTCCATTCTTGCCACAGCCATATGTTCTGAACTTTCTGAAGCATGGCTTGAGAGTCTGACAATATAACTGCCCTGGTTTATGGAGTTTCAGACAGCCACCTCAGTTCTGCAGTAACTGCCTCTACCTCCATTCTCATGCTGGAGGTTGTTGTCATGTAGGCTCCACTCTGTTCAGCGATGACCCTGCCCTTTATTCTCGCAGAAAAGCCCCATCCTGATTTCTCACCACGCACTACAGACCCATGATTTTACACAATGGCATCATCATCCCCAGCATGATCACTTATCAGCTGATTAATCTCCAGCTCTGCTTTTCCATTGCCCCCAAGATCTGCACTCTCTGCCAAGGCTAATGATGACCTGCTGGTAGTTGATCCAGTTCTCCCCTGACTTAACCACTCTTCCCCTTTGGATACATTTTCAACCCCGGTCACCTGACCAATTGTAGCCTCTGCCTGTGCCATCCATGACATCCCCCTCTTGATTCTTGTTCCTTTGATGTCAGCTGCATTCTCATGTAGGGGGTGTCTTTTGTCGGTGGTTACCTGCATATATGCTTTTGCCTGGGCCATCGCAGATCTGGATCTAATCGACAGCGATCCGAGCATGTATCGCACTGTCACAATGGGTGTATCGCGTGTACAGCCCAAAACTAGTCGCATCCCTTCATTTTGAATGCGTTCCAGTTGTTCACATTGTGACACTGACAGTGTGAGTATTCCTAGCCCGTACTCGATTACTGAAATCACGAGCTGATGATACAGGAGAAACAACAGTCTCTGTTCCAAACATGCAGCAGCCATGTGATCAATTTGACATGGTACTTGAATTATAGCCCAAGGTCAAACGTTACTTCCAGATATTTCAGCCTGTCTTGCCTTTCAATGTTCTGCCCATTGAAAGTGATGTCTGGAAGGTCTGTTTTCACTATGGAGTTGTTCAAAGAGCACCACATCACACAGGCCTTGTTGGGATTGACCTTTGATCCGCTTTCCTCACACCATTTGTAAACCACCTGTAGTGTCTCTTGTATGCCTTGGACAATTTCCTGTCTGTCTGAGCCAGTTCTGCACAATGAGTATGTTGTCTGCGAATCTTAGTGTTCGTCCCAGTCCTGTTGGTTGAAAGGCTGCTACGTTTGCTGTGTAGATGTTAAACAGCACTGGTGATAGTGGAGAACCCTGGCATAGTCCCCGGCAAATGCGCATTGGTTCTTATGCCCAAGTTCCCAAGCGAAATGCAACTGATCTCTCCATTAAGGCAGCTGATATCCACCTTGTTATCCAAGGGTTTACACCACATGCAATTATACAGTCTATTAGGGTTGCAAAGTCCACACTGTTATAAGCACCCTCTAGGTCAATTTCGACAGCCGCCGTTTCTCTGTTACACTGGAATCCCT
Organism: Oreohelix idahoensis; assembly: GCA_024509875.1. Taxonomy (NCBI): domain Eukaryota; kingdom Metazoa; phylum Mollusca; class Gastropoda; order Stylommatophora; family Oreohelicidae; genus Oreohelix; species Oreohelix idahoensis. Next base: position 409,163 of record JAMPIV010019125.1, read on the forward strand.
CATACACATTGCATGCAAACGTCCCAGCATTACCCCATGTTTTCATAGGCCTATAGCTACCCAGGGTATCAGGAAGGACGTGTGCATTTTTGAGGCGGCTCATTACTTGTCTTGCAACTATCTTTTCAAGTAATTTACCATAGATCACATCGTTAGGATTTGGATTAAGGTTAGGGTTTAGGGTTATGTTTAGGATTCCTAAACCTAACCCTAACTCTTACCCCTTTTTACTGCGTCTGAATTCTTTTGTTAAGGCTGTATTGAACTGATAACCCACTGTTCTTATTTCAACCAAATGTAAACTATGACCACATTCAATGTTATATTGCTTCATAAATGGATTACCTTGATGTTCCAAGATTAAAAAGCAGTTTGATTGTCTGCAAGAATGAATTGCGTTTAGTAAGTTGGTATTCTACTGTTAGTGGCTTTCAGATTGCAAGCAACATGTTTTTATATGTACCAATTGTACTTATGTTGATATTAACATGGACATTGCACATTATGACTCTCTATACATTTCCTTTTAGTTTGATATATAAAATATGCATGTTCACAGAAACAATTCACATAAAATTTGCTCTAAAAGATGGTATCCTCTACTGTTTAGAATTCTTAAAAATAATTATGGTAGAGCGTGGATAGTAATTAACGGTATCAAACAGTTAACCCTAAACCTCACCCTATTTGTGAAAATGATGGTGTATGCACATTGAACTGTGATTCAACCCTCACTGGGTTGGTCCAACATAACAACGGTGATTATACTATTGTCAACCATGGACTAAATTTTCCATTTGTGGCTCATTATTTTCATATATGTTTTTATAAATCTTAGCGCTCACCTCCTTTTCGCTTGTTTTTGCTCGTTCGTCCCAGATGAATTCGCTGTGCTCATCAGGCAAGCAATTTTTTTGTCATAATAAGTTTTATATTGCCTATTTTCTTTTTCCGCACCACATTAGGTTACAGATTCTATAATTTGTACAGTATGTATTAACTCTTTGACTCCAGACCAACGCTCTGAGTGTTACAAAATTCAACGCGCAGTGCCAGCGTAACGCTCAGAGCGTTGTTTTTAGTTTATCACGAATAAACCCCAAAAATCGTCAGTTTAATGCAGTTCATATTTTAAAACTCATAGAATGAATTCCGCTACTATTTAAACAACTAATTTGACTGTAGTTAAGCAGAACATGTGCGTGTTTTTATGTTATTATCACAATTTGTGTGACGATTCGCGTTTTTTGTTGTTATTGCTAGAGAAATATGTCACGTTTATATTTACATTTTCTAAGTCTCCTAAGCAAATAATTGTGTCAAACTACTTTGAAACATTGCTGACAGACACATTAGATTTAATTGATGAGTGGGCGTAGTCATATTCTGGCCGATCAAAAAACAACAAAACTAGACCTACCGTAACATCTAATCACTAGTCCTAGGTAGAAGATGAAGCTAGGGATACCATTAACACATTAAACAAGTGTAAAAAAGTTTTATATGACGTTATTCTTCTTTATTTGTTTGAAAATTACATAATGCATGATTGCATAATTTTTTTTTTTCTTACAAGGGACCACAGTAAAAACTGGTGTGAATAACACTAAATGTACTAATTGTGGCCATAAGCAATGTTTTTTTAACTTTGTATATGGATTAACTTGATGTTTGAAGACTAAAAAGAAAGTTTTATTGTCTGCAACAGTAATTTGTCTTTGGTAAGATCGTATTCTACAGTCAACTTTTTAGCGTTTTTCAATTTTACATGCAAAATGTTTTAAGTATACCGAACACACTTGTGTTGATGCTACCAAAGAAGTTATATATTACAATTCTCTATCCATTTCCTTACAGTTTGGTATATAATAAGTACATGTTCACTCACAAAAAATCAACATAAAACTTACACTAAAAGACAGTACACTTCACCGTTTAGAATTCTTCAAAAAATAATTATGGCACAGGGTGGAAAATAATTATGGAGTCAAAGAGTTAATAAATCTGGGTTCTATCATTTGTATTTATTTAAAAAAAAATGTATTTAACTTTGTTCTCAGTTTCTTGAAGAGAAAATTTTCATTTGCTTGTCCCTGATGTAGGCCTTATGGCTGTAATGTAGTCTATTTTCTTTGCCCTTTTTCATACTAAGACACCTCACTTATTCATGTTTTTAAGCATTGCCTATTGTCTGTTCTCTTGTGCATCTCCTTTCTCTGAGCCAGGTCTTCTGTGTTGTTGGCTAGTGTTTTGTAGATGGTTTTTTTATCTGCTTCATGGTGAGGTGTCACACCATTTTATTTTATGCCTTTCTAAGCAGCTTGTGCATTTTTTGTTACCAGAGTCTTCAAGTCTTTACTAGCAAGTCTCAAGACGAGTTTCTGGTTTTTTAGTACAAGTCTTGAGCCCCTAACAGTAGCTTTCATGTCGAGTCTGATCTTTCATTTACACTTTTTATAGATACAATCACTTTCATTAGAACAATCACTATAAGTAATAATCTTTAGCCAACAACACTGGTTGTTACCATTAACATTAGTTTTTTAAATTTTATTTGTTTAGTGTATTGAAACACACCATAACCCTACTTCGTATACTTATATCTTCACTCTTTTAATGATGGAACAACAGGCCAGTTGCTTTTTTCTTATTCTTGTGTGTATTTTCAATGTACAAAAGTTATTACAAAGTTTGCTGTTAGTTTTTTTAATCCAGAATAAAACACATGAAGTGTAATGATATTATAAACACTGGCCAAGTTTCAGACACCGTAAAATCTGTTTCAGAAACATGCAAGCCCTTCAACACTGGTATAGAAGTGCTTGCCCCATGTAGTTCTTGGGGGCAGGGCCGTCTTAACAGCATTGTAGGTCCTGGGCAAAGCAATGCATTGGGTCCCTACCAGCCCTACCCACCCACGGGAATACAAATGATGTCTTATGAACAATATGGCAGCATCCCAGCATGGGGCCCCTGGGCACTGACCAGTGTGCCCATGCCTTAAGACGGCACTGCTTGGGGGGGGGGGGGGGGGTGGGGGGGGGGGGCGGGGGGGGGCCGCGGGGGGGGGGGTGGGGGGCGGGGGGGGGGGGGGGGGGGGGGGGGGGGGGGGGGGGGGGGGGGGGGGGGCTCTGAGGAAACACAGAAAGAATAGGACTATTTCTTCCTTGTGCGTGTTGTAAGAGATGACTGATGTGAATTTATGCTTGGTATTAGTAAACTCATCATCTAAATAGATTGCTACAAAAAACATCACTGCTAGATGCCTATAAGAGGACTAGGTGCAGTGATGGCTCCATGAGGATGACAAAATAATGATGCTGAAGGTGATAGAAGTAGATTTATCATCATCAGCCTTCAGCTCCCCAAGAAGTATAGGCCTTCAACAAACTTTTACCAAGTCTGCCTGTCCTGTGCCATCAGCGCAAGGTCTTTCTATGTCTTCTTCATAAGATAATTGACATAAACTTACAGGGGCAACTAATTAGTACAGTCCAAACCACACAATACCTAGGAATAACACTAGACCAACAAATAAACTGGAACAAACTCATAGATAGACTGATAGAGTCTTGCAGAGGACTAACTTGCTAAGATATTTGAAAGGTCAAGGATGGAATGCAAGCACTAAGACAATGATCATGTTCTATAAATCTTTCATTAAAGGCAATGTTGATTACACTGGCTAACAAAAAAAAATTTTTTTTTTCTTTCTCTAACATTTCTATGTTTTTCTGGTCAATTTTAATGCGCTGTTTTTAAATCTGCAAACCGTTTTTCTCTATCAGGTCGGGATCTCTAGAAATACGCAATTGAAGTTTTTTAACAACGCATGCAGTATTACAACATCATTCGTACAAGAAGTATAACAGTTATGTAGGCTTGAATTTCTTTGCAGTCGACTTTCGTCGGTGAATGGCATGTGGTACATCGCGATGAAGCATCCAACAATAATCAGCAAGCATGGTCACACTCCACCGTCCTTGATAACGTGACACCATTACGGCGATATCTTGATGGAATCGTTCTCCATGTTCATCGCTGACTTCGCCAATGTTGTCAGGGAAAAAGTCAAGATGCGAATCGAGCAAATGGATTTTAAGGGACATGTTACAGCCCATAATTCTGTATGCATCTGTGCACTGCTTAACAATATGCACATAGTCGACAGATTTGTGATTTCCCAGAAAGTTATCGACGATCGATTTGAATGCCATCCATGCGCCAAGTTCACTACCATGTAACAAGTTCTCGAATTGTTTGTCTGCAATAACTTTCCTAATCTGAGGTCCTACAAAGATACGTTCCTTTATCTTTGCATCGCTAACTTGCGGAAACTTTTCTCGAAGATAAGTGAAAGCTTTGCTCGTTTTATCTAACGCTTTTACGAAATTCTTCATGAGCCCCAACTTTATATGTAACGGTGGTAAAATGATGCTGTCTTTGTTAACTAATGGCTCGTGTATTACATTTTTATGCCCGAGCTGCATACGATCCCTGATAGGCCACCCCTTTCTTGCATAATGTTCCGTCTGTTGCGGCTGTCCCATTCACATAGGAAGCAACAAAATTTAGTATACCCAGTCTGCATGCCCGTGAGAATTGCAATGACCTTTAGGTCTCCACAAATCCGCCATTGTTAGTCATTGTACTTTATTTTTGCCAAAAGTATAGCCATATTGTCATAAGTTTCTTTCATATGAACAGGGTAGGCGACTGGAATTGATGAAAATAAATTTCCGTTATGCAATAACACGGCTTTTAGACTAGTCTTGGAAGAGTCGATGAAAAGTCGCCATTCGTTGACTATGTGCTCATGACCGAGGTGCACCATTAGACCGTTTACATCTTTGCAATAGCAAATGTCATCATCCATCTCAAAGTATTGAACAAGTTCCCTGTGTCTATGACGAAATTTAGATATCGGAGTATTGGGCGCTAAAAGATTCCATTCTTTGAGTCGCGAACCGAGTAATTCCGCTTGTCCTTTGGTAAGAGCGAGATCACGTATTACAGTAGATCTGAAAGTTCTGAATGGTTAATTAAGTGAACACCATCATTCACCGGTATATCATCCGAGTCAGAATTAGTTTCTAAAGCAGGTAAACTATCACTTTCTGATGGTTCATTCATGTCCAACGGATATTCTTCTGGTGGAACTGGGATAGGACACGTGATTGGATCATGAGGCAATGGTTTCGAAACCGATTCAATATTTTGATAAACCACAGACTTTCTAGTTTTAAAAGTGAAACTATGGATATTTGTCAAGCAGAAGTAACAATCAGTAGTGTGATTTGTCGGTTCACGCCATATTACTGGCACTCCAAAAGGCATCGACTTATGCTTCGGCAATTTTCGTAACCAACCTGCCAATGTATTTGCACAAGTCGAACAAACTGCATTTGGCTTCCAAGATTTATTTGCGTCATCAACTTTCGAATCGAAATAAAGTTCATATGCTTTCTTTAGTAATGGTGTAAAGTTTTTCTGGTGAACACGATCGGTAAAATTCTGCACACGTAACAGAACAGATCAGCCGAATTTCTACAACTTCTCGAAGCCATATTTCGCTCAGAATTATTTCAAAATACAGTAACTATTTGAAAAATAGCGTAACATATGTCATGCATCTTTTAGCAGTATAAAAAGTACAATTATTTTGCATTTTATTAATTTTTAATAAGTTATATAGTAAAAATGAAACGGAGCAAATAACGGTTTCCCAAAAATATATTTATTCACAAATATCTTAAGAACCCAATGTGATAGAGATAAACGGATTTCAGATTTGAAATCAGCGCAAGAAACTGACCTAAGAACACTTATTCTTATATAAGAAAGAAAAATGTTGTTTGTCAGTGTTATTTAAGCATAGTACAGTATATGACTCGGCAGTACATAGTCACAATATTAAATTAGATAGAATTCAGCACCAAGCATTAAGTACAGTTGCAGGAGCAGTCAGATCAACATCGAGGAGCGCTCTGGAGGTGCCTTAGGAGTCCTCCCTATCAAACTTTAGAGAAAAGAACTAAGGCTACGTTACATGACCAAAATTATGTTGGACAAGACTCATCCAGCTTTTGCTAAGTATCAATTAACAATTCAGAACAGGTTCATGAATACCAGTAGATACCCGAAAGGTTGGAAATGCATGGAGGAACCAGTACACTTCGATGCCCTAAATGCATCAGTTAATAACAGTAGGATATACAAGCCGGTTGTACCACCCTGGGAGCTCAAGAAACCAGATACAGACTACCACTTGGCAGGCATAATTAATAAAACAACTGATATGGCTACTATCAAAAACAAAGCCAATAAATATTTTCAACAAATATCAAAGGACATTATTACAATGTACACTGATGGATCCAAAGGAGAAGGTAACTAATTGGGGATAGGAAGTTATGTTCTCATGGGGCAAATGGTGAAAGGATATAGTATAACAGATCATGCATCTATTTTCACAGCAGAGATGGTTGCAATTCTGAAAGCTCTAGAAATCTTCTCTAACAACCCTCCTCATAAACTGACAATATTAACAGACTCACTTTCTGCTATTTAAGCTGTTAGAAACTTATGAGAATGCAGTAGACCTGATGTAGCAGAAGAAGCTTAATTAAAAGAATAATAACCGAGGAATGGACAGAAGATTGGGATGGAAGCCTTAAGGGCAGACATGCACATAAATTGTTCAAGGCTCCAACAAGAACGTGTCAGGTATCTAGAGAACTAAAAATTCCTAGCAATATGAAACTTCTTAGACTGCAACTAGGAATGGACTATTTTAGAATAGAAGAACCCTAGCTGTGCAGAGTGTATAGAAAAAAAAATATAGAGCTTTTCCTACTAAAATGTAGGATGTATGAACAACAGAGAAAACCAATATTAGATTATTTACAGTCATGCAATTCATCCATAACTGGAACTGGTGTTGAGAATAGATAGACCTAGAGAATTGTACAATATAATAAAACAGTACAGGCATACCTCGCTTTATTGCACTTCACAGACATTGCGCTTTTTTTTCAAATTATTCATGTTTATTAATAGAACGTGCCTTCTTCTTCCGACAGATTTTGGCTCTCCACCAGCAAAACGATTACAATTCGCTGAAGGCTCAGATGATGAAGATTAGCATTTTTTTAGCAATAAAGTATTTTTTATTTTACAGTACATTGTTTTTTTTTTAGACCTAGCGCTATTGCGCACTTAATAGACATAATGTAAACATGATTTTAGGCTTTTATATGCACTGGGAAGCCAAAAATATGGGTGTGACTCGCTTTATTGCGATATTTGCTTTATTGCTGCGGTCTGGAACTGAACCCGCAATATCTCCGAGGTATGCTTGTGTATAAGAAGAACTAAAATGAATATTTAAGGATCAGTGATGGTGTGAGGATAAGGGGTAGTCTGATGGGGTACTTGTATGGTTGATGACAGATAGTTGATGGATTGGGTGTCCTCCCAGACACCCCCCGGGCTTTCTCACCCCTTTTCACCTTGTTAACAATAGGTCAGTTATGAGAGACTTCATATTTTGTTGTTGTGGTTTGTATTTGTTTTTTATTTTAATTGGGTTTTTTTTTTGGAAAGGGGAGGGCACACACATATACATTCACATAATTTTACAGTTTTGATTTACTGTATTTGGACTTAGTGGAGGGGGCAGAAGATACTATATTTAGATATTGGAAATCAGATTTTATTATCTTGCATTTACTACACTATATATCCTTATTATAACCCATTAAAGGTTGAACAGGATACATTGTCTTTAAAAAAAAATTGTCTTATTCTGATAGAGATAGTTACCGTACGTATTCAAATTGTTGATTACATCAAATCTGTATAAACAATGTGAACATGAGCCATAAAATAATCTTAAATAGAATCACATAAATGACATACTATTAAGTAAGCCTTGCATCTGCTGAACCGGGCATATCGGCAGATAACTGACTTATATGGGTGGCATGATCGGTAAAGTCATTAAGTCTCTTTTGTGGCTTGTTTTTTTCCAGCAAAGGCAAGGAGTTATTATGTCTTGAGCTCCTAATTCAGCTATGAAGTCATTTAAATATGCAAAGCGGCTGGTATACCTCTCTGTTGCTGGACTTGGAGGTTTTTACACAGCCACAGTACTCTATCCCACGTTTGCATCCCGGTACAAGGTATTTTATTTAAATTTTCAGCAAAATCAAGAGTGAGAAGATGAAAGAGCATGAAGAAGACTGGAAGTGGTTTATTTTGTTTTGAATGTAAAGTAAGCCATGAAAGAGGAATGATCACTAAGATAAGTTAATGAAAGGGGCACTGCTGTACAGATGATACTTACTTTTACTTAATTTAATTTTTTTTTAAATCTGTACTTGCCATGATGCATTGTGGGCAGCTGAATTTTTGTTCTTGAGCCAAGACTTGCCATGATGCATTGTGGGCAGCTGAATTTTTGTTCTTGAGCCAAGACTTGCCATGATGCATTGTGGGCAGCTGAATTTTTGTTCTTGAGCCAAGACTTGCCATGATGCATTGTGGGCAGCTGAATTTTTGTTCTTGAGCCAAGACTTGCCATGATGCATTGTGGGCAGCTGAATCTTTGTTCTTGAGCCAAGTGAGTTGCATTTGGCTGACATGCGTCCATGTTGTTTTAGTATTTCTGTAAGATTATCTGTCCATCTCTCACTGGTCTTCCTCATGCCCTAAAAAACAAAATCTTCTACTGTTTTAAGAGAGTAGTGGTAACTGATCAAGCTCCATTCTCTGAAGATGGCCAAACCACTTTATTTTCTGTCTCTCTATATATTCGAAGCAGGATGTAGTTCATGCAGTTTTTGTAATGTCATAATTTCCCATTCTGTCACTCCTGGTAACATTAATGGCTCCTCTTAAGCATTTCGTGCAGTGTGATCTTTTCACTCCTATGGCTTGGGCAGGAACCATGTTTGACACTAACAGCAAAGAGTTGGTAAGAATATACTACTTATCAGTTGTGTAATTTCCGTACTGATGTTCAGATGTTTGAGTTGTGGTTACAGTTGGTAAGTCACCGCACTTGCTTTTTGACATCATGTTTGCATTTCTTTGTCCAGTATTCTGTTTTTTTTTAATGAAAACGCTCCCTAGATTTAAAAAAAAAATTGATTATAGAAAGTTAAAAATGAAACTTGGTTTTAAAGACAGTTTTATAGAATAATACACTAGAAACACATGATGTTTTTAAGGCTACCCTTCGTCAACCACAATTACAAACAGAATCAACCTGTATCATTTTCTAATGCCTTTCTATGTTTCTTGCCTGTTACTATGGCTGACAAAGGTAATCCCTGAAAGTCCCATGTTTCTTGTGTGTCGTTCATTCATAAAACTGGCTAATACCATTTTTTCATTTTGTTCAAAGATAAATTAACGTATCTTAAGATTGTGTTTTCCTTGTTAAAATAATGGGTCTCTTGAGTTAGTATGTGAGAAGAATAGACACAGGACAGAATGAGGCTACTGCCATCAATGGTACCTATACCTTGTAGCGGTATGGCAGCTTGTGTACCCTGACAATCCCCAGAGCTATGCCAGCGGGAGTTTTACTCCTGGTAGGTTCAACCATGCTGGACTGGTCTGCGTGGGTAGGGGTCAGACAAAAGCTGGTACCCTGGTCCTCCAGGTTGGGGGTTTTAGCACAGGGCCGACACCCCTGTCTGTGTAAAAAATCGCACACGTTACGGAAACAGCAACAAATGAAAATACTTTGACGCGGGATGGACATCCGGAGTCTCAGGCTCGTATGACTGACAGTGGTGAAAGCCGAAAGGAAGCCACTGGCATGAAAACGGATGCCCGGACTGCAAAACACGAAACCAGAATCGGTTTTTGGAATGTCAGAACTATGAATGAGGCAGGAAAGCTGAGACAGATCACAGCAGAGATGAGGAATTACAAACTACATATCCTGGGAATAAGCGAGAGCAGATGGACAGGGATGGGGAGAATAAAAACAGCTACAGGGGAAACAGTACTTTATTCTGGTAGAGAGGACGGTCAGCACAACGAAGGTGTAGCCATTATCCTTAAGAAAGGAATGGAAAGGTCTCTACTGGAATGGAAACCCATTAACAACAGACTAATAAGAGCAAGACTGAGAGGGAGATTCACCAACACCACAATTATACAATGCTATGCACCAACAAACGACAGCGATGAAGAGATCAAGGATGAGTTCTATCAACAGGTACAAAAGGAAATGGAAACTGTACTTAGGTACGATCTTATTATAGTAATGGGAGACCTAAATGCGAAAGTTGGAACACATAACAATTATAACGAAAGAGTAATGGGGAAATGCGGCAGTGGAACAGTAAATGAGAATTGGGACAAATTAATAAGCTTCTGCAGTATTAACAACCTGGTCATTGGAGGAACACTTTTTCAACACAAAGAAGTGCACAAGTTAACATGGGAATCACCAAACGGACGAGACAAAAACCAGATAGATCACATAATGATCAATGGCAGATGGAGACATGCACTACAAGACGTGAAAGTAAGAAGAGGCGCAGATGTGGGAAGTGATCATCACCTAGTAGTAGCAAGACTGAAGGTGAAACTCAGAGCTGCTGGACCAGTTGCAGTTAAACAGAAAAGATATAACATCACGAAACTTAAGGACCCCCTCACCAGAAAAGCGTTCATGGTCGACGTAAAGAGACGATATCTGATTACCAAAAGCCAGGAAAGAACAGAGACCGACGATGTGGACCAGAAATTCAACACCATCTCAACAATATACAAAGAAAGCAGCAAGTCATGCTTGGGATTCCAGGAAAGAAAGAGCCAAGACTGGATAACACCAGAAACGCTAAACACCATAGCGAAGAGAAAGGAAATGAAAAGGAAGAAAACAGAAGCTAAGTCTCCCAGGTTAAAGGCAATATATAGTGAACAGTACAGTCAGCTGGACAAGGAAGTAAAACGTCAAACCCGTGCTGACAAAAGGACATTTCTGGATGACCTTGCAAGACAGGCAGAAGAGGCAGCACTGAGAAATGAACAAAGCACAGTTTATAAAATAACTAAAGCTATCAGTGGAAAACGAGGTGCAAACAACATAACGTTAGTAAGAGACAAGCAAGGAAATCTCATCACCACAGCACAGGGGCAGGAAACAAGATGGGCAGAGCACTTCAGAGAAACACTGAATAAGGAACCACCAGAGACTCAGCTGAATGTTCCTGAGGCTGAAAGTGACTTAGACGTAAATACAGACATTCCACGAAAAGAAGAAATTATCACAGCTATCAAAGGGCTAAAAAATGGAAAAGCGCCTGGTCACGATAATCTGAATGCTGAGCTATTCAAGACAGACCCTGAACTAGCAGCAGAACTATTAGAACCACTATTTGCACAAGTCTGGGAAACTGAGACAACACCAACAGAGTGGAGTAAAGGAATAATTGTCAAATTGCCCAAGAAGGGCGACCTTGCAGACTGCAACAACTGGAGAGGAATTACCCTCCTCTCAGTTCCCAGCAAAATACTAGGTAGGATAATCATCCAGAGAATTTCAAAAGCAGTTGACCATAAACTGAGGAAAGAACAAGCGGGCTTCAGAAAGAACAGAAGATGTGCAGATCATATATTTACCCTCAGGAACATTATAGAGCAGTGCTCAGAATGGCAGAGACAGCTGTACATTAACTTTGTTGATTTTGAAAAGGCTTTCGACAGCATACACAGGGACAGCCTATGGAAAATTCTGAGGGCTTATGGAATTCCCAGCCGCATTGTTTCCATTATAAAAAGCCTCTATTCTAACTTTACGTGCAGTGTTGGATCGAGTAATGTAACTTTCGAAGTGAAAACAGGAGTACGACAGGGATGCCCCTTATCAACAACATTATTTACAACGTTTTCTACACTGGAAGATTTGGAATATGCAGATGACATTGCACTACTCGCGCATTCACACCAACACATTCAAGACAAAACCGATAGACTGAATAAGTATGGCCAGCAGGTTGGCCTGAACATCAATTTGAAGAAGACAGAGGTCATGACACTAAATGTGGGCAATCCTGAGCCAATAACAGTAAGGAACCAGAAGTTAGAACAGACAGACACATTTACTTACCTAGGAAGCATAGTAACACCTGACGGCGGAACAAGCAAGGACATTAACAACAGAATGAATAAAGCGAGAACTGCCTTTGCTATTCTCAACAACATTTGGAAGTCTTCCCAGTACAGCACAAACACCAAATTAAGACTGTATGAGAGCTGTGTACTTTCTGTGCTTCTCTTACTTACTTACTTACTTAGTCATTCCCCTTCTACCGTGAGGTGTAGAGGTTTGGAAGAGAGAGCGCCAGACTATTCTATCGGCTGTCTTCCTCCTGGCCTGGTTCCATTCTAGTCCTCGGTCCTTCAAAGATTGTCTAATGTTGTCCTCCCAGCGGACTCTGGGTCGTCCTCGGGGTCTGGATCCTTGGCTCTTTGTTTCCCATGCTTGTCGTGGTAGCCGATCTTCTCCCATTCTGCAGACATGGCCAAACCATCTTAGTTGGGACTGTTCTACTTGGGTCTGTAGGGGGTGGCATTTTAGGCCTTGACGTATCGTCTGGTTGCGTACCATGTCTCTTCTTGTTACTTCAACCACCTTCCTCAGATACCTCATTTCTGAGGTTTGGATCTGGCTTTTATGGGTTGTAGTCATTGCCCATGACTCGCATCCATATGTCAAGACTGGGACATAGGTGGAGCGGTATACAGCCATCTTCGTTTTCTTACCAACCTCTCTCTTGCTGAGGAATCCTCGATTTATGGCCTGAAAAAGTCTCCCAGCTGCTGCTTTTCGAGTGGCCAACTCTTCTTTGATGCCTCCCTTTCGGTCTATAATAGCTCCGAGGTATTTAAAGTGGTCAACCTGCTCCAGGACCTGTTCTCCCAGCTTAATCTGATGCCTTCTTTCTTCTCGTGATATCACCATGGATTTTGTTTTAGAGCTGCTTATGACCATCCCTCTCTTCTCCAGCTCTTCCTTCCAGACTTGCAGGTTGGATTGGAGATGTGCCTCTGATTTAGCAATCAGGGCAACATCATCAGCAAATGCCAGCTCTGAAATATAGACCTGTCTCATCTTCCAGTACCCCACTGAATACTTTCTTGTTCTCTCCTTACATGCCTTGATGACATCGTCCATAAGGAGTATGAAGAGGTAAGGTGATAGGATATCACCTTGTCTTACACCAGTGGTGGTCCTGAACTCTTCTGACTTATGGTTTGCTGTCCTCACATAATTTCTGCAAGACTTGTAGAAGCTCTTTATAGCATGAATCAGAGGTGCTGGAATATTCTTCCTTGCCAAACAGTCCCAAAGTTTGCTCCAAGGGACCCTGTCAAACGCCTTTTCCAGATCTATGAAACAAAGATGGATCTCACTCTTATACTCAAGGGCCTTTTCACTCAGCTGTCTGAGTGTGAAGATTAGGTCTTGAGTACTTCGGTTTGCTCGGAATCCGCACTGGACCTCATCCAATTGTGGCTCAGCTAGGCGTCGGAGTCTCTGCTCTAGGATTCTAGAGTAGATTTTTCCAGGGACACTGAGAAGGGATATGCCTCTATGGTTTCCACATTGTTGGTTGTTACCCTTTTTGAAAATTGGTGTTATGATGGCGATCTCCCAATCTTTTGGTATGGTCTTGTTGCACCATGCTGCCTGTAGGACCCTTAGGAGTAACAGGTCGCCTGATGCTCCCATGTACTTAACCATTTCTGGTGTTATACCATCATGCCCTGCTGCTTTGCCCATCTTGATTTTCTCCAGTGCCGCCTTCAGTTCTTCCATCTTTATGTCATCTTCATCACCATTGGTTTCCTCTTCTGTGCTAGTGGTTATCATTTCTGATGTTTGACCTTGCTCACCATCAAGGAGTTCTGAGAAATATTCTTTCCATCTTTCCATTACTTCCTTCGGGGCAGTAAGCAATTTGCCTTGCTTGTCCTTTATAAATTTGAGAGGGCATTGTTTTTCCTTCCTCATGTTCTTTAGGGTCTTATAGAACAATTTCTGGTTTTCTTGTGCATCTTTTTCTAGCTTTTCTCCAAATTCTTCCCAGGACTTCTGTTTTGCTGCTAGCACTTTGTTCTTTACTTCTGTTCTGAGTGTCACATATTCTCTATATTTTTCCATTTGTCCTGTTGTGTTTTTAGCTCCTGAGTATTGTTTCCATGCCATTTTCTTCTCTCTTATTTTCTCTTTGACTTCCTCTGTCCACCAAGGTGTCCTCTTTCTCTGGTTCCCAAGTCGGACTTCACCACATGCTTCTGCAGCAGCTGTCTTTATGATATCCTTGAATTTAATCCAGAGGGTTTCCAAGTCATCAGGTTGTTCTTCTGTGTTGCTCACCGCTGCAGCAATAAGCCCCTGATATCTGGTCTTAATTTCTGGCTCTCTCAGCTTGTAGGTCCTAATGCTCATTTCTCCTGCTCGTTTACTTGGTTTCTTGCGTGATGTTGAGCAGTTCCTAGGCTGAGCAACTCTTTCAGTTGTTCTTTTGATTGTAAGCAGGTAGTGATCACTTCCAATCTCTGGCCCCCTCCAGACTCTTGCATCTCGGACATATTTGAATGAGCTTCTCCGAACAATGGCATAGTCGATCACTGACTTCTCATTCTTTGTTGGTTCACATCTAGTGTATGCATGTATGCGCTTATGGGGGAACTTTGTGTTTGTAATGATCAGATTCTGCTCACTGCAGAATCTAAGGAGTCGCTTTCCATTGTCATTGAGAGTATCTTCTCCATATCTTCCAATAACTCCACCCCATCTAGCATGGTCATTTCCAACTCTGGCATTAAAATCTCCGAGCATGATAACTTCATCTAGGCAGTCATCCACTGTCCTTTGAAGCAGCTCGAAGAATTCCTCCTTGACCTCTGCTCTCTCATCCTCATTTGGCCCATACACTATGACCAGGTTGACTATGGTTTCTCCTTCTTTTAGTTTCACAACCATAATGCGCTCTGAGACAAAGTTCCACCCCTTGATACTATCTTTTTGATTTTGGGCCACAATGCAACCCACACCCCCTTTAGCTCTTTCGGATATGGGTACACCACTGTAGAGCAGCGTGTTGCCATTGAGATCCATGACTCCTTGTCCTTTTTTCTTTGTTTCCGTTATAGCCAGGATTTCTAGTTTTGCTTTCCTCATCTCTTCCACCAGCTCCTCTTCCTTCCCATTTATACTTCTTGTGTTCCATGTTCCATAAGTCGTAGTCCGTAGTCCGTTCCAGTTCGTCGCCTTTAGAATCAGTCTGGTTTTCTCTCTTGTGTTACTCGTAATCGTGGTTTAAAGCAAACAGGTGATTGGCCTGTTGTGCCTTTGCATGGTGGAGGGGCTGCCTCCTTACGGCCTCCATGCAGGCCGCCCTCCTCCTTTTTCATCCGGGCTTGGGACCGGCATGGGCGGAGTTTCTGTGCTTCTCTATGGTGCGGAATGTTGGAGAGTAACAGAGAAGGAAATCTCGAAACTGTCCTCCTTCCACACAATCTGCCTAAGGAAAATTCTCAGAATCTTTTGGCCAAACACCATCAGCAACCAAGAACTACTTATTCGGAGTAACCAGGAGGACATGCACACCATCATAGCTGGCAGACGCTGGAGCTGGGTCGGCCATGTCCTCAGAAGAGACCCCGATGCCATCACAAGAACAGCTATGCTATGGACCTGTAACGAGATGGTATGATAGTGGTTGTTGTCTTGATGACAGTCGATGATAGTTCAATAAAGAATAATGAACTCCATGATATACCCCAGTCTCAGAAATGAGCACTGGTGAATAATAGCACAAAGGATAGTCAGACAGTAAAGACCCCTGGTCCGGTGGTAATAAGAAGATCAAGAGCCTAGAGTGTCTTCTCGTAATAACTATCTTATGCTTTAAATAACAATGAAATTCAAATTGAACTCAATAGTAACTTTATGAAATTAACAAAATTCAAGTTACAATTAAAATCAATTTATTTATAATGATTCTCTTATCTTCTGTTCTTGAAATAGATAGAAATGCTATATGAATAGGAATTTTATATTTACACAATATCCAGAGAAATCCCAGTGATATTATTTTACTTTAACTGAATTGCAGTGTCTCTGCTTTTCTGACAAAAACGTTAACCAGTCTTTTTCTTCATATGACTCGACTCTTCACATATACATTGATCGAATGTTCATCTGTTTCTGCACTTAACTGAGTGCTCCTTAGATGATGGTTGACAATGTTGGTGAGCTCCACACGACTGTATAGACTCGGCTGATCTTCCCATGTAGTAGGGATACCAGCACAACCAGGTAGACCAGCTGTAGTGCTCCGTGTCGCTATGCAGGATAACACTTGGGTTCTCACTTCTGGCTTATGTCTATATGTACGACCGAAACCTGAAAACAACACAAAGACTGTGGCTAGCCTCTTTCCAAGAGTTCCCTTAGCCTACTGTATTGTTGTTCCGTGTCATCAGTAATGCATGTGTATGAATGCGCACATGTGTTTCTGGTTACATTGTTAGTTGTACAGATGTCTACTTGCCAACAACAACTTCAAATGATATGATTACAATACATTATATTACATCATTCATTTACATCACATTATGTTACATAGTCCATTCTTCCATCTGCTATTTTTCCATCCAAGCAGAATTATTCTGACATATATTGCTTATGGTTTTCAAAGTTTGAGAACCCCTGGCCTAATTTGTGCCCATAGAGCAGTCAAATCAATTTGGGGTCATTGGTACCAATGGGTTGAGAACCACTGGGATATAGTCTCCCATGCTGCCATAAATCAGTAGGGGTGTCCTTGCGGCCAGGGCTTAAGAACCACTTATTTACATGGTTGCT
Organism: Oreohelix idahoensis; assembly: GCA_024509875.1. Classification (NCBI taxonomy): domain Eukaryota; kingdom Metazoa; phylum Mollusca; class Gastropoda; order Stylommatophora; family Oreohelicidae; genus Oreohelix; species Oreohelix idahoensis. The sequence continues at coordinate 426,066 of JAMPIV010019125.1, forward strand.
ACTTGAGCATTGCTTCTATACGAGTGTGTTCCTGGTCTCAACCTTGAGAACCATTGGCTGTCAGTCAGATTATTACGTTCATAACAATGGCTACTGAACTGTTGCCCATCGTTACATAGTGCTATGTTGAAGTTATAAGCAATGATATAACCTGATAGGATAATCATAGAACAGGATGCATTCATATAAACACATTATTAAAACAGGACAAGAATAGTTCAGAAATCAGTTCAGGATCGTTTCACAGCATGAGTGTTCAATGAAGTGACATATTTACATTTATTATGCATTAACAAAATAGGTACAGTAGCCCTACTCACCCTCTGGTCTTTTTCTGAAATACTAACAGGACTACTTCTGGCAAAGGCAGACCAGCACAAATACTTAATGGTGAAGGAATATGTGCCTAGCTCTCTCCTTTTGTCCTCTGCGTTCTTTCAGTTCGTGTGTGTCTCTTCACTTCCAACTACCTGCATATTTATGCGCTTGGTCGGCCATCTTGCGTGAATCCGTGACTTTGCGCTGATTGGCTATTCCTTCAAGCAACTTCGGTCGAAAATATTTCTCGTATTTCACTTCGGGTAGGTGATCTGTGTTAGTTTCTAAACAGATACTTTAGTCGTTCTCATTACTTACAAAAGCTATTGCCTCTTGAGATATCTCGTTTTAATTGGACAACATGTGGCTTTCCTTCCATATCAATCTTTCCGAGATCCGTCTGTCCTTCCTTTTTCTATGAATTTTTAAACCGCACTTTTCATCATTTTCCGAACTGTTTGACCCACTTGGGTGATCATATCCCCATAATTATAAAAGACATTGTCTTCCTGGCTATATCCACACCTGGGTCTACTCTCCCTCTATGACTCAGTGAAGCAGAATTGCCATCAGTCAGCCCATTGATTTTAAATGAATTTTTTACTGCGTGGTCCGAACACAGATTTCCTCCCTACCCGATTGTTATGCCTAGACGATCTCCGTATAGCAACTCTCGTTTCATTGGTCGAGCTAATTAGCATTACACATGTTTCGACGGTGTTTGCTTAGTTTTGATTACCTAGATATCGAATCCCAATCGCATTATGCGACAGGACCCCTGAAAGAAAACGAAAGAGAGGCTGACCAAAAACAACTTGGCGGAGGACTGTGGAGGCTGAGATGCAAAGAATGAACCAGAGTTGGGGCACTGTACGAAGGATGGCCGCTGACCGAGCAAAGTGGAATCAATTTGTTGCTGCCCTACAAGACGCCACCAGGCGTGATGGCCACTGACTGCTTTGACGGTTGGCGGTTATGGATCAAAGAAGAAGAGAAGAATGAGGCTAGAAGCTTGAATGAAGGTGAGAATTCAGTGCACACAGGCTACAAGAAGTAGGATGGAGAGAACAAGATCTGAGCATGCAGAATCAGAGCAGAGTACATCATTTTTTTCCTTTTTTGCTCCTTATGGAGCATGAAGACACCACTTCAGTTGGCCTCCTCCTCAGAAGCATTGGTTTCTGTAGCAGCTTGTTTTACATGATGAGATTACCACTCCCATGATGCACAAAATTATATTAGTTGCCTCTTATGACATGCCAGAGGAAGCAGTTCTTTCTTTACCAAGAAGTATATGAAGCAGATTATGATATAAATGATCAAAATTATTTATCAGTCTTGTGGTTTCATTGGATATTTTTACATTGTTGGGAACATACTCCTTAGTGTGTTTCATCTGGCCTTCCTTGGGAGGCAACTAAGAAAGAGTTAGGCATTGGGCAAGCTGCCTCGTCCTGCAAAAACTTAAAAGCCAAAAAGGCTTCAGTGACAAAGGGAATTGGTTACAGACATGAAAGAGACAAATAAGTCATGGAAAGACCTTGAGTGGAAGGCAGAGTAGAGAAAAGCTTGGCTGGAATTTGTTAAAGGGCCGTGCTCCACAGGAAGCTGAAGATTAGTGAATTAATGAATATCTAGATATTTTCCTAGAAGATTCTTATTATAATCACTTTTGAATGTCATTACAACAGAATGTCATATATCATGCCATATGCAACATTATACTGCAGTTGTTAGTGATTTTTACCTTTATTATGTTGTGACATATTTGAGACAGCATTTGCAGCGGTACATGAGAAATAACTATTCAAACATTTTTTCCTCATCTCTTTTCATTATTGTTTGGCTTCATTGGTCATATGCCACTCAGTATGTCAAACCTTTAGTGTGTCTTTTTATATCACTCCAGATGGCCCCAGATATCTTTATGCAAGACTGCATGCTGTGCTTACCTTTGTTGCTCAGCATCATCATCATTTATAACATAGGACTTCTGCTATTTCTTACCACCAATTTTGTGTGTGTTTTGTTACTTACTTACTTAGTCATTCCCCTTCTACCGTGAGGTGTAGAGGTTTGGAAGAGAGAGCGCCAGACTATCCTATCAGCTGTTTTCCTCCTGGCCTGGTTCCATTCTAGTCCTCGGTCCTTCAGAGATTGTCTAATGTTGTCCTCCCAGCGGACTCTGGGTCATCCTGGGGGTCTGGATCCCTGGCTCTTTGTTTCCCATGCTTGTCGTGGTAGCCGATCTTCTCCCATTCTGCAGACATGGCCAAACCATCTTAGTTGGGACTGTTCTACTTGGGTCTGCAGGGGGTGGGATTTTAGACCTTGGCGTATCGTCTGGCTGCGTACCATGTCTCTTCTTGTTACTTCAACCACCTTCCTCAGATACCTCATTTCTGAGGTTTGGATCTGGCTTTTATGGGTTGTAGTCATTGCCCATGACTCGCATCCATATATCAAGACTGGGACATAGGTGGAGCGGTATACAGCCATCTTCATTTTCTTACCAACCTCTCTCTTGCTGAGGAATCCTCGATTTATGGCCTGAAAAAGTCTCCCAGCTGTGTGTTTTGTTTAGCCATCTTATTCAGCTCTGCTCTTGAGATCCTGGTTGCTTGGCTTCCATTTCCACCATTCTTATCCCTGCTGTGTTTGGTTTGCCCATATTACTGCCCCCACTGTGGGTTCCAGTCAAAGGCGTGTCTAATAATATTAGAGTGTCCTTCCCATCTCCAAATTACATTAGTTGTTGTTTTGGTTGACATCCATCCACAAGTCTGCGTTTGCTATTACATCAGACCATTTGATACAGATGATACAATGAAGGCATCTGTGGTAATCTTTACCCTTAGACTAGTAAATTATAGTAATCTCCTCATTAGAGTAATAGATTAACATTTGCAAAGACCAAGACAAACATTACAAGGGGATGTTACTCTATAATTTACTAGTCAAAAGGTGAAGATTACTGGCATCTGCAGTTTGGACTTTACATTCTTGGTAACTTGTCACGTTGCTGAATCGTGGCGCAAGATGAATTTTACACATCTTTTGAACAGCCTGATTTTATTTTTCCGTGAAAGAGCTGCAGAGTCCTATGTTGATCAGTGAGAGTTGAAGGCTAAATCTGGCTTTATGAATTCTGGTGCTGACATCATGATTTGTTCCTTCTGTATCCTTGTTACTTTCCCAAATAGGTAAAGCTGTGCACTTCTTCAGTCATTTAATCATTGATCTTTATCCGATCTGTCTGCCTATTACTTATTATCATTTCCTTTGTTTTGTTTACAGTGAAGAATTTGTTGCATGATTAACCTTTATCTTTTCTTTTTCCTTGTTGGTGTCATGGAGAGGCTAGTCTGGTTTAATCTACAGTGATCCTTTACAAAATAATCCATGATTTATTGATCAATCAATCATTCAATCAATACCCATTATTTCCCCAAAGGAGCACAGGCCTTCAACAAACACATGCCAAGTTCTCCTGTCATGTGCCATCAGCTCAAGTTCTTTCCATGTTTTCCTCATCATTTTCACTTCTGTCTCCCATTTTCTTATCTGTGTGTTTATTGGTCTACCTCTGTCTCTCTGTTTTTTTTTCTGCCTCTCTTTACCTGGAGATTCCAGAAAAAGGAATGCCTTGTAATGCTATTAACATGGTGTCCTATCCATTGTCAGCATCTTCTTCTCATCTCTTGTTCCACTGGCACTTGTAGTGAGTGATCTTGCCATACCAGTTTAATCCTTCTATTCTATGCAAACACCCATTTATGAAAGTCTGTAGCTTTTTGCTTGTTATTTGTGAATGCATTTGACCATAATATGGCTGTTCATAACCATAGATGTGACTTTTTATGACTCAGAATGGATCAGAAAAGCCAATAAGTCAGGAAGAGCATCAGATTATTAATGCCCCACTACCACAGCGAGAGGACCTTATCAAAGGAATTAAAAGTGAGGAACTCGACGTTTTAGTTATAGGTGGTGGAGCGACTGGGCTGGGTGTGGCTTTGGATGCTACAACAAGAGGTTAGTAATGTTTTGCACGAACTTATCTTCATGTGGATATATAATAGTCAGTTGTTATTTCTGCCTAAGTATTTTTGAGTCCTGCAGGTTTTTTGTTTAGGTTCTTTTATAAGACATTTATGTTTCTGCCAAGTGCAGTTTTCCACAATCCTCGCTGTTGTTGATTGTCTCTCTTCCTATTTTTGTCATGGGTCTATGTTTCTTGTATATCCATCTTCTTTTTATTGTCTTTATTTCTGTTTGTTTGTATTCTTTCCATTTTACATTTATGTTGCTTTCTTTTGTCATGGCAAAAAGACATGACCCGTAAGCTAGGCTGCAATATCAAATTAAATAAAGACGATAATCTCAAAGCAAAGAGAACATTCCAGGAGAATACAAATATTTGCAGCAAATTTTAATGCAAGAAGTTTGAGAGATAAGTTAACCAGACTGTTATCCAGGGCTAATGTGGGATTGGACTATCAATAAACCAATAAGATAGTCACTGTTGGCCACAGAATAATGTTAAGAATTCAAAGTACAGATAGATAAAAATGTAGCCTAAAGGCAGGGGAAAATTATTGCAAAAGAGGAAGCAGGTTGATTGGGCAATCTTTGAAGACTATTCTGCATTTATGACCATACTGATAAAGTACTGCAGTGCAGTTGTGTTTCATTTTTGTGATTAATGGAATGATAATGCAATATCTCCTGCCCAGCATTAATCCCTAAGTTGTCCACGTTTTGTATTTAAAAATTGCTTGTAGTGGAAAACATCACAGAAATGGATCACAAGATGGATGGCACACCAGATGTTGAGCTGTAACCAGCAATGAACTCTCCAAAGTAAAATTTTTTAGCATAAGTGGGAGAAGAAACAGATAAAAGAACAATAACTTCCAGTGTGATAATTTTATAATTTGATGTAAATATGTCATCTTTTATTTATGTTTCAATGAAATATCCAGGATTTATTTATTTGATTACATTTTATATGAAAATGGCTTCTTAAACCGATAAATTTTATATTTATGTTGAATGAAATCTTTTAGAGAAAACCTGGATTTATTTATGTGAACATAGTTTTTATGTTTGATTTATTCTTTCTACAAAGGATTAAAGACAGGCTTGGTGGAAAAGTTTGACTTTTCATCTGGCACTAGCAGCCGCAGTACAAAACTTATCCATGGAGGTGTACGATACTTGCAAAAAGCAGTCTTCAATTTAGATGTTGAACAGGTTAGTCTAAGTATCATTTAGGTAAGGTAAAGAAGGTGAGGGATCCTGTTACTGCCCATTTAGGCATATTGGGAATATGGTGTTGGGACCATAATTTCTTGACCATACTACACATTAGGGGTGATGGGGTCAGCATCACGTCGGCCACCTTTACCTGTTGCTCTGGTACCCAATTCATGAGGCTGCATAAACCTTAGACCGCAATGTCATGTCATACTCCATTTTACCTAGCCTAGTTGCTTGTGAGTTGGGGAAGGCAAAGGCAGCGAGGGAGGGAATGGGTCATCCCCGCATCGTAAAGTTGAAACCTAGTATAAGTGGAGTCTCAAACGCTTCACTCCTATGGCAATATCTGCTATGGGACTACTATACCTTTTTTAGGTGTTTGCAGGTGTGACCAACATGGACGTCATTTCTCATGACCTCTTTTGAAAAGTGTTGTTTAATATATCACACCTTTGATAAGTAGCTTTTGAGGCCATCACATTGATAAAGGCATTTCTTTGTTGTGATGTTCCTGCTTTCATAGGGTCATACTGGACACGTAGATGGAAGGTCAACTCGTTCCGACACAGTGCTGACATCGAGTGAGAATGTAGATGTAATATAACGCGAATGTGTGTATAGTTCTGTTGAGTTGACAAGTCACTCACTCAATCATAAGTAGAAGTCAATAAAGGGCAGACTACTGATGACGTTTCATACATTTATTAATGGACGTACACTTCGACATCACGAGTACAGTCACTTGGACAGGTTGGCACAAAAATCATCGTATACTTGAAAAATGGGTGACAATATCAGATGTGCATTTATGTGGCATATCAATATAATGGAACGATAGTAGGCAAACACTCAATATCCTGGTTGTCTATCGTCTCATGCTCTAACTGACTAATCGCGTCAGTAAAGGTGGATACATAAACATCAACAATGGTTCACTGACAGAACCTTCTGGCTAAGTTTCTCAAGCCGTAAATTCATCCAATGTTTATAGCAATAATGTTATACCACGGTAGTGGGTTTTCATAATATGTAAATCTCTGTACCATCATCAGATAATAAGATCTTCTCTGTTCTCCGACAATGATCCGCTTACAATGGCGGGAATCCAAAATGGCTCTCCTCCGTGAGCTTTGCTCACTCAGGATGGAAAATTATCAAGCAGAATTAATTCGTAATACATACGTAAATGTCCTCACTGGGCTTCTATACATTTCTGCTATCAATAAGGCTGGTTGCATCAAGTAATCTAGTGCTGCTAAATAACATGTCATGTTCATCTGTAATCAACAATCCTAGATACACGATAATACGTCTCTCAGCTAGGCTTAGCAAAAAAGGTGCAGCAAAAAAGGGTATGGTTTTACCTGGTTTTAGGAAAACACATACAAGCGAATAACGCACGCCATTCCTAGACGTTAATAATGGACATTAGGAGAATCTCTGATAATACAGTCATACAGAGAAACAATCTCCTTCCTAGAATAATTCACAGAGATCCATCTACAAAACTTTCTAATCGACCAGCCCATAGCAGCGACGACATGACGGCCTTCTCTCTCTGTCGACACACCCAATCACGCATGCGCAGAAAAAAGCCTTTCACCCCAGAGTTCAGCTCACAAAATAGTCCGACATAGAAATACAAAGATATAAGACCGAATCACCTTAAATAGTCAAGGAATAAATATAAATTCGGGCCATAAACATTTTAAGCAAGACCAATCTGTTTCTGGCCATACCAGACGAAAAATGACGTAAATCTATTATTCATACGCCAGATTGTGACACAAGAACAGATAACCCATAGAACCGAATACTACATCGAACAATCAGGGTTCTGTCCCTTAGACTGAGAATCATTGATTCATAAATAAATAGTTACACTTTACATTTGCATGCCTACCAACAGTAATCTGTGCATCACATACAAAAGAATATGTGCGCAACAGACTACCACACCCCCCCGGGAAAAAAAATGAAATCATTTTTTTTTTCATCTGAGAGCAACATTCAATAGGCTCACGACGCATGTATAATGCACAGATGAGGAATATCAGCAATTTATAACGCCAAATTAAGGCAAAGTCGAAGTATAGATCGACCGGTGAGAATATATCTCAACATCTCAGAGAAACTATTTCTCTAAGTATAAACATTTCCAGGGAGGTGTCACCAACGCATACTACAATACTGGCAATGACACAATGCATACAATAATTTCAATCACAATTTCATATTAAGTACCATAAGTTCATGATTGACAAAAGAAAAATCATCAAAAGAGTAGCGGTGAATATACATTAGTGACCCACATGGTGTTTATACACCCACCATATCATATATTATAAATGTGTACATATTTTGATATAGAAAAAATAACTGTTGTAAAGCTAGACATATTAAAAAGTCCAAGATTTAACAGTTAGGTGGAATCATGTGGGCATCTAGACAGAATGTCTGCCATCACATTTTCTGAACCACGGATAGCTCGCACCGAGAAATGAAAAGGTTGAAGAGCAATGGCGTATCGAGTTGATCTCGAGCTCTTCAAGTTTTTACTTTGAATAGCTGTAAGAGCTTTCTGGTCAGTTTCCACTATGAAATGCGCGCCAAGAAGGAATCTTTGAAGTTTGAGAATTGACCAAACCATCGCCAAAAGTTCACGGTCTAAAACCGAGTAATTCCTCTCTGCCGCATTAAGTTTTTGTGAGATATACATTACAGGATGCAGAGTTTCAGAGTACTCTTGCATTAGTGCCGCTCCAATCCCAGTGGATGAAGCGTCACTACGAAGAACAAATGTCTTATCTGTAGTAGGTAACATTAAGATAGGTGGAGTTGAAAACAAATTTTTAATCTTATCCAAAGAGGATTGGCATTCCTGAGACCAGTGGACCATATTAGGAGACCCTTTCTTTAGTAACGAAGAAAGCGGTGCCATGATAGAGGATAGATTCTGAATGAATCGTCCATAAAATTGTATAAGACCTAATAGACTTCTCACTTGCTTTTTAGTCTTAGGAATAGAGATGTTAAGTATTTTACTGGTATTATGGTCCTCTGTCTTTAGGAAACCATGACCGACACGGTGACCTAGGAAAGAAATTTCGCTAAAACCAATACATGCTTTAGAGGGTTTCGCTGTCAACTTATGCTCGCGTAAGGTAGACAGTAATTCACCTAATCCCAAATAGTGATCTTCCCAAGTATCACTGAAAAGACAGATATCGTCCAAGTACGCAATGACATCTGACCGATGAGATAGGATTCGACGCATCATGCGTACGAATGTAGCCAGGGTGTTCATAAGGCCGAAAGGCATGAAATTCCATTGAAACAAACCCCTAGGTGTAGAAAAAGCAGTAAGAGGTTTAGCTCGTTCACTTAATGGGACTTGCCAATATCCTTTTGACAAATCAACTTTAGTGAAGAAATGAGATTTAGAAAGCCTAGTAAGTAGCTCTTCTAGTAAAGGCATAGGTTCAGCATCGAACTTCGTCACAGGATTCAATTTGCGATAATCAACGCAAAGACGTATGTTATTGTCTTTTTTACGAACAATAACCATCGGCGAAGAATATGCAGGACTGGATGGTTTGACTATTTTTAATTCTATCATCTCATCCAACTCTTTCTCGACCTGTGTCTGAAAATGTATAGGTATAGGATATGGTCACCCGTGTGTTACCGGGGCCCGAAAGGGGAGCAAAGAATAGTAACACTGTCCCCTGCCAAGCATGTCGTAGAAAGCGACTAAGGAGGGTTGGGCATGGGGCCGGTTACCCCATCCTGTAAAAAATTTAAACCACAAAAAACTTCAACAAATATGGACAAGTCAAATAAAGAAAATAAAACACAGCCATCCAAGACAGGGGAAGGTCCTCTCGCGGGGAGGCGTATGATGCAACACAGAGAAAGCCGAAAGGAGTCTGTGTTGCTGACTAACCTTCTTTCTTCTAGGAGAACTTCCAGATTTGGCACCTGGAATGTTCGGACATTAAACGAACAAGGGAAAGTGGCGCAAGTGGCAGCAGAAATGAGGGAATACAAAATCGAGGTTTTGGGAATGTGTGAAACAAAGTGGAAGGGGGTAGACAGGAAGAAACTCATCACAGGTGAATTGGTGCTGTCCTCAGGACATGAAGACGAAAGTTCATACCACAGTGAAGGGGTAGCTCTTATGTTATCTAAAGAAGCACAGAAAGCACTCATTGAATGGGAAGCTGTTGGACCCAGAATAATAACAGCTACTTTCAAAACAGCTAAAAAAAAAAATTCATGTAAATGTCATCCAATGTTATGCACCAACTAATGACAAAGAAGAGTCTGTGAAAGAAGCATTTTATACTAAACTACAGGAAATTATGGATAAAGTAAAAAGAAGAGACATCACAATTTTGATGGGTGACATGAATGCAAAGATAGGTACAGTCAACACCGGATTTGAAGAAGTCATGGGAAAACATGGGCTAGGAGTAATGAATGAAAATGGAGAACTATTCGCAAACTTCTGTGCTTCAAATCAACTGGCTATAGGAGGAAGCATGTTTCCACATAAGAGAATACACAAGGCAACATGGATATCACCAGATCATAGAACAGAAAATCAGATTGATCATATATGCATAAACAAGAAGTTTAGATCATCATTGCAGGATGTAAAGGTATACAGAGGAGCAGATGTGGCATCAGATCACCATCTTCTGATAGCCAAAATAAAAATGAAACTCAAGAGATATGCAACAATGCAAAATTATAGACAACAGTATAATGTAGACAGCTAAGAAATCAAGAAACAAGAGACAAATTTGCGGTCACAGTATCCAACAAATTCCAAGTGCTCCAACAGCTGGAAGATGTAGAGAATACAGAAGACTATTGGCAGCAGGTCAAAACTGTATGGAAGGAGACATGTGAAGAAATACTGGGGAAAAGGGAAAGACAACAAAAAGCATGGATAACAACAGAAACCATCAATAAGATAAAAGACAGAAAAAACAAGAAAGCAGAGTTAAACACAAGCAAAACCAGAAGTTCCAAAGCCAAGGCTCAAGAAGTGTACACAGAAGCAAACAAAGAAGTAAAAAGAAGTATCAAAAGAGACAAGAGGAAGTATATTGAGGAGTTGGCAAGAGAGGCAGAAGATGCTGCAGCCAAAGGAAATATGAGAGAACTGTATAGCAGCACAAAGAAGCTAACAGGGAAATACAAGCAAACAAGTTGCCTCATAAAAGACAAGAATGGGAAACTGCTCAGCAATATACAAGAGCAAATGAAGAGGTGGACAGAATATTTTGGGGACCTTCTCAATAGACCAGCTCCACAAAACCCGCCGGACATCCAGCCAGCAGAAGAAGAGCTACAAATTAACGGTGAAAGACCAACGAAGGAAGAAATAAAGAAAGCCATAAAGCTTCTAAGAGATGGAAAAGCGTCTGGACCTGATGGCATTCCAGCAGAGGCCATCAAAGCAGATATCGACACGGCTACAGAGATGTTATATAAATTACTTGGTAAAGTCTGGGAAAAGGAAGAGATACCAGCAGAATGGAAGGAAGGATATCTGGTTAAGTTGCCTAAGAAGGGAAATTTACAAGAGTGCACAAATTATAGAGGAATAATGTTACTATCAGTGCCAGGAAAAGTATTAAACAGGATTATCCTTGAGAGATTAAAAGAGTCCATAGACAAGAAACTGAGAGATGAACAAGCAGGTTTTCGACAAAACAGATCATGTACAGACCAGATAGCCACTTTGAGAATAATAGTTGAACAAAGTCTGGAATGGAATTCACCACTATACATCGGATTTGTGGACTACGAAAAGGCATTTGACAGTGTAGACAGAGAATCACTTTGGAAATTGTTGAGGCATTATGGAGTTCCCCTGAAGATCATTAATTTAATAAAGAAAACATATGAAGACATGACATGCAGAGTTCTTCACGAAGGACAGCTTACAGAACCGTTTGGGATAAGAACAGGAGTGCGACAGGGATGCCTCTTGTCTCCATTTCTTTTCTTGCTGGCAATAGATTGGGTTATGAGATCATCGGCAACACACAACAGAAATGGAATCCAGTGGACTCTGACTAAGCAGTTGGATGATCTGGATTTTGCTGATGACTTGGCTCTTCTGTCCCATAGCCGTAATCAGATGCAGGACAAATTGAAAACACTTGATGAGAGGTCACAGCAATTGGGTCTGAAAATACACAGGGAAAAGACAAAAATAATGCGAATAAATGCAGGTAATGATAACAGGGTTTAACTTGAAGAAACACCAATACAAGATGTAGAATCATACACATATCTTGGCAGTAATATAGACAAAGTTGGAGGGACAGACAGCGATATCAAAATAAGAATACAAAAGGCAAGAGGAGCTTTCATTGCATTGGGAAATATATGGAGATCAAGAGAAATAGGATCCAACACGAAAATAAGAATCTTCAACTCAAATGTGAAGTCAGTCCTATTGTATGGCTCAGAGACATGGAGAACAACAAAGACAACAACCAAAAAGCTACAGACTTTCATAAATGGGTGCTTGCGTAGAATAGAGGGATTAAAATGGTATGACAAGGTTACCAACGTGGAACTGATGACAAGAACTAGACAAGTGCCAGTGGAACAAGAAATGAGAAGAAGACGATGGCGATGGATAGGACACACACTGAGAAAACCTGTTGATAGCATTACAAGGCAGTCCTTGTTCTGGAACCCCCAGGGCAAGAGAGGCAGAGGAAGACCAAGAAGTACATGAGAAGAGAGTTGGAAACAGAGGTGAAAATGATGAGGAGAACATGGAAAGAACTTGAGATGATGGCACGTGACAGGAGGACTTGGCATGTGTTTGTTGAAGGCCTATGCTCCTGTGGGAGTGGAGGGTTATGAATGAATAGGATATGGTCTGACCCTAATAGGATTATGGTCAGTTAGAATAATGTCATGTTCAATGACATTGGTGTGTCCAGGAATGTCAGTAAGGACATCCTGAAATGTTTGTAACATAGAAGAAACTTGTCGCTGTTCCTCTAGAGATAAATTAGGAGAAACAGTAACATTTTTCCATGATTCACTTGAATGGAGTGGAATCACTGGAAGAGGGAGATTTACATCCAAGAAACTTGTTTCTTCATCCTGTATTACTGACAAGGATGAGAAATGACCATGTGGTACTGGAGAATCGTCCGTTGCCTGAAAAATAGGCAGCAAATACTCAGGACGTTCATGGAATTCCGTAAGCATATTGATGTGGAAGGTTTTATGCTTTCCATCAATATCGACAATATAATCAACATCGGAAATTTTCGAGATTATATCGAACGGACCTTTCCATGAGATAAGAAGTCTATTTTCCCTACAAGGTAGCAGAACATATGCTTTGTCCTCAGGACAAAGTTGTCGTAAGGTTCTTTTCTTATTGGCAAATTGCCTTGCCTTCTGTTTGGCAAATTCAGAAGAAGAAGTTGCTAATCTGCATGCTTCGATAATCTTTTGTCTAAGCGCGATGACATATTCGTAAGAAGATTTTGTGTCATCATCAATATTATCAGCGGTTATAAGATCATGAAGCAAAGACATAGGGCCGCGCGGTCGCGCGCCGAAGACAAGTTCAAAGGGAGAAAATCCTGTATGTTCATTGGGGACCTCTCTATACGCAAAGAGGGCTGCGGGCAAAACCCTATCCCAATCTTGAGGATGATCCTCAGTTATCTTCCCTAGTAAGTTTTTGAGTTCTATTTAGACGTTCCACCATCCCATTAGACATAGGATGATAGATACTACTCAATGATCTATCTTCAGAGTAGACATCACTTGAGCCATGGTATCCGATATCAGTTGGGTGCCATGATCTGATAATATTTCTCCGGGGAATCCCAGACGAGAAAATATTAGCCAAAGAGCGTCTGCAATATCGGCAGTGGAAATGCTCTTCAGAGGTATAGCCTCTGGCCAACGTGTGCACATGTCAACACACGTTAAGATAAACTGATGTCCTCTGGCAGATTTGATCTTTAACGGACCAATAATGTCTATTGCCATTTTCTGAAACGGCCGAATAGGAATATCTGCAGCCTGAATAGGTGCAGCATGGCGTGGACCTTTGGATTTGACTTCTTGACATACCTTACAAGATCGGCAATAAATCTGTATGTCTTTGTTTACGAAAGGCCAAAAGAAAGCCGCAAGAACTCTTGACTTAGTACAGGAAAAACCCATATGTCCAGCACACTGAGAGTCATGAGCGTGCTGTACAACTTTAACTCTCAAATTCTTGGGAACAAGAATCTGAGAATGCATTGACGTAGTAGAGTCTTGGACCAGACGCACAAGTACGCCATTCTTCATTGTAATCCAAGATTTTCGATTTGTATCTTTATTTGGATCACCTTTTGTTGCAAGAGTGAAGAATTTCTTTAGAGTGGGATCATCTTCTTGCTGTTTTATAAATGAGTCACGAGAAATTACCAAGGGATCATCTTGGTTATGCACTTCAGTATCTTCAGTAGATGAAGTTTGAGGCATATTGAGAGCTTGCGCTCTTGTGACTACTGCATTATCAGTTTGCATATTTTGATCTTCCCAAGCCGCAATTTGTTGCGGAGTGCATTCTTTGACTCCATGAATACGACCAATGATGAGATCAGCGATCAGATTCGGCAGAAGACATGCATGCACATCTCCCGTAAAGAAAGGAGTAGCAATATTGATGATAGCAGTAGAGTACTTCTCTAAGGTGCCGCCAAATGTTACACATTTGACTACCTTGCCTGTAGCATGGGAAGGATCTACGAGTGATTGTCTGACACCAATGGTGGTGCATCCAGAATCAAAAAGAATTGAGACTGGGCTATCATTTACTAGACCTTTATGTAAGACAAGAGATCCTCTTCCATCATGCGCGACTGACGCAGGAAGAGCAGGAAGAGGGTGACCACAACTTAAAGTAGACACCGTAGTTGGCTCAAATAATGTTTTGCACTGGGGGCATTGAGATGCTCTCCCAAAATCAAAAGCAGAACATGCCATGTTATTGGAGTTTTTATGATCATTAGTCTGATCACAGGCTTCATGTGACTCTTGCTGCGCAGAGTTTGCCTGATAATGTGATTTATGTCCCTTGTGTTGCGATCTACCACACTTATTATTGCCTCTCCAATTATTATTGTCTCCTCTATTGTAACCCCTATTTAGGTTTGAGTCATAGTTCTCATGGTTACAATCATTATGTTCATTATAATGAGTATCTCTGTAACTATGGTCTTGTTGTCTCCATGATGGATGACTTGGATAGTTCCTATAATGACTTCCTCTGCGGAAATTCCTATAATTATGGTAACCCCTGTATCGAGGGCTGTCAGCTCGTCTCCAGTTCTTCGAAGAAGAACCTTGAAATGATTGATTACCTTGATTTTGATAATTATTCGAGTTACTCTTTCTATCAAACCTGTTTTGTGGTCCTTGAAACTTGTGTGAGTAATTAGGGTTGTATGGTGTTGCTGAAGCAACTGGCATACTTTCCTTAACCTTAGCGTTGCTAATAGCTACGTCCGGATGTGCAGTGACGTATTGGGTACAATATTGTTCCATTTCTTTTAGTGTCTTGGGTTTACGCTCATGTAGGAATTCAAGGAATGGTTTTATTTATCACACTTGACATAATCTTGTCCCTGAGCAACACAAAAACTATAGACATTACAAGTCCATAAGGGCTTCATATGTCTTTTCCGTTTTGGACAGCTCAATCCAACGATTAAATGTAAGACGTGTCCTTGCAATGAATTCTGAGAATTCTACCCCTGTTTCAGGTACCATTCTCTTAAACAAAAGACGGTAACCTTCCTCTGTCAATTGATATTTTTTTAATAAGGCTGCTCTGATAACATCATAATTATCCTGGTCAGCCTCTTCTACCAAGCTTAAACTAGTCAGAGTGTCACCTTTCAGTATCTCTGATAACTGATTAGCATATTGTGATCTATCCACATTATGATTTCGACAAGAACGTTCAAACCTATCTAGCCAAACTGTTATATCGTCACTGGATGGATTAAATGCTGGTAGCTTGATCTTGTAAATAAAAGGTTTACCACTACCACCAGATGACTGATTAACATTACCCATGTTTGTCAATTTCAATTTTTCTAACTCAAATGCCAAAAGTTTTTCCTAATGTTCCCTTTTTGCCTTTCTCTCCTCGGCTTCAGCTTCTCTTTGTAATCTTTTTTCTTCAGCTTCAAATCTTTTATTTTCAGATTCTCTCTGTAATCTTTTTTCTTCAGCCTCAGCTTCTCTTTGTAATCTTTTTTCTTCAGCCTCAAGTTTTCTTTCCTCCGCTTGAAGTTTTCTTTCCTCCGCTTGAAGTTTTCTTTCCTCCGCTTGAATTTGCAACCTTAAATTCTCAGCATCTATTTTCTTTTGTTCAGCTTCTGCTTTCAATTTATTTTCCTCTTTTTGTTTCTTTTCTTCTGACTTCAATGCCATGGCCCATTGAGCAGTCGAGTATTCTTCCAATTCTTTACCAGACTTGCCTAGGGATTTCCCTATCTCAATAAAGTAATCTAAAGTCGACATAATGTTTAACAATATGTGACTAGTTACCTGAAAAAGTCAATGAAATTTATTCCACCGTAAATGAGAGCAAGTTTTAATAAACTTGAATAATCAGCTCCCTTTATCCCAATCTCTGTGGTAGACAAGCCTTTAATAAGGTCTTGTATACTCACTTGTATAATAATAATAATAATAGTAATAAACAACAAGTTTATTCTATATTACAAGTGTACTACACAGCTAGTACCTTATCTAGCGTATGTCAACCAACAACATAAACAAAGGACAATCAAGAAAGACAACATGGAAACATTCGCAGAAATCAAATAAGTTAAATAGGAAAACTGAAGAAAATAATCACAGAACCTGTGATGACAACCGCGAGGAAATAAACAACACAAATGACGTCACAGTGTATAAATATATAGTTGTATAGAACTAAATGACAGGAAAGATGAGACCTACAAATACAAACAAATCAAAACAAAACTAAAGAACGTAAAAAATATTACAAAAACAACGAAGGAAAAAAAAACACGTCGTCACAACTAACAACAATAGCAACAAATTGTTGCTAGCAAATTTTCAATTAAGAAAATTCGCGCCTATAGAACACTAATATAAGCCCTCTATTACGTGGGAAATCTTATATTAGCCACCTTACCCAACCGCTCACAGACATATACACAACACTAATACATGTAACACTTAAACATAAATATATATATGTCATATAATGTAATCATAAATACCTAAAGAAGAAATAGCATGACAATATGATGTGTTGTAAAGAAGGCTCAGTTTTAGAATTAATGGTACAGTTTCTAATTACCAATTAACTAATGAATTGCCACTTTAATAAATAATTAATTCTGGCCTAAACTATTACAAAGTTCAATTTTGAGCAGCACACCAGAAGATCCACCGTTGAAATATATGCACTTCTCGCTAACACATTTAATACCCTGCTGTGCCCTGGTGTCTGTTCTAACACAAATGTCAACAAGCGCTGACCTAGTTACTGCCTCTGCTTTGACAGGTCAGGTCACGTAACAAAACTGCTGACTAGCTGACATTGACTGTAAACTTGTACTGCTGGTGTTTATGTGTGTCGTATGCGGCCACAGGAAACGATCTGGTATCAGTAGCTGACTTCTGACAATGTCCACTGTGCAGGTTAAACCCAGAAATCTGGCCTACCACATTGATAAGTAAGATCAGTAACGTTTCCCATAATTTACTTGGACGTAGAGTTCGACATCACGAGTACAGTCACTTGGACAGGTTGGCACAAAAATCATCGTATACTTGAAAAATGGGTGACAATATCAGATGTGCATTTATGTGGCATATCAATATAATGGAACGATAGTAGGCAAACACTCAATATCCTGGTTGTCTATCGTCTCATGCTCTAACTGACTAATCGCGTCAGTAAAGGTGGATACATAAACATCAACAATGGTTCACTGACAGAACCTTCTCCTGGCTAAGTTTCTCAAGCCGTAAATTCATCCAATGTTTATAGCAATAATGTTATACCACAGTAGTGGGTTTTCATAATATGTAAATCTCTGTACCATCATCAGATAATAAGATCTTCTCTGTTCTCCGACAATGATCCGCTTACAATGGCGGGAATCCAAAATGGCTCTCCTCCGTGAGCTTTGCTCACTCAGGATGGAAAATTATCAAGCAGAATTAATTCGTAATACATACGTAAATGTCCTCATTGGGCTTCTATACATTTCTGCTATCAATAAGGCTGGTTGCATCAAGTAATCTAGTGCTGCTAAATAACATGTCATGTTCATCTGTAATCAACAATCCTAGATGCACGATAATACGTCTCTCAGCTAGGCTTAGCAAAAAAGGTACAGCAAAAAAGGGTATGGTTTTACCTGGTTTTAGGAAAACACATACAAGCAAATAACGCATGCCATTCCTAGACGTTAATAATGGACATTAGGAGAATCTCTGATAATACAGTCATACAGAGAAACAATCTCCTTCCTAGAATAATTCACAGAGATCCATCTACAAAACTTTCTAATCGACCAGCCCATAGCAGCGACGACATGACGGCCTTCTCTCTCTGTCGACACACCCAATCACGCATGCGCAGAAAAAAGCCTTTCACCCCAGAGTTCAGCTCACAAAATAGTCCGACATAGAAATACAAAGATATAAGACCGAATCACCTTAAATAGTCAAGGAATAAATATAAATTCGGGCCATAAACATTTTAAGCAAGACCAATCTGTTTCTGGCCATACCAGACGAAAAATGACGTAAATCTATTATTCATACGCCAGATTGTGACACAAGAACAGATAACCCATAGAACCGAATACTACATCGAACAATCAGGGTTCTGTCCCTTAGACTGAGAATCATTGATTCATAAATAAATAGTTACACTTTACATTTGCATGCCTACCAACAGTAATCTGTGCATCACATACAAAAGAATATGTGCGCAACAACCTCCCCCCCCCCTTTCTTGTTTTTGGGTCAGCTGTTTATAACATGTATTAATGACTGACCTCCTTTGATGCACTTTTACCACACCAAAATGAAATTAAAAAAACTAGATTATTTCTTTAGATTTATAAAAATAATACTCATGATAGCCCCTTCAGTCATAACTGACTATGGGAATGTGCCATTGAGATGACAGCCCTCAGCTGCTTATTTTCCTGGTATTCCTTTTGACGTTTTCTCCTCTCTTCTGCTTGCCATGAGAGCTTCTTTTCGCCCAATCTGAGGTGGCGCCCTAGAGAGCATCGCCACTTGGTGCGATCGGCAGTTTCATCCTCCCAGGTTGCTGGATTTATGTCCAGTGCCCTCGTGTCTCTCTTGCCCACATCTTTGAACCTCAGCTATGGTCGCCCAACTGTTCTTTTGCCATCTGCTAGTTGTCTGCAAAAGACATCTCTCGGGATGCGACAATCTTCCATGTGGCGGACATGGCCAAGCCAGCATAGTCTGCGCTGTCTAAGCAGTGTATACATGCTTTAAAGGCCAGCATGTGACAACACCTCAACATTTGGCACTTTGTGGTAACTGCTACTTCTTTCTTAACCAGCGGCATTTGGGCTTTCAGCCCTTCGGCCTAATGACATGTCATTGCGAGGCTGGGGAGCCTGTGGACTTTCCTTCAAACCCAGCCAAGAGCTTTGCTCCTTCCCATCTACAGAGGGTTTATCTCAGGAGCCGTTCAGGTTATTCAGTCAAAATCCCAGTCGATGACACTACCTCAAATGCCCACGCCTGGGCTTGAACTTTGAACACCTGATCGCCAGCGCAACGTGGTAACCATTACACCAGCGTGGCTCCCAATTCACAGTGTTAACCTTTTGAACCCGAGGTCCCAAAATTTCGGTCCGTGTGTAAAAAATCCATTCTCCGAGCGACCGCTTTCCCGGTCTGACGCACCTAGCTTAGCAATACGGGGCCGGAATGGAAATGTGTGAAAAATAATGACGCCCGGAAGTACACATGTCTTGTGAAATGTTACACTAAAATGGCGGCGCCCACGAAGTGATAATATTTTGCAATTTTTTAACTGTTTTCATAATGAAAAGGCGTGTTGAAAATCCAGGAAATAGCTGTTCTAAAAGGCTAAATTTTTGGAACTTTTCCTCAACAGTAATGTCTGGCACAATTTGTGTGAGCAGACAAACAGACGTTCTGAGCAAGTAAAAAGCAAAAAGCCAACCAGCTACTATGCTAAAAATTATAAAGATGTAACAGTGCCAGAGATAAAAGTATTCTTTGGACTGCGTCTTCAAATGGAGCATAGTGTGAGTAAACCACGTTCGAAGATTACTGGTTCAGCTCGTCTTTGAACTTCATTTCCCAAACTCCTGGATTTCGCACTGTGATGGAACGCGATCGCTTTCTTGCTGTATGGACGTTTCTTCATCTTGTAGATGAAGAGGACCCTGCTCTGGATAAAGCAGATAAACTGTACAAAGTAAGGCCCATGCTGAATTTGTTGCTTCCAAGATTTCGGTATTATTATTCACCCTCACAACACTTGAGTTTAGACTAAAAGCAGACTTGCCTTCAAACAATACATAAAATCAAAGCCCATAAAGTGGGGAATAAAGGCTTACATGGCATGGGAAGCGAGCTCAGGCTATATTCTGAATTTGGAAATTTACACTGGAAAAACAGGATGTTATTCCAGAACTCAGTGTTGTTGGTAGTGTCGTCATCAGGATTTTGACTTCAGGTGATTGGCAAACAAAAACCATATTCTTGTCATGGACAGATTTTATAACAGTGTAACTCTCTTTGACAAGTTATACAGTAATTATGGAACACTTGCAGTAGGGACAGCAATGACAAATAGGAAATATTATCCAAAAGAACTGGCAGGAAAGAAGAAAATGTGCAGGGGGCAATCAGAATTTTTCTATTTCAATAACATTGTTTGTCTTGTATGGATGGACCAAAGACCCATCAATTTTATTTCTAATTATCATAACCCAACAGAAATGGGAACTGTTAGAAGGAGAAACAAGGATGGAACAACTGTGGATGTTCAAACTCCACAACTTTATATTGACTACAATACATTCATGGGTGGCTGCGATGTCAGCGACCAAGTTTGTCGTCTCAATAAAACGCGCCGGCATTATCGCTGGCCTTGGCGGCTCATAGTGAAATTTTTCATGTGGGCATGCAATAATGCCTATATACTAATGAATAAATACAATCCCCACAATGTAACTAGAAGACGCTACAGAACATTTGGTATGTTCATGAATGAAATCTGTTTATCACTCATTGGTGATTACAGAACAGCGGCAATGAAGCTTCACAACCGTGTTGATGCACATCAGAGGCTGCAAAATGTGGGCTTGCATCATCCTCAAGTGTCTCCACAAGCTACAGGCAATAACATTTGTGTTGTGTGTGCATACAAATTCAACAAACATGTTAGTGACTTCCCAGACATGGCCTACAAAGACAGACCATTTAAAAAAGTGAAGACTAAATTCTGGTGCAAATATTGTGAAAGCTATCTGTGCCTAAAGGAAGGGTCTACATGCTGGGAGGACTGGCACAATAAGCAGGAATATTGGAGATGATCAGGTCAGTCAATTTGAGATAGAATAGTTAAAACTGACCATTTGGTTTTGTCGCAGTAACTAATTTTGCTTATGTGTCTTTTTTGTGCGTTTTTTGCTCAGGAGCCCAGGGGAATGGGGTTTTACGGGCTGGGTGGCCAGGGTTCAAAGGGTTAATCACTCATGCTTAACTGCACCTTCATTCTTGTGTTAAAGGACGTTGATAGTATTATGCTCGCTGGATGTCAGTGTTGTGGAACAACCACAACAGGTGATGAAACTCAGGACAGTGCATTTGTGTACACGAGCTTTACTTTCATAACCATCACATGTTAGCAGAATGGATAAAACCAGGAGTGAAGAGGCAGTTCAATAATTGTAAACACTGTGGAGTGGGTTCAATCCCCAGTGCAGACAGTGAAAAAAAATAACGAGGAGATTCATGACCAGACAGCTCACAGTGAAAAAAAATAACAAGAGGAGATTCATGACCAGACAGCGCTATACAAGGTCCCAGCTTTATGAAATGGTTTGACTGGTTCCTTTCCCCACTTACTTTGCCATCCCTCGAGAGCAGAGTCAGGTGCCCATAAACAGCTTGGTAGGCAGGAGCTGCCTTGTTTCAAACCTGGTAACTATGCCTCAAGAAGCAAGCACTCTAATCACTACTGCTCAATGCACAAATTCAAAAGATACCTGGGGAATTCACAAGATGCTTGGTGAATGCTCAAGATACTGGGTATATTCACAAGATACCAGGTAAAATCACAACATGCTGGGTAAATTCACAAGATGCTTGGTAAATTCACAAGATGCTTGGTAAATTCACAAGATCATAGATAACAACATCAGTGCTCTGAAAATACATTGTGACTACGTTAATAAACATGTTACTGAAGATTATAATATTTATCAAAATAAATTACCTGTATTCTTGCAGATTTTTCTCTTCTCTTGATTATCATCAACTCTTTTCTTAGATCATCTGTGTCCAGCCTTGCACTCCACCTTTAATTCTTTATGGTCACTGATTTCTTGCATCTTCCATCTACCTTTGTGTATACTTCTTTGCTTTTCAGTTATTTCTTATTCTTTCACATGGTCAGACATCTCATCTTTTTTTCCACTTTTGCAATATTATTAGGGTGAGACTATGTCATTTATACAATTCCATGTTTCTAAATGTCAGTAAGATAATAATTGCAATGTAAAAAGATTTGCTACTCGGATGTATTGTCTCTTTTGGTTGCAGTACAAAATGGTGAAGGAAGCTTTAGCAGAACGTGCCAATCTCATAGAAATAGCTCCCCATTTGGCCTATCCATTACCTATCATGCTTCCTGTTTATCAGTAAGTACTTGTGTTTTTTTTTTTACCGTAACATGTGATTTGTCTTCTCTGTGTAAATTAAGATCTCTCATTAATAATATTTAAAAATTTAAAAATTTTCATTAATGATGCATGTGTAAAGGAAAAATACAAAATTGATATTTGTGAAAAATCATGGAGTATTAAATGTTTTCAGTTATCAGTATTCAAGATGTTCTTTTGTCTAAAGTAGTCTAGTTGCTTCATAGCAATAATAAATTTATCAGAAATACCCCATATGGTATCATGGAAGATCTGGCAACTTAAACCAAACAAAAAATATAGATACCCTTTAATGTCAGATCAGAGTAAAGAAACAATTAATTTAATGAATCTCTGTTTTGTAGACATCCATGAGATTGAAAAGAAAAGGACAGAAGTATTGATATTGTAAAAAAAAAAGTATGTTCTTCAAAATACAGCTCAAAAGTAAAAGGGAAATACTATTATGCTATTAAGGAATTTTATGAAATGTCATGGCCAGAACTGATAAGAATCTATCAAACTATAGAAATATTGCAGTACTTAATGTTGCAGGCAGAAATATTAAGTCCATTGTTGCTGTTGCAGGTGGTGGCAGGTACCTTACTTTTGGGCAGGAATCAAAATGTATGACTTTGTTGCTGGAAAAGAATTACTCAAGCCAAGCTATCTGCTAAGCAAGAGCAAAGCTCTGGAGTTGTTTCCAATGTTGAAAAAGGACAAGCTGAAGGCTGCCCTCGTTTATTATGATGGTATTTAAAAAAAATTTAAGTATTTTTTTAATCATCAGCTGACATGTTAAATTACCCTGTGTGGTTCCCGGGGATCTCACATGAGACAGGAAGAATAGGGCTTCTTCTCCTTCAGGCATGTTGTACAAGATGACTGATTTGAGGCTACAAATAATTTATGCAAAACAGATGGCTACGGAAACTATTGCTGCAACAACGTGTGAATGCTTGGTGCAGGCTTTCTGCAGGGGAACCAAATGCAGCAGTGGCTTCAAGCTCCAGGAGTGAAAAAGGAAAATGATGTTGACATGTTGAATTGATAGTTTGATTTTTGGCAGGAGCTAAACAACAAACTAGTGTTTGTAGTAAGTTATTGGAAAATATGTAAGATGGGTGGCCAACAAGGCAACCTTAGGAGCCACAATACTGTAGGAAATTTTGGAAAGAGCCATCCATTTATTTTTGTTAAAAAAAATTTTTTGCGTCTGGTTGCAGACCATGTCTCTTCTTGTTACTTCAACCACCTTCCTCAGATACCTCATTTCTGAGGTTTGGATCTGGCTTTTGTGGGTTGTAGTCATTGCCCATGACTCGCATCCATATGTCAAGACTGGGACATAGGTGGAGCGGTATACAGCCATCTTCGTTTTCTTACCAACTTCTCTCTTGCTGAGGAATCCTCGATTTATGGCCTGAAAAAGTCTCCCAGCTGCTGCTTTTCGAGTGGCCAACTCTTCTTTGATGCCTCCCTTTCGGTCTATAATAGCTCTGAGATATTTAAAGTGGTCGACCTGCTCCAGGACCTCTTCTCCCAGCTTAATCTGATGTCTTTTTTCTTTTCGTGATATTACCATGGATTTTGTTTTAGAGCTGCTTATGACCATCCCTCTCTTCTCCAGCTCTTCCTTCCAGACTTGCAGGTTGGATTGGAGATGTGCCTCTGACAGGGCAACATCATCAGCAAATGCCAGCTCTGAAATACAGACCTGTCTCATCTTCCAGTACCCCACTGAATACTTTCTTGTTCTCTCCTTACATGCCTTGATGACATCGTCCATGAGGAGTATGAAAAAATAAGGTGACAGGATATCACCTTGTCTTACACCAGTGGTGGTCCTTAACTCTTCTGACTTATGGTTTGCTGTCCTCACATAATTTCTGCAAGACTTGTAGAAGCTCTGTATAGCATGAATCAGAGCTGCTGGAATGTTCTTCCTTGCCAAACAGTCCCAAAGTTTGCTCCAGGGGACCCTGTCAAACGCCTTTTCCAGATCTATGAAACAAAGATGGATCTCACTCTTATACTCAAGGGCCTTTTCACTCAGCTGTCTGAGTGTGAAGATTAGGTCTTGAGTACTTCGGTTAGCTTGGAATTCGCACTGGACCTCATTCAGTTGTGGCTCAGCCAGGCGTCAGAGTCTCTGCTCTAGGATTCTAGAGTAGATTTTACTAGGGACACTGTGAAGAGATATGCCTCTATGGTTTCCACATTGTCGATTGTCACTCTTTTTGAAAATTGGTGTTATGATGGCAATCTCCCAATCCTTTGGTATGGTCTTGTTGCACCACGCTGTCTGTAGGACCTTTAAGAGTAATAGGTCGCCTGATGCTCCCATGTACTTTAACCATTTCTGGTGTTATACCATCATTCCCTGCTGCGTTGCCCATCTTGATTTTCTCCAGTGCTGCCTTGAGTTCTTCCATCTTTATGTCATCTTCATCACCATTGGTTTCCTCTTCTGTGCTAGTGGTTATCATTTCTGATGCATGACCTTGCTCACCTTTCAGGAGTTCTGAGAAATATCCTTTCCATCTTTCCATTACTTCCTTCGGGGCAGTAAGCAATTTGCCTTGCTTGTCCTTTATAAATTTGAGAGGGCATTGTGTTTCCTTCCTCATGTTCTTAAGGGTCTTATAGAATGATTTCTGGTTTTCTTGCGCATCTTTTTCTAGCTTTTCTCCAAATTTTTCCCAGGACTTCTGTTTTGCTGCTAGCACCTTGTTCTTTGCTTCTGTTCTGAGTATCACATATTCTCTATATTTCTCTATTTGTCCTGCTGTGTTTTTAGCTCCTAAGTATTGTTTCCATGCCATTTTCTTCTCTCTTATTTTCTCTTTGACTTCCTCTGTCCACCAAGGTGTCCTCTTTCTCTTGTTCCCAAGTCGGACTTCACCACATGCTTCTACAGCAGCTGTCTTTATGATGTCCTTGAATTTAAGCCAGAGGGTTTCCAAGTCATCAGGTTGTTGTTCTGTGTTTCTCACCGCTGCAGCAATAAGCCCCTGATATCTGGTCTTAATTTCTGGCTCTCTCAGCTTGTAGGTCCTAATGCTCATTTCTCCTGCTCATTTACTTGGTTTCTTGCGTGATGTTGAGCAGTTCCTAGGCTGAGCAACTCTTTCAGTTGTTCGTTTGATTGTTAGCAGGTAGTGATCACTTCCAATCTCTGGCCCCCTCCAGACTCTTGCATCTCGGACATATTTGAATGAGCTTCTCCGAACAATGGCATAGTCGATCACTGACTTCTCATTCTTTGTTGGTTCACATCTAGTGTATGCATGTATGCGCTTATGGGGGAACTTTGTGTTTGTAATGATCAGATTCTGCTCACTGCAGAATCTAAGGAGTCGCTTTCCATTGTCATTGAGAGTATCTTCTCCATATCTTCCGATAACTCCACCCCATCTAGCATGGTCATTTCCAACTCTGGCATTAAAATCTCCGAGCATGATAACTTCATCTAGGCAGTCATCCACTGTCCTTTGAAGCAGCTCGAAGAATTCCTCCTTGACCTCTGCTCTCTCATCCTCATTTGGCCCATACACTATGACCAGGTTGACTATGGTTTCTCCTTCTTTTAGTTTCACAACCATAATGCGCTCTGAGACAAAGTTCCACCCCTTGATACTATCTTTTTGATTTTGGGCCACAATGCAACCCACACCCCCTTTAGCTCTTTCGGATATGGGTACACCACTGTAGAGCAGCGTGTTGCCATTGAGATCCATGACTCCTTGTCCTTTTTTCTTTGTTTCCGTTATAGCCAGGATTTCTAGTTTTGCTTTCCTCATCTCTTCCACCAGCTCCTCTTCCTTCCCATTTATACTTCTTGTGTTCCAAGTTCCATAAGTCATAGTCCATAGTCCGTTCCAGTTCGTCGCCTTTAGAATCAGTCCGGTTTTCTCTCTTGTAGTTTGCGTAATCATGATTTAAAGCAAACAGGTGATTGGCCTGTTGTGCCTTTGCATGGTGGAGGGGCTGCCTCCTTTTTCAGCCATGCTTGGGACTGGCCTAGGCGGAGTTTCAGTGGTGTTTGACAACATTTAAAAATATAATTTTGGGTATAAATGAGAGCTGCACCACAGGCACACTCGTGAGCTGTGCCATGGTGAGGGCATTACAACAGAATTGTTTGGTAATCTTGCAGCAGAGATTAGTACCTTTGTGCATGTTCTCATCAGTTTAATTTTGCAGCTGCTCAAAATCTATCTTGTCTTTGTATGGGAGCAAACATGTCATCCCTGTATAGTTACTGGGCAAACATCCTCCCTGTATAGTTACTGGGCAAACATCCTCCCTGTATAGTTACTGGGCAAACGTCCTCCCTGTATAGTTACTGGGCAAACATCCTCCCTGTATAGTTACTGGGCAAACATCCTCCCTGTATAGTTACTGGGCAAACATCCTCCCTGTATAGTTACTGGGCAAACTGTGTAAAGTTACTGGGAGTCTCTGGGCAAGTAAAGAAAGAATAGAACTACTGCTGACACATGCATGTGGTTAAAGTTGAGGTACAGGGCAGTAAGTTCTGGCTATGTATGGAGCTGGTAACCTAATCATGTAAAACACATTGTTACAGAAACCACCGCTGTAAGAGCACATGATTGCCAGCACGAGGACCAGCTGCAGTTGTGGTTCCTTGCACTGTGGGGAGAAAACAAAGGGAAATAAGTGAATGGCGTAAACCCATTCAAGATTTTCATTGCATTGGGAAAGATATGGAGTCCAACATGAAAATAAGACTCTTCAACTCAAATGTCAAGTCAGTCCTATTGTATGGCTCTGAGACATGGAGAACAAAAAAAATAACAACCAAAAAGCTACAGACTTTTATAAACGGGTGCTTGCGTAGAATAGAAGGACTGAAATGGTGTGACAAAGTCACAAATGTGGAATTGATGACAAGAACCAGACATGTGCCAGTGGAACAAGGGTTGGACACACATGGAGAAAACCTGTTGATAACATTACAAGGCAGTCCTTGTTCTGGAATCCACAGGGAAAGAGAGGCAGAGGTAGACCAAAAAACACATGGAGAAGAGAACTGGATACCGAGGTGAAAATGATGAGGAAAACATGGAAAGAACTTGAGCAGATGGCACAGTACAGGAAGACTTGGCATCTGTTTGTTGAAGGCCTATGCTCCTCGGGGAGCTAAAGGGTATTGATTGATTGATTGTAAACCCACTACAGATATATATATATATAGTGGATGGAAGAAGTGAGCTTACAGATGTAAAGTAGAATAGCTAGGTCCAGTTTTATTCCCCAAAAAGTCCCTCGAAAATTGGCAGTGTTGATAAACAGGTCTCTTTTGTTTTTAGGTCAACATGATGATGCCAGAATGGCCATTTCATTGGCTATCACTGCTGTCCGTCATGGGGCATACTGCCTCAACTATACAAAAGTGGAGAGTTTACTCAAGACGACTGTAGACGGGAAAGAGCGTGTATGTGGGGCTCATGTTAGAAATACACTTACTGGTGAGAAGTTTGTTTTCCTTTAGTCACATGTTAACTTTTGTGCCTATGAGTAGTAGTATTCTTCTTTGTCAAGTACCATTCCTAGTGGCGTTGGAGATTATGTGTCTCCAGTACAATTTATCAATTCTGCTGTTTACTTCTTTCCATGCCACGATGTCAAACTGTCCAGTATTTGCTTTTTTTTCTTCCCCTATCTCTTTTTCCTTCAATCTTACCTGTTGTTACGATATATATTCTAGCTTTCCTCCTCTCATAACATGCCCAAAACAAGTAGATTGCTTCTTTCTAACTTGTGAAATAAGTTTCCTTTGCACATTGGCCTCTTTCAATCCTCATTAAGTATGACTGTTAGTCTTATTAAAAAAAGTTTTTGTGTGCTTTAAACCACGGTTTCTTAATCCCTGGTCCACAGACTCCTTGTGGGGGTCCATGAATGGACTCTTGGTGGTGGGATTGGGGGGGGGGGGGGGTACATAACCTAAATATTAAAAATATAAAATTTTAAATTATGCTTTTATATACATTTTTATTACAAGATGGTGTCCACAGCCTTCAATGAACAAACAAAGGGGTCCATAGCCTTCAACGCATCTAGACTATTGTTCCACAATCTGGGATGGTTGTTCTGTCTCCAACACAAGAAGGCTCCACTCGCTTCA
Organism: Oreohelix idahoensis; assembly: GCA_024509875.1. Lineage (NCBI taxonomy): Eukaryota > Metazoa > Mollusca > Gastropoda > Stylommatophora > Oreohelicidae > Oreohelix > Oreohelix idahoensis. The sequence goes on from JAMPIV010019125.1 coordinate 454,791, forward strand.
GAAACGCGCAATGCGCCTTTTTGCTGATAAACACCAATCACATTGTATAGATTTATATAATTATCTTCAAATATTACCCCTCAGGAAGCGCTTCCTCTTTAACAAAGGGAAATTTATTCACAAAATCCTGTCACAGAATGCTCCAAAGTATCTTTGGCTGCTTTTAAAATACAATGACAGACGTAGTCAGCGCTTAAATAAATTACAGGTACCCAAGCCCAGGCTTGACCTATTTAAAACTAGTTTGGCTTACTCAGCTGCTCATCTTTGGAACAATCTTCCCAATGACCTGAAAAACACGCACAGTCCTTACTCATACAATCGTATACTATTCAAATACTTTATGAGTGCTGATTATATGCCACCCTAACTGATTGTGTTGTACTTTTATCTAATATACTGTATGGAGGCTCTGATGATCTAGTTTTCATTACAATATACTTATTCTTAATATTATATTCTTAATAACTTATATTCTTAATTTTATGATCAGATACTGTTAATGTATGCTGTTATACTTCCTTGTAATGTTGCACTGCCCTTAAATTAATACTTTCAGTACGCTGGAGAATGTTGAGTAACAGTAATAAAAGATGAGCAAGAGGATGGAAGAATGCAAGAGGGGACTGTGTCCGATTTTCAACCCTTGGCAAATTAATTGCTTTCGTATATGTCTATCTAACTATCTACCTAGTCTGATTCTGGTCTTGAGTTTGGGACGCAAAGGAAAATGGAAAGTAACTGTCTACCCCCTCATCTTGATGAACCTAAAAAATAAATAAAAAATAAAAAAAAAAAAAAGTCCCTCAGTCATTCAGTTGAACACCGTATGAACATTTTACAAGTTCTCATAACATACCTCTGAATATGTCTCAAATCACTAATTTACAGTACGAAGAATTCGATTCTTTTATTTATTTATTTATTTTTTTTTAATTAATTTATTTTTTATTTATTTATTTATTTTTCAAATTCATTATTACTATTAACTTTTTTTATTTTTATTTTTTATTTTTATTTTATTTTAAACACACTTTAATTATGATGATTATTGCAAATGTAATATTACTTTTATAATGATAAATGCCTTAATAATGCTTAAAGTAAATGTGAGGATGAAAGATGAGAGAGAGAGGAAGGGCAGAATGTCAGACGGGCCTGCGTGCCCAATTCTTAACCCTTTGAAAATAAAGTTCGTTCGTTCGTTCGTTCGTTGGACAAACAAAGGGGTCCATATCCTTCAATGGACAAACAAAGAGGTCCATAGCCTTCACTGGACAGTCCAAAGGGTCCATGGCAAAAAGGTTAAGAAACCCTGATCAATCTCAGTCTGGGTATGCCAGTGGTAGAAATTGAAACATGCATAATTTATGGCAAACTAGTATCCAGTAGTTATTGTTAATCAGAATCGACCTCACCGCACACCGGGCAAAACCATAGATGCTCAGTCTCCCTCAGCAAATGTCGAAGAGTATGAATGCTAATTGTACCTGTACGACGGATGCATCCTCTCTCAGGTCCATTTCTGCTAGTCCCACGTTTTAAGCCAAACTCCAACAGTCTCAGCCTTGTTGATTCATCCATTGCAGTGTCATTATCCAGCAGGCAATCATTAATAGCCCTTAGTATCTCTCCCTTATCCATGTCCAGTGTCCCCACTATGGGTGCTCTCGAGGCCAGTCTGTCAGCTCTCTCAATGCCACGTACCCCTGCATGTCCAGGACAGTAGATCCACACCAGTTCTTGAAGACTTCAGGATTCTATTAATGTTTTCCATTCCTACTGCAGCCATCCATTCTGAACTTTCCGAAGCATGGCTTGAGAGTCTGACAATATAGCTGCCCTGGTTTCAGATAGCCACCTCAGTGCTGCAGAAACTGCCTCTACCTCCATTCTCATGCTGGAGGTTGTTGTCATGTAGGCTCCACTCTGTTCAGCGACGACCCTGCCCTTTATTCTCGCAGAGAAGCCCCATCCTGATTTCTCACCACGCACTACAGACACATCAGTGTACATAATGGCATCATTATCCCCAGCATGATCACTTATCAGCTGATTAATCTCCAGCTCTGGTTTTCCATTGCCCCCAAGATCTGCACTCTCTGCCAAGGCTAATAATGACCTGGTAGTATATCCAGTTCTCCCCTGACTTACTCCACTCTTCCCCTTTGGATACATTTTCAACCCTGGTCACCTGACCAATCGTAGCCTCTACCTGTGCCATCCATGACATCCCCCTCTTGATTCTTGCTCCTTTGATGTCAGCTACATTCTCATGTAGGGGGTGTCTTTTGTCGGTGGTTACCTGCATATATGCTTTTGTCTGGGCCATCACATATCTGGATCTAATCGACAGCAATCCGAGCATGTATCTCATTGTCACAATGGGGGTATCACGCGTACAGTCCAAAACTAGTCGCATCCCTTCTTTCTGAATGCGTTCCAGTCGTTCACATTGTGACACTGACAGTGTGAATATTCCTAGCCCATACTCGATTACTGAAATCACGAGCTGATGATACAGAAGAAACAATAGTCTCTGTTCCAAGTGCGCAGCAGCCATTGTTTTTAAGGTTGCCAGTCCTTGCTTGCACTTCTTTATGATCAGTTCGACATGATACTTGAATGATAGCCCACAATCAAACGTTACACCCAGATACTTCAGCCTGTGTTGCCTTTCAATGTTCTGCCCATTGAAAGTGATGTCTGGAAGGTCTGCTTTCACTATGGAGTTGTTCAAAGAGCACCACATCACACATGCCTTGTTGGAATTGACCTTTGATCCACTTTCCTCACACCATTAAGAAACCACCTGTAGTGTCTCTTGTATGCATTGGACCATTTCCTGTCTGTCTGAGCCAGTTATGTACATGAGTATGTCAGTTTTCAGTAGTAATTGCAGCGATGGGTGTTTCAGTATACTGTTTGCAAAATACTATATGAGCATTCGTATATGGATTGGGTCTAAGAAGAAAATTAACCCATGTCCTGAAAACTACTTCTATGAGACAACTATAAGATATACACTCAGAAATAACAGCACTGAGCAAGAGAATGGTAAAGATTAAATTAAAAAAGGGCGACAATGTTTTCTAAAGCAGGCTAAAGAGCTTGAGCCAGTTGTAGATCTCATTAAGACAGGATTACAACCAGTAATTAGAGCTCAGACCAGCTTTGTCTGTTAAAAATAGAAAATGGCTGGTAAAGGTCACTGGGAAGTCGTGATGACCTGCATTTATTTATATATATTTTTTGGTTTTTCTTTTGGTGGCAGTTTTTGAAATATATGTTATATTTTTTTTTAGCCACTTCTTCTTCTTCTTGCGATCGCATCTTTGATGATTACACCGTCAGACGAGTTCTCATGATGAATTCGACTGTTGTTTGAAGTTCCTCTTTAACTCCATATAGCTTTGAGTTTAGTGTTGAGTCATTGGGCCAGTATATCTTTCTTAACTGGTCATACAGAGGACAGTCCTGTAGAACATGCTCAGCAGTTTGTTCGTTTAATCCACATGTGCACAGTGGTGAAGCAGACAATCGTAGCTTGTGCATGTGTTTATTCAGTTTGTTATGCCCTGTCCTGAGTCGAAAAATAGTTATCTGTCCCTGCCGGTCGAGAGTGTGATAGTCGTCTTTGGGTTGGTTCTGTTCTCTTCTGATAGTCTGGATAGCTCTCTTTTTCTCAAAGTATGTGACTTCATTATCTTCTTGTTCACATTCTCCTCCCTTTTTTGCAAGTTTATCTGCCTTTTCATTTCCGGGTACACCACAATGAGATGGTACCCACTGAAGTGGTTCTCTTTTTGGCAGCTACCTTGTTTAGTTCATTTCTCAGATGCGGGAGTTTACCACCCTTGAGAGCTTGCAGGACAGACAGTGCATCTGTGAGGATGACTACCTGGTGGCAGTCAGAGTTGGTGTTATAAATCATATTTGCAGCTTGCTCTAGAGCTTGAACCTCAGCTGTATAGTTGGAACAGAATTTACCAGTGGGAATGTGCCTAGTCTCATAGTGGTTGTCAGGATATGAGATAAAGATACCGGCACCTCCATTCCTAACAGCATTAGTTGCTGATCCATCTGTATAGGCATGTATCCATGATTGATCGGGATAGCTTTCTTGGATCATACTCAATGTAGCAGTTCGTTTTTGCAGATCATTATACTCATATCCACTTGTGAGACCACTGACTGATGTATTAATTTGGAGGGCACTGCTGGCCTGCTCCCATGGTACAGGGTATAGGGTGGGCTTCAGTGGTGTTGTCTTCATGGATAGGTCTTCTTGATGCTGTCTTATAAGTCTTTTTCCCCGATGCACAAAGCTGCTACGCTTTAGACGTCCCAATGCCAGATCATCTAGTCTTGCCTTCATTGGGTGCATTGGCATACTGTTGTACTTTTCCATCTGGATCATGGTTTTTGTGTCTCTTCTATGGGACAATGTCTGTAATCCAGCAACCTTCTGCATCTCTGTTATTGGTGTAGTTTTCATGGCTCCTGTAATGAGCATGAGAGCTTGATTTTGCACCTAATCCAAAGACTGCAGATGTGAGTTAGCAGCTGATGACCATGCTGCTGAGCTAAACTCTAAGTGTGGTCTTATTACTCCATTATAAATCTTCTTTAGATTTCGTTCATTTGCTCCCCAGTTGGTACCTGCTAATTTTCTGAGTATGCCTAGTCGTCTTCGGGCCTTTCCTTCTGCATTTTCAATATGCTTATTCCTTGTAAGCCTTTGGTCAAATGTCACCCCAAGATAGGTGGGGTAGCTTTCTTCCTTGATCACAGTTGTCCCTAGGTGTATGTTAGCTGATTTGTCCTTGGGGGCGAGGGAGAACAGTGTTGTGGAGGTTTTGTCTGTGTTTATTGTGATAAGCCATTTCTCTGCCCATGACACTAGCATGTCTGCTGCCTGCTGCATTCTATAATTTGCTGTGGTGACATTTTCATCAGCGCACCAGAGTACTAGGTCATCTGCATATAAGGCAGCTTTAACTCCTGCAGGGAGATCTTTCACCAGGTCATTGATGTAAACAAGGAAGAGTGTTGGGGAAATTACTCCTCCTTGAGGTACCCCCTGATGGAGCAACACTTTTCTGCTCTGCAGACCGTCAAGAGTGACTCTAGTTCTCCTGTTATGCAAGTATGACTGGATCCATTTCATCATGTTGCCTTGGATTCCACTTCTCCTAAGTTTTGCAATGAGGCCATCTTTCCACACCTTGTCAAAGGCCTGCTTGAAGTCGACCCAGATCGTTAGGACCTTTTTCTTCTCCTGGAAGGCATCTTCTATTGCTTGAGACAAGTAAGTAACTTGGTCTTCTATACTGTAGCATTCTCTAAATCCAGCTTGTTCCGGCACCAGGATCTGCTCAGACTCTAAATACCATTTCAATCTGTGGTTGACTATTCGCTCCATAGTCTTCCCAACACAGCTTGTGAGACTGATTGGCCGGTAACTTGCAGCCTCGGTCTTACATTTCCCTTTCTTTAGTATGGGTATTGTGATGGCTTCTCTCCATACTTGGGGTACCGTTCCTTTCAACCAGCTGTGGTTGAATATCTCAAGCAGTTTTGTCTTTGCTGCTGAGCTCAGATTTACTAGCATTTTGTTGCTGATTTTGTCTGGGCCGGGTGACTTTTGAAACTTAAGCTTGGAAATAGCCTTCTGTAGTTCTCCTAGTGTGATGGGTTCCCTCATTGGGGCAGGAGTATCTGTCTGTCCCATGGTTGCCAGTATTTCTTTTCTTATCTCTCTCTGATGATCTATGTTAATGGGTAAATTGCTTTCTGAACTGTATCTTCTAGCAAACAAGTCTGCAGCTTGTTTTCCTCTGAAAAGTTTGCCACCTTCATCCAATGTGATAGTCTGCCTAGGTGAGGAACGCTCTTCATTTAGAGACTTGACTAATCTCCAAAGTTTCCTGCCGTCTTTCTCAAGGTTCAGCGATGCCGTTTTTGTTCTCCAGCTTTTCCGTTTTTCTTCTAGCTTTGTTCTCTGAAACTCTGCTACAGCCTTTTTCCATTTGTTGTGAGTTTCAAGTGAAGGCTGAGACTCTGCGTCCTTTCTAGCCCTGTCCATAGCTTCCTGACGTTCTTGGAGTGTGCTGGACCAGTATGGTATGTAGTTACGCCGGCATCCTTTGGGAATGGTTTCTTTTGCAGCTTGTAGTATGCATCTGTTGAAGTCTTTTACCACTTCATTAATGTCTCTGTTCTGTACCTTGAGGGTAGACAGCAGCGTGTTCACCTGATGCCTGAATAAACCCCAGTTGGCTTTTTTGTAGTTCCATCTTGTAATGGCTGGGCCTGTACTGAGAGTTGCACTCTGGACAGTAAGAAAGATTGGGCGATGGTCGCTTCCCCCTAGTTGGTCTCCTACTTCTCTACTAATAGATCCAGCTATATCTGGTGTGGAGAAGGCAAGATCTGGTGTTGAAGTTGTGTGCCACCCTCTGGAGTAGAAGGTAGGAGTATCTGTGGCATTATTGACTAGGATTAGGGAGTGATCATCTTGCCAAGTTTCAACCTCTTCACCTCTGTGATCCAGATGGTTATAGCCTGATAAAGTTGATATTTAGTTGGATATAATATATGTTGATAAAGTACACCAGAACACTCCTAGGCGGGAAGACAGGCGTCTATCATCATCAGTTGACAAGATCCCTATGGTGTTGCCTGCCCCACTGTAGTGTATGGAATGTCAACTTGACCTACGCAGTGTTGTGTAGACATGGATGGAGTGTATAATGTGCGAATGATGATAAGGGTTCGTGTTGTTGACAAATGTTCTCTTCTCACACTCATGTATGACCGGAAGTCATCGACACCAACGACTGTGTACCTTTTCTAAAGTTTAATTGGACGTACACACTCGACAGCACAGATAGTGACAAATCACAGGTTGCCATAATACATCATAGTACAGTGGACAAATGGTCTTGCAATGTTACATGGGCACTCATGTAGAATAATGGTATAATGGACTGTCAATAGCCAAGCACTCAGTATCGCCCATACATATATCATCTGACGTCACTGACTGAGCACGTCAGCTTGTAAACAATATATTTCAGATGACTTCTAAACCTAATCTCGTTTAGCAACGATTCTTCAACATAATGTTCAGCACATATTTTTCCATATAATAATATTGAACCGCTAACAATGGGTTCTCATGTGTAGCAGTGATCTCTGGACTGATCAAGCGATAATACGGGCATCCCTTTTCTCTTCTTGAAAGTCCTACATGTTTTGGTTCCAAGATGGCTCCACTCGTGAACTGTCACTCACGTTTGAATACAGATAATGAATCTGTTCTAAAGTTAGTCATTCATACAACATTTCGTTGCTCTGTAGATTTGGTCATGAACAATAGACTGCATTCTACAGAATATAGTGCTGCTAGGAATCGAAGTCGTTTTTCATCGAGTCAAATATATTCTCTTAAACATTCAAATCGTAATTATCGACAATGGTGGCTTCGATCGAGAGTTCATAAGAGTATCTTTGATTACCTTGGTAGAGGGAATATGAAACTGCCATTCCTTGGCAAGATGAATAAACACTGGGGTAAAGCATACACGATAGGTCTAGACGACTATCACTTTCCCCAAAACCACTGAGATCACTTTTTCAAGGCATCAAGCCGACATAGCAAAACACACACAGTCCCTATCAGGACGAAGCCAAATCACCCCACTCAAGCCACACATCCGCCGAATAGCCTTTGACCTCTCTAGAGACAACAGAACATATAGTTCGACTTAGATATGTAAAGATATACAGATATAAGACAGACTTGTCCTACTCAGACAAACAATACACATAAATTCAGGCCATAGATATTCTGAAGCAAGAACAATCTATTATTACCCAAACAACGAATAAATCGCAGTAAAATGTATTTATCCGCGGAGTTCAAGGGAAGTAACTCAATAATGACTTTCCCTTAAGCACTAAAAAAATTACCTATGTATAATATTGTAAGATATCAAAGACTGCACGTAACAGTCTTACCACACCTCCCGGGAAAAAAAAAATGGAACATTTTTTTTTTTTTGAAATACATCTAGGAGCAACGTACAATAGGCTCACAACGCATGAATAATGCGCAGATGAAAATATCAGGAATACCTATAACGCCTAATATGAGGCTAAGTCGACTTATGGAGCGACTGGTGAGAATGTGTCTCATAAACTGAGAGAAATTATTTCTCTACAAGTATATTTTTCCAGGAAGGTGTCATCAAAGTATAATACAATTCTGGCAATTACACAATGCCTAAAAAATTCATATCATCACTACGGATTAGATATCTTAAATTTATGATTTATGAAGTAAAAATCATCAAAGCACAGCGGTGAATAAACATACATGAACCGCTATGTAGTGATACAATCATTATATTATTAAATTACAAATGTGTATCTATCATGATATAGAAAAGGAACTACTATAGAACTAGACATATCAAGAAGTCTAAGCCCTAATAGTTATGTGGAATCATGTGGGCATCTTGACAGAATGTCTGCCATCACATTATCTGATCCCCGAATAGCTCGCACAGAGAAATGAAAAGGTTGAAGAGCAATTGCATATCGAGTAGACCTCGAGCTCTTCAAATTCTTACTCTGTATAGCAGTAAGAGCTTTTTTGGTCTGTTTCTACTATGAAATGTGCGCCTAGAAGGAATCTCTGTAGTTTGAGGATCGACCAAACCATAGCTAATAGCTCACGGTCTAAAACCGAATAATTCCTTTCTGCCGCATTAAGTTTTCTGGAAATATACATTACAGGATGCAGAGTTCCAGAGTACTCTTGCATTAGTGCCGCTCCAATCCCAGTGGATGAAGCGTCACTACGAAGAACGAATGTCTTATCTTTAGTGGGTAGCACTAAAATAGGTGGTGTTGAAAACAGTGTTTTAATCTTATCCAGAGAGCATTGGCATTCCTGAGACCAGTGGACCACATTAGGCGAACCTTTCTTTAGAAGTGTTGAGAGAGGTGCCATGATAGAGGATAGATTCTGAATGAATCTGCCATAAAATTGAATAAGACCTAACAGACTTCTCACCTGTTTTTTAGTCTTAGGGATTGAGATGTTAAGTATCTTACTAGTATTATGGTCCTCTGTCTTTAGGAAACCATGACCAACTCGGTGGCCTAGGAAAGAAATTTCGCTAAAACCAATATAGGCTTTAGAGGGTTTCGCTGTCAGGTTGTGCTCACGCAAAGTAGACAGCAATTCATCTAACCCTGAATAGTGATCTTCCCAAGTATCGCTGAAAAGACAGATGTCGTCTAGATATGCAATGACATCTGACCGATAAGATAGGATTCGGCGCATCATGCGTACGAACGTAGCTGGTGCGTTCATAAGACCGAAAGGCATAAAATTCCATTGGAACAAACCTCTAGGTGTTGAAAAAGCCGTGAGAGGTTTGGCGCGTTCAGATAAAGGAACTTGCCAATATCCCTTAGACAAATCAAGTTTAGTGAAAAAATGAGATTTGGAGAGTCGAGTAAGTAGCTCTTCCAGTAAAGGCATAGGTTCGGCATCGAACTTCGTTACTTGATTCAATTTTCGATAGTCAACGCAAAGACGTATGTTATTGTCTTTTTTACGCACAATAACCATCGGCGAAGAATACGCAGAGGTGGATGGTTCGATTATTTTCAAATCTATCATCACATCCAACTCTTTCTCGACCTGTGCTTGGAAATGTATAGGTATAGGATAAGGTCTAACCCTAATAGGAGTATGGTCAGTTAGCACAATGTCATGTTGAATGACATTAGTTTGTCCAGGGATGTCAGTGAGTACATCCTGAAATGTTTGCAACATAGTTGAAACTTGTCGCTGTTCTCCTAGAGACAAATCAGGAGAGACAGTAACGTTCTTCCATGATTCACTGGAATGAAGTGGGATCATTGGAAGAGGAAGATTTACATCTGAAAAACTTGTTTCCTCATCCTGTATCACGGACAGTGATGAGTAATGACCATGTGGTACTGGAGAATTGTCCGTTGCTTGGAAAATGGGTTGCAAATAATCCGGACGTTCATGGAATTCAGTAAGCATATTGATGTGGAAGGTTTTATGCTTCCCATCAATATCGACAATATAGTCGACATCGGAAATTTTCGATATTATAACGTACGGACCTTTCCAAGAAATAAGTAATCTGTTTTCCCTACAAGGTAGTAATACAAATGCTTTGTCACCAGGACAAAGTTGTCGTAAGCATCTCTTCTTATTGGCAAATTGCCTTGCCTTCTGTTTCGCAAATTCAGAAGAAGAAGTTGCTAATTTGCATGCTTCGATAATCTTTTGTCTCAACGCGATGACATATTCGTAGGATGACTTTGTGTCATCGTCAATATTGTCAGATGTTATGAGATCGTGAAGCAACGACATAGGGCCACGCGGACGCGCGCCAAAGACGAGTTCAAAGGGAGAAAATCCCGTATGTTCATTGGGTACCTCTCTGTAAGCGAAGAGGGCCGCAGGTAAAACTCTGTCCCAGTCTTGAGGATGATCCTCAGTTATCTTCCCCAGTAAGTTTTTAAGTGTTCTATTAAGGCGTTCGACCATACCATTAGACATTGGATGGTAGATACTACTTAAAGATCTATCTATCTGCAGGGTAGACATTACTTGAGACATGGTATCTGATATTAGTTGGGTGCCATGGTCTGACAATATCTCTCCGGGGAACCCCAGACGAGAAAATATAAGCCAAAGAGCATCTGCAATATCAGCAGTAGTAATGCTCTTCAGAGGAATAGCCTCTGGCCAACGTGTGCACATATCAACACACGTCAAGATAAACTGATGTCCTCTGGCAGACTTGATCTTAAATGGACCAATAATGTCTATGGCCATTTTTTGAAACGGCCGAATAGGAATGTCCGCCGCCTGAATGGGTGCAGCATGCCGTGGACCTTTGGATTTAACTTCCTGACATACTTTACAAGATTGACAATAAATCCGTATGTCCTTGTTTACCAATGGCCAAAAGAAAGCCGCAAGGACTCTTGACTTAGTACGGGAAAAACCCATGTGTCCAGCACACTGAGAGTCGTGAGCGTGCTGCAAAATTTTAACTCTCAAATTCTTGGGAACCAGGATTTGAGAATGACTTGACGTAATGGAGTCTTGAACCATACGTACAAGTACGCCATTCTTCTTTGTAATCCACGATTTACGACTTGTGTCCTTATTCGGATCACCTTTAGTTGCAAGAATGAAGAATTTCTTCAGAGTGGGATCATCTTCTTGCTGTTTTATAAACGAGTCACGAGAAATTACCAAGGGATTATCTTGGTTATGCACTTCATTATCTTCAGTAGATGAAGTTTGAGGCACATTAAGAGCCTGAGCTCTAGTGACTACAGCGTTAGCAATCTGCATGTTTTGCCTTTCCCAAGTGGAAATTTGTTGCGGAGTACATTCCTTGACTCCATGAATGCGACCGATGATGAGGTCAGCGATCGGATTCGGAAGAAGACATGCGTGTACATCTCCTGTAAAGAAAGGAGTAGCAATCCTAATGATAGCGGTAGAGTATTTCTCTACTGTGCCGCCAAATGTTACACATTTGACTACTTGTCCAGTGGCACGGGAAGGATCTACGAGTGACTGCCTAACACCAATTGTGGTGCATCCAGAATCAAATAGCACAGAGACTGGATTGTTATTCACTAAACCCTTATGTAAGACAAGAGACCCTCTTCCATCATGCGCGACTGATGCTGGAAGAGCAGGAAGAGGATGGCCACAGCTTAAAGTAGTCACTGTGGTTGGCTCAAATAACGTTTTGCATTGGGGGCACTGAGATGCTCTCCCAAAATCAAAAGCGGCACATGCCATATTACTAGCATCATTATTATCTTTACTCTGTTTATAGGCTTCATGGGACTCTTGTTGTGCAGAGTTTGCCTGAAAATGTGGTTTATGTCTTTTGTATTGAGATCTACCTCGGTTATTATCACCTCTGTAGTTATTGTTACCTCTATTGTAACCCCTATTTGGGTTTGAGTCATAGTACCCTTGGTTACCATTATCATATTCATTATAATGAGTATCTCTGTAATTATGATCTTGTTGACTCCAAGACGGATAACCCTGATAGTTTCTATAATTACTTCCTCTACGGAAATTCCTATAATTATGACCACCCCTGTGTCGAGAGCTATCAGGTCGTCTCCAGTTCTTTGAAGAAGAACCCTGAAATGATTGGTTACCTTGGTTTTGATAACTATTATGGTTACCTTTTTTTTTCAAATCTGTTTTGAGGTCCCTGAAATCTGTGTGAATAATTGGGATTGTATGGTGTTGCTGAAGCAACTGGCATACTCTCCTTAATCTTAGTGTTGCCAAAAGTCACGTCGGGGTGTGCAGTGACATATTGGGAACAATATTCTTCCATTTCTTTTAGAGATTTAGGTTTACGCTCATGTATAAATTCAAGGAAAGGTTTGTTCACACATGACATAATCTTATCTCTGAGCAACAAATCCATAAGTCCTTCATACGTTTTTTTCCGTTTTGGAAAGCTCAATCCAACGATCAACTGTGAGACGTGCCTTTGCAGTGAATTCTGAGAATTCTACCCCCGTCTCAGGTACCATCGTCTTAAATAAAAGGCGATAGCCTTCCTCACTTAGCTGATATTTTTTTTATCAAAGCCGCCCTAATGACATCATAATTATCCTTATCTGCTTCTCCTACAAGGCATAATCTAGTCAAAGATTCACCTTTCAAGTTTTCTGATAATTGATTAGCGTATTGTGATTTATCCACATTATGTGTACGACAAGAACGTTCAAATCTATCCAGCCAGAATGTAATATCGTCACTGGACTGATTGAACGGTGGAACCTTAACCTTGTAAGTAGAAGGTTTACCATTACCACTAGATGCCTGATTAACATTACTCATACTTGTCAATCTCAATTTCTCCAACTCAAATTCATGTTCTCTTATTGCTTTTTTCTCTTCAGCATCTAATCTTTTTTGTTCAGCCTCCCTGTCTAATCTTTTTTGTTCAGCCGCAGCTTCTCTTTCCAATTTTTTTTGTTCAGCTTCCCTGTCTAATCTTTTTTGTTCAGCTTCACTGTCTAATCTTTTTTGTTCAGCTTCACTGTCTAATCTTTTTTGTTCAGCCGCAGCTTCTCTTTCCAATTTTTTTTTTGTTCAGCTTCAAATCTCCTTTCCTCTACCTGCATCTGCAATTTCTTTTGTTCAGCAGCAGCCTCAGCTTCTTTTTCTAATCTTTTCTCTTCCGCCATAGCTTTTCTTTCTTCTGCAGCTAATCTTTTCTCTTCTGCAGCTAATGCTTTGTCATATTGAGCAACTGCCCATTGTTCTAATTGTTGACCAGTCTTATCAAGAGCTTTCCCTTGAGTAATGAAATAATCTAGAGTAGACATGATGCCTAACAATAATACTAATCACCTGAATCAATAATAATACCCCAAGTTCTCAATGACCTGATTAATCAGTATACTATCCCAATATCTGTGGGTCACAAGCCTTTAATAAGGTCTTGTATAATAGTAATAATAATCAGGTACTGGTCTATACCATAATCCAAGTGCAGTGCACAGGCAATTGTGTCTTATGAAATATACCCATATAAAACATATGTCAACCAACAGAATACATAAAGTACAAATAGGACTGACAATACAAGAACGTTTGCAGAAATCAAAATAAATCAAATAGGGAAATCAATGAAGATAATCACTGAATCTGCAAAGAATAACAACACAAATGACGTCACAATATATGAATATAAATTATGAATAGAACTGAAAGATAGAAAAGGTTAGACCAACAAATTACAAACAAATCCAAACAAAACTAAAGAACAAAGAAATATTACAAAAATAACAATAATTACAGACTTCACAGCTAACACAAAAGCAACAGTTGTCGCAGCAAATTTTCAATCAAGAAAATTGCACCTATAGAAAACGCCCACAACGGACCCTCTATGACGTGGGATACTCTGTTGTGAGGACGCCGCCCAACCTTAAACACAACCCGCTGACATAGAAACTAACATACTATACAAACAAATAACATGTAAACATAAATATATATAAATTATGTGTATGATAGTATGTGTTGCAAAATAGGCTCAGTCTTACAGTACCATCAACACAATACCCAAGCATGACATAATAGCAGTCATGGGTGATTTTAACGCCAAAGTAGGTGACAACAACGATGGAGTACAAAGATATCTCGGTACTCATGGCATAGGCTGTATGAATCAAAATGGCGAAAGACTTCTAGAACTTTGTGAAATATCAAACCTCGTTGTGGCAGACACCATCTTTCCACATAAGAATATCCACAAGATAACATGGAATTCACCTGATGGCAGAACTAAGAACCAGATAGATCACTTCTGCATAAGCGCTAAATTTCGCTCATCAGTTCAAGACGTCAGAGCATACAGAGGTGCAGAGATCGGAAGCGATCATAACCTCTGCATAGCTAAAATGAGAATTAAACTGAAGAAGTTATACCAACCGAATAAAAATAGAAGAATAGATGTACACAGACTGCAATCAAATGATATAAAGAAGGAATATAATGTCAAAATGAACAACTATTTCGATGCTTTAGGCAAAATTGACAACGATATCACCACCAAGACAATCGATACTAAATGGGAACAACTGAGAACAGCAATGACAGAAGCAGCTGTAGCGACCACCGGATACCTAGTACATAAAAAGAAAAAATGGATGAGAGAAGATACTTGGGATAAAATACAAGAAAGGAAAACAGCAAAACTTAAACTACTAGCGGCAAGTACACATAATGCAGTTGAATCTTGCAAACTAACTTATAACTTGTTAAATAAAGAAGTGAAGACAAAAACTCGAAGAGATAAAAGACATTTCATCAATGAACTGGCCGTAGAAGCTGAAAATGCTGCAAGAACTGGTAATAGTAGGTGCCTTTATCAAATTACAAAACAACTATGTCACCAGCCTACTGTTATGGAAACACCTGTTAAAGGTAAATTAGGGAATTCAATACCAACAGAAAAAGAACAAATGAAGAGATGGGCTGAGCACTTCATGGAGGTGCTAAACAGACCACCACCAACAGTAACACCTGATTTTAATAATGAAACATCCACAACCACCTTGCCAATAACTTGCGATGAATTCACGCTGGACGAGATCAAACAAGCCGTTAAAAGATTAAAAAATTTTAAAGCTGCTGGAGTTGACGAAATTTCAGGGGAAATGATTAAAGCAGTTAATGACAACAACCTCTTGAGAATTTTAGATATTATAAATGAAGTATGGAGAGAAGAACAACCACCACAACAATGGAAAGACAGTATTATTGTAAAGTTACCGAAGAAAGGTGATCTATCAGACTGTAATAACTGGCGTGGTATATCTCTATTATCAGTACCTGGAAAATTATTATGTTGCATGATGTTAGAAAGACTTAAATTGCATGCTGACGAAAAGATCAGAGAAGAACAAGCGGGTTTCAGGCCGAAACGATCATGTATTGATCAAATATTCACACTAAGAACAATTATAGAAGAATCAGTGGAAAGGCAATCGCCACTTATTATCACCTTCGTCGATTTTCAAAAAGCCTTTGATAGTCTACACCACCCATCATTGTGGAAGATACTTACAATCTATGGTTTTCCAACAAAATATGTGAATATAATCAAAGCGCTATATGACAATGCAAGATGTTGTGTTAGAACAAATAAAGGGAATACAGAATGGTTTACAGTAGAAACAGGGGTGAAACAAGGCTGTATTATGTCACCACTACTTTTTGGAATAGCTATTGATTGGGTTATGAGAAACTATACCCACAATGAACAATTGGGTATAAAATGGACAAATGGAAAATTCCTGGGGGACCTGGATTTCGCAGATGATGTAGCATTCTTAAGTTCAACACCAAGACAATCCCAAGAAGCAATAAATAATTTGTGTCATCTCTCGGTTAAAATTGGTCTCCAAATAAATGCCTCTAAAACTAAAGCTATGAACTTTTCTAACGAGACCTTTGATATCATCTTGAACGGGGAAAAAAAAAAACTACAGAAAGTTGAAAGTTTCAATTATTTAGGCAGTAAAATGACTCAGGATGGTGACACAACAAGAGAAATCCATACTAGAATTGCTTTGGCAGCTAGCGCCTTCAATAGATTATCTAACATTTGGAAATTACGATCATTGAATATACATACCAAGCTTCGTCTGTTTAATTCAAATGTTATCTCAGTGTTAACATACGGCTGTGAGAGTTGGAAAATAACAAAATCATTGGAGAACAAGCTGAATACATTCGAGAACAAATGTCTTAGAAAACTCATGAACATCAGTTGGAAAGAATTCAAGACTAATCGACAAATAAGAGAAGACTCTAGGCAGAAATATGTCTCCGACTATATAAGGAAAAGACGATGGTCATATATCGGTCATGTCCTACGAATGCAAAACAACAGAATACCACTACAGGCGCTCACTTGGGTTCCTGAGGGTAAGCGGAAAAAAGGAAGACCAAAAGAAACACTCAGAAGAACAATAATAAGAGAAGGAAGAACGTTGGGCCTAAATAATGTGCAAGAGCTAAGAGGAGTGGCGTCACAACGAACAACCTGGAGAGCACTGGTTTCTGCCTTATGCGCCGTGTTTGGCGCTTAAAGAATTTATTATTATTATTATTTACAGTAATGGCAAAGTTATTTTTCATGAAAACAAACAAACTGCCACTTTATTCAATTAAACATTCTGGCCTTAAATATTAAAGTTCATATATGGCAAACAAGAAGATCCATCGATGAAACCAGGACTTCTTAGTTCACAAATACTGTCTTTCTGTTAACACTGACAAGAATTGCCCCAACTGTTCTGTGAAACTCTATAATGTCTAATGTAAAAAATGTCAACAACGCTGACCTACATACTGCATTCACTTGACAGGTCACGTGACGAAGCGTTGACAAAGAGCAAACCAATACTGCAAGTGTGTCGTATCAGCCACAGGAAACGGTCTGGTATCGGTAATCTGTTGACTTCTGAATTTCTGCGAGGTCAAACCCAGAAAGCTGGGCCACCAGTTGATAAAGTTGATATTTAGTTGGATATAATATATGTTGATAAAGTACACCAGAACACTCCTAGGCGGGAAGACAGGCGTCTATCATCATCAGTTGACAAGATCCCTATGGTGTTGCCTGCCCCACTGTAGTGTATGGAATGTCAACTTGACCTACGCAGTGTTGTGTAGACATGGATGGAGTGTATAATGTGCGAATGATGATAAGGGTTCGTGTTGTTGACAAATGTTCTCTTCTCACACTCATGTATGACCGGAAGTCATCGACACCAACGACTGTGTACCTTTTCTAAAGTTTAATTGGACGTACACACTCGACAGCACAGATAGTGACAAATCACAGGTTGCCATAATACATCATAGTACAGTGGACAAATGGTCTTGCAATGTTACATGGGCACTCATGTAGAATAATGGTATAATGGACTGTCAATAGCCAAGCACTCAGTATCGCCCATACATATATCATCTGACGTCACTGACTGAGCACGTCAGCTTGTAAACAATATTTCAGATGACTTCTAAACCTAATCTCGTTTAGCAACGATTCTTCAACATAATGTTCAGCACATATTTTTCCATATAATAATATTGAACCGCTAACAATGGGTTCTCATGTGTAGCAGTGATCTCTGGACTGATCAAGCGATAATACGGGCATCCCTTTTCTCTTCTTGAAAGTCCTACATGTTTTGGTTCCAAGATGGCTCCACTCGTGAACTGTCACTCACGTTTGAATACAGATAATGAATCTGTTCTAAAGTTAGTCATTCATACAACATTTCGTTGCTCTGTAGATTTGGTCATGAACAATAGACTGCATTCTACAGAATATAGTGCTGCTAGGAATCGAAGTCGTTTTTTCATCGAGTCAAATATATTCTCTTAAACATTCAAATCGTAATTATCGACAATGGTGGCTTCGATCGAGAGTTCATAAGAGTATCTTTGATTACCTTGGTAGAGGGAATATGAAACTGCCATTCCTTGGCAAGATGAATAAACACTGGGGTAAAGCATACACGATAGGTCTAGACGACTATCACTTTCCCCAAAACCACTGAGATCACTTTTTCAAGGCATCAAGCCGACATAGCAAAACACACACAGTCCCTATCAGGACGAAGCCAAATCACCCCACTCAAGCCACACATCCGCCGAATAGCCTTTGACCTCTCTAGAGACAACAGAACATATAGTTCGACTTAGATATGTAAAGATATACAGATATAAGACAGACTTGTCCTACTCAGACAAACAATACACATAAATTCAGGCCATAGATATTCTGAAGCAAGAACAATCTATTATTACCCAAACAACGAATAAATCGCAGTAAAATGTATTTATCCGCGGAGTTCAAGGGAAGTAACTCAATAATGACTTTCCCTTAAGCACTAAAAAATTACCTATGTATAATATTGTAAGATATCAAAGACTGCACGTAACATAGCCCCAGCTCTGGGAGTGGCTATTAAAGTCTCCAACTGCTATAAAGTTGGTGGCTGGTACCTGTATAGAGCTGAGACTCAGGGGTTTGTTGTTCAGACAGTAATAGTTCAGGAGTTCTATTTCCATCTTGTCTACCTTTATCTGCAACAGCTGATATTCTGCTCCATCCATGAAGGTTTTCCTTTCGTGTGCAGGAATGTTATTCCTTACAAGAGTAAGTACTCCTCCTTTTCGTCTATCTTTTCTGTCGGATCTGAAGCATTGATATCTCCTTATTTTAAAGGTTTGATCTGCTTTCAAGTGAGTCTCTTGGATACAGCAAACACTGACTTGCTTCTCATACAAGATGTTTTCCAGCTCTGTCTTTTTGCTGTATCCAGCCTGCTTGCTGTTCACTCCCTCTGCATTCCAGTGCATCATGACAAGTGGCACTCTGGGTTTCTCTTTTTCTGTTTTGTTTTGGTCAGTAGTTCTCCTCCGCCGTCTGCTGACTCCACAAGACGGTCTAGAGGGTCCTCCAGTAGCTGAGGGTGGGCTCTGTCGAGGCTCAGAGCCCGGCACTGCACCTGCCTGGTGGAGCTCCACAGGGCGAGCACCAGTACGAGATTTATTTGACGGTGTACTCTCCATAGAAAAAAAAAAAGCGAGTTGCGTGATACTGTGGTTTCCGGTGCGCCTTCTGGCCCAGTATCTACGACTTTAGCACCTGTTCAACGGGAGAGTGGGCTCATCCCTAATCTGTTTATGTTCCCAGTAGTAGACTATTCGCAAGCAGCCTGGGGGTGTCACTGCTCTGCGCGGACCTTGTTTACCGAGGCGGCGTCCGAGCTCGTATGGTGAAAATATGGTTGCGTTATCTTCAAAATAGCCCTGTCTTTCCCATGGCTTTTCTGCCATCCTGCAACTTTGAGTTAGGGAGTTCTGAGCTCCAGTCTCTTTCCCAGGCATTTTATCCTGGCCTGGCACGCATACAGAGGACCCCACTTCTGGTTCTAAGTTAGCAGTTGGGGATAGGTGGGGTAGCACACTGCATTCCCCGTCATCCAGGGGGCTCTCCAACTATGCAGAGCTTGCACAATGCTGTGCTCTGGTTCTGGGCTCTCCCAAGGAATCCTCACGTCCTGCACAGAGCCACTTCCAGATACCCACCACCTGCCAACCCTCCATTGTAGAAATCTCCTGCATGCGGCCATCCAGTCAAGAGCCAGTATTAAGTCTGGTGCCCAAGTGATCCCCCCAAGCTCAGTGTGCAATGCTGGGTTCTCATCATGCTGCAACACAGGGGGGATTGTGATGCTCAGCCATCTCTCTCAACTCTGCACCGATAAGTGACATCGGGGACTTAACTGTGCCTCAGTACTGGGAGGCCCCGTTTCCGGGTACACCACACACAGCCAATTGAGGCAACGGTCGCCGTGGGCGTGTCTTCAGTGGGGAAGTTGTGGAGTCTTCCTGTCCATGTTCTTGCACATCCTAACACTGCCCGCAAGACATCGGAGGTTTGGAGAGTGGCCTTCTCTGCTTTTTTGAGCCGGGGTGGGCTCCCGGGCAAGTCTCGATGGGGATCGGGACGTGTCCACGCGCCAGTGGGCCCAGCATCGGCCGCATCTGATGGAGGACTTGCTCTGCCAGGTTTGAGTTGGTAAATTCCAACTTTGTCATCTTCATGGCATTGTGATGCTGGGGTGCCTGTGGATTTCCTACCGCCCCGGGTAGAAGCCAGAAGTGTACTGTGCCAGCTCTGGGGGAGATAAAGGGGGTGTTTCTGCATCTCCTTGTGATACGTAGCCAAGGTAGGGCTCACAGTGCTCTTTCCCCGCCACCAAATTGCCTGCTGGTTACGCCGAGTTCTCCGAGGCTCTAGGCATGTGACCAAGAGTTGAAGGCAATAGGATCGTCACGTCCTGAGTCTCTGTGCCTGTACGATGGGTTCCGATCTTCAGGGAGCAGTCCACACTCGTTCCCACTCCCAAGACTTGTTCAGTATCCATCTGGCTCCTTCCCACCCACAGAGGGCGTGTACGGTGTAGTGCACCGGTTTTATTATCGAGGTTTGCTCCTCTAGATCCGTTGTGTTTAGCCTGAGGATTCGCACCCTCAGTTACCAGGACTACCTCGAGGAGGGTGTGGCTCTTTACCACGCACAACGATCTTGGGGTATGAGAGGTTTTGCTAGGCCAAGAGACTAACACCGCAATGGTCGCTCCTTTCATGAACAAGAATTCACTAGGCCTAGGGTGAAGCAAGGGGGGAAACCCACTACCCACAACACCAGCACATCATACCCCCTGTCTGTAAAAGACTTTGCCCCTTTTAGCCACTAACTTTTGGAGAGAGAAAAAAAGAGAGAAGAAGAAAAAGTTGCTGTAGGATTATATAGTCAACCATATTTAACAATATCAAAAATCAATATGTAATGGTGGAAATGTAAATGTCTGTTAATGGCAGGTGTGGGGAATCTACCCTTTTAGGACAGATGAGAAGGAAACATACACATACATGCCTACTGAAAGTTTTGAAATTTTCATTTGCTCTATCTGCCATAATTGGAAAGGTGGGATAAAGCTAAAAGTGAATATTGGCAATTAATTATATTATGTGGAATTGTAAGATGTTAAATGCCCTCTGGTCAGACAAAGAATAGGACTTCTGCTCCATCAAGCACTTTGTACAGGGTGGCTAACATCAGCTTGTGCATGGGGTTAGCAACTTGATTATGTCAAACAAATTGCTATAGAAACCACCACATCAAGATCGTTTGGAAGATAATGATACACATAATACTTTAATAATGTGTACACAGAAGATAATCAACTAGAAGTTTTGAAAATTATGAGTGAAATGCAACATTTGGACCAGCAGCAAAAAGCTAGAATACATGGAGGTGGAGGTGTTTACACAAAATTAAATAATGGACAGGAAATAACTTATCTGAATGGCCACTGGAAAATTCTCAAATGACTTTCAATTGGAGGCAGAAGTACTAAAAAAAGCTGCTATTACCATCATGGAAAATAAAGGTTTTGCTAGAGACAGGTAGTCCTAACAGACTCACTATCAGTCATTACTGCCCTCAGGAACAATAAAAATAATGAATTAGACAGCCTGGTAGAAGCACTAATGGAAATCAGCTATGTATTCAGAAGAATGAAAGTACAGTGGACCCTGGATCCCTGCCCACAGCAAAATATATGAAAATGAGAAGGCAGATAAACTTGCCAAAGAAGGAGGAAGAAATGTCCAAACAGAAGACAGAGCTACATAAGAAGAAATAAAAGCAGTAATCAGAAATAACTAAAGGGAAAAATGGCATAAAGAGCATCCAGAGTCCGATAATGCAGAACCCATGCTATACAAGGGGCTTGACATAAGTCTTGGGCCTGACCATGAAGGAGTCACAGGAGAAAGATGAAACTCTGCACATTTAAAGTTCATCATATTTGCACTGAATGTGTGAAGTACGCGTTTGTTTCTTCAATGGGTTTTCCCGCTACGGTGCACGGCGCAATGTACCCTATTGACTGGATCTGCTGCTCCAAAGATTTGACAAAACAGTGGAAAAGAAGGAGGCCAGAGCTGTGATAAAATTTCTGATGTTTCAGGGAAAAACACCTACAGAAATACACAGGGAGATGGAACCAGTGTTTCGTGATTCTTGTCCTCGGTAAAAAAAACTGGTGTCAACAGTTTAAGTGCAGCTCCCCAACACCTGTCAAGCCGAGTGTGCAGAAATCTGCAGGAAAAGTGATGTTGACTGTTTTTTGGGACGCCAAAGGTGTCCTGTTGAAAGATTATCTGCCTCGTGGCAACACAGTTAATGGACAGTCCTATGCAGATCTTCTCACCAAACTAAGAAAGGTTGTGACCAGAAAACGAGGGATAACGCACACTCAAAATCTTCCTTTGCTTCAAGACAACGCGCCCTCTCACAAAGCACGGCTTGTGCAGCTAGCAGCTAACGATTTGAATATTGAAATTCTTCCACACCCACCATATTCTCCAGATTTGGCTCCATCAGACTTTTTTCTATTCCGAAATCTTAAAACACTTCTAAAAGGAAATCATTTTGACAGCGATGAAGAAGTTATACTGGCATGTGATGACTGGTTTAGTTTGAAAAATAGGGTGTTTTACTCCCAAGGTCTTTTCAAGGTCAAGCAGAGATGGCAGAAGTGTGTCAATTCAGACGGTGGCTATATTGAAAAGGAATAAACACTATACAAAATTTCTGCTCTCTGTGACATGTCCTTCATGGTCAGGCCCAAGACTTATGTCAAGCCCCTTGTACATTACCAAGAAGAGATCAAGTGATCATTTTCAGACTAAGAACCGACATTGCAGACTCAGATACTTGTGTTTAAACTGACAATTGGACAGACAGATATGTGTCCATATGGAGAGGACAAACAAACAGTAGAACATGTGGAGAGGACAAACAAACAGTAGAACATGTGGGGAGGACAAACAAACAGTAGAACATGTGGGGAGGACAAACAAACAGTAGAACATGTGGGGAGGACAAACAAACAGTAGAACATGTGGGGAGGACAAACAAACAGTAGAACATGTGGGGAGGACAAACAAACAGTAGAACATGTGGGGAGGACAAACAAACAGTAGAACATGTGGGGAGGACAAACAAACAGTAGAACATGTGGGGAGGACAAACAAACAGTAGAACATGTGGGGAGGACAAACAAACAGTAGAACATGTGGGGAGGACAAACAAACAGTAGAACATGTGGGGAGGACAAACAAACATAGAACATGTGGGGAGGACAAACAAACAGTAGAACATGTACACCAAAACTCTTGGCTGCATGAGAGGAGAAGGGTGGCAGTGTGGCCTTCTCCAACCCAGTTGAGGGAGAAACTGTATCTATCTATCTATCTATAACCCTCCACTCCCAAAGGAGCATAGGCCTTCAACAAACACATGCCAAGTCCTCCTGTCACGTGCCATCATCTCAAGTTCTTTCCACATTCTCCCTATCATTTTCATCTCTGTTTCCAGCTCTCTTCTCCATGTACTTCTTGGTCTACCTCTGCCTCTCTTGCCCTGGGGATTCCGAACAAGGACTGCCTTGTAATGCTATCAACAGGTTTCCTCAGTGTGGGTCCTATCCATCGCCATCGTCTTCTTCTCATCTCTTGTTCCACTGGCACTTGTCTAGTTCTTGTCATCAGTTCCACGTTGGTAACCTTGTCATACCATTTTAATCCCTCTATTCTACGCAAGCACCCATTTATGAAAGTCTGTTGCTTTTAGGTTGTTGTCTTTGTTGTTCTCCATGTCTCAGAGCCATACAATAGGACTGACTTCACATTTGAGTTAAAGATTCTTATTTTCGTGTTGGATCCGATTTCTCTTGATCTCCATATATTTCCCAATGCAATGAAAGCTCCTCTTGCTTTTTTGTATTCTTATTCTGATATCACTGTCTGTCCCTCCAACTTTGTCTATATTGCTGCCAAGATATGTGTACGATTATACATGTTGTATTGGTGCTTCTTCAAGTTCAACCCTGTTTTCATTACCTGCATTTATTCTCATTATCTTTGTCTTTTCCCTGTGTATTTTCAGACCCAATTGCTGAAACCTCTCATCGAGTGTTTTCAATTTGTCCTGCATCTGATTACGGTTATGGGACAGAAGAGCCACATCATCTGCAAAATCCAGATCATCCAACTGCTTAGTAGAATCCACTGAATTCCATTTCTGTTGTGTGTTGTTGATGTTCTCATAACCCAGTTCATTGCTAGTAAGAAAAGAAATGGAGACAAGAGGCATCCCTGTCGCATTCCTCTTCTTATCCCAAATGGTTCTGTAAGCTGTCCTTCATGAAGAACTCTGCATGTCATGTCTTCATATGTTTTCTTTATTAAATTAATGATCTTCATGGGAACTCCATAATGCCTCATCAATTTCCAAAGTGATTCTCTGTCTACACTGTCAAATGCCTTTTCGTAGTCCACAAATCCGATGTAAAGTGGTGAATTCCATTCCAGACTTAGTTCAACTATTATTCTCAAAGTGTCTATCTGGTCTGTACAGGATCTGTTTTGTCGAAAACCTGCTTGTTCATCTCTCAGTTTCTTGTCTATGGACTCTTTTAATCTCTCAAGGATAATCCTATTTAATACTTTTACTGGCACTGATAGTAACATTATTCCTCTATAATTTGTGCACTGTTGTAAATTTCCCTTCTTAGGCAACTTAACCAGATATCCTTCCTTTCATTCTGCTGGTATCTCCTCCTTTTCCCAGACTTTACCAAGTAACTTAAATAACATCTCTGTAGCCGTGTCGATATCTGCTTTGATGGCCTCTGCTGGAATGCCATCAGGTCCAGACGCTTTTCCATCTCTTATGGCTTTCTTTATTTCTTCCTTCGTTGGTCTTTCACTGTTAATTTGTAGCTCTTCTTCTGCTGGCTGGATGTCTGGAGGGTTTTGTGGAGCTGGTCTATTGAGAAGGTCCTCAAAATATTCTGTCCACCTCTTCATTTGATCTTGTATATTGCTGAGCAGTTTTCCATTCTTGTCTTTTATGAGGCAACTTGTTTGCTTGTATTTCCCTGTCAGCTTCTTTGTGCTGTTATACAGTTCTCTCATATTTCCTTTGGCTGCAGCATCTTCTGCCTCTCTTGCCAACTCCTCAATATACTTCCTCTTGTCTCTTTTGATACTTCTTTTTACTTCTTTGTTTGCTTCTGTGTACACTTCTTGAGCCTTGGCTTTGGAACTTCTGGTTTTACTTGTGTTTAAATCTGCTTTCTTGCTTTTTCTGTCTTTTATCTTATTGATGGTATCTGTTGTCATCCATGCTTTTTGTTGTCGTTCCCTTTTCCCCAGTATTTCTTCACATGTCTCATTCCATACCGTTTTGATTTGCTGCCAATAGTCTTCTGTATTCTCTACATCTTCCAGCTGTTGGAGCACTTGGAATTTGTTGGATATTGTGACCGCAAATTTGTCTCTTGCTTCTTGATTTCTTAGATGTCCTACATTAAATTGTTGTCTATAATTTTGCATTGTTGCATATCTCTTGAGTTTCATTTTTACTTTGGCTATCAGAAGGTGGTGATCTGATGCCACATCTGCTCCTCTAAATACCTTTACATCCTGCAATGATGATCTAAACTTCTTGTTTATGCATGTATGATCAATCTGATTTTCTGTTCTATGGTCTGGTGATATCCATGTTGCCTTGTGTATTCTCTTATGTGGAAACATGCTTCCTCCTATAGCCAGTTGATTTGAAGCACAGAAGTTTAAGAATAGTTCCCTATTTTCATTTATTATTCCTAGCCCATGTTTTCCCATGACTTCTTCAAAGCCGGTGTTGACTATACCTATCTTTGCATTCATGTCACCCATCAAAATTGTGATGTCTCTTCTTTTTACTTTTTCCATAATTTCCTGTAGTCTAGTATAAAATGCTTCTTTCACAGACTCTTCTTTGTCATTAGTTGGTGCATAACATTGGATGACATTTACATTTATTTTCTTTTTAGCTGTTTTAAAAGTAGCTGTTATTATTCTGGGTCCAACGGCTTCCCATTCAATGATTGCATTCTGTGCTTCTTTAGATAACATAAGAGCTGCCCCTTCACTTTGGTGTGAACTTACGTCTTCATGTCCTGAGGACAGCACCAATTCACCTGTGATGAGTTTCTTCCCGTCCACCCCCTTCCACTTTGTTTCACACAGTCCCAGAACCTCGATTTTATATTCCCTCATTTCTGCTGCTACTTGTGCCACTTTCCCTTGTTCGATAATGTCTGAACAATTCCAGGTGCCAAATCTGGAAGTTCTAGATGAAAGAAGGTTAGTCAGTAACACAGACTCCGAGAAACTGTATGGGGATGAGAGAAGACTGAGATGGACTGCTAGCTTTATAGGAAAGATAGATGTGGTTATCTGAGAGCAAACAATGGAGAAGAAAGAAAAAAAGAGAAATGGTGCGAAACAAAGATAGAGAACATCACACATTTTGAATATTTGTTCAGAAACTGCGGAACAAATACAATTTAAAATAAAAACAGAGTGGACGAAGCCTGAGAAAGCAGAAAATAATGTAGTTTGATAACATGAGGACATTGACGTAACTACAAACAGTTTTCTAGATGGTTTGTGTAGAGAGAAATGTTCTGTTGCAATCCTTGCCAGTGGACCTCCAGATAGAGGTTAAAAATGATATTTCTTATGTGTAATCAGTGATAATAATGATTATGTATATGGTATAGTTTCATGTAATAATATATTCTGTTTATGATATTGGTGTTGAAAGATTGATTGGTAAAGGTATTTGTTCTTACTGTGTATTTTCTAGGTGAGGAGTACAACATCAGAGCTAAGTGTGTCATAAACGCTACAGGGCCATACACAGATTCTATACGCACCATGGGGGATAGCGAAACCAAAAAGATTTGCCAGCCTAGTTCAGGGGTGCACATTGTCTTACCAGGCTACTACAGCCCAGAGAGCATGGGTCTTCTTGATCCCTCCACCTCAGACGGAAGGGTTATTTTCTTCCTTCCTTGGCAGAATGTTACACTTGCAGGTTAGTTTTGTGAGAGTCTGTTATCAGGGCTTGAAGAACTTGTGAAATATTTTATCTTTCCATTATTTTTCCAATTAGCGCAGTGGAGAGATACGTTCCATTTTACTTACTGATTTAAGCACATATTGCTGGTGCTAGATCTGTTGCTTTAGGCTTCTCTTGCGTTAAAGCAGGCCTCTTCACTGCTACAGGTTTCTCCAACACCAAATTTCTTTCTCGCTGGCTACTACAGTCCTTCACTGACTTCTTAAACAGCCCAGCTCACACATCTGACTTACTTGCCATCCAAAACTCAGGTGTCTGTTCACTGGTTCGCATATGCACATCTCTTGTCATACGATTTGTGACAGCTGCTCACTAGCTCGACCTTTCACATCTGACAAAACCACGAAAGATCACCATCGTTCACACATAAACAACATACTTCATGTAGAACCAACACCAAAGTTAATGGTAGCTTAACTTTGCTGACATATCCACAACAATATTAACATGCAACCTAGCTGCGTATAGAGCATATTTTCTTAGCACCTACACTTAAAATTAAAAAAAAAACACCCTGAGACTGATACAGTA
The DNA here is from genome assembly GCA_024509875.1 of Oreohelix idahoensis. Classification (NCBI taxonomy): domain Eukaryota; kingdom Metazoa; phylum Mollusca; class Gastropoda; order Stylommatophora; family Oreohelicidae; genus Oreohelix; species Oreohelix idahoensis. The sequence continues at coordinate 482,522 of JAMPIV010019125.1, forward strand.
GTAATAACAGAGAACAATAGATGAAAGTTTACATTTGTGTGGGAAAAGTCAACAATAGGTATAACATTTACGATACATAGTCATGATTGACTCATTCTTACATCACAATAGGTACTACAGATACACCTTGTGAAGTCATGGATAATCCTCAGCCAACAGAGAAGGACATTCAGTTTATTCTGAATGAGATCAGAAACTATCTGAACTCTGATGTTGAAGGTTTGTTTGTTAACTTGTACATCTGCCATTTGTCAGTCTGTTTAGTTAGCTTTGTTCTTCTGCAGTTGATACCATTTATAGATTAGTTGTAAGTGAAGTTGAAACTCCAAACTCACAATGAAAACCAAAGCAGCGGTATATAATGCCTGTATTACCAGCACTCTTCTTATGGCAGCGAGACATTAGCAACATATGCTAAGCAAGAAAGAAGGCTCAATACCTTCCATCAACAATGTCTACGCCACATCCTTGGTATTTTGTTGAAAGACAAAGTGACAAATGTCGAGGTGTTCTCACGTGCTGGCCTTCAAAGCATGTATACACTGCTTAGACAGAGCAGACTATGATGGCTTGGCCATGTCCGCCGCATGGAAGATGGTCGCACCCGCAAAGATATTTTCTACGGGCAACTGGCAGATGGCAAAAGAGCAGTCAATCGATGATTCAAAGATGTGTGCAAAAGAGACATGAAGGCACTAATCCAGCAACCAGGGAAAATGAAGCTGCTGATCGCACCAAGTGGCAATGCTCCCTACGGCTCCACCTCAGATTTTATGAAAAGAAGCTCTCACAACAAGCAGATGAGAAAAAAACATGCCGAAAGGAATACCTGGCCAAAAAAAAAAAACAGCTGAAGGCTATCACTTCAGGGGTGCAATCCCACAGTCAGTTACGACTGCTTCGGCTACTACTACTATGACTAGTAAATCAAACATGTAACTGCTTGGTGCTGGCTTTCTGCAAGGGGAACGTGCGTAGTGGTTCTATGCTCTGTAAGGAGCACAACAGAAATTGATGTTGATGATTGTAAATTTATGAAGTGCAAAACTTTAAACCTCATTTTCTTGTAACATAACAGTCTAGGCTAGACATAATTGATAAGGCTGCCAGTCTCACGCACGGCCTCATGTTAGTCACCTGACGGGAACAGCAGTCCTTTCTTTGTCTCATAAGAGACCCCAGGGAACCACACAGGGTGTTTTACCCTGTGGTTTGGAAAAAAAGGGTTGTCGCCAATAATATAACATCCAATCCAACAAACATTAACCAATCAATACCTCTGTTACATTGTTTCTGTCTTCATCATTTTCCCTGGTTCTCCTTGCTGAGCTGAGCTACCACTGTAGCTTGTCCCCCTAAAAAAAGCCTGCACCAAGCATTCACATGTTCCTGGAGGAGTGGTTTCTGTAACAAATTGTTTGACATGATGAGGTTGTCAGCCTCATGTACAACCTCATATTAGTTGCCTTGTATGTGTGCAAGAGAGACATGAAGGTACTGGACATAAATCCAGCAACCTGGGAGGATGAAGCTGCCGATTGCACCAAGTGGCTATGCACCCCACCTCTACACCTCACGGTAGAAGGGGAACGACTAAGTAAGTAAGGCTATGCTCCCCCTATAGCACCACCTCAGATTTGGTGAAAAGAAGCTCACTACAAGCAGAAGAGAAAAGATTGCACCATAAAGGAACACCAGGAAAAAGAGCTGCTGAAGGCTATCTCCTCAGGGGCCCATTCCCATAGTCAGCCATGACTGAAGGGGGCTAATACTAATCAGATTGGGGTGTGATGCTACCAGCTTTTGAACATGGTCACTTTGCTTCAAGCAGCAAGCACTGTTGCCACTCCATGGTGATAAGAGAAGAGTGGAGGAGAGGCCAAGAAGAACCTGGAGAAGAGTGGTAGAAGAGGAAGCCAGAGCAACTGTGATGCCATAGAAGAGCTGAACATAGAAATCAGTGAGTAGCAGCAGATACAGCCCTTTATCTCATGTGGATCAAAATAGATAGACGATGATGATTGAAGTAAATGGACTGGACATTCACTTATTACGTTAATATCTAGCTTAGCTAGTCAGACAGAGGCATTGAAACTTCAGGGAAATAGAAGAGGGGACAGTCAAGGAATACACAAAAGAGAAGCAGTGTGACAAGACTGAAAGATGCACTTGGAGAGATTAAGAGAATCTGGCAGAGGGAGCGAAAAAGGGAAATAATGATTATGATGATGAAGTTGTCTTGGAGTTTCCAACTTTTATTGTCTGCAGTTGTGCACAAGTTTTAATTGGACCAACAATGTCTTACGGCCAACACTGGCTAGAAATATATAGCTCTTGAAAAAAAAGGAAAAGAGAAGAAGAGACAGCCAAAGAATAGATGAAAGAGAGGCATTATCACAAGAATGAAGGATGCACCTGGAGAGATATAGAGAATATGGCAGAGAGATGGGATGATAAAGCACGTGTTTACTGGCCTATGCGCTATGTGAGCCATTGACACCAACTGATTGATCAATCAATACCCTTTAGCTCCCCAAGGAGCATAGGCCTTCAACAAACACATGCCAAGTCTTCCTGTCCTGTGCCATCCGCTCAAGTTCTTTACTTGTTTTCCTCATCATTTTCACCTCTGTTTCCAGCTCTCTTCTCCATGTGTTTTTTGGTCTACCTCTGCCTCTCTTTCCCTGTGGATTCCAGAACAAGGACTGCCATGTAATGCTATCAACAGGTTTCCTCAACAGGTATCCATCGCCAGCGTCTTCTTCTCAACTCTTGTTCCACTGGTTCTTCTCATCAATTCCACATTTGTGACCTTGTCATACCATTTCAGTCCTTTTCTACGCAAGCACCCGTTTATAAAAGTCTGTAGCTTTTTGGTTGTTGTTTTTGTTGTTCTCCATATCTCAGAGCCATACAATAGGACTGACTTGACATTTGAGTTGAAGAGTCTTATTTTCGTGTTGGACTTGATTTCTCTTGTTCTCCATATGTTTCCCAATGCAATGAAAGCTCCTCTTGCTTTTTGTATTCTTATTTTGATATCACTGTCTGTCCTTCCAACCTTGTCTATATTACTTCCAAGAAATGTGTACGATTCTACATCTTTTAGTGGTGTTTCTTCAAGTTCAACCTTGCTATCATTTCTTGCTATTATTCTCATAATCTTTGCCTTTTCCCTGTGTATTTTCAGGCTCACTTGTTGTGACCTCTCATCGAGAATTTTCATTTTCTCTTGCATCTGATAATGGTTATGGGACAGAAGAGCCAAGTCATCAGCAAAATCCAGATCATCAAGCTGTTCAGTCAGATTCCATTGGATTTCATTTCTGTTGTGTGATGTCGATGTTTTCATAACCCAGTCTATTGCTAGCAAGAAAAGAAATGGAGACAAGAGGCATCCCTGTCTCACTCCCGTTCTAATCCTAAACGGTTCTGTAAGTTGTCCTTCATGAAGAACTCTGCATGTCATGTCTTCATAGGTCTTCTTTATTAAGTTAATGATCTTCATGGGAACTCCATAATGCCTCATCAATTTTCAAAGTGATTCTCTGTCTACACTGTCAAATACCTTTTCATAGTCCATGAATCCGATGTATAGCGGCGAATTCCATTCCAGACTTTGTTCAACTATTATTCTCAATGTGGCTATCTGGTCTGTAACTGATTGATAGATAAAACTAATACTTTGGTCAGTTTTGTGACATCATATCACAGCTCTTTAGTTGACTTGTCCATAGTTTTTTGTGGCTTAAAATTTCATCAGGATGTGGTAGACGGTCCTATGTCCAACCCTCCTTAGTCGCCTCTTACAACATTCATGGTAGGTTAAAGTATTACTACTCTTTGCTTCCCTTTCTGGACTCGGTAGCACAAGGATTGAAGTGATGTGACAGGATGACTAATGTGAACCAGACAAGTGCCAGTGGAACAAGAGATGATAAGATGCTGGCGATGGATTGGACATACTCTTGAGGAAACCTGTTGATACCAATACAAGGCAGTCCTTGTTCTGGAATCCTCAGGATAGAGAGGGTGACCAAAGAACACTTGGAGAAGAGAACTAGAGACAGTCATCTTCTTCTTCTTCTTCTTCTCGTTCGCTGTTGTTTAGAAATGTCTACACAAGAAGTCCGGTTTTCTGGATGTATGTTGCTGTGGTTGAAAGTTCTTCAAGACTCCCAAACAGCTTTGTGTGGATGTGCGTCTCTGTGGGCCAATGTTCAGTTCGCAATTGACTAAGCATGTGGCAGTCTTGCAGGATGTGTTCGGCTGTCTGTGCTGCCTGTCCACACGTACATAGGGGTGATGGGACCAATCTCAGTCTGTATAAGTGACTGTTCAGTCTGTTGTGTCCTGTTCTCATACGGAACAGGATCACCTGTTTTGCTCGATCAAGATATTGATAGTTGTCTCTTTGTTGATCAATTTTCCTGATGGCCTTGATAAGGGTCTTCTTTTCCTGGAATGTGATTGTTTGTTCTTTTTGTTCCTGTGTTGCTCCCTCTTTTGCTAACATATCTGCTCTCTCATTTCCTGGTATGCCACAGTGTGATGGTATCCACTGTAGCACTACCCTTCTTTTGATATTTACTTCGCATAGGACTTTGTTTAATTCTGGCAGTTTATCACTGTTGAGGGCTTGCAGAACTGACATTGCATCGGTAAGGAATACAACCTGCTGACATTGGCTTATTGTGTTATTTATTATTCCTGCAGCAATGCTTATGGCCTGTACTTCAGCAGCATAGTTTGAACAGAATATTCCAGTAGGTGAACAGGTGGATTCATTTTCTTTGTCTGGATAGACCACATAAACTCCTGCGCCTCCGTTCTTCACTGCTCTGGTTGCAGATCCATCAGTATATACTTGGATCCATGCTTCTCTGGGGTATAGTTCTTCAATCATGTCACATGCTGCTATTTTCCTTTGGAGAGTATTTAGCTCTCCCATGGGGCAGGTGGTAGTTATGGAGGTCTTAATACTGAAATTTTGATGTTGTTCCCATGGGGTTGGGAGGAGTGTGGGAGTTATTTCCTTAGTGATGTCTGGTAGTTCATCCTTGTATGTTCTAATTAGTTTTTTGGACCGATGCACAAAACTGCTTCTCTTCAACCTCCCACTGGCTAAATCTCCAAATCTAGTTTTCATTGGATGTGCGGGCATGTTCTTGTACTTTTCTGCTTGGATCAGGGTCTTAGTGTCTCGTCTGTATAATAAAGGTGGAATGCCTGTGATTTTTTCCATTTCATTTATTGGTGTGGTCTTCATGGCACCCGTGATCAACCTAAGCGCTTGATTTTGTACTTTATCTAAGGCTTGCTGTATACACTTTCTTTAGTGTTGTTTCGTTAGCTCCCCAACTTGATCCAGCTATTTTCCTCAGTATGGAAAGTTTTCTTCTCGCTTTAGCCTCTGTTCTCTCGATGTGGTGCCTCCATGTCATTCTCTTATCTAATGTAATGCCCAAGTACACCGGTTCCTCATCTGTTTGGACATGTATATTTCCAAGTCGTATCTCTCCTGCTTTGTCTTTGTTGGAGAGCGTGAAAAGTGTTGTTGATGATTTTTCAGCGTTGATCTGCACCATCCATTTCTCTGCCCATGCTGCTATGTTGTCTGCTGCCCTTTGTATTCGCTTATTAGCGATAGTTAGATGTTCTTCTACACACCACACCACCAAGTCGTCAGCGTATAGGGCAGCTCTCACACCTTGTGGCAGATCGTGGATGAGGTCATTGATGAATACAAGGAACAGGGTGGGAGACAATACTGAGCCTTGAGGAACTCCATGTTTTAGGAGGATTTTCTTGCTGTTGTGACCTTCCATAGTGACTCTTGCTTTCCGATTGTGTAGGAACGACTGGATCCATTTTCTCATATTACCCTTGATTCCGTTCCTTTGCAGTTTTACTATTAACCCGTCTTTCCATACTTTGTCAAAAGCTTTTTGGAGATCTATCCATAGGGTAAAGACTTTTCTCTTTTCTTGGAAGGCATCTTCAACGATCTGTGACAGGTATGTGATTTGGTCTTCTGTGCTGCTGCACTCTCTAAACCCTGCTTGTTCTGGCACTAAAATTTTCTCGGATTCCAAGTACCATTTCAATCTTCTGTTGATCATCCTCTCCATTGTCTTACATACACAGCTTGTTAGGCTTATTGGTCTGTAGCTGGTGGCCTTCCTGTTGTCTTTTCCTTTCTTTATGATGGGACACATGAGCGCCTCTCTCCATATCTGTGGCACACTGCCTGTCATCCAACTGTAGTTGTATATTTGCAACAGTTTGCTCATTGCTGTATATCCTAGGTGTTTTAGCATTTCGTTGGTTATACCATCCGGGCCTGGTGATTTCCTGTCTTTAAGTTTCCACACGGCTGTTTTTAACTCGTCCATATTGAAAGGTTTGGACATAACGTCCGGACTGTTTCCATTAGTTCTAGTGTGGATTATTTCTTGACGAATGTCTCGTTGTCTGCGTAAATTGACGGAGATGTTACTTTCATTTCTGTAGGATTCCGCAAATATGTCTGCTGCTTTTTTGCCGGTATATAGTTTCCCTGCATCGTCTAGTGTAATGGTTTGTCGTTGAGAATTGTTATCGTCATTCAATTGTTTAGTGAGTTTCCACAACTTTCTCCCTTCCTTTTCAAGGTTTAGTTTATATGTTTTTTCCCTCCAGCTTCTCCTCTGGGCTTCTAGCTTTCCTTTAATGAATTTTGCTTTTGCCTTTTGTAGCATGATATGGTTCTGTTGGGATGGTTGTACCTCTGCAGTGTGCCTTGCTTCATTCATATCTTCATGTAGTCATGAAGTGGATTAAGGAGACATGGAAAGACCTTGAGCTGATGGCACAGGACAATAAGACTTGGCATAACTTTGCTGACATCCTATGCTCCTTGGGGGGGGGGCTGAATGATGATGAGGATATCACAGTTTAGTAAGTTATACTGTGCTACCTCAAAGTAGTTAGTGTGGTGGAAATTTCAAACCTGAGTTCAGAACTTGTATCAAGAGTGAATTTGAATGACAGTTTTAATTTTAGAAGTTTTTATTTGCAACCATAGCTGACACAAGTGTGACATGTTATTGACCATTATAACCATTGCTGGTGAGTTGAGCTGATGAGATAACCATAGCTGATGAGTGTGACAACCATAGCTGACAAGTGTGACAACCATAGCTGTTGAGTGAGATAACCATACATAGCTGACAAGTGTAACAACCATAGCTGTTGAGTGAGATAACCATAGCAGATGAGTGTGATGACCATAGCAGATGAGTGTGATAACCATAGCTGATGAGTGTGATAACCATAGCAGATGAGTGTGATGACCATAGCAGATGAGTGTGATAACCATAGCAGATGAGTGTGATGACCATATCTGATAAGTATGATGACCATCGCTGATGAGTGTGATAACCACATCGATAATGTTGATGAACTTATGTGGTTATCCTGCCAACGATATGCACTATTCATTTGTCATTTGATCATAGACAGCCAGTGTCTCACAGTACTTTATGTTGGGATTTATTGTCATTAGGCAGCTAGGGCCCTGTTTAATTCCTTGAGGTGACAGAGAAAATATGATTACTGCAGCCTCAGGCATGCCACATGTAGCAACTAATGTTGGGCATGAGGCTGCAAATTTCATCATTTAAAATGAATTGTCTCGGCATCTGCCATTGCAAGAGCACATGAACTCGTAAGTGCAAGTTTGCTGCGAGAGAACCGTCTGCAGTGGTGGCTGCACGCCCCGTAAGGGGTGAAAAAGGGAAATGATGATGAAGTTGTTGTGAGGATTCCAACTTTTATTGTCTGCAGTAGTGCACAAATTTGAACTAGACCGGCAGTGTCGTACAGCCAACACTGGCTTAGAAATACATAGCAGAATTTTATGTAAACTTATTCATACTGTTTAGTGCAGACGAAAGTTGAACATAGGGCTTGCGTGCCTTCTGCACCCTCCAAGATGACCTCCACTGTTGCAAACATTGACAACTGTTTGATACATTTAATAATATTTGATCTGCCAAAACAGCCACGCAGTCAATACTCTTTAGCTCTCCAAGTATCATAGGCCTTTAACAAACACATGCTAAATCCTCATGTGCCATCAGGTCAAGTTCCTTCCATGTCTTCCCCTTCATTTTCATTACTATTTCCAGTTCACTTCTCCATGTGTTTTTTTAGTCTACCTCAGGCTCTCTTACCCTAGGGATTTCAGAACACTGACAGCCTTGTTAAGCTTCTCTGGTTTACTTCATGAGTCTTCTGACCAGAGAGCCTTCTTATGTCATGGATGACTGAATTAAATTATTTCCCTTTGTTGACCTATCTATGTTGTGTGTTGAATCATTGAAAGCACCACATTTTTGCATCTAACACAGGTTCCACCCATGTTTTACTGGGGCACGAAAGGGGAGCAAAGAATAGTAACACTGTACCCTACCATGCATGTTGTAAAAAGCAACTAAGGAAGGTTGGGCATGGGGCTGGTTACCCCATCCCGTAAAAAACTTTTTACCAAAAAACTTCAACAAACATGGACAAGTCAAATACGGAATATAAGTCAACTCAGCCGCACAAGATAGAAGAAGGTCCTCTGGAAAGGAGGCGCATGAAGCAACCCAGAGAAAGCCGAAAGGAGTCTGGGTTGCCGACTAACCTTTATTTGTCATGGAAAATCTCCAAGATTGGCACCTGGAATGTTCGCACTCTATGTGAACAAGGGAAAACTGCACAGGTAGCAGCGGAAATGACAAATTACAGGATTCATATCCTGGATCTCTGCGAGACATAGTGGAAGGGCATAGAGAGGAGGAGATTGATCACAGGAGAAATGGTATTGTCCTCAGGACATGAGGAGGAAAGAGCCCACCACAGTGAAGGGGTGGCTCTAATGCTGTCTAGGGAAGTACAGAAGGCACTTATAGAATGGGAAGCAATGGGACCGCGAATTATAACAGCAAGGTTTAAATCAGCCAAAAAGAAAGTAAATATAAATATCATCCAGTGTTATGCACCAACAAATGATAAAGAAGAATCTGAGAAAGAAGACTTTTACACCAGACTACAAAATGTCTTAGATAAAAAGAAAAGAAAGGACATCACAATTTTGATGGGGGACATAAACGCGAAAATAGGAACAGACAACACCGGCTTTGAAGAAATCATGGGAAAGCATGGATTAGGTATGATGAACGAGAATGGGGAACTATTAGCTAACTTCTGTGCTTCAAATCAACTAGCTATAGGAGGAAGCATATTTCCACATAAAAGAATACATAAAGCAACATGGATATCACCAGACCACAGAACTGAGAATCAGATTGATCACATATGCATAAGTAAGAAGTTTAGGTCATCATTGCATGATGTAAAAGTATGTAGAGGAGCAGATGTGGTATCGGACCACCATCTTCTGTTGGCTAAAACAAAATTAAAAGTTTGGAATGGAATTCACCGCTATACATCGGATTCGTGGACTATGAAAAGGCATTTGACAGTGTAGACAGAGAATCACTTTGGAAATTGATGAGGTATTATGGAGTTCCCATGAAGATCATTAACTTAATAAGGAAGACCTATGAAGACATGACATGCAGTGTTCTTCATGACGGACAACTTACAGAACCGTTTAGGATTAGAATGGGAGTGAGACAGGGATGCCTCTTGTCTCCATTTCTTTTCTTTCTAACAATAGATTGGGTTATGAAAACATCAACATCACACAACAGAAATGGAATCCAGTGGAATCTGACTAAACAGCTTGATGATCTGGATTTTGCAGATGACTTGACTCTTCTGTCCCATAACCATAATCAGATGCAAGAGAAAATGAAAATTCTCGATAAGAGGTCACTACAAGTGGGCCTGAAAATACACAGGGAAAAGACAAAGATTATGAGAATAAATGCAAGAAATTATAACAAGGTTGAACTTGAAGAAACACCACTAAAGGATGTAGAATCGTACACATATCTTGGCAGTAATATAGACAGAGTTGGAGGGACAGACAATGATATCAAAGTAAGAATACAAAAATCAAGAAGAGCTTTCATTGCATTGGGAAACATATGGAGAACAAGAGAAATCAAGTCCAACACGAAAATAAGAATCTTCAACTCAAATGTGAAGTCAGTCCTATTGTGTGGCTCTGAGACATGGAGAGCAACAAAAACAACAACCAAAAAGCTACAGGCTTTTATAAACGGGTGCTTGTGTAGAATAGAAGGACTGAAATGGCATGACAAAGTCACAAATGTGGAATTGATGACAAGAACCAGACAAGTGCCAGTGGAACAAGAGTTGAGAAGAAGACGCTGGCGATGGATAGGACATTGAGGAGACCTGTTGATAGCATTGCAAGGCAGTCCTTGTTCTGGAATCCACAGGGAAAGAGAGGCAGAGATAGACCAAAAAACACATGGAGAATTGCTTCCTTTCTTGACTAGCATTAGCTAGCTGTCACATCTCTGCTTCCACCTTGTCTTGACTAGCATTAGCTGTCACATCTACATTTCTTCCTTGTCTTGACTAGCATTAGCTGTGACGTCTCCACTTCTTCCTTGTCTTGACTAGCATTAGCTGTCACATCTCCACTTCTGCCTTGTCTTGACTAGCATTAGCTGTCACGTCTACATTTCTTCATTGCCTTGATTAGCATTAGCTGTCACGTCTCCACTTCTGCCTTGTCTTGACTAGCATTAGCTGTCATGTCTCCACTTCTTCCTTGTCTTGACTAGCATTAGCTGTCACATCTACATTTCTTCCTTGTCTTGACTAGCATTAGCTGTGACGTCTCCTCTTCTTCCTTGTCTTGACTAGCATTAGCTGTCATGTCTCCACTTCTTCCTTGTCTTGCTTAGCACTAGCTGTCACATCTCCACTTCTGCCGTGTCTTGACTAGCATTAGCTGTCACGTCTACATTTCTTCCTTGTTCACTAGCACTAGCTGTCACGTCTGCACTGCTTCTTGCCACTAGAGCTGTTTAATCATCATCATCTGTTTCCTAGTTGCTATTTCTGAAGCACGGAGCCACCATTGCAGCTGGTCCCTCTTGCAAACAAAGAAGTCTTCATCAAAACGTTATTGGGTTGTTACCAGCAGTGGTTTCTGTAGCAGTTTGTGTACATGATGATGATGTCGGCTACACTCACAACCTCATATTAATCTCCTCTTACAACATGCCTGAGTAAGCATTAGCCATCTTTTTATTAGTCTCGTGAATCTAGTCTCAGTTCATCTTATGAATTCGGTATAATTTCTTCAGGGGGTAAGTGGACCACTTATCGTTCCATGGCTGAGGAAACTGTGGACAAGGCTATACAGGTCTGCAATCTAAACCCAAGTGGACCATGTAGGACAAAAGGTCTATTGTTAGATGGTGCCCATGGGTGGTCTCCCACATTGTTTATCAGACTGGTACAGGATTTTGGCTTGGAGAATGCTGTAAGTTGAGAGTTGTACGTTGTATGTGCTTAAACCTTTCTAGGTATTATATATATATATCCTCATTATTTTCTTTGTTCCTCTCTATGGAGGATGGAGCCACCACTGCTGCTAGTCCATTTACAGGAAGTCTGCACCTCTAGTAGTGGTGGTTTCTATAGCAACTTGTTTTACATGAGATTGCCAGCCCTTGCACAACCTCATGTTGGTCACCTCTGTGACATGCCTGAGGGGGCATTTGATCTAATCTTTGTCTTCTTGAGACCAAGTACACTTGAGACCAAGTACACTTGAGACCAAGTACACTTGAGGCCAAGTACACTTGAGGCCAAGTACACTTGAGACCAAGTACACTTGAGACCAAGTCCATGGAGCTAGGTTATGTGTGCTGGATTTAAACTGTTACTAGGATAAAAGGAAATATGAACAAAATAGGGAAATGAAAATGCTAAAGAAGATATGATAAGACCTTGAGCGGATGGTGTAGGACATGAGCACTTGGTATGAATTTTTCTAAAGCCTGTGCTCCTTTGGAGAGCTAATAAATAAGGTGGCTGTTGTAAAACTAGTAAGGGAAGTAATATATAATTTAAGAAAAAAAATAAGTGAGTCAGTTTTTCAAATCTGCTGTACACTAGAAATGTGGGGCGTTTTGGAGTTCGCCTTTTATCAGCCCCAGTTACAAACAGGCGACAAAGACAAGAAACAAATCAAACAAAGATAAGGTGAGCAGTACAGAAAGATGAACAAATAAAGAACACAGTTGACACTAGGAAAAAGTGCAACACATAAGCAAGTATAAAAATATGAAGCAAGAAAGAAAGAATTAACAACTCACAAAGTTAAATAAACAACGAAAATCCAAAGGAGAAAACAAAATAACAAATAAATAGTCCTTTTATGAGCTGAGAGCTGGGGCTAAAAATATGTTGAGTCGCAGAGCTGCAAGGCTATCATCAGACGACAGTGTTGTAGCTGATGAATATTTATCAACGAAAGTAATTAGTATTAGACTTTATAAAGATGCAGCAGCAATAGAATATTAAAAAGCATAGGATAAAAATGAAAGAAAATTATGAAAAATTCTGAGGACTGACTGCCAGGGAACAATGTGTCTTAATTTTATAGATGCTATCACTAGGTTTAAAAATATATATATATATATATGGGAAATATTAACAATATTCTTTAAGGAACTGCCTATATGGTTTATTAAATTAATCAAGCACATCGAAGCACATACATATTTCTTGAGTTTAAGGCTGTTTGTTTCACAATTTTTGTGTAATTAAATGGATAAACTTTACAATTGTTAGCATTTGGCATGCTAAAATATCTATAATATTCCTAAGAGAACTGAGTGTCGTTGTTTATTTAATGGATCAGGGCAAATGTTATTAGAACCTGGTAACTTTGTCAAAAAATCTGGAAATTGAGCATTGGAATCGATAGGGTGATTGAAAAGTCAGACCGTATTTTAAACTTGTTGTGTCCTCACTTTTATGTATTGGATAAACATGAAACAAATGGAAAAACAAGGTGCAATAGAAGCCATTTGACATATGTTTTATTTTTTGTTCAGAAATTTTGTTGTAAAATGAAACAAATGACTGATAAACTGACAAGAGAGAGCAAAAGTTGCTGCCCTTATGAAGTCTTGTGTTGAACAGGCTGGATCTCACATAAAGCTGTAATTTTAATGTGACATAGCATTTTGTGTAAAAAATAACAATTAATTCTCTTGATTTTGTCATTGTTTTCATATAAATTAGTTTGATAGGAGTGAAGAAATAATTCAAAAATATGGAGTTACTTTTCAGTCACTCTGTATGTCATATAGCTTCCTGGTAAAAACATCTGACCAGAATCTGAGGACATGCACACCATCACAGCTGGCAGACGCTGGAGCTGGGTTGGCCATGTCCTCAGAAGAGACCCCGATGCCATCACAAGAACAGCTATGCTTTGGACCCCTGAAGGAAAACGAAAGAGAGGCCGACCAAAAACAACCTGGCGGAGGACTGTGGAGGCTGAGATGCAAAGAATGAACCAGAGTTGGGGCACTGTACGAAGGATGGTCGCCGACCGAACAAAGTGGAATCAATTTGTTGTTGCCCTACAAGACGCCACTAGGCATGATGGCCACGGACTGCTTTGACGGTCGGCGGCTAAGGATCGAAGAAGAATCTGAGTAGTGAATACAGTCATGTCTTCTCTGTAAAAGGTAAAGGAACCCATTACACGCCCATTGATGCATATTGGGAATATGGTGTTAGGCCCATATTATCTTGACCGTCGGCACACTAGGGGTGATGTGGTCGGCATCACGCCGGCCGCCTTAACCTTCCCAGAGTTGCTCTGGTACCCATTTGGGGCTGGGTCGACCCAGGAGCCGTTTATGGCCTAAAAAATTCCCGCCTCATCTGGGGATCGAACCATAGACCGCTGCGCTAGGAAGCCAGTGCACTAACCACTATGCTACCGCGGCTCCCATCTCTGTACAGGTTAAATAAATAAAGATGGGGGGGACTGCAGAAGTGATCACATCTATAGTTAGTCTAGATTGTTTAGAGGTCTATATCCAGAGTTATGTGGGGAGGTTGTGCCAATGACCTCTGTCCACACAGCAAAATTGTTGTGGTGCCTAGTTGGTGGGGTTAGATAGTCACGATTCACTCCTATAGCAAGACGGCATTATCATTCGGATGATGACTGCTCTTCACTCGAGTTGGAATGTTCAGTAAGCTTATCACTTCCGTTATTTTTCTGATGTCTAGTTTTCTACTTCTTTATTTGTCACATGTGCCTGAAACATACCAATAGGTGTATTATTTATTTACTGTACAGGTTGCTCAGCATCTGGCCGGTACATATGGAGACAAAGCTTTTAAAGTAGCAAAGTTGTGTAACATTACTGGTAAGCGGTGGCCAGTGGTGGGCAAGAGACTACATGAAGAGTACCCTTACATGGAAGCTGAGGTTGGTCCAGTCATAGCAGTTCAATGCTCTCTTGTGTTCTTTTGAAAAATGAGTAATTAACATTTCATGACAATATTGAGTAGCATTTCCTTCTGGAAAGTGAAAGCTTTATCATTTATAACATCTGTAACAACCAAATGTGTTCAAGCTTGCTTTTGTTGTTTTGTCTGCATGAGATTTTAAGTTTCTGTGTATTCATTGGCATCAACTCCTGTTTCACTCCTTACGGAGCATGGAACCACCATGGCAAATGGCTTCTTTAGGAAGCTTGTGCCTAGTACAAAGTCACTAAGAGGTGGTTTCTGTAGCAATTTGTTTTAAATGATAAGGTTGCTGGCCCCAGGCATAGCCTTATCTTTGTCTTTTATGTTATGCCTAAGGGAGCAGTGGTCTATTCTTACTTATATCTTGAAGATTATTTAAGCATTTTTTTAAAACTAGTTGTAGTGTATTATGTCCTGATTTCTGCTGCATGCATAAGAGTAAATGAGATGAGTATCAAATATATTTGCTTTTTATTAGGAGCAGTTATTGTTTTCAAGTCTCATTCATTTTTCTTTTTGTTCCCTGTGGAGCATGGAGCCTCCATCTGGCCTGCACCAAAACATTTATGAGCTCTTGCAGTGGTGTTTTCTGTAGCTGTCTGTTTCCATGATGAAGTTACCAGTACCATGCACAGTCTCATATTAATTACCTCATACGACATGCGTGAGGAAGTATTAGCTCAGTTCTGCCTTAATCTCTTCAGACACCCTCGGGGAAAACTACCTGGGGCATCTTCATGTTTACATATCTTTTCATTTTTTAGAACTTGTCACTTAATTTTGTCAGAGCAACTGTTCTAACTGTTATTAACAACAGATCTATGCATGCCATATGAACAGGTAAAATATGCAATGAGAGAGTATGCTTGTAGAGCCATTGATGTCATCGCACGTCGTACGCGTCTTTCCTTCGTTAACGTACATGCAGCTCAAGAAGCTCTTCCCAAGGTGATTGAGATGATGGGGAAAGAACTCGGCTGGAATGAGGAAACCAAGAAGGTTGGTGAATAACAGCATGCAGCAGCTTCATTTTCAGATGTTTTTACAATGTTCTTTATTAGTCTGTTGCTGTGTTAAAGTGTTGAGATAAAAACATTTTAGTTTATAAATATCATCCAGACTTGACGCTTCTGTGAAATTCATCTATTTTATGTTATACATCATTTTAAGTGTTTGATTGGCAGAGTAGTTAGACTAGTACCTGACTCTGAACTTGAGTTAGGGAAGGCAAATCCAGCCAGCAATTTAACTGGTCACAACACCTCATTAAAAAACTTACTATAGTGAAGTCTTGAACACTTCACTCCTCTATAGCAGTCTGTTTTACTTTTACTGTTTTGTTGTTTTAAATGTATCATTTTTTTTATTTATATTCCTTTTTTTCCTGCTCTGATTTTTTCATTAAGTTCGGCTGTTACTGTTTGGCTGTTTATCACTTGGTTTTTTTTTTTTTCAAGATATCTTCTTGTCTACATATTTTCATTCCTGTTTTCATTCAGTTTGTTTTATGTTGTTTAGAGTACTTGCTTATTTGTTCCTGCCTGGCATAGACACGTTTTTCAAAATTTGTTAATGTGTTGCTGCTATATTCGTCAAGCTTCCATTTTCATTGTTGATGTTATTTATGTAGAGTTTTTAGGGCAATGATAGGCAACTCTACACAGAACATTACAAAAGGAGATAATCTCATCATCAGAAGCGGTCCCCCCTCTCAGAAATTTATTTTGATGAGGTCACCAGTGTTATGCACAACCTCATTTTAGTTGCCTTGTAGGACATGCATGAGGGATCAGTAGTCCCAGCCTTTCTTTGTTGAGCATGACATTGACAATCCTTTATTGTCGTTCTGCTCCTTTGAACAACATACAAGATTTTGCTGTGTATCTTTGTACTCTGAACTTATGGGTCATGATGGTTTTCCCTAAATATCTGTTTTTTGGTCTTGTCACATGGTAAACTTACACACATACTATTACATCTCTTACCATCCATCTTATCTGTTTCACTCCAACATTAATTTTTCCAAAAGGTTTCTGATAACACTGACTAACAAAAAAAAACTTTTTTTTTCTTTCTCTAACATTTCTATGTATTTCTGGTCAATTTTAATGCGCTGTTTTTAAATCTGCAAACCGTTTTTCTCTATCAGGTCGGGATCTCTAGAAATACGCAATTGAGGTTTTTTAACAACGCATACAGTATTACAACATCATTCGTACAATAAGTATAACAGTTATGTAGGCTTGAATTTCTTTGCAGTCGACTTTCGTCGGTGAATCGCATGTGATACATCGCGATGAAGCATCCAACAATAATCGGCAAGCATGGTCACACTCCACCGTCATAATTCTCTCGAAGATAAGTGAAAGCTTTGCTCCTTTTATCATGAGCCCCAACTTTATATGTAACAGTGGTAAAATGAAGCTGTCTTTGTTAACTAATGGCTCGTGTATTACATTTTTATGCCCGAGCTGCATACGATCCCGGATAGGCCACACCTTTCTTGCATAATGTTCCTGTCTGTTGCGGCTGTCCCATTCACATCGGAAGCAACCAAATTTAGTATACCCAGTCTGCATGCCCGTGAGAATTGCAATGACCTTTAGGTCTCCACAAATCCGCCATTGGTAGTCATTGTACTTTATTTTTTTCAAACGTATAGCCATATTGTCATAAGTTTCTTTCATATGAACAGAGTAGGCGACTGGAATTGATGAAAATAAATTTATGTTATGCAATAACACGGCTTTTAGACTAGTCTTGGAAGAATCGATGAAAAATCGCCATTTGTTGACTATGTGCTCATGACCGTTTACATCTTTGCAATAGCAAATGTCATCATCCATCTCAAAGTATTGAACAAGTTCTCTGTGTCTATGACAAAATTTAGATATCGGAGTATTGGGCGCTAAAAGATTCCATTCTTTGAGTCGCGAACCGAGTAATTCCGCGTGTCCTTTGGTAAGAGCGAGATCACGTATTAGATCTGAAAGTTCTGAATGGTTAATTAAGTAAACACCATCATTCAACGGTATGTAATCTGAGTAAGAATTAGTTTCTAAAGCAGGTAAACTATCACTTTCTGATGGTTCATTCACGTCCAGCGGATATTGTTCTGGTGGTACTTGGATCAGACACGTGATTGGATCATGAGGCACTGGTTTCGAAACCGATTCAATATTTGGATAAACCACAGACTTTCTAGTTTTAAAAGTGAAACCATGGATATTTGTCAAGCAGAAGTAACAATCAGTAGTGCGATTTGTATGTTCACGCCATATTACTGGCACTCCAAAAGGCATCGACTTATGCTTCGGCGATTTTCGTAACCAACCTGCCAATGTATCGAACAAACTGCATTTGGCTTCCAAGATTTATTTGCATCATCAACTTTCGAATCGAAATAAAGTTCATATGCTTTCTTTAGTAATGGTGTAAAGTTTTTCTGGTCAACACGATCGGTAAAATATCCGCACACGTAACAGAACAGATCAGCCGAATTTCTACAACTTCTAGAAGCCATATTTTGCTCAGAATTATTTCAAAATACAGTAACTATTTGAAAAATCGCGTAACATATGTCATGCATCTTTTAGCAGTATAAAAAGTAGAATTATGTTGCTTTTTATTAATTTTTAATAAGTTATATAGTAAAAATTAAACGGAGCAAATAACGATTTCCCAAAAATATATTTATTCACAAATATCTTAAGAACCCGACGTGATAGAGATAAACGGATTTCAGATTTGAAATCAGCGCAAGAAACTGACCTAAGAACACTTATTCTTATATAAGAAAGAAAAATGTTGTTTGTCAGTGTAATCAGCATTGATGTGGGAGACCAGGATTAGGGATTCTGAGATGACGGTCAGCCAGACCTAGCTTTGTGTGCTTGATCAGATACGTGTTATAACACTTTCCTGTGACACACCATAACGTGTGCAGTAAAAAGGTCCCATAGCAGATACTGCTACAAAAAATTGAAAATGTTAATTAAGAGACTTCACTTACTAGGTTTCAGCGTTATGAGATGGGGTGACAATTTCTCTTCCTTGATGCCTGTGCCTTCTCTAACTCAAGAGCAGTCAGGGACCCATTTACAGCTGGGTAGACAGGGGCATGCTGCTACCAGGTTTGAACACAATAACTTTGCCTTGAGCAGCAAGAGCATGAGCTTGAAAGAAGACCTCGAAGAGTACAGAAAGCAAAAAAAGACCAAGTAATGTTTCTGTCATCGTCATCCACAGGATTTTCCTTATTTATGTATTTCTCTAACTACTCTCTCCTGCAGGCTGAATTGGCACATGCTGAACGCTACCTTCGAACTGAGATGGGTTTAGATATCAAGCGTCTGACAGAAAAGGCTGTTCCCCTCAACTTCACCAAGGATGAGCTCAAGCACTATGTGCGGAGGTTCAAATCCTTGGATGTGGAGAACAAGGGTTACATTTCTATAAACGACCTCAGGAGATATTTCAAGGTAACTGCAAGCTTAAGTTTTATAGCAACTTCAGATGTGGTGGTCTTCTTTACTGGTCAGTGCCCTGTGGTGCATATATCTTCAGCTAGATTTCTCCCAATCATTCTGCCTTGGACCATCTATTCAGGTTTGTTGTTCTTCTTCATTCACCCTCAGATGTCAAATTGAATATTTCAAAGAAAGCAGAGGTCAGCTTGAAGGTGTTGATATCTTGAGGCTGTTGAGTTTTTTCCAGGAATGCTACTGGTGATGGCCATATGTGCTTTGTTAAGAACTACTGCATTTCACTGCAGAATGTTGAGTGTTCTTGGTGTTTGGTCAATAGCTCTTGCCCTTTCCCTCTGTACATTGACTCCACAATTCAGGTGAAGGTGACCGACCACCAGTAGCATTGGTTGGACCCCTCAAAGCAGGGGGTCCAGCACTCTCACCACTGTAACTCCGCTGGATAAGCACCACTCTGCTTAATTTGTATTCGTGACATCTTCATTAAGCAAAGTACAATGCACTGTTTCATTAAACATGTAGCACAGTGCATCCGATTTCAACACACATTTCTGTAAGTTCGCCTTCCAAAGTCTTTGAATGTCCCCAGCCTACCTGCAAGGCAGCAGGTGTATTGAAATCAAGAGTTTTCCTTCTCCTAGATGAACTGCCTTCCAAGGCTGATGAATTTAACCCATGCCTGGGTTTTGGGTTTGTGCTAGTCAGAGCATGGATCACTCGCCAGTGGGTATTGCACCTGCACCTTAAGGGGTCCCAAACTAATCCTGACCTGGTTATACTGCCAGGCACTCGGTCACCCCTTAGCAAAACTCTGTGAGAACAGGGTCACTGCGTGAAGGTGTTGCTATGGTCACATTTGTGCAGGAGAAGCTATATGCTAGAAGGTAACTGTCAGAGCAAGACAGTAGCTTGTGTGGCGGTCACTGCCTTGAATGTGAGAGGCTGTGTGTTCGCATCAGCATCTAGTAATGTAGGTGGGACATCGGGGCCCAGACCCCACTTAGACCTCTCAGGTTTATTCTGTCTTCTTTATTCTTATGTCTATCTCCTTTATCTTTATGTCTCTCTCCTTTATCCTTATGTCTATCTCCTTTATCCTTATGTCTGTCTCCTTTATCCTTATGTATGTCTCCTTTATCCTTATATCTGCCTCCTTTATCCTTATGTCTATCTCCTTTATCCTTATGTGTCTCCTTTATCCTTATATCTGTCTCCTTTATCCATATATCTGTCTCCTTTATCCTTATATCTGTCTCCTTTATCCTTATATCTGTCTCCTTTATCCTTATATCTGTCTCCTTTATCCTTATGTCTGTCTTCTTTATCCTTATGTCTGTCTCCTTTATCCTTAAGTCTGTCTCCTTTATCCTTATGTCTGTCTCCTTTATCCTTATGTCTGTCTCCTTTATCCTTATGTCTGTCTCCTTTATCCTTATGTCTGTCTCCTTTATCCTTATATCTGTCTCCTTTATCCTTATGTCTATCTCCTTTATCCTTATGTCTATCTCCTTTATCCTTATGTCTATCTCCTTTATCCTTGTCTATCTCCTTTATCCTAATGCCTATCTCCTTTATCCTTTTGTCTATCTCCTTTATCCTTATGTCTATCTCCTTTATCCTTATGTCTATCTCCTTTATCCTTATATCTGTCTCTTTTATCCTTATGTCTCCTTTATCCTTATATCTGTCTCCTTTTTCCTTATGTCTATCTCCTTTATCCTTATGTCTATCTCCTTTATCCTTATGTCTATCTCCTTTATCCTTATATCTGTCTCTTTTATCCTTATATGTCTCCTTTATCCTTATATTGGTCTCCTTTATCCTCATGTCTGTCTCCAGTTTCTGGGGAGACAGAGAAAGAATAGGACAAATGCTGCCTCAGGCATGTCCTATGTGGCAACTCTTACAGTAAAATATGTACCACATTGTAGTCAGCTTTAAAGTAAATCTAAACTTAACATTTTCTGTTTTTATACATTTCCCCCCCTCATAATGAAGATAAAAAATGTGTCCTCCTAGTGGTGGTAGAAGTGTCCACATTTCTGTTGACACTATTATTGTGGCACATTTTCAGTTTCAGATTGTGTTCCAAGAAATCCACACTGTTTTGCTCAGTGTTAGAGATGTTGATTTCCACCAAAACCCCAATAAGGTCACCTGTTCATAGAAAATATGCAATGAAATGTTGAATCATTATACCACTCAAAACAGACACCCACTTATGGAGATCAAAAATCAGAAATGTAAGTTTGGTTACTTCAGTGGTTATACATCATTGTCCAGTACTTTATTGGCTATCTATCTTCACTGAATCTATCTTCCAACCGAATAAAAATAGAAGAATAGATGTACACAGACTGCAATCAAATGATATAAAGGAGGAATATAATGTCAAAATGAACAACTATTTCGATGCTTTAGGCAAAATTGACAACGATATCACCACCAAGACAATCGATACTAAATGGGAACAACTGAGAACAGCAATGACAGAAGCAGCTGTAGCGACCACCGGATACCTAGTACATAAAAAGAAAAAATGGATGAGAGAAGATACTTGGGATAAAATACAAGAAAGGAAAACAGCAAAACTTAAACTACTAGCGGCAAGTACACATAATGCAGTTGAATCTTGCAAACTAACTTATAACTTGTTAAATAAAGAAGTGAAGACAAAAACTCGAAGAGATAAAAGACATTTCATCAATGAACTGGCCGTAGAAGCTGAAAATGCTGCAAGAACTGGTAATAGCAGGTGCCTTTATCAAATTACAAAACAACTATGTCACCAGCCTACTGCTTTGGAAACACCTGTTAAAGGTAAATTAGGGAATTCAATACCAACAGAAAAAGAACAAATGAAGAGATGGGCTGAGCACTTCATGGAGGTACTAAACAGACCACCACCAACAGTAACACCTGATTTTAATAATGAAACACCCACAACCACCTTGCCAATAACTTGCGATGAATTCACGCTGGACGAGATCAAACAAGCTGTTAAAAGATTAAAAAATTTTAAAGCTGCTGGAGTTGAGGAAATTTCAGGGGAAATGATTAAAGCAGTTAATGACAACAACCTCTTGAGAATTTTAGATATTATAAATGAAGTATGGAGAGAAGAACAACCACCACAACAATGGAAAGACAGTATTATTGTAAAGTTACCGAAGAAAGGTGATCTATCAGACTGTAATAACTGGCGTGGTATATCTCTACTATCAGTACCTGGAAAATTATTATGTTGCATGATGTTAGAAAGACTTAAATTGCATGCTGACGAAAAGATCAGAGAAGAACAAGCAGGTTTCAGGCCGAAACGATCATGTATTGATCAAATATTCACACTAAGAACAATTATAGACGAATCAGTGGAAATGCAATCGCCACTTATTATCACCTTCGTCGATTTTCAAAAAGCCTTTGATAGTCTACACCGCCCATCATTGTGGAAGATACTTACAATCAATGGTTTTCCAACAAAATATGTGAATATAATCAAAGCGCTATATGACAATGCAAGATGTTGTGTTAGAACAAATAAAGGGAATACAGAATGGTTTACAGTAGAAACAGGGGTGAAACAAGGCTGTATTATGTCACCACTACTTTTTGGAATAGCTATTGATTGGGTTATGAGAAACTATACCCACAATGAACAATTAGGTATAAAATGGACAAATGGAAAATTCCTGGGGGACCTGGATTTCGCAGATGATTTAGCATTCTTAAGTTCAACACCCAGACAATCCCAAGAAGCAGTAAATAATTTGTGTCATCTCTCGGTTAAAATAGGTCTCCAAATAAATGCCTCTAAAACTAAAGCTATGAACTTTTCTAACGAGACCTTTGATATCATCTTGAACGGGGAAAAACTACAGAAAGTTGAAAGTTTCAATTATTTAGGCAGTAAAATGACTCAGGATGGTGACACAAGAGAAATCCATACTAGAATTGCTTTGGCAGCTAGCGCCTTCAATAGATTATCTAACATTTGGAAATTACGATCATTGAATATACATACCAAGCTTCGTCTGTTTAATTCAAATGTTATCTCAGTGTTAACATTCGGCTGTGAGAGTTGGAAAATAACAAAATCATTGGAGAACAAGCTGAATACATTCGAGAACAAATGTCTTAGAAAACTCATGAACATCAGTTGGAAAGAATTCAAGACTAATCGACAAATAAGAGAAGACTCTAGGCAGAAATATGTCTCCGACTATATAAGGAAAAGACGATGGTCATATATTGGTCATGTCCTACGAATGCAAAACAACAGAATACCACTACAGGTGCTCACTTGGGTTCCTGAGGGTAAGAGGAAAAAAGGAAGACCAAAAGAAACACTCAGAAGAACAATAATAAGAGAAGGAAGAACGTTGGGCCTAAATAATGTGCAAGAGCTAAGAGGAGTGGCGTCACAACAAACAACCTGGAGAGCACTGGTTTCTGCCTTATGCGCCGTGTTTGGTGCTTAAAGAATTTATTATTATTATTATTATCTTCACTGACCGCATTATTGTGCCCTTCACTGATGCAGTGGTCAAAGTGTTTGGTTGTTAACTTAAAGGCTTGTGTATCCAGGCCACACTGTATTGCTAAATTTGTAAGTGTAATTAGATTCTTAAATGAGGAGAAACTCGCCCACAAATATAACATGAAAATGAACAAAAGCAATTCTCAAAAAATATCCACATTAGTAATATCTCATGCCAAATTCCTTGCATTCATCTTCTTAATGAAGTCAGCCAAATTTGATATTTTAAAAATAAGAGTATATCATTTTTAAATGATTTAAACAATCACATCAAGTTTAAATATTAACATCATCTTTCTTGGCTTCAGAGACAGCTTTTAAAAAAAAATCTCATTTTTACTGCTCCATCGAACCATATTAAGACTGGAATAACAAAAAAAAGAGTAGGACATAAAGATGTTTCACTGTTGGAAATGATTGACCCTCCCCTCCGCCAATTATGCTTTGTCACGCCGTTATCCTGAACTCTATGTTAATTGTCACAGCACAGTTGGATAAGATAGATGTAAGTGAAGAAATGTAAGAAAGATATTTAGGATCTCATAAGTGGCTCGTTAAATGTTAGACACCTATACAAGTAAGGGGTGAAAGGAAGGCGAATATCCTCACAAAGAGATAATGTCTCAGAAGGGCACTTGATAATGGATTCTGTTTCCTTGTGACAAATCTCCCCTATTATTCTGAATATTATAATTATTATTAAGCCCCCATCCTCCCATACTGAGGAAATGACATATGTATGGATTTAAGAGACAGTACATCCAAGAAACTCACTTGACCACTTGGTAGATGGTATAATTTATATAGAGATATTTAAGCCCTAAACCACATATATGACACAAAGACAAATGAAAAGGTAAATGAAAATAATAATATGGTCATAAACACTGAATGACTAAAACTCCTAGTATGTCCTACTAATCATCATTAGCACTGGTGTGACTATCATGAGAGTTGCCTAACGTTATGGGTGGTAAAGTTCACATTTGATAATCTGGAAGGCACTTTAAATAGAGTTCCGTTTTTATTCGGTGAAAGTTCTTTTCGAAATTCTGAGTAAGATCTCTGAGATATCTGGAGGAAAAATAATCCTTATGCTTTATGGGGAGCCGCGGTAGCATAGTGGTTAGTACACTGGCTTCCTAGCTCAGTGGTCTATGGTTCGATCCCCAGATGAGATGGGATTTTTTTAGGCTGCAAACGGCTCCTGGGTCGACCCAGCCCCAAATGGGTACCAGAGCAACTCTGGGAAGGTTAAGGCGGCCGGCGTGTTGCTGATCACATCACCCCTAGTGTGCTGACGGTCGAGAAAATATGGGCCTAACACCATATTCCCAATATGCCTCAATATGGTGTGTAACTGGATCCTTTACCCTTTTTTTTACCTTATGGACTTAACTGTAATCCTGTGTTGTCAGCCCTGGCGCAGGTTGTTAGGTGCTGTCATCTAGCAGCGATATGACGTTACACGTTGATCTATGCTCCTTTATGCTTAGGAGTTGACGAGATCTCTAGCTTTAGGTTCTGCTGATCGATCAAAAGACTGACTGTCTGTTACCGTCAGGCGCCGGACACTGAATTCTGCAACTGCGAATGTTGTCCGCTCAGAAGCCTAAAAGTCTGAAGACACAAATGTGCTTCATGAGTTTTCCTGTCATGTGGGAACAGCTATCATTCCCATTCAAACCGCATACACCAGGCATATCAGAATTATCCTCTTTCATTCAATAAGAGGGCTATTATGTCATATAATCTAGAGATTACAGGCAAACTTTCCATGTTATATAAGATATTTATACTTCACTTTCATACTGTCACGCATCAGGCATATCAATGTTATATTCATCTGACTTCATCTCATAGTCTAGACATGATAGGTAAACTTAGACCTATGTAACGCCAGGAGTAAATTAATCTAGCCAATCTCTTTTCCCAAGAACTGTGTTCTACAATGATAGTCCAATCCTTCACACAATGATGAATAGCAATAAAATATAATACATTAATATTACACAAATAGATAAAGTGAGTGATCGACTGGCCAAGCGATCAGAGCGCATTCCTCTGTAGCACCACTATATAATTTTGGGACTGAAACCTGGCTGTGGCACACTCCAGTTTACCAACTGTAAATGGGCACTCAGCTGTGCTCCTGAGGTAGGAAAGGAAAAGGCAGTGAGGAAGGGAACTAGTCATCTAACCTTTTAAAAGCTGGATATTTCATGGTGAAGCTTCTAACACTTCATTTCCCTATGGCAATCTCTGCCATGGACCTGCCTTTATCTTTGTAATAGATATAGCAATTAATATTATAGATGTTATCATCTTTTGGCTGTGGGGCTAGTTGTGATAAGTTTTTGTACAAGCAACCATCACTCACATAGCACATGTGTAGATCATATCAAGAATAACAATACATTTGTACCAATGAATAGTTTACATACATATTTTGCGAAGTCTATAAGAACCTGAACAGAGTGAAATCATATTACACCGCTTGGTTAACACCAAAGAGTTTGTAATGTGGACTTCCTCGTCATTTAGATGCACTCTGTCCATGGGTTGTGGGTGTAAGTGGCGTTCAGGTCTAAGCCTCTAACTTTTATGGATCTCTTCTCACATGTTCTAGATTGTTCGATGGGTTTTCACCGTTGCTCACGTCACTGAATTGTGAGGGGTGGATGTTCCGACGTAATCACACGTAAATTCTCTCCCCGACATATGCTATTAGTGATGCAATCTTGACCTGCGTCTCGCATGAGAAAGCTTCCCCGCGCAGTAATTACTGGTTACTGCGTAGGCACACACATGCTGGCTGGATACAATGAAATTTGACACTGGGGCGTTTTCTGTCAGGTCCATCAAATAGGATACAATGAAGTGCTGGAGGTTTCTAGACTTTAAGATGCCTTTATACTCTTAACAAAGGTATATCGTCTGGCCATGTGTTTATAACCTGGGGTTGATGCGTTTGCGATATTTGCTCAGTGACCATTAGTAAGCGCCATGATGTCTGAGAAAGAGAAACGCTGACTACAGCACCGAAAAGACCGTAGTGTAACATGAAAATTACTGGGAATAAAGAAGAGAGAGAGAAGGGAAGGGAGACAAAGATGGAGAGAGAAATAGACTGTGTTACGACATGCTTAACAATTAAAAAAACAAACAAACTGTACTAAAAAAAAAAAACAGAAGATAAAGAAATTGAAAAACTGTTTCTGAGCACCTTTTGCAAACTGTGAACATGTGATTTATATAGATTGATGGAAGCAGTGAACATGTGATTTATAATAGATTGATGGAAGCAGTGAACATGTGATTTATAATAGATTGATGGAAGCAGTCTAGAGTTTGTTGTTTGGAAGATAGGTCTTCAGTCAGCTCACACCACGTTCTCCTGTCTTGTGCCATCTGCCTATCACCAGTTCCTTTCTCCTTAATCTTTTAGGTCTCCCTTAATGTCTGTTAACCTGGGAATTCCAGAAAATGAAACGTCTCAGTCTGTGTTCCATCTAACGTAACTTGTGTTTTTCATTTAGTATTCCACTGGTATTTGTCCAATTCTTTCAATCAGATTGGTGATCTTGTCATATGAATTTGAATTCTTCACTTGTGTGCAGGCACCCACTCTTATTAAAGTCTGAAACTCCTTATCTGTTGTTTTTGTTGTTTTCTTTGTCTTAGAATTATAAAATAGAATTTCTTTGATTTTCTTTTTTTGATTAAATAAAAAACAAACTTCTTTTCTTTTGATTTCCAACTATTTCCTAGTACACTGAAGATAATTCAAGTAAATAAACTCATTCGTTTGTCCAGGTCAGCAGGAGACTCTCCATCAGTGAGGATTATGAAGCATTTTTAAAATAAAAAACATTTAAAATTGTTTTTTTTTTTTGGGAGTCATTTTATGTTTAATATGACAGTTTTCTTGGGTTTTACATAATACTGATTGTGTGAATTCACATGTGAATGAATAAAATATATTGGGAGACATGCTGCGTTTAAAATGTGGTTAGTGAGACTTACTTTACTTAGTCGTTCCTCTTCTACCTTGGGATGTACAAGTTAGCAAGGGAGAGCACCAAGCTGTCAGTTGTCTTCCTTTTGGTGTTAGTATATAAAAGAATAAAATATGAGACCTTGTTTTTATGTGTGTGTATTTACAGAATATTGGGGAGAGAATATCAGAAGACCAGTTACATGACATTTTGAGTGAGGTTGATCTCAATAGGAATGCTGAAGTTGATATTGGAGAATTTCTTCAGGTAAGCCATTCTGTGTAAATCTGTTATTTATTTCCTGAAATTTCTGGTATACTTGTGGTTTGTTTGATAACATTGGTGATATATAGATCTGCAGTGTGTTTGTTGTTGTTGTTGTTGTTTGTGGTAAGCAATGTTTGTATTTGGTTGTTTGTGGTAAACAAAATTTGTGTTTGACTGCTTGTGGTTAACAGAGTTTGTTTTTGCCTGTTTGTGGTAAAAACATGTTGATTTTGGTTATATGTGGTAAACTTAGATTGTTTTTTTTTGGTTGTTTCTGGTAAACACAGTTTGTTTTTGCCTTTGTGGTATACAAATCTACAGCTCTTTTCTTATTCATCATCATCATTCTACTTTGCAATTCCAAGGTAACATGGAGCCACTGCAGCTGGTGCCCTTGAAGGACTTACATTGTAGTAGTTGTTTATGTGGCAGTTAGTTTTACACGGTGAGGTTGCCAGCCCACACACAACTTCATATTAGTCACCTGAGGGTCAGTTTTCCTATTCTTTCTTTGTCCCTTCAGAGACCCCCAGGAACCACTCGGGGCAAAAGAACTATTAATCTGTGTTTATTGTCATGATATACCATGATATACCGTCTTATACCATGTTTATATCAATCATAGTTTGCCTTTTTACACCCTATTGATCAAGGAGTCATCCCTGCGGCTAGTCTCCGTGTAGGAAGCCTGCATCAAAACATTTATTTGCTCTTGCAGCAGCGATTTTCTGTAGCAATTTCTTTTACAAGATGAGGCTTCCAGCTGCACGCACAACCTCATAGCTTAGGGAGCAGTAGTTGCATCCCCCCCCCCTCCCTCCCCCCCTCGGAGACTACATATTCATGTATATTTACATGGGGAAAAAATACATACAAAATAAAATTTCATAGGGGGCAGCAATTTTTGTTGACCAGTTAATAACCGTTTACTGGCCATTTTAGAATGTATTCTAATTTTATTTTGTTTATCATGTTAGAAGTGACGTAATCAAGATCACACGTAGATGTGTGTTATGTTATAATACAGGTACCCTGTAGAATGCTCATGTCCGTTAACAACCAAAACATTTTGAACTCTGAGAGAGGTATTACAGGAAAGTCTTGTCTTTTTGCTGCATCTGACAGATAATATAACTGGATTTTATTTTCTGTTTTCTTGTTTAATCTTTCCTGTAGCTAATGAGTGCAATTGACCATGGAATGATTGTGCATTCACGTTTTGCCAAAGCTCTGGAGGATAATGAAGAGAAATCTAAGAAGATTACGGTGGAACGCAGCGGTGGTGGTGTTTAGCAGACTGACTCAATAGATAACTATCTTTGTCTTTTTTGTTCTTAATTACCAAATTTATTGTAGGGTATTTTGTGTATTTATTTTTATTTATAAAGTATCTCAGTGTGTTTTATGTTTTAGAATGTTTTACTTCTTTACTTGTTTATCTTCTATAACGTTTAGAGCAAACATCAAATGTTGTTGTTAGCTTTCTTTACCCTGATGAGAAAAAAGATTTCATTCATTCATTTTCTGTGAGACTTTATCTTTCGGATAACCATATTTGCTTTTGCTAGATGATGGTTGATTTGTTTTTACTATAAAATTTGAAAAGGGTACTGATTTTTTTAGAATAAAGAATTTGCTTTCAACACATTGTGTTTCAATATTAATACTCATTTATAAAATATAACTGCAGTAAGATGGTTTGTTAAATCATCATTTTCCTGTACACTCTTTATGTAGTAGCATGGACCACCACTGTAGCTCTGGGATCCTTTAACAGCTGGGAGCCTGTGCCAAACATTTATTGCACTCTTGCAGAAGTGGTTTCTGTTACAATTAGTTTTGCCTGATGAGGATGCCAGCCTCAATGGTGGGTTAAAAAAAAAATAGTGATATGTTTTATTAGGTACTGGTAAGACATTACCATTTTTTTTTTAAAACCCACTGTTTGTCAGAATAAGCAACCTCGAGTTTCTATTTTAAGCAGCAGTTATAAGCTGTATGTGGTGATGAAATAATTTAGATATTAAAAGCCTGGTTATTAAGCTCTCTGCACAAACTATTGGACAGAAAAAGAAGGAAAGAATTTTATCATCAGTTCTTGCTATTTTCCTGGGGTAATACAAGGCATAGGGAGACTTTTAATTTAGCTTGATTTGAGGCATCTGCCATTTTCCAGTTTTTTCTGTGATTTGGAATGCTGCATCAGAACTTTATGTGTGCTCTACTTATACTATCCCACCCGAGGCCAGTTTGCCAGTACATTTCTTGCCATAGTACACATACAGACAGGAGTGGAGGAAGATTGGTCTTTCAGCATTGAAAGTTCAGGAAGATAATGTATTGCCGGTTGTTGACCTAAAATACAATAGAATCAAGAATACAGATGAATAAAGAACATTTTTTAAGTATATAAATACATTCATCAACCATTAATATAATTTGTTGGTATTGTTAATGAATATAATATTATAAACATTTTAAAATTATTACTAAAGACAGTGTAAACAATTCTGTGTTTTTAGGTTTAATGTGTTTCCTGGTATTTAGTATTTGTGTAAAAATGTATAAGTTTGGTAGAGATCTGTTGTATCTTGTTACATATTGTTTTCAGAAAATTAATTGTACATGTGACAGTTATATTTTCTGAAACTAACACTTGTATTATTAATTTTATATATCACACAAATGAAATTAAACATATCTCCACAAATGTAAGTATGAGCACATCGTAAGGTTTTTACGGATTACTTTTGTTTTACACTAAATAAATTTCTATGCTTATACACTTTCATATTTATATATTATATAAAATCTAAAGTATTATATCCCATTATATAATTTAGAGGTGATTCCATTTACTGACTTTAGGAGTGGCTTGGCTTCAGGTGGTTTGTGAAGTGGGGGCACAAAGAATTATTTGACGTGTTTTTTTTTTGTTGTTTTCAATGTTTTCTTGTTAAAATGGATCTTTAGTTTTCCTCAGATCCTCTTAAGAGGCTCAGACAACACCCCCCTCCCCCCCCCCCCCCCCCCCCCCCCCCCCCCCCCCCCCCCCCAATTTTCAAAGAAACTGTCATGTAGTGATGATGCACAGAGTTGGTATGAACATAACAGTGATTGTTTGTTAAAACAGCATGAACATTTGTGGCCCATTGTTGGAGACTGTTTTTTTTGTGTGTGGTAAAAGACTATGAACCATGACTGTAGGTGTCTATTGACCTCCTTAAGGATTGCATTTTGAAGATGGTAATTATTGTCTGCATTATTTATATCTGCAACATTTTGGTGGGAGAAAGAAAAATTGTATCTTATTTACAAGATAGATTTGTTGGTACTGTTATAAATTTGATCAGTGGCCAGCAAGTAATGAGGGATAAAATAAACAACTTGATTCAATAAAAAAGGTGTTACAACCCAATAATTTATAATAAATACCTAGTCAAGAGCAAAATGAAATTATTTAGCCATATCGTTAAACTGTGAAAAAATATCAACCAGGCATCTAATGCCTTTGTATGTGATAATATCTCAGTATGTGAAAAACTATTTGAATGAAGTGTTGCTGTGTTCCCAAACATTTTTTTTTTAGTTTGAAACCCAAATCACCTTAATATTGTGACTGATTTTTTATTTGGTACTTATGATTTGTGACAGCGATTGTTGAGGTCCACCTGTGGTAAAGAATCCCATTACACACCTATTGAGGCATATTGGGAATACAGTGTTAGGCCCATATTTCCTTGACCATCTGCACACTAGGGGTGATGTCACCTTCCCAGAGTTGATTGGTACCCAATTCAAGAGGCTGGGTCGACGGCCCTTGAGCCGTTTGCGGTCTAAAAAATCCCACCTCAACTATGGATCAAACCATGGACCACCGAGCTAGGAAGCCAGTGCACTAACCACTACGCTACCGAGGCTCCAGTGGTAAAAGATGTATAGTTTGGTTAACCCTTTACAGTCCAATTCGCCCAAAAGTGCCCGTATTTTATCTTTTATCATACAGTCCGATTCGCCCAAAAGCGCCCGGCAACAGGTTGCTTATTTCATTGCTAAGTGACATCAGAAGTCCCGCGCGCACAAGATTTTGCGTGTTTCCATCAGATAGAGGTCGTTTCAAAGTTTATTTGGATATCGATCGCATTTTTCTAAGTCGAGTGGTTGATTTTTTGTGATTTTAAAAAAATTACTTACTTAGTCATTCCCCTTCTACCGTAAGGTGTAGAGGTTTGGAAGAGAGAGCGCCAGACTATCCCATCGGCTGTCTTCCTCCTTGACTGGTTCCATTCTAGTCCTCGGTCCTTCAAAGATTGTCTAATGTTGGCGTCTGTGGCCTAATGGATATGAACGCAGTTTCATAATCCAGATATACCAGGTTCGAAACCTGCTGCAGGCGGTTTGGTAGCAGATCGCTTTGTGTGGATTTTTAACAATGGTATAAGCGCCGTACCGTTCAGAAAGCAATGGCAAACTACTGAATGAAAAAAATTGCCTAGAAAAATCACAAACAGCCAATAAAAGCTGGGGTTGATTGCCACGTCCTGTAAAGGATAAGCAACTAACTTTTTTTTTTTGTCCTCCCAGCGGACTCTGGGTCGTCCTGGGGGGTCTGGATCCCTGGCTCTTTGTTTCCCATGCTTGTCGTGGTAGCCGATCTCCCATTCTGCAGACATGGCCAAACCATCTTAGTTGGGACTGTTCTACTTGGGTCTGCAGGGGGTGGGATTTTAGGCCTTGACGTATCATCTGGTTGCAGACCATGTCTCTTCTTGTTACTTCAACCACCTTAGATACCTCATTTCTGAGGTTTGGATCTGGCTTTTGTGGGTTGTAGTCATTGCCCATGACTCGCATCCATTTGTCAAGACTGGGACATAGGTGGAGCGGTATACAGCCATCTTCGTTTTCTTACCAACCTCTCTCTTGCTGAGGGATCCTCGATTTATGTCCTGAAAAAGTCTCCCAGCTGCTGCTTTTCGAGTGGCCAATTCTTCTTTGATGCCTCCCTTTCGGTCTATAATAGCTCCGAGGTATTTAAAGTGGTCAACCTGCTCCAGGACCTGTTCTCCCAGCTTAATCTGATGTCTTCTTTCTTCTCGTGATATCACCATGGATTTTGTTTTAGAGCTGCTTATGGCCATCCTTTTCTTCTCCAGCTCTTCCTTCCAGACTTGCAGGTTGGATTGGAGATGTGCCTCTGATTTAGCAATCAGGGCAACATCATCAGCAAATGCCAGCTCTGAAATACAGACCTGTCTCATCTTCCAGTACCCCACTGAATACGATGGACTTATGAATAAACCAATAGAGATGAAAAGAGTTGGTTACGTTGTTTCAATGTGAGCGTAATTAAAACCAACATCTAACAAGCATGAACCGTCAAACTCGTGAGCAGAAAAAAAAAAAGTTGTGTTCAATGCTGTAAGAATTAAGGAAAAACTGACACTTGTAGAGTTCTAGAGACAGTTTATGGTTGTAAATTGTGTTCTCATCGTTAGTGTAATTTGTTTGATATTCAAATTTTCAAGAAAAACTTTTAATAATGTATATAAAAGCTTTCCAGCGCAAGACTATCATAAAGATAAAGTAATTTTTTGGTTTTGAAATTATTTTAAACTGAAAAACATTTAAATGTGACATTAAAATATACAGGTATTAAAGTATGTCCATTTTACTGTACAAATAAATATTTTTGTGTTATGTGAACTAATATTAGTGTATAAAAAAATTTTTTTTTTTTAAATATAAGAAATATTTAAGAAAAAGAGTTATGTCCCTTCGCTTGGTCTTTGGGGGGTTGAAATATTAGAAGGGCTGTGGACTGTAAATGGTTATGGTTTCTTTATATGCACCCTGTTTCAGATAGCCACGTTTTAGTAAAGTACAACATATACTTTCTCTTCATGTCAATATGTATATGCATGTGTGTGCGTGCTAGTTTTATTTTTTTTAAATGAAGTTGTTAAATGTTGAATTGTAAAAGGTATAAGCTGAGAGAAGGCTGCTAATTCTGTTACATGATAGAAATACACTGTGGCACATAGCTTACTGAAACAATGTCACATTTTGGCAAACAGTGTTAAAGCTTGCAGGAAAAAATAACAGTTAAATTTTGCTAGTGTATGTACCTGTATGGGATAATAGTGTAAATTTTCTGTATAAGCAAGGACAAGTGTTTTTGTATATAAGATGGGTCAACAATGCAAGTTTTTATTTTCACACTGAACAACAATGCAACTTTTTTGTATAAACATTGAACAACAATGCAGATTGTATGTATAACAG
The DNA here is from genome assembly GCA_024509875.1 of Oreohelix idahoensis. Taxonomy (NCBI): domain Eukaryota; kingdom Metazoa; phylum Mollusca; class Gastropoda; order Stylommatophora; family Oreohelicidae; genus Oreohelix; species Oreohelix idahoensis. The sequence continues at coordinate 516,580 of JAMPIV010019125.1, forward strand.
TGGGAAGACAGTGTGGTTGTACAGCCGTATTGCTAACATCTGTGTGTGCTCTAAAACTGATGACTATTTTTACCATGCATGAATTAGTTTAATCTAGTTAAAAATCACTTGATATTCTTTCACTGTGCAGCAGGGATTGCATAATATAAGTCCTGATTTACCAGTAGATCACTGGGAGTGATGTGATAGATCTCTAGGTGTTGGAAAAAAAGGGAGGAGAGAGAGAAAACCTATAGATAAATTTTGGGCTACCCCTCTCCTGCCAGTATCCCCAGGATTAAAGGTACTTTGTCCATGTCCCCAGTGAAAACTCATGAGCCAGCTTACACAAATTTACTCTAATCAAGAATTGCATGAGATAGGAGCGTGGACTTTTCTTTGAAGTAAAGTTAGAGCTAGATAAAGTTTTGAGCTACCACTGTCCTGCCAGTATCCCCAGGATTAAAGGTAAATTTTTCCATGTTTCCAGTTAAAACTCATGAGCTAGCTTACACAAATTTACTTTAATCAAGAACTGCATGAGATAGGAGCGTGAAGTTGAAAGTTTTCTTGAAAGTGAAGTTCACATTCGATAAAATATAATTAAATTTGAATTTTCCACCACTCCTTTGATGGAGTTGCAGGAAGTAGATTGTCTGTCAGAGATAAAAAGTACATGCCGGCTTTATTCCAAATATTCTGAAATCTGAAAATAGACATGATTTTATCAGGGCAGGTCTTTAGAGTGCTTAGAGTTTCTAAAGTAGATCCTCACAGTTCCTGCCGCTGCTGTACAGTAAGCACCCTTTTTTTAAATTTTTTTAAAAATGGAAGTACTTTCCATGAGAGTTGGCTTTCAAGGATTTCCTTATTCTGTTAACTTTCCTCTTTGCTTTACTGGCTATTTGTAAAATACTTTGCATTTCACAAATTCTTCTCTGACAAAATTCTTAGCTTTCTTACTACTTACCATATTGTCTTTTTAAGATTCCTCATATATCCCTTGTTTTCAAATTTATAATACGCTCTTAGTAAATTAATAGACCACAGCTGACAGCGCAAAACCTGCATGACGCACAGGCTGATGAACAAGATGATGTAGTTTTTATATGAGTATGATTATACATTGTTAATGTAGTTTTATATGAGTATGATTATACATTGTTAATGTAGTTTTTATATGAGTATAATTATACATTGTTAATGTAGTTTTGATTTTCCATATTTGTATTTTGTTTTTTTTCCTTCCAAATCCAGTCAAATTTTGTTCCTGACTTTGGGATTTTTTGTTATTTTTAATTGGGGTCTTTTCCCCCCCATTCTCAACACATTTCTACTGTATGTCTGCTTACATAATTGCTACAAGTACTGCTACATCAAGTGTCTTTTGTTGTGGCAGTTTATATACTTTGGTGTGTAAAATATTGTTTCTGACTGGTATTACATCATGCATACAATTTGTTTACATATACTAGCCGCCATTAAAAACACATCGAAATCGTGACATGTTTTCACTGTTGAAATGTTTATGCAAGTGAGCGATTTTCAAACCCCGAAAGTGTGCAAGTGATGAAGTTCATGTATTCCCACTTTACTGTCGATGTGATGTTTACTTCAAATTTTGTTTTGATAAATTCTGGCTTTATTACAAGTCGAATCAGATTGAAATTTGGCACACGCATTAGTCAAGTTTCAGCGAGTAAAAAGCCATTATCTGTTTTCATCGAAAGAAAGTCTGTTAATGTTTTTGTCATGCTTCGACTGTCATCACAAGAGCGATGGCAAGCTGTTGGTATGCTCAGTAGTGGAATGGCGACCAGAGAAGTTGCCAGACATTTCAATTGTGACCAGTCCACTATAGTGAGGCTGAACCAGCGATTTCGGGCGACAGGTACCACCAATGACCGTCCCAGGCTTGGTCAACCTCGTGTAACAACACCAGTATGACATCAACAATGTGAATGATCTCGAGCGAGCACTCATTGCAGAATGGAACGCCATACCCCAAACATTTTTCGGGACACTCTGCAATAGCATGAGACGCCGATGCCAAGCCTGTATTGATGCTGTAGGGGGTCATACACGGTATTAATGATGGCTGTGACTGAATGACAGTGAGTGCGACTTTTGTTTTTACACCTAGGGTTGACAACTGCTTAGGAGCCAGTTCTGAATTGTCTCATGTTTAATAATACAGCAAATTTGAGTTAGTAAATGGATCAGAAATGTAAAATCAGTGGTTTCATGTATTTTAAATTTAGCACAACGAGTTGTGGTTCATAAACTAATGCGATGCGTTTTTAATGGCGGCTAGTATATTAAAGAAATATCTTATCATTATCATTAGGAGTTATGCCAAATAGCATAGGCAGTAACTTTTTCCTTTTTCAGTCCATCCCTAGTAAATTAGTCACATGCTTTACTGTGGCAGTCAACACACTTTCCAATATTTTTGTTTTCTCTGTTACTTCTGTTGGGACAAGAGAATGATTGTGTTGTACGGTGGTTGCTGTTAATTTGGGTTAACTTTCATAAACTTGATGATGGTCAAGGCAGGATGGAAGTCACACAATGATAGTCAAGGCAGGATGGAAGTCACACAATGATAGTCAAGACAGGATGGAAGTAAATGATAGTTAAGGCAGGATGCCAGGATGGAAGTCACAATGATAATCAAGACAGGATGAAGGTCAGGATGGAAGTCACAGTAATAGTCAAGGCAGGATGGAAGTCAAAATGATAGTCAAGGTAGGATAGAAGTTACTGTGAAGGTCAAGGCAGCATGTCAGGTTAAAAGTCACAATGATAGTCAAGGCAGGATGTTAGTCACAGTGAGTCAAGGCAGAATGGAAGTCATAGTGAGTCAAGGCAAGATGTTAGTCGCAATGGATAGTCAAGGTAGGATGGAAGTCACAATGACAGTCAAGGTAGGATGTTAGTCACAGTGATAGTCAAGGCAGGATGGAAGTCACAGTGATAGTCAAAGCAGGATGTTAGTCACAGTGATGGTCAGGGCAGAATGTCAGGATGGATGTTGCAGTAATGGCCAAGGAAGGGATGATATGATGGAGTTGTTAAATAACATGCTGCCAGGCTCAGACATGTGACGGGCATACAGGGAAGCAATCATTTACTTTGTAGCAGTAAGACCATCCAGGGTACAGAAATAAGATGTTTGACCATGACACACAGTATATCTTGATCTTGGTCATTTCAATAATGTAACTTTCTTTGAAGTTTGGTTAAAGTTGTAGCAGTTTAAATATCTGAATATGACCTTCATACCTGTCAACCTCCTGAGACAAAAATCTGTACGCCGGACCAAAAAAATCCTTACAAACACCCAAAAATCCTTACGCAAAAAATATATTAATAAATTATACACAATACAGTTTTAAAACAAGAAGTGACATATACAAATCTATTAGCATTTGAATAAGTGTGATATAAAACATGCTAATAGTCTCATGCTGTTCTTTACATATAAAAAACTTAGTGATCGTGAGGTACTATTCTTTCAATGCACAGTGTTTTGTATTATAATCAACACATGCACTTTTAGCACTTTGCAGAATTGCATTTGTGGGCTTAAAGTCTGCACAGCATGTATCAATGATAATCTTACACCGTAAAAAAGAAGTGAGTGTGTCTGCATTCATGGACCTCCTGCAGTCTGTGTGGACTTTTTTATTGAAAAATAAAGCAACGAAGTTTACGCAAACAAACTTTTTTTCTAGTTATGTAGGGCCGACACAGAATATTATGACATTAATTTATTGGAAATATTTAAATGATCAAAATATAACTGGAAAGATTAAGAGAACGACAAAAAAAAAAAAAAAAACATACAACAAAGCAAAGCAAATAGCTAACAGCAACAAACAAACAAAATTTAACAAATTATGAACAGAATATCAAATCTAGGAAGCGAAACGTAGCACCAAAAATTTACAAAATTATTTAAGAGTTGGTAGCTTAGACCAGTAATAATAGATTGCCACTTTATTAAAAAATAAAGCGGCGAATCTCGACCGCTGAAATAAAGTAGGTAGGCCTACTCAATGCAAATAAACTTTATTTTTCTACTTTTGTAGGGCCTACACAAAATTTTATGATATTAATTTATTGGAAATATTGAAATGGTCAAAATATAACTGGAAAGATTAAAAGAACGACAAAAATAAAATACAACGAAGCAACAGCAAAAAATAAAAAAATTAACTAAATCGTGAACAGAATATTAATCTAGGAAGAAAAAAATGTACTACCAAAAATTTACAAAATTATTATTTAAAAATTGATAGCCTAGACCAGTGATAATAGATCACCGCTTTATGAAAAATAAAGCAGTGAATCTCGATCACCGGAATAAAGTAGGCCTACTCAACGCAAACAAATTTTTTTTAAGTTATGCAGGGCCTACACAGAATATTATGACATTAATTTATCGGAAATATACTGAAGGGCAAGATAGAACGGGAAAGATTAAGACAGCGATTAAATTGCAACAAAGCAAAACAACAGCAATATTTAACCAAGTTATAGGTACTTAGCTTTTTTTAAACAAATTGGCGTCGAAGTGTCTTGGCAAGCGTGGCTGATAACAGGTAACTTTAAAAATACGTCATGTCACGCTGAAAGCCGAAAGTGCTAGAAAATATTTTCTGATTTAAAATTTTTAAAAACTTGGGTTGGAAAATATTTTTAGAATTTAAAAAAAAAATAAATTCGATTTGATTTTTTTTGTGGGGGGGGGGGGGGGGGGTGATCCGTACAACGAGTCTGTACGGCCGTACACTGCTAAAAGTATCAAAAATATGTACATTGTACGAAAAATTCGTACAGGTTGACAGGTATGGATCTTGTATTTTTGTTAATTTTTCTGTTATATCTTGTTTTTCCAGTGTTGCTTTATACATTATTGCTTGATCTACTTATTGTATCCTCAAGCTGGATCTCTGCCTATTTTTGTGGCCTCATTCTTGTTTTTTTAATTAATTTTTGCTTGTTTTGGTTTTTATTTGATTTTTTTGCAATGAACTTGAACTTTTTGTGCAGATAATATAATTTGTCATGTTTTGTATTGTAACTGATAAACCATGTGATCTGAAAAATTGTTTCATTCATTTTTAAACAACATGGTGGAGAGCTGCACTCAGTAGCATATGTTGGATACAGTGAAAGGTCAGGAGAGTAGGTTACTGGATTAGGGTAGGGGGGGAAAGGGTGCGGAAAAAGAAAGGAGAATCATTGTTGTATCAGAAATGAAATATAAATATAAAAGAAATGAAACATATGGTATATAACATAATTGACACATATATCTTGCAACACTGACATGTCTTTTTTTTTTTTTTTAAATTAATGAAGAAAAATATTCTGTTCAACCTCTGATGGGTTATAATTAGGATATATATCATTTTCAATTCCAAATAATATGAACAACTGCTGATATGAGAAAGTGGCATCACATTTGTCAAATCATTGTAAATAGGGACAATCACAATTGTGCTTATATGTATTAAAAAATAAATAAATAAACAAACAAAAACAAACAAAATCAAGAAGAAACTCTGAACAAGAATAATATTAAAGTGGAGGGGTGTAAATGCCTGGTGGTTCCAGTTATATAACTGACTTTAACAGATATTTAATTGACTTTCATCTGTTAAAAGTCATATGCATTGTAAGAACAGCATCAGACCTTCACATTCCCAGCCACTATATATTAACATTTGTTCGTGTTAAATATTGTTTGACTATATTATGCAGTTCCCTAGGTCTGTCTATTCTTAACACCTCTTCTATATTTATAGGTAAGTTGGATGCTTGCAAATAATCTAATATTGGTTTTCTCATTTGTTCATACCTCTTACATTTTAACAAGAAATGTTCTATATTATTGTCTTGAAGACATCCTGCACAGTAAGGTTCTTCTATTCTAAAATAGCCTTTTCCCAGCTGTAGTCTGAGAAGTTTCTTATTACTGGGAATTTTCAATTCCCTAGATATCTGACATTTTCTTGTTGGAGCCTTGAACATCTTATATGCATGTCTTCCTTTCAGATTTTTATCCCACTCTGCTTTCCATTCATCTGTTATTAAATCTTTAATTAAGCTCTTAATTTCTGATTTACTCATCCCTACATTTATTAGATTTTTATCACATCTACCTTTCTTGGCTTCTTTATCTGCCTTTTCATTTCCTTCTATGCCAATATGTAAAGGTATCCAAGCAATTAAGACTGAACATCCTCTAGAATATAAGTATGTAGTAGCCAGAAATATCTCCACATAATGTCTTTCCCGATGTTGAAACATATACTCTTGACATTGAAAGATACTCCATGTGTTTCACCTGACACAAATAATTGCACAAATCTCTAGAATGTTGTAGCCCTCATGGACTACTTGTGTTTCACATGACACAAATAATTGCACAAATCTCTGGAATGTTGTAACTGTCTTGGACCACTTGTGTTTGACATGACACAAATCTCTAGAATGTTGTAAGTCGTGGACTATGTGTGTTTCACATGACACAAATATTTGCATAAATCTCTAGAATTTTGTAAGTCTTGGACATGGGTTCTAAGGAGCGTAGGATCATCAGTGTAGTGGAAGCCTGCAGCAGCTTGTTTTACATTTTGCGGTAACTGCTCAACTTCAGCTTACTTGCCTCTTAAGAAGTGCCCAACAGTGTCTATGGTCCCTGTTTTTTTAGTCTCATTGTACACAAGTTATACATACAGTCAGTCATTCATAATAGTTGTAAATGTGTCACTTAATATATTTAGTCCATCTGTGATTTATAGTTGGCACAATAGTAGAACTGATTTATAGTTGGCTTAATAGTAGAACTGATTTATTGTAAAGGTAAAAACAAAATGGTTTACATTTGATGGGAACACACAAGTGTCTGTGAGAAGACAAAATAGGTCAACTTCTTGAGGGCATGTTGCATGAGATGATTGATGAGGATGTAAAACAACTTACTACAGAAACCACTGCTGCAGGATTCCTGCAGTGTTGGCTCCAAGCTCCATAAGGAGCAAAAAGGGAAATAATGATGACATAAGCAGACGTATAGAAGAAATATAGTTTTTTTTTTCCTGTAACTATAAGTCTGACATATATTGTCTATATTTCCAGTAATGGATTTGTAAAGAGGGTACAAGAAGTACATAATGTTTCTAAACTTGTAATGCTTGATGTCCACAATATGAAGTTGTCTTTATGTTTCCTTGACAAGTTTCCATACACAATTTTTGGAACAGAAAATTTTCAACAACAAGTAAAGACAATACAAGCTCTAAAGAATTGTACAAACTATGTTTAGGAATTTTAGAAATTACCTGAAATATGATGTGATAAAAAGGTGCACATTTTATGTGTAATGTGACAGGTAAAGAATTTTACATATAATATGAACAGGTAATGAACTGTACAAGCTAAATATTAATTCCAGCAATAACTAAAATTCTAAAAGAAATTAGGTTAAGAAAGTTTGACCATAAAACAAAATAAAGAAAAAACATTATTCTGCATCATGCGTAGAAATTGTGCAGAATGTTTATAACACACCTGTTGTTGAGATACTGACTCCAGTGAAGTGATCAGCTGTTGAGTAATCAATCTAGACATTAGCACATGTTAAGGTATCAATCTAGACATAAACAACTGTTGTTGATGTTATGATCCACATAACAACACCTGTCATTGATTAACACCACTTGATGTTTATGTAAGGATCCAGATAACAACGTCTATTGTTGATTAAGAACTCATATTGTTGAGTTATTAACTCTTTATAACAACACCAGGAATTGTTTGGGGGGGGGGGGGGTGGGGGGGGGGGGTGGGGGGTGGGGGGGGGGGGGGGGGGGGGGGGGTGGCGGGGGGCGGGGGGTGGGGGGGGGGTAGGGGGGGGGGGGGGGGCGGCGCGGGGGGGGGGGGAGGCGGGGAGGATTCTACAGAGCAATTTAAGCCAAAATATGACAAAAAAGAAATGTGGGATTAGTCTGTATTCAGATAATTTATATTCTCCTGAATCTAAATATGTCATAATCATTTGTCAGAACATATTCTAAGAAGATATACTTTGATTTTGCAAATTGTATATTCTTAAGAAATTGTGCTTTCCTTTGAAGAAAATTGTGAATTTCTCAGAATCTTGTTTGATGTTGCTAATTTTCTAATAACTTGTGTAGTTCTTCTTAGCCGCCAACTTTTACAGCAGTCAGTGGCCATCTTAGTGTATTTCTAAGTCAACCAATATGAGATTTGGCACAGATACTTTCCTTTAGATAATAACTTTTTTCAGATCTGATTGTTTAGATCATATCAAAATTTTGATTTATTGCAAGTAAAGTTGTAAAATTTTGAAGAAAAAAAATAGTTACTATTTTTAGATACAAATTTTAAAGTTCTATATCTCAGGATCTACTTAAGTTATCTAAACTCTAAAGTTTTAAAATACATTAATGAACTTCCATTTCAACTTTGGTGCTCATAATTCAACAAATAAAAAACCATTAGGGAATTGAAATATTGGAGTAAAAGCCAACATGGCCGCCATTTCTATGAAAACCAATAGCATTATACCATCAAATGTGTTATGCATAGCTATTACTGTCGTAAGTCAGCCCTGTGCATTTGTATCGAAATCCCGCAGTTATTAATGAAAACAGCATTTTACTGTAGCTCCTGCCCTTAAGTCTGAAGAACACCAGTTGTTGAAATATTGCTCAGAAGTACAGAAATATAAATTTTAGATAAGAATACTTGTTTCTTGAGATTTTTACCTTAAGGAAGCTCACTGTTGCGTAAGTATTATATGTGTTGTATTGTATAAATGTTCTGTGGATGATGTCACATTTGCCACACAACGTTGAGGGTGTTGTATTTCATCTGCTTCTCTAAAGGTATGATAATCCTGGCCTTTGCAGAGTAGTGTGCCACCCTCAGACACCAGGGATGATGAGGCGTAGTAACATGGTGTCTTTAGTCTGGTTTAAGTGTGTAGGATGTAGATGTGTATTCAGACAGTGAGCATTACAAACAAGGCAATCCACACAATGACGTCACGTTAACTCACGATGTGAAAAAGTCAATAAAGCTTTAAACAGCAGTGATGGGTTTTTGGCAATATATATTGTACGCCACAATGACAAAATGCATGGACATCGTTATGCAGAAAACATCACAGGTATTTTCACAACAGTCATTGTATCATCGAAGTAGTCGACTCAACAGGCACAGCAAACAGCATAATATTAATGTACATGATATGCCTTTTAGGATATCGTAGACCGCTGTACATGTAGTCAGGTAGTAAACTTCCCCTTTCCATAAGAGCTAGTAGATATCAACTAGGAGATTAAATCTGGTCTCCTATTTTTGACCTCAACAAGACAGGCATGTCTTTCGAGCGTCACATTATTGTTCTCTATGTTCCTTATACAGCAAAGGTATCAAACCTAGATCCATCAACAAAGTTCAGGAAGCAAGTAGTCCGTAGGACAGGCATCAATCGATGCGTGACAATATAAGTGGATCATAAGGCAGGCTAAGCGAAAGTCAACATCACAAGATGGCGATAAAGTCACTTAGCAAAAAAGGATTCATTTACCTGTTCATCAGGAATTAAATCACATAATCACATATGCCTCCAGGCATTAGGAATAACATGGAGATATATCATCTCAAAAAAAGAACAACAATCATGAGGACTCCTTCCTGAATAATCTAAGCGAAGACTAGCACATAGCTACGTCTCGCCTTATCAGCTTCTCTGCTCAGACTAACCTGGGCGGAAATTGTTTAAACAACGCCACAAAAAGAGACATGCGCAGAACACGCGAATCGAATACAACTCAGCCAAATTTACGAAACGAAGAATGTTCTACGATGTTCGACTAAAGACCTTTTACCTTAAAAGGAAATGAATTTTGAAACATTGCGATTGCCAACTGTTTTCAAAGAACTGGCGATCTGAGCGCTCCATAAATGGACATGACTCAAAAATCGTTCACACAACTATCGGCAACCCTAGCTATCAAGATAAGACAACTTCTTGACGATAGCTATCAAGATTAGACGACTGTAGAAATAAAAGTGACTACAATTCCATGAGTTCCTTCCCATGCATTAAAAATTAACTATAGTCAGAATGCATGGTCAGAATAAGTTGCGACAATTTTTTTAGCAGCAACATTACCGCCACCTCCCGATAAAAAAAAAATGTGCAACATTTTTTTTTTTTTTTTTAAATATCCAAGAGTAAAACCAAAAGCGGTTTATCAACGCACGAATTATGCGGGGATAACTAATTGCACTGCCTAATATGAGGCTAAATTGCCACATAAAGTGTCTGGTGAGAATATTTCTCAACAGATAAAAAATCTGATTCAAAAATATATCGGGGAGGTGCCACCAACACACACTACGCTTGCATGAAAATACAATATAAATATGCAAGTTCATATCATTATAATCAAATAGCAGTGTCATAATCTAATACCGCTTCGAATGGATGTACACATCTGATATTGAATGTTAAATATTACATTATCTAAATGTTTAATATTACCATTACACAATGAAATTAAACATATGACGATCCAGGACACATCTCCTGTCGTTCCAAAGAAACTGTACAATGTGGAACTCTCCATGTTTGACAACAGAAAGGTAGCTTCTCAGATCAACAATAACGTGCTGAGAAAAAACAACCAATATAATTCTATTTAATAGCCATTAAGTTTCATACTATACAATACATTATTATTAACAATTGTGACCGAGTGAACTTTCGGCCCTTATATTAACTACTCAGTCTTCTTCTTATATTAAAGATGGAACAGAAGAAGATGATAACAAAGCACAATAGTATGTGTTCACCTAAAGTGAGGACAGATGTGCTAACGTATAGCAGTAATATAGGTGTGTTATGGCTCTGTCGTATATCTAGAAATAGAACAGGAGTATTAGTTGGAATGTTGTATCGCTCTGTAAAGAGTTTCCTATCATAGTTGCATGGTCAAACCAGTGACGATCGGGAAAAGACCGATTGACTTCTGGAAAGACAGATGACACTGGGAAAGACTAGAAACCGGCTGACCGGGTTAGCACCCCGTAAGCTGTATTCAATTGCTATAGGACCCAAAAACGATAGATGCCCCCATGATTCACCGAAAGGGGGGGAGGATGATGAATCTACAGGCGCCTCAATGGAATCGACCAGACCCGTTACACGGACTTCGAGCTCTGAACAACGGCTGGAATTTCCATGTGCCTGTGGTAGGGAATTCTCTACTCAGAGAGGAATGAAAATCCACAGAACGAAAAAGGGGTGTGGGAGGTCATCAGGGGGAGATCAACAGCGCTCTGTCTCGACGGATAAGACGTTAGAAGAACGCAGCCAGGAGTCAATCCACAGTGCTGAGTACATTCAAGTTGATCTGCCAGATGATGATCTCACACTTCTTGGACGGGAAGAGAGATGCAATCAAGTTTCCACCTGCCAGTGCAAAAGGGCTTTGGGAACAGCTGGACGAAGCCTTGGCAAAAGAGTTGGATAACAGCCTGAAGCAGCTAACTTTGGAGAAGAAGCTGGAAATCTTCGGCGACATAATATATCTGCACTGTCGCAAAGTGTTCGGAGTGAGGGAGGCAAGGGAAAGTAACCCACCACGGAAAAGTAGAAGACAAATTAAAATAGATGAAATCAGGAAACAGAAGAAGCATGCCTGAAAACTGTTCAAGAACGCAGTTGCCACAGAGAAGGAAGGGTTACGGCAAGTTTGGGAGCACCTGAAAGGCCAACAACATAATGCCCTTTGTAGAGCGGAAAGGTTGTGCAGGAAGAGAAGGAAGACTCGAAGGGATAGGGAAAGATTCTTTAGGGAGCCCTTCAAGTTTGCCAAAGAACTGTTTGAGCAGCCACGGTCGGGTACGCTAAACATCAGGAAAGAAGACCTGGAAGAACACCTTAGAATGACATATTCAGATGGTCGCAAAAATGAGCCGCTCAGCAGCATGGCAGGCCTTAAATGGCCGGGTAAGCCAGGAGCTGAATTTAACACCAAGCCCCCAATGGTGCAAGAGGTAGAAAGCATTGTCCAGAAAGCTCGGTGCAAGTCAGCTCCAGGTCCTAATGGTGTTCCATATGTGGTGTATAAAAGATGCCCTGAGGTTCTCAAACGACTGCTTCGTTTACTGAAGAATGCGTGGAAAACCCAACTCGTAAGCAAGGAATGGAGAAAGGCAAACGGAGTCTACATCCCGAAAGAACAAAATTCCACAGACATCAGTCAGTTCAGGCCAATCTCACTACTCAATGTGGAAGGGAAGATATTCTTCTCAGTAATGGCGAAAAGACTCACTACATACCTCCTGGCAAATGGGTACATTGACACTACCATTCAGAAAGGAGGTATCCCAGGTACACCAGGATGTCTAGAGCATGCCACAATGATCTGGGAAGCAATCCAAAAGGCAAAGTCTGACAGAACAAACCTCCATGTAATCTGGTTGGATCTAGCGAATGCTTATGGATCCGTTCCACACCAGATGTTGTGGCAGGCCCTAGAAATGTATCATGTTCCACAAGAGATTGCAGCAATGCTGAAGCTGTATTTCGCAGGGTTTTCTGTCAGATTTTCAACCAGAGAGTACACAACGAAGTGGATTGGCCTTGAAGTTGGAATTGCGATGGGATGTACCATCTCTAGATGGACAATGTTTTCTACACTGGAAGATTTGGAATATGCAGATGACATTGCACTGCTCGCGCATTCACACCAACACATTCAAGACAAAACTGATAGACTGAATAAGTATGGCCAGCAGGTTGGCCTGAACATCAATCTGAAGAAGACGGAGGTCATGACACTAAATGTGGGCAATCCTGAGCCAATAACAGTAAGGAACCAGAAGTTAGAACAGACAGACACATTTACTTACCTAGGAAGCATAGTAACACCTGACGGCGGAACAAGCAAGGACATTAACAACAGAATGAATAAAGCGAGAACAGCCTTTGCTATTCTCAACAACATTTGGAAGTCTTCCCAGTACAGCACAAACACCAAATTAAGACTGTATGAGAGCTGCGTACTTTCTGTGCTTCTCTATGGTGCGGAATGTTGGAGAGTAACAGAGAAGGAAATGTCGAAACTGTCCTCCTTCCACACAATCTGCCTAAGGAAAATTCTCCGAATCTTTTGGCCAAACACCATCAGCAACCAAGAACTACTTATTCGGAGTAACCAGGAGGACATGCACACCATCATAGCTGGCAGACGCTGGAGTTGGGTTGGCCATGTCCTCAGAAGGGATCCTGATACCATCGCAAGAACAGCGATGCTATGGACCCCCGAGGGAAAGCGAAAGAGAGGCCGACCAAAAACAACTTGGCGGAGAACTGTGGAAGCTGAGATGCAAAGAATGAACCACAGTTGGGGCACTGTACGAAGGATGGCCGCCGACCGAGCAAAGTGGAATCAATTTGTTGCTGCCCTACAAGACGCCACCAGGCGTGATGGCCGCTGACTGCTTTGACGGTTGGCGGTTATGGATCAAAGAAGAAGAAGAGTACCATCTCTCCGATACTATTCGTCATGGCTATGCAGGTAATCCTCAATGCGGCTGAAGGAATGGCTATAGGTCCAAAGCTCGGTGGAATGTGTCACATGCCACCGCTCAAAGCATTCATGGATGACACAACAATTCTGACATCAGATGAACATCAGGCCCGGAGGATGTTAGCACGCCTGGATGAACTAGTCAGCTGGTGCAGAATGAGCTTCAAACCCAAGAAGTCGAGAAGCCTATCAGTCAGGAAAGGGAAGATAGCAGAGGTCATATTCACGGTTTCCAGCCAAAGAATCCCTACTGTCATTGAGGAACCTGTTAAAAGTCTTGGCAGGGTGTACGATGCCTCTTTAAAAGACTCGAAGGCAGTGCAACAGACAATAGAAATGGCAGACAGAGGACTACAGATCATAGACCAAAGCAGACTCCTGGGAAAGTTCAAACTGTGGTGCCTCCAGTTCATGTTGATACCGAAGTTGCTGTGGCCACTGCTTATATATGAAGTAAGCACAAGTACAGTGGAAGCTATAGAGCAGAAGGTCAACAAGTTCATGAGAAAATGGCTAGGGGCACCACCAGGTCTGTCAGATGTAGCACTGTACTGCAAAAAGTCAAAACTTCTGCTTCCCTTCAAGTCAGTTGTTGAAGAGTACAAAGTTGGAAAAGCAAGGCTTGCAATGATGCTACGCGAGTTAGCTGATGACGTGGTTAAGTCCATTCAGCCCACACTGAAAATGGGAAGGAAGTGGAGAGTGGAAGAAGCTGTTGATGCTGCTGAAGAGTCACTCAAACTGAGAGAGGTAATCGGATACACACAAACGAATAGATGGGGATTTGGGCATGGTGACATCCGCTGGTGGTCCAAGGCATCAAGCAGGGAACGCAGAGACATGGTAGTTCAGGAGATACGAGGAGCTGAGAATGATAAGAGGTTGCTAAAAGCAGTGCAGCAGGTCCAACAAGGCCAATGGACTACATGGGAAGGAGCCCTGCAGAGATCCTTGACATGGAATGATATATGGCATATGGCACCTCTTAGGCTCAGCTTCGTGGTTAGATCAATGTATGACCTGCTGCCGTCGGCCACCAACCTTGTGAAATGGGGAAAGTCGGATGATGAGCAGTGCCCCCTGTGCCAGGGGAGGCAGACACTTGAACACGTGCTCGCAGCGTGTAAGGTGGCATTAGGGCAAGGACGATACACTTGGCGCCATAACAAAGTGCTAAATGAGCTTGCTGCGACAATAGATCAGGCAAGAATGAAAGCGAATAGCAAAGTCCGGCCAGACACCACAAACACATACTTTCTGAGGACAGGAAAGGCAGCACACCCCAAACCGAGTAAACCTGGTAGCAGTTTACCATCTCTTCTTGACTGTGCAAACGACTGGGAGATGGCGGTAGACCTACCTGGACGGGGGGCATATCCAGAGAGTATCAGAAAATCGCGGAGACGGCCGGATATAGTTCTTCATTCTTCAGCAACGCTTCAGGTCATACTGATTGAACTGACCGTGCCATTTGAATCCAGATTAGACGAGCAACATTCATTCAAAGCGGCCAAGTATAGCGATCTAGCCGCAGATCTGAGACACGATGGATTCAGTGCAAGGGTCATGGCGGTGGAAGTGGGCGCAAGAGGGCTTGTGGCTGCATCAATGTATGATTTATTGAAACTGTTGGGGTTGAAGGGACAGTCTAGAACAAGGGCACTGAAGAGGCTTAGCGAAACTGCCGAAAAGGCATCAGGCTGGCTGTGGAACAACCGCAGTGGGCAATGGAGATCGTGACGGTAAACGCTGCGGTACAGAAAACACCAGAATTTTTCTAAGTCCACAGCGCTGAGTTTATATGGTGTACTAGTGAGGGGGCTGCGACTCTGGGGCAACAGGCGATGTATACTATAGGGAGTGTGACAGGTACAGAATTTCAGTGGCGCGCGGCGCGCAGTGGCTAAGGTTCATCAGCTGCGCGCTCGTGTCTCAGTGTGTGTCCTTAGTTGTGAAGGGCGACGGAACGAACGGAATAATTTGTCTTTTCTTTGTTACTTTCACAATTGCCCCCATGGCTGGCGTTGTGGATTAAAAGTTGCTACCGTAAGTGAAATGGGTTCATTTTCGATACAAGACAACAGGAAGCTGAGACGCTTGGGAGTCATGACCCAAGTGGGCCCGCCCCCCTTAGAGTGTAAAGGAGTAATTGGGCCGAAACACTTGTCAGATGGGGGGACTCTTCTGATGATCAGATTGCTTCCTGTTGTATCGCTCTGTAAAGAGTTTCCTATCATCATCATCATGGAATCATGTGGGCATCTAGACAGAATGTCAGCCATCACATTATCCGACCCACGGATAGCTCGTACCGTGAAGTGAAAAGGTTGAAGAGCTATAGCATATCGAGTGGATCTCGAACTCTTCAAATTCTTAGTCTGAATAGCTCTAAGAGCTTTCTGATCAGTCTCTAGAATGAAATGTGCGCCCAGGAGGAATCTTTGTAGTTTGAGAATAGACCAAACCATAGCCAATAATTCACGGTCTAAAACCGAGTAGTTCCTCTCTGCTGCATTTAGTTTTCTAGAAATGTACATGACAGGATGCAGAGTTTCAGCATATTCCTGCATAAGTGCTGCTCCGATCCCAGTGGATGAAGCATCACTTCGAAGAACAAAAGTTCTATCAAGAGTAGGTAATCTTAGGATGGGAGGAGAAGAAAATATATTTTTAATCTGGTCTAAGGAAGATTGACATTCCTGTGACCAACGAATCAGATTAGGCGACCCTTTCTTCAACAACGTTGACAGAGGTGCCATTATCGAAGATAGATTCGGAATAAATCTCCCATAGAATTGAATTAACCCCAAGAGACTCCGGACTTGTTTCTTCGTCTTAGGTACAGAGATGTTCAATATTTTCGAAGTATTGTGGTCTTCTGTCTTCAAGAGACCATGACCAACACGATGACCCAAGAAAGAAATTTCACCAAAACCAATATAAGCTTTAGAAGGTTTTGCTGTCAGATTATACTCACGTAGAGTAGACAGTAGGTCATATAAACCCAGATAGTGATCTTCCCAAGAATCACTGAAGAGACAGATATCATCTAAGTAAGCGATGACATCTGAACGATGAGAAAGAATTCGACGCATCATGCGAACGAAAGTAGCAGGGGCGTTCATAAGACCGAAGGGCATTACATTCCATTGAAATAAACCCCTAGGTGTAGAGAAAGCAGTCAGATGTTTGGCATGATCTGCTAAAGGCACTTGCCAATAACCTTTTGACAAGTCAAGTTTAGTGAAGAATCTAGAATTAGAAAGTCTAATAAGTAGATCTTCTAGTAAAGGCATAGGTTCAGCATCGAACTTTGTGACTTGATTTAATTTGCGATAATCAACGCAAATTCGTATGTTCTTATCTTTTTTTCCGAACAATAACCATGGAAGAAGAATATGGAGAAGTCGATGGTTCAATTATGTTTAATTGGATCATTTCATCCAATTCCTTTTCCACTTGTGACTGAAAGTGTATAGGGATAGGATACGGCCTAACCCTAATAGGATTACTGTCGGTAAGAATAATGTCATGTTCTATGACATTCGTGTGACCAGGGATGTCGGTTAGAACATCCTTAAATGTCTGTAACATCGACGAGACTTGACGATGTTCATCAACAGAAAGATTAGGAGAAATGGAGACATCTTTCCAAGATTCCATAGAATGTAGTGGAACCACTGGAAGAGGGAGATCGACATCAGAAAAAACAGATTCCTCATCCTGTATTACTGACAGGGATGAGTAATGACCATGAGGTACAGAAGATTCGTCCGTTGCCTGGAAAATAGGCAGCAAATAGTCTGGATGCTCATGAAATTCCGTCAGCATGTTGATATGGAAAGTTTTATGCTTTCCATCTATATCGACCACATAGTCAACATCGGAAATTCGTGAGACTATTGCATATGGACCTTTCCATGCAATCAGAAGTCTATTTTCCCTACTGGGGAGTAGGACGAATGCTTTGTCACCTGGACAAAGTTGTCGTAGAAATCTGTTCTTGTTAGCAAACTGCCTTGCTTTTTCTTTAGCAATTTCAGACGAAGCAGTCGCTAGTTTGCATGTCTCAATGATCTTTTGCCTAAGAGCAATGACATACTCATATGAAGATTGAGTGTCATCACTAATATCATCGGCAGTGATGAGATCGTGTAATAAAGACATAGGGCCGCGCGGACGCGCGCCAAAGACAAGTTCAAAGGGAGAAAATCCTGTGTGCTCGTTTGGGACCTCTCTATAGGCAAAGAGAGCCGCAGGTAAAACCCTGTCCCAATCTTGAGGATGGTCTTCAGTTATCTTACCAAGTAAAGTCTTGAGCGTTCTATTCAGACGCTCAACTAACCCATTAGACATAGGATGATAGATGCTACTGAGAGATCTTTTAATGTGTAAGGTAGACATTACTTGAGACATAGTATCAGATATGAGTTGAGTGCCATGGTCTGACAGTATTTCTCTGGGGAACCCCAAGCGAGAAAATATCAGCCAAAGAGCATCTGCGATATCTGTAGTAGATATGCTCTTTAGAGGGATAGCCTCTGGCCAACGTGTGCACATATCGACACATGTAAGGATAAACTGATGTCCTCTGGCCGACTTTATCTTAAAAGGGCCAATAATATCTATGGCCATTTTTTGGAATGGCCGAATAGGGATGTCAGCAGCCTGGATAGGCGCAGCATGTCGTGGTCCTCTAGATTTGACCTCCTGACATACCTGACATGATCGGCAGTATATACGAATGTCCTTGTTAACAAAGAGCCAAAAGAAAGCCGCAAGGACTCTCGACTTTGTACGGGAAAATCCCATGTGTCCAGCACATTGCGAGTCATGAGCATGCTGCAATATTTGCACTCTCATACTCTTGGGAACAAGAATTTGCGAATGTGCTGACGTAGCCGAGTCTTGTACCATACGTACAAGTACGCCGTTTTTCATTTCTATCCAAGATTTTCTTTGTGTATCCTTATTTGGATCACCTTTCTTCGCAAGAATGAAGAATTTCTTTAGCGTAGGATCTTCTTCTTGTAATTTTATGAACGAGTCACGAGAAATAACCAAGGTACTATCTTGGCTATGAACTTCATTATTATTATCCAACGAAGTTTGCGGTGTTTGTAGAGCTTGTGCTCTTGTAACCACTGCATTGGTAGCTTGCATTTTATCATCTTCCCAAGCAGAAATCTGCTGTGGGGTACATTCCCTAACTCCGTGGATACGACCAATAATAAGGTCCGCAATTGGATTAGGTAAGAGACAAGCATGCACATCTCCCGTAAAGAAAGGAGTGGCAATGTGAATTACCGCAGTAGGATATTTCTCTAGAGTGCCGCCAAATGTGACACATTTGATAACCCTTGCTGTCGCACAGGATGGATCTACAAGCGATTGTCTAACACCAATAGTGGTGCATCCGGAATCGAAAAGTAGTGAGACCGGAGTATTATTAACAAGACCCTTATGTAGGATTAGAGAACCTCTCCCGTCATGTGCAACCGAAGCAGGAAGAGCGGGGAGAGGGTGACCACAACTCAAAGTCGATATTGTAGTCGGTTCGAACAAAGTACTGCATTGGGGCACTTGTTTGCTCTCCCAAAGTCAAAAGAAGAACAAGTGACAGCGTCAGAGTTTTTATTATCAGAAACCTGATTACAGGCTCCCTGAGATTCTTGTTGAACCGAGTTAGCCTGCTGATATCTCTTTTTTTTGTTTTGAGATCTACCGCGACTACCATTACCTCTGAAGTTATCACTGTTGTTATTGTCTCTGTAGTTATTATTGTCTCTATTATAACTGTTATCATGTTTCGAACTACAGTTTCCATGATTATTATCATGTCCACATTGATGTGAACATCTATTTGTTTGGTTTTGAGGTTTACGCGAGGAAAAGCCTCTGTTACCATATCCTCTTCTGAAATGCCTAAAATTATTAGGTTGGAAGTAACGAGGACTGTCAGCTCGTCTCCAATTCTTTGACGAAGAATCACCCTGAAATTGATTTCCATAATTTTGACCGTAACTACGGTTACTTTTCCTATCAAAATTTTGTTGGAATCTATTACTAGAGTTTTGACCATAAGGTGCTGCCGAAGCAACTGGCAGACCTTCTTTTACTTTAGAGTTACCAATGGTTACGTGAGGATGCGCAGTTCTATACTGGTTCCAGAAATCTTCCATTTCTTTTATTTTTTTAGGTTTACGTTCATGAAGGAAAGCAAGGAAAGACTCGTTGACAGAAGACATGACTTTGTCTCTAAGTATTAAGTCCATAAGTCCTTCATAAGTTTTTTTCTGTCTTAGACAGCTCCACCCAACGTAAAAAAAGTAAGACGTGTCTTTGAAATGAATTCAGAGAATTGCACACCAGTTTCTGGTAACATATTTTTAAATTGAAGACGATAGCCGTCTTCGTCAAGTTGGTATTTTTTTAACAACATAGCCCTGACAACCTCATAGTTGTTCTTGTCGGCTCATCTACCATACTTAACATACTCAAAGCATCACCTCTAAGTATTTTGGACAAATGATAAACCTGTAGTGATTTATCTATGTTATGTACTTTACATGAAGTTTCAAATCTGTCCAAATAGAATGTTATATCGTCGATGGAAGCATTGAATGGTGGTAGATTAAGCTTGAAAGTGCTTGCATTAGTCTTATCTGAGACCTTATTTGCATCATTAGCATTACCCATGTTCATCACCTTTAATTTCTCAACTTCCAAAGCTAATTTTTTCTCTTCATGCTCCATTTTTGCTTTTCTCTCTTCAGACTCTCTTTCAAGTCTTTTATTTTCAGCCTCTATTTCAAATCTTTTATTTTCAGCCTCAAGTCTTTTATTTTCAGCCTCTTTTTCAAGTCTTTTATTTTCAGCCTCTATTTCAAATCTTTTATTTTCAGGCGCAATCTGTAGTCTTTTCTCTTCAGCTTTTGCTTCTGCTTCTCTTTGTAACTTTTTTTTCTTCAGCCTCAGCTTGTTTTTCTAATCTTTTAATTTCCACCTGCATCTGCAGTTTCTTTTGTTCAGCTTCCATTGCTTTATCATATTGAGCAGTTGCAAATTCTTCTAACTTATCACCAGTCTTCCCAAGCAATTTACCCTGCTCAATAAAGTGCTCAAATGTAGCCATGATGAGTAATAATATGAGTCCACAACCTGAAATAATTAATTATCTTATTTCAAATTTAATTATAACAAGTCTTAAATGAAGCACTTGTTTACTCACAACACTATATTATTATCCCAATCTCTGTGGGAAACAAGTCTTATATCAAAGAACTTGTGTATAGACCTTTTTCAAATATCATCAATCAACTCTTGATCATAGGTGCACTTCTCATTCAATAGTGCACAATAGTATTCATCATTTACTAATCATCAGTGTAGTAGTAATGCATAAGCACAACCCACTATTAAATGTGAATTAACTACTATAAGTGTAACCAATGACTATGTAAACACTATCACAATGTAAACAGTAACAATGTAAACATTACACTGTAAACAATACAATGTAAACAATACAATGTAAACAATAATAAAGATTTAGCAACAATACGAAAACATTCGTAGAAATCAACAAAAAATAAAGCGAAAATTAAAGAAATATCACAAAAAATGTGATGATATCTACGAGGATATTAGACAATACACATGACACCACAGTGTATAAACAAAAATGTTGTATGAAACTAAACTATAGTAAAGAGGAGGCTAACAAATACAAACAAATCAAAACAAAACTAAAGAATGTGAAGAAAATCCCGAAAACAACACTGACCATATCGTCACAACTAACAAAAAATAGCAACAGAAGTCGCTTTGCAAATTCCAGTATAGGAAATTTGCACACCCTACAGAAAACGCTCACGATAGACGACCTCTATCACGTGGTATGATCTAAGGGAGACTCCGCCCAACCGAAAAACCCGCAGAAACATAAACATATAAATATAAATATACAAATAACATATAAACATATAACATGTAAACAAAAGAATGAGATGAAACACAGAAGACTCAGTAGAAGTATAAGGGCACAGTTCACAAACAAACAGGCCACTTAACTTATTGGTATCCAAACGTCAGCCACAGCAGAAAAAACAGATGACAATCAGCGTCCTAAGGAATGAAGATCCAACGATGATGGTACATCTAGACTGCTCCAACTGCCATGACGATGGTACTTGAGCTTCTAAACAGTACAGGTAGTGTAAATAACGGCACTTGACCTTCTTATTCAACCGTAAATTGCTTGAAATCGGTACTTGGCCTTCTTATTCAACCGGCACTTGACCTTCACAAACGACAGCAACACGTTTCAACTGGCAATGTATGACTCAACGCCGGGTACTGCCATAATTCTGTATGTAGATGTCTTGAAAAATCGCTGTATGTTGTTATCTGGAACGATGCAGTTTGTTGAATTCTTGTTGAATGAAGCGGGTAAGGGACCCCGAGTATGCTGGAACCAGAACAAACCAGCTTATGGCCACCAAATGTTGCGTAACATTAATGTGTGTGGTGTAAATGTTCTGTGGATGATGTCACATTTGCCACACAACGTTGAGGGTGTTGTATTTCATCTGCTTCTCTAAAGGTATGATAATCCTGGCCTTTGCAGAGTAGTGTGCCACCCTCAGACACCAGGGATGATGAGGCATAGTAACATGGTGTCTTTAGTCTGGTTTAAGTGTGTAGGATGTAGATGTGTATTCAGACAGTGAGCATTACAAACAAGGCAATCCACACAATGACGTCACGTTAACTCACGATGTGAAAAAGTCAATAAAGCTTTAAACAGCAGTGATGGGTTTTTTGGCAATATATATTGTACGCCACAATGACAAAATGCATGGACATCGTTATGCAGAAAACATCACAGGTATTTTCACAACAGTCATTGTATCATCGAAGTAGTCGACTCAACAGGCACAGCAAACAGCATAATATTAATGTACATGATATGCCTTTTAGGATATCGTAGACCGCTGTACATGTAGTCAGGTAGTAAACTTCCCCTTTCCATAAGAGCTAGTAGATATCAACTAGGAGATTAAATCTGGTCTCCTATTTTTGACCTCAACAAGACAGGCATGTCTTTCGAGCGTCACATTATTGTTCTCTATGTTCCTTATACAGCAAAGGTATCAAACCTAGATCCATCAACAAAGTTCAGGAAGCAAACTAGCACATAGCTTTTTTTTTTTTTTTTTTTAAAACCTTTATTTAGGTCAAAACATTAATATTATTTAACAAAATTTTACCAATATCACAATATGTAAGATCAATAATAAAGTAACCCCCCCCCCCCCCCCCTGTCCCCAAACTATCATTGCAACAAGTCAATAAACAATATAACAATATACAGTACCAAGTTATGTAAACAATATCACAAAATAAACCTGCTAAAGATAAACATACTAAAGATAAAAACCCCTCTTCCCTCCCCCCCCCCCCCCCCCCCCCCCCCCCCCGCCCCCCCCCCCCCCCCCAATATATGCAAGTCAACATCCGAAATTACAAATAAGAAACCTGTTGAAAGTGGGTGATGAAATGAAAAATGGTACATGACATGATTAATGAGGACATATGTTGAAGAGTATTTACACTGCATGATATTTATAGACACAAAGTATTTACAGACAAAGCTACTTGCTTTGTATAACGACCGAAGGGTCAATAAAGGTTATTACATATTTATTTTAACAACAAAAGTTTCAAATTTGTTTTGTTATGTCTTGCGTCATGCATTCGTATATTTCCATAAATATTTTACTGTCATAATGTCTATTGTCGTATACAGCTCTGTTCCTACATGTCCATACAAGATACCTAAAGTCAGCTAACAAAGTCAGTAACTTAAGTTCTGTTCGTCTCGTCATTCGTGGTAACGTGTTCATCGTGACTGCTCTATATAAATTAAGTGTCTGTTGTGAGTGTGGGGCTATTAATGTCCTTAATTTGTTTAAAGTGGGGGCCACTGTCCTACATGTGTAAAACAAGTGGTCTTCTGTCTCTGTAATGTTATCACTACACAGTTTACATTTTGGTGGCGCTTTGCCTGCTTTTTTTTGCTGACTGCCTGCCCGCAATAGGCGTTAAACTGTGTAGTAATCTGAAGGTGACTTCTTTTGCTTGTGGTTTGATGTCTATTGCGTGAATGTTTGTGAAACTCTGTGTGTAATCAGTTATGAAAAGGTTGTACCCCCTTCGTGTGTTTAAAGGTGTTTCCTGTGCGGCAACTAGAAGTTTGTATATAAGTTTAGTGTCTTGTCTTACTAAATGTTTATTTCCTTCTAAGTTTTGTAAACATATTGTGTAGAAGGGTGGTGGTGTACCAAAAAAGTGAGGTTGGTTATTGTTTAATTTACAAAGATTAGATAATCTTAACCCCATATAATAGTGTGCCAGCGGGTATAGACCCGGGCTCTTTATAACTTCCCCTATATATTTAATTCTCAAAGCTTTAATTTTAGTGTTGATATCTTGTAAGGCTATCCCCCCTTTATTTTTTGGTTGCATTAAAGTAGCGTGTTTGATACTGTGCCAGGTATTCCTAAAAATAAAGGTCCTAATTAGTTTATTTATTTCTGTTATAATCTTTTTAGGTACTATTTGTATATTTGCTGTATAAATTATTTTTGGCATAATAAAACAATTAACTATAATACTTCTTCCGAAAATGGTAGCCGTTTTATATTTGTAACTTTCTAGCATATTTTGGATTTTCTCTATCAATTTTGTCCATGTTTCTTTATTGGGGTCTTGAGGATTAAAAGAGAAGTTAATTCCGTAAATTTTAATTTTATTCACTACCGTTAATTGAAAAGGGAAATCTGACCTATTGCCCCATTTACCTATTCCCATTATGCTAGATTTTTGAATATTTAGTTTGGATTCGCTAGCGCGTCCAAACTCTGTGAAAACCTCTAAGATATTTTTTATAGAATCCTTTGTTGTTGGAAAGAATATCGTATCATCGGCGTAGGCCAACAATTTTCTTTCCCCTGCACCGGGGACGAAAGTCCCCGTGATATTTGTGTCCTGTCTTATTCTTTCCAACACAGGTTCTAACGTTATTACATATAACAAGGGCGACAGAGGGCATCCTTGCCTAACACTTCTCGTTAATTTAAATGTTTTGGTTAGACTATGATTAATCAATATTTTACTTTCAGGTTTTTTTATATAGGATTTTTATCCATGATCTAAAGTATTTCCCTATATTATTAGCTTTAAGACTCTTATGTAGGAAGGCATGTGATACTCTATCAAATGCCTTTTCCTGGTCTAAAGATAATATGGCACTTTGGCACTGCCTATCATGTGTGTATGTAATTAGGTCTCTAATGAAATGTGTGTGTCTGCTAATGTTCCTACCATGCACACTACACTGTTGATTTTCATGTATTATTGCGTGCATGTGTGGCTTAAGCTTCAGAGTTAATGCCTTGGCTAGAATTTTATAATCAACATTTAAAAGAGAAATGGGCCGAAAATTCTTAATTGACTTTTTATCATTACTGTCCTTGGGGATTAACGTAATATAAGATTGGTTCAAACTTTCCGGGAGTTCCCCTTTTTGAAATGCCTCTTCCAGCATTTTAATTAGAATGGGCCCTAAACAGGGGAAGAAAGCCCTGTAGAATTCTGCAGTTAACCCATCAGGTCCGGGTGCTTTATCTTTTTGAAAAGTACTAAGTGCCCCTTGCAAATTATCTAAAGTTAGGGGTTGGTCTAGCCTTTCACTTTCCTCATCACTTAGACACTTTGTGTATTTTAGAAATTTGTCTTGTATGTTTGCATCACTTTCTTCTTTAGTATATAGCTGCTTGTAGTATTCGAAGAAAGCGTGACTAATATTGGTATTGTCTGTATGATGTTTTCCTTTCATGTCAATTATTTCATGAATCTGTCTACTGCGCTGAATGTTTTGCTCTACTGCTAAATATTGCCTACTAGGGATTTCCTGCGTTATAGTGTGTAATTTTGTCCTAAGTAATGCTCCCTGATAGGTATACTGTCTATATTGATCTAACTGCTGTTCTAAGGTGTGTAAGTGAGGGTTCGTGTTGTCTAAACTTTTGGTTAAAACTAATTGCTTCTTCTAAAATCCCCTCTTCTTTTTTAAACTTTTTGTGAATAAGTGTAGCCAAAATCTGCGTTCTATCTCTAATTGTGTTCTTTAGCATATCCCAATATTGAGCAATGTTATTATTTGGAATGTCTTGTGCGTAACCTTGTATCAGTTGTGTTATTTGTTCTGTGTAGTAAGTGTTTTTAAGTAGGCTGTTGTTAAATTTCCAATGCGGGGATCTCTTTACTTGTTTGTGCGTGTGTCCCGTACTTAAAGATGTGTAAACTGCGTGATGATCTGTGAATTTAAGAGTATTTTTTATATGGTATATTTTGTGTATATTATAGTCACTAGTGGTGTAAATTCTATCTAATCTTGAAGCCAGTCTAAAAAATGGGTTCGTCTTGTCGTAATATGTAAAGGTTTGTTTATTGGGTTCTATTTTTCTGTATGCGTCTGAAAGGTCATGTTCGTCTAACATAGCCTGAACTTGTCGTACAAGTAAAGACTTTTCTCGTGTCTGCGCTCTCGTGAAGCCTCCAGACCGGTCAAGGTCGGATAGAATACAATTAAAATCCCCCCCTAAAATTTTTTTCCCCCTTGTAGTGTTCCGTTAGTATGTCGTGTAATCCGTCATAAAACTTAGGCCTGTCAATTTTCGTCGCAGGGGCGTATATATTTATAAGTGTGTGTGTGTCATGCTTGTTGTGTTTGTTTTGTATTTGTATAATGACAATTCTGCCATCAATGTCAGTTCTGTGATGCACTGCATCCCAATCTTCATTAATTTGAAGAATGGCAACACCAGTATGGCAGGTGCCCCGGGCGAACCAACCATGCTTCAGTCCTAATCTAGTTGTTATTTGACCCGCGTGATAGTTTGTAGTGACACCGGTTTGCTGTAAAAGCAAAAAATCGGGTTTCTCTTTTTTAATAAGTTTAATTACATGGTCCAGCTTATTTCTCAAACCATTGATATTGAGAGATATTATCACTAGACTGCATGTCGGAGTGGTAAGCAGAAGTTGGCCACTCGCTATAAACTGTCTACCTGGCAAAGTGGCAGAAAGGTCACTTGCCCTATCTAAACTATCTGACGGAACGGGGACTAAGTGCAAACCGTCCGTTTCCCTTGAATTACAAAGCGGAGTAGTGGTCTGGGGCTGGCTACCCGCTACAGGTTAAATACTCAACAAAGCACTAGTTGATGGTTTATTATGTGTTGTAATGAATGTACTAGGCAAAGTGATACTTGTTGCACATGGCTTACACAATAGAGCGGTGACTGTGGGCTGACCGCTCTCTGTCATAACTAGGCCACTCGACTCGTTCATGTTTGCATTTCTTGTCGAGGGGGGTGCGTAGGGGCTGACCTGTTGACCTAGTTACATGACTGATTGACGGAATAGTGACCTGGGGCTGACTATCCGTTCCGCACTGATAATTTAGGCTGGACGCAGATGAAACTGCGTCGCCTAACATTTCCACCCCAGTAAGGGGGGGGAGGAGTTGACTGTTTAAATGAAACTGTGCGCATGTTAAAGTGTGTGTATTGTGGAAAAGCTAACTATCAAAAAACTATTTACATAAACACTATTTACATAAACACAACTCTTAATAATACATTTTAACACCACTCCTAAACTATGGGTGTTGGCACACTTTACTGTAATAAGATACATTTTTATTTTTATGGACAGTTTCACTTGGGTCCACTTGAGGGGGCACATCTTCCCACGCACTGGTAGTCTATTGTTCAAGCTTTTAACAGGCTCAAAGGGGAGGGTAGCTTCGGGGTGCAGCTCAGGCGTGCCTTCACCTGCACCATTCGTCCTTACTCGTCTCACCTGCTTGAAGCCTGGAAGTAACTTCTTGCACTGGGCCCCAGTGCCGGGAAGAAAGACTTGTAGGTGTAGGCTCATTAGTCGCTCACATCTTCAAACTCTTGCCCATCTATGTACAGGGTGGTCATCGACTCCATGGCCTCGTCTTCAGTCATGGTCGCCCAGTTACCGCTTATACTGTCTTGTGTTAGAAGTGCCCCTGGCACTTCCGGATCTGGTCTAAAGGCCCCCGACACAAATGACTGAGTTGGTGATTTGTCAGGGCTATTTGGCTGGGATCTTCGCTCGTCAACAACAGGTGTCAACGCTGCCTCCTCATGACATAACTCTTCTGCAGTCACCCTGGGTGATGGGGGGAGATCCTCCTTGCTCGGTGAGCGCTTGCTTGGAGAAGTACTATTATTTCGCTTCACCTCTTTGGGTTTGACAGGCCCTGTTATCTGGCGCAAAAGTCTTTTTCTATTCTTCTCTCCCTTCCTAGAGAGCACATCTATAAAGTCACCTTCCTTACTCATACCTGCTTCAGGGCTCTCTGCTGTGTGGCTCTCAATTGCATCGCTCTCTGACGCGAGGAACTCACTCCTCCTGTTTTGCTCAGCTGGCGTTTTGTTCCCGACTGCTTCTTCTTCTTTGGTCTGTTTGGCCTTAGTTGGGGCCGCCCGCCTTCTTGGGCACTGGCTAACCCAGTGCGTGTCCAATCCGCAAATAGCGCATTGGGTTCGTCTACCGGGTAGAGACACCCATACCTTCAATATTTTATCTTCTGCCGCCTTAAGGTGCACAAAGTGAGGTACTTGATGTTCTGTTGGCCGGTATAAGAAGATCCATTTATCTTGGGCATTTTTAATTCTGCTCACCTCCACATCTTTGTCGCCCGACACTTCGGCCACTATTCTCCTTACCGCTTCTGGCTTTATGGTGGGGGGCATCCAGTTCAGTGTCCCTTTGGACTTCTCTTTATCCAGATGCTCTATATAGATGCTCATCTGGGGGTTGGTCCACTCGAACCTCTTGCCATGCAGCCCTTGGTAATGTTTTATTTGTGCCGCCGCTGTCAGAGTGGCGTACCATCTGTAGGGCCCTTCAAAACGATACAAAGTGGCTATGCCACTCATTCCGACACCAGCCGGTCCTGCTATAATACTAGATATCAGGGAGTAGGAAGCCCTGTTGGCCTGCGGCCCAGTAATGGTAATAACCAGTGTTCCTGGCCTATGGAGCATACCTCCTTCTAGATCTTCTTCTGCATTGATCATTATCACAGGCACAAAAGGTGCGGACATTCTTATATTTCTGTTCTTGGTAATGAAACCAAATTAAGCACGAAAAAAAAAGTCACAAAGGCTAGCTTAAGCCGAAGCCTAAACTAAACCACCACAAAAATCCAGGGAAAAAAAACACCAAAGTCCAAGAATCTAACTGAACAAATATCAGCGAGACTAGCACATAGCTACGTCTCGCCTTATCAGCTTCTCTGCTCAGACTAACCTGGGCGGAAATTGTTTAAACAACGCCACAAAAAGAGACATGCGCAGAACACGCGAATCGAATACAACTCAGCCAAATTTACGAAACGAAGAATGTTCTACGATGTTCGACTAAAGACCTTTTACCTTAAAAGGAAATGAATTTTGAAACATTGCGATTGCCAACTGTTTTCAAAGAACTGGCGATCTGAGCGCTCCATAAATGGACATGACTCAAAAATCGTTCACACAACTATCGGCAACCCTAGCTATCAAGATAAGACAACTTCTTGACGATAGCTATCAAGATTAGACGACTGTAGAAATAAAAGTGACTACAATTCCATGAGTTCCTTCCCATGCATTAAAAATTAACTATAGTCAGAATGCATGGTCAGAATAAGTTGCGACAAGTTTTTAGCAGCAACACTCACTCAGTGTTGACATATCCACTTTAGATAAGAAAACTTGAGATGTTAACCATAGATAAGAGCATGCTATAGTCGATTAAGATGTGAGAACATTAAATAGTTTGTTATTAACAATAAGTAAAAACAGCCGGTAGCTGAATATTAACCAACTATAAACATTTGTACTTTTTTATATACAAACTGTAAATATGAAGAAAAAAAACAGTTCTTGATATATTTTTTTCGTATGTCCCTATATGTCTAATGTGCTGCTTTGTTTCAAGAGCTGTTGATCTTTTCAGATTCTTGCACCTCACCCACTGTTACATGTTCTAAATCCAGAGTATATTATTTACA
The DNA here is from genome assembly GCA_024509875.1 of Oreohelix idahoensis. NCBI lineage: Eukaryota > Metazoa > Mollusca > Gastropoda > Stylommatophora > Oreohelicidae > Oreohelix > Oreohelix idahoensis. The sequence goes on from JAMPIV010019125.1 coordinate 546,367, forward strand.
AATGTAATATATGAATGCTTATCTGTTTGTCCTCATTAGGTTCACTCCGTTGTTGGGAAAGTTGATTTTGGGATATCTTGATGAGTCTCACTTAATTTTCGTTCAATATATTCTTTCCCGTTTGCCTATATTCAATTCAACAATAAATTTATTTATTTATTTACTTACACTATATATAAATTGCAATGCCCATTGTGTAGGAAATTTACCTCAGTAACACAGACGCAACTGTTACCCCAGTAACACAGACGCAACTGTTACCTCAGTAAATCAGACGCAACTGTTACCTCAGGAATGGCACAATCAGGAATAAGAGCACTTGGTGAAACTGAGGAAAAGGTCACATGTTGGCTGAGGAACAACAGAAATTGACTTTTTATTCTGCGGAGAAAGCTTATAAATAAAGTTGCCTCAGGTTATGACAGAATGGATAAAACCAGGAGTAAATAGCCAGTGTGGAAATAGCAACCAAGGTGGAGAAAGTTCTAAACCTAGCACACAAAAAAAACTGCGGGATGGGAGGGGGATGTAAGAGGGAGGTTCGAGTACGGGGGGGGGAAGAGGGTTGTGATATGGTGGAGGGAGGGGGCGGGGGGGGGGCGGGGGGGGGGGTGGGCCAACAGAAGGATTACATTTGGGTGTCATGACATAAGTGGGCCTGCCCCATTATAATGTCAGTAAGGTAAAATTGGCCAAAACATTGACGAAGGTTGCCACTTCTTATGGTCAGATTAATCTCTTGTCGCACACAAGATTGTTCCACAAATCATCATTGTTGCTCCACATACACCAAAGACTGGTGTGATAGTTGTAACCGCAGATCAGAAGAATCCCAATGAATGTACGTAGCTCAGCAACAGTAATTTGTGGATTTGTTTTCTCACGAAAAGCATCATATTTGGCTGATTCATCGGCTATGTGTTGCATCAACTCATCGTCAAAAAATTTCTCGAACTGTTTGTGCGGCTTCAAATTGCGGAATCTTTGTAGTTCCCGCCTGGAAATATTGGCGTCATGGCACCGGAATTATCTTCGTCGTTCCATGTAAATCCTGCATCATTGCTGGCTGAATCCGTTGTCGCACGGAAGGTCCAGTGTTCAAATCCTGGGTAAGCCACTCATGTCTGTTGTTTTTCTGTTGTCTAGTGTTCTATTTCTTTATTTCCTACGAGTGCCTGATAACATACCTTTATGTTTGTCTCATATTAATTTACTGTTTACAGGCTTCGGGGTTTCACTTCATTATCTGGCTCCTTGCTGGCTGATTTACGTTTTGCAGTACTTGCTTTTGTGGATTTTGGTCTTCGTTGTTTGCTCGAAGCTGAAGTCAACGGTTCGCTTGATGTTGATGGAGAACCAGGCTCATATTCATCGTCTAATAAAGTGACAGACAAATTTTGTGATGAATGGTTCAGCACATCTTGCAATGAATCTTCCACATCCAATTCAAAATCGTCATCGTTTTCATCGCACAAAGTTGTAACACGGCGACCACTTCTCAAAACCATTTCGCAATTGGCTTTTAGCTGACCAGGGCAAACATCATCGGGAACACCACTAAACTCATCTTCGGCATCGTCATCCCCGCTGATGTAACCTTCATTTCCTGGAGGTTCAATAAAAACAGTGCGAACGTCGTCCGTATCACCATCGTCTATGTCATCCAGTTCTTCAAGGTAATCAAGAGCATCTTTCAACGTAATTTCCTTGAAAAGACAAAATATTTGGGAAAAAGTATATAAAAGATGATAAAATTCAATACAAAATTATGATAACAAAACATCATGAAAAAATTGAAAAAAAAATCCACTAAAAACGCAATGAAAGCGGTTTTGAGACATTAGGGAAAAAACTCTCTGTGTATGTCCCCGTGTTGCCATATGGCAACAGGCCAAAAACCCATGAAAAAATATTTTTCCCCCCATATTGAATATTCATGGTCGATTAGCATCACAAACACTTGTTTATTTTCAAAAAATATCTTGGTGAACAAAAACAGAACATAAAAATTAGAATCAGACTTACTTTTTCATGTGGTCCATTTAGACTTTTGTCACAATTTTTTTTTTTTTTTCACTCAACTTTACGACCTCCTACTGACAGCCGACACACAACTGAAATGACGTTTCGAGCCAAGCAACTGTCATGCCTATGGAACACAAAATGCGCGCGGCAATACTTTTTTATATGTGTTCATTCTTTTTCTACGTGCTTACTAAGGCAGATATAATTTTTGTTGCCATATGGCAACACGGGGACAATTCGGGTTAAAGGTCTTGAACATTGTACACTTATCCGTGAGCAAGAAGTTACAGCAGTTGATGGAGTTAAAGACATACTGCTTAGACAGAAACCATTGTTAATGAGACTGGAAGAAGTCTACAGTAAGGCCATCTGTCACAATGCCTATTCATCAGTTGAAAATCCTGTTCCTGGTCCATCAACAGATATCTATAAATGATATCTGACTCCAAAGTTTGTTGTATGTTTGAAGTTTTTTTTTTTTTTGAATGTTTTTCTTAAAAATAAATTGTACTACATAATTTAATCCTACCATCTGATTTATCAAATACAGGACACATGCCGCCACCTCGCCCAACAAATGTTAAGAAGTTGAGAGTTAGGCTACTTTTTTTAAAATGGCTATTTGTGTTACTTTGGGCTATTTTAGGTGACATCTGAGAACTGACAAAAATCTGATGGTTTCCAAAACACAGCTGTCCTAGAGGATTTAAGATAAAAGGATATATATAAACAGAATATCAATAACTGCCATTTGACAAATAAGTTTTGTTTTTATTTTTATTCCCAAAAACAAAATAAAGTCTAAAATTGGTCAGGTTAACTGATGTCACAAGAGGAGAGCAAAAAATGTTGTCCATTATGAAATAATGTGCTGAACAAACTGAATCTCAAGCTGTGCTGTAATATTAATGTGACATGCTATTCCATATTAAAAAATGGCAGTTAATTTGTTTCATGTAAATTAGTTGGATAGGAGAGAAGAAATAACAACATAAATAAGGGAAATGACTTTTCAGTCACTCTGAAGATGTAACCTTCCACACGTCTTGTTTAGCAGAAATGTATAAAAATGATGTCACGTAGATAAAACAGTGTCAGTTTGTCTTGTTTTATTTTGCTTATAGTTATCTTTGATTTTTGTAGATTTACTTATGAGTGCATATATGAATAATCTGTTTTAGAAGTGTAGTATTATATTTATTTTTAAAAAATTTTCTTCTTTCAGTCTTGAGGCAATCAGATTCATATACACAGATTTTCATAGATCACTAGTTAATGTAGACTTGTGTGCTTGGATGTTTGGCTTTTAACTTCATATAACCCTTTGAAAATAAAGTTTGTTTGTTTATTCATATAAAAATATGTCCTTTTAAGGATTTATAACATTATTTTCAATATCTGCCATGTTTTTTTATTATTGGTAATTGTTACAAATTAAAATGAATCCTTTCCTGTGCCATCTGTTCAGTTTTTTTTCTACGAGTATGTTTTCTTTTTTTATGTCTGTCTCCAGTTTCCTTGGGAGCCGCGGTAGCATAATGGTTAGTGCACTGGCTTCCTAGCGCAGTGGTCTATGGTTCGATCCCCAGATGAGGTGGGAATTTTTTAGGCCACAAACGGCTCCTGGGTCGACCCATCCCCAAATGGGTACCAGAGCAACTCTAGGAAGGTTAAGGCGGCCGGCATGATGCCGACCACATCACCCCTCGTGTGCCGACGGTCAAGATAATATGCCTCAATGGGCGTGTAACGGGTTCCTTTACCTTTACCTACCAGTTTCCTTCCTTCGTGTTTTTGGGTCTTCATTTATGTTCCTATTCCAGAACAAGTGCTTGAGGCTGGCAACCTCATCATGTCAAACAAATTGGCCACAGAAACCACCACTATGGGCACATGCGAGTGCTTGGTTACTGACTTTCTGCAAGGGGAGCAGCAGCAGTATTGGCCCCATGCTCCATAAGGAGTGCAAATGAAAATGATGAAATTATTCCAGAACAAGAACTGCCTTGTAATGCTATCAGCTGGTTCCCACAATAAATGTCTTATATCCAACACCAGCATCTTTTTCTCACCTTTTGTTCCACTGGTGTTTGTTTCAACAACACAAGGGGGACTTAAATACAGTCGTGCACCGCATAACATCCGACCGCATATACGTCCGTGGTCCCATAAGGTTATAATAGAGTTCAGAAATCCCGATCGGAGAACAGGACGAAGCGGACGTAACCGGGCGTAGTGAAAGCAACAGCTTCCCGCATGCAACACGTGTATCTCATGTCTCTTGTAAACAGTACAAAGCGATTGTGATCCCAGGCGTATTATGGTACAGTACATATGTCTTGATAGTCATAATAAACGCCTATGTATGTACTTTACTGTACTTACTATCGTTATTTTAATGTGAACTTTCGAAAATACATTACCGTATGTGTACAGTATCTTGGCTGTTTAGTCAATACAGGTACACTACAGTATCCCATATAACTTTGCTAAGTATAAAGTATGGTGTTCGCACAATGTCCAAATCACATAACATCCTACTTCACAGAACGTTTGGTGGACGTTAAGCGGTGCATGACTGTACTTAAGTAGGAAACTGGTGAAATACTCATCAGATCATCCAGTAGCCTGAGTTTTCTGTGCCAGGACATAAGACACAAACATGTCTATAGAAGGGACTGCCGTACAATACCCAGAATAAGAGATATGTGACACATCTACATTTTGCAAGTTAACAGCATTAAAAAGAAAGAAAAAATCAAAACCAGCCTTCAGATAATGGAACTATCATAAGAAGTTTAAAAGAAGTCTTGTCAATGAAAGGATAATTAATTTTAGTGTTACACACGACCTATCCTATCATATGGAATGAATCTTTAAATGTGTTAAATATAGAAGAGGATCAATGGAGGCCGCACAGTTACGTGTGGTTTTTACAGAAGTGAGTTAAGAATTCCATGAATAATAAGTCTAAAGATGATATCCTGAAAAAGACCACTGTTAAAAGAAAAAAAGAAGTTTCTTACACACTGTCACGAAATGGATTTAGGACTAGAGACTGTCTACATATAGTGACAAGACAATAGTAAGAAGGAAGACTGAAATGATAGATTCAGATAGAAATATAGTGCAAACTGTGAAAGTTGAGACCATTGGCTCCGAGGTTGAGAACCGAGGTTGATTCTTTCCTCGCCACTTCGGACGTTTAAATTGCTATGGCCTCGAACCACCTCTAGCTACCCTATGGGGATAAGGTTCAATTAAGATTCACAAACACCAAGGTACAGACAACATATAGCTACTGTACTAAAGGAAATGACTGATGCCAGCTACAATTTATACAAGTTTATTATACACCTATAAACAACAAACATATGCATGTCCCATACATCAAGTGCGAGGATGCACTCCTGAAAAACAAAATCAAGCACAGTTAAAAAAAATGCATCCACCCCAACCCTTCTCCCACAATTGCAACCTGTATGGAGAAAGAAGGTAAGGTTAACTGAAATGAACTACATTGCACTTGATGTCGCCTACACTCCAAACTAGCTGTTCTAAATTCTAACTCTAAGTCCACTGATAGCTGGAACGACGGCGAAGTGACTACACAATCTCTGCACAGACTTCGGTTCTACACAGCCTATCCTGGAATCTCCTGAACACAACTAACTGCACCTCTAAACTTCAGCAGCTGTCCTCTGCTATGATTCACCAAAACTAACAGTTCTGCCTATCTGTGCTGACTTCAGTAGAGAGAATGTTTACCCTATCTCTCTCCACTACTCTGGATTTGACTGAGGTTTAACAGAACCCCCCCTCCCCCCTGGATTCTGGACTGGAATTGTAGCTGACTTCTACCACTCTGAAATTACCTGCCCGAGTATCTATAACTGGGCCGTCGGCTTTATTATGGCCGTGAAGAAACGAACACAAAATTACCACAACGCTGGCAGCCTGCCAAATCTGCGTGTGTAACGAGCGTCAGAGCTCAGGATTTATCCACAAAAATCCTATTCGCTGGAAAATGTCTTCCCCTGGCTGGGAAAACGTATTTTCTTCCTCTCCTTCCACTACGGGCAACTAACGTAAAACCCTTGCGGTTCTGCGAATGCCCCAACTTTGCCGTGGGAGAAATTTTGTGGTCTCAAAATTCCGCTCTCATTCCCACAAAGCCGGTACCTGCTGTTTTTAGACAAAACAAAACAACAGCTAAACAAACCATAATAATACATTTCAAATAACAATTAACTTCCTTACTCTTCACCACGTAACTCCCCTCTCTACCTGAGCCTACAAAGTAAACATTGGCTAACCCAGATCGCTTGTTCTGCCTGACTAACTCCGAGCAACAATAATATTTTCAATGGCCCGTCTGGGCAGACGTACTGTGGCCTACTTCTTACGCTGACACTAATGCCGTAAGGATTAATAAAAATTAAAACTAGTCCTCTCTAGGAATTCCTAAAATTCCCGTCAGTATGATTAATCACCTCAAAATTGAAATAAAATATTATTCCCTTAACATAAATAAATTTCATCTCCATCTTCTGAATACACAGAATAACAAAGCACAATCAATAACCTATAACCCTGTTTACGCTAGCATCTACATGCCGTCAAAAGTTATACATAATGGTTATCAATTAAATCTCAGTAGTTACAAACACGTGGCTACAATTTTATGACCACGTGCTTCTCTCCCCCTCGTCCCTCTGAACATCGTATCAATAAAGATACCGTAACCACGCGCTCACGTGCTTCAATTAATACCTCTATCACTTCCGTCCACAGATATATGCGTAACTATATAAATAGCGAGCATCAAGACTCTCAATAAAATCACAAATGAAAATACACATTACACACGCTCCCGACTATTCTGTAAATACATATGATTCGCAGATGCGAGTTTCTCTCCCGACCGACTTTGCAATAATACAAAGCGGTGATATCTCAACTTTTAAACCATGCCGCTATTCTTTCAACAAGGAATTAAATGGACCTATAAATTTTCAAGTCTATCACTAAGATCGTATTGATGGCTCTGGAGTTAAGAATTAAATTAAACTAAAACTTCCCAAGAAACTTAAATGATCGGCTAGGACTAGAAAAATTAAATTAAGTCCTCACGCAAAAATTCATGCTTACCAAATCTCGAATGTCCTACTGAAGGCAATCGACTTGACTCTGGCAACCCGGCCTTGGCAATTAATTTTTAGAGACCGAACTTATGAAGTTCGGGCGTATTTATTCTCAAGCCCCCACGCGCCGACTTCATGACGTCATATGCGCGGCGTGGTTCTAAAGCCAATGGGCGCTCTGCATTTCAACTGCAGTTAGCGCATTTCAACTGCAGTTAGCTCTCCGCCAATCAGAACCTTAGATCTTTCTGATGCAACCAGTCCCCGCTAGACAAAGAACCGGGAATTGGTCCTAGCCCTATACTGCGGAAATGAAGCAAAAATGGCCGCAAATAATTTAACTCCCGAAAAATGCGTATATGGCCACGCAATATCTTTAAAAAAAAGACACTGGTGCAAATCCTGATCCAGCCTCTATAATCTCAATCTAGAATAATACTTTCTAATTCCCTACACCCCCATTCTAAACACATAAAGAAGAACCATAAAGCAGATGAGATCAAACTCCCTCGTGATCTCATCTTGAAAAAACGTAAATAATAGAAGGAGAAGAAACATGGAGAAGGACTACCTGTAATCCCTCCTAAAATATAGTGAACAAATTGCAAGGAGAAAAAGACATGGGCCATTTGAAAGACAGAATCTCAGTACTCTCGTCACACACACATCATAAAGAGGCAGTTCTCTGTCATATTATGGCAATAAAAATGAAAATATTGTGACAGTTGACAAAACTGATGGAACAAGAGACATCATCATCAGCTGCCATCACTACATCGAAGATCGACTGCAATGGATCTCCAACGTCTTCTGTCTCTTGTTTTGATGGCACTCTGAAAATATTTTTCTTCCATCTCTTGGTGTTATCTTCCCACTTACAGCGCTGTATTTCTCTTGAATGTTTGCCTTCAATCTTCCATTATGGTCTTCAGCAAAGTATTCTGACTGTTCTATATATCCACATCTCTCCACACCTAAGCCTACCTTGCCGTTGGTTGGAGAGCTTGAGTGCCTCAATGATCCCGGGAGCTATGCCGGCGGGAGTTTTACTCCTGGCAGGGTCACCCAAGCCGGACAGGTCCTTGGTGAGGGGCCAGACAAAAGGGCTGTGGAGTTGGTGGAACCCTATAGGTGTAGATGCAGAACCCACCGGCGAGTGGTACAAGCTCTGGTCTGCACCAATCCACCCCCACTTCATGGGTTAAATGCTTTCTTGCCTCATTCTTCACTGTTTGTCTCCTATCCAATAATCCCCATGGATGACGAAGAGATGCAGGCCAGCGGACATTGCACCTTTGTCCCTCTGTGACAGCCTCCTAGGTGGCGGGGAACGCCAGATATACCATCACTGCAGAAGGGTTGGCAAAGCTGACTGAAGAATGATGAATTAGCTGACCCAGATGTATATGCTATTTTTCTGGCAGGACGTGACGATCCTGGGATACTGATACACTGGACTGCCTCCCTTCTGGGATACTGAAAAATGCATCCATACCCCCCCCCTGAAATCATCATCATCATATATCCACATCTCTAAGGCTTCAGTTCTTTCTTCCAATTTTCTTGTTCATTGTCCACATTTCTACACCATACAGTTATGAAGAATGTATATAACATTTATGATTCTCATTTTTAATTTGTGAATTGATTGTTTAGATGTCATTATTTGTCTCATGTTTTTGAATGTTTCTTTGGCCATGCCTGTTTTCTTCTTTGATTTCTGTTTCACATCTGCCATCTCCTGTTATTATACGAACAAGAGACAGGATGACAAATGGAGAAGATAATGGACAGTTTGGCAAAACTGCATACAAGAAAGTCAGTAATACAATGTATCAACAGAGCAAGAGGTAAAACTGGATAGACGACACGATTGCTGACACTAGTTGGTACAGCTCTTAGAGAAAAATTGTCTGAATAAAAGTAAATAATAGTTCCTCATTGGAACTTCTGGGGCAGGAACCAGACAAATAACAGTTTAACACAAGGTGAGAAGACGATGCTGGCATTTGGTAGGACACTGAGGAAACAAGTTGACAGCATTACAAGATAGTCCTCGTTCTGAAATTCCCAGGGTTCATTAGATATAGAGGGGGATTTACAAATGGAGAAGAGAATTGGAAACAGACAGGAAAGTAATTTAAAAAAAACAAAACGTAAAAACCTTGAATGGATGGGACAGGACGACTTTGCTCCACAAGCAGATTAAGGGTAATGAATGTATAAATGTTAATTTCAGAGGTTTAATCCCCAAAAATGAAGAATTTCATTGAAAATATCAAATTTTAGATATATACTACTCGTCAAAAGTCAAGGGCCACCCTATTATTTTCAATACACTTTTATATAAGCGCATAGAATGATTAAATGAAGGAAGTTTTTAGTACAAATGGGTGCAATATCTTCCTCTGACAGTCCTCTATGCACGTTAAGCATAAAAACAACTCACCGACAACCATGGTGATCATGTGCAATTTGGTTTGCTGACCATAAATTCACATTTTTTATGTTTTTTCAAACTTCCGTACAACCAAACAGGTGAAGTAATCACTTTTCGTGAACAGAATTCACTCTTAATTTGTTTTACAATCAGCAGACTTAGGGTAGTTTCATCACTTGCAAAAACCATGCCACAGAGAAGAAGTCTTGACACCTTACAAAGAATGAGGGCTATAGCGTGGGTTGAAAGTGGTTTATCTGTCCGTGAGGTTGCTAGACAGCTTGCAGTGTCACACTCTACTATCCAAAGAATTTTGGAGAGATTTCAGGCCACAGGAAGTGTGGAGGATCGCCACCGGCCAGGTCGCCCTAGATGCACCAATAGACATGATGACCGGTACCTCTTGTTGTCAGCCCTGCGCCATCGAACAGTGACTTGTTCCACTCTAAGATGTCAGCTGAGACAAACTGTAAACGTTAATGTCAGTCAAAGCACCATTCGCAGACGTTTACATGAATTTGGACTGGCTGCTCGACGTCCTGCAGTCAGAATCCCTCTTACTCCTACTCATCGCAGAGCCCGTGTTGCTTGGTGTTGCGAGCACATCCGATGGACAAGCAGCAATGGAGTCAAGTTCTCTTCACTGATAAATCTCGCTTCACTGTGTCATTCAATGATGGCAGGATTCGAGTTTGGAGACGACCAGGAGAGCGATTTACTGATGACACAATTCGAGAGGTGGATCATTATGGTAGGGGTTCTGTCATGGTCTGGGCAGGCTTCTACAGGCTTTCTACACCATCCAAGGCAACTTGACCGGCCCAAGATACCAGAACAAAATCTTGAGACCAATTGTTCAGCCTGCTCTGGAGGCCATAGGTGGTAATGCCATCCTCCAAGATGATAACGCTCAACCCCATCGAGCTCGTGTGGTGAATGAGTTTATTCAGCAACATGGGATCATCAGGATGGCGTGGCCAGCTCATTCACCTGACCTTTCTCCGACTGAGCACCTCTGGGATGTCCTTGGTCGAAGATTGTCAACAAATCACCCCCTGCCAATGGATGTTGCACAGCTGACTGCATTTCTGCTTCAGGAATTGCAAGCTGTTCCTCAGGATACTCTTTGGACCCTTGTGGACTCGATGCGTCTACGCTGTCTTGAATGCCTTGCTGCAAACAGTGGTCATACCCGATTTTGAAATGTCAATTTGTCCAATATCTATTGTGTGACTTCACAGCTTCATTGCGTTTGAATGTGTGTTTTCATTTCTTTACGTGACATGTCAATTTGGTGTATTCAATAAATGTCGTTTTGACTGATACCAATTACGTTTATATCAGATTTGTTTTATGGTTTCAACCAAGGTTTTTCTAAGTGGCCCTTGACTTTTGATGAGTAGTATATATTACACTGGAAAGTACATTCATTTTCTCATATTTCTGTATGCTTATTTTCACTAAAACCTTTGTGGATGATTTTATATAAATTTTTAAAGTATGTCAGGTAAGTGTATTTGTACCTAATTATATATGCAAAATATACAAATTGGTATATCTTCTCTTCTAATGCATGGATTTTAAAATTTTTTCGGTATTCATTTCCCTGAAGCAAACAGAATTAAAGTTTTTTAAACATCGTTTCATGTTTAAAAATAATTTTGACTGGCTAATTTTTATTAACCATGGGGTTCTTTGATGGGTCGTCCAAATAATAACGTGGCTGGAGGTATTCCAATAGAGTGGTGGGGTACCTCCTTATACGCAAATAAAGCTACATGTAAGAACGAATCCCAGGATTCTGGTTTCTCCTGTGCGAGCTTCCGTAAAATTGTAAGTAGAGGTCCCGTTATTTCTTTCCACGTCTATTGGATTGTGGATGATAAAATGTGTGGACGAGTATATTTTTAAAAATACTAAAAACTTCCTCCATCAGTTTCCCTCTGAACTGTGAACCATTGTCAGTTAATATCTGATAAGGGAATCCTAATCTTGTGAATATTGAGAGCAAAGCCACTCCTACATGTACTGAGTCTGCTGAGGGTAGAGCAATCGCTTCCCCACACATAGTACATGTCTACCAGAGAAAGGATGTATTTTTTCGGAAACTGACGAAAAGCGCATAGTCTGCTGAAATGAAGAATTTAATGAAAAGTAAGCTGGGAAGTATGAAACATCCCATAGAATCAATAAAGGAAAATACCAGAGATGATTCCTACAAAGCAGGGGGATACTGAGGTGAGTAAATTTTGTGTAAAAGTGTAATTCTTCCCTTTTTTCTTAATTTTCCCAAAACAGCATTTTTCACACAAATGTGGGCACGTTGCCCATGATTTTTCAAAAACTATTAGTGATACAGCTGTAAAGTTTTGGCCACATGCTTCACACACAGAGCTCATAAAAATAAACTAAAATAAAGGATATATGTTAACAAACTACAAAACTGTTAAGAAATAGCTGAGATACCCCCCTTAAAGATTTCAACTATTTTTCGATTGGTATGTTAAAATCCAAAAAAACTCACATATCAAACCAATCAAAATTACTTTAGTTTAAAATCATTATCATATATTAACAAATGAAACAGCCAAATTTCATAACTCAAGTTGTACTCACATTTGAGATATCTTGGGCAACAAAATACCCCCAAAAAGCTAAAATTTGCCTTTTTTCTACTGTTTTTCACCATAGACCGCAAGTTTTTAGTATATACCTCAATGTTTTGTATTTTTTTCAGTCATTTTGCTTGTATAAATGACTAGATATAGCTATTAACTTATAATTCTGTGTTTTTCATTTTGGGGGTTTAACCTCCTGTTAGAGGGAGATTTACAATCAAATGGGAATGGTACTGGTGATAGCCATGTGTGTTTTCTCTGTTCCTCATGTTTGGCATCTTTGACGCAGATGTTCGGCAGTCATTTTATCGGTACCAAAGTTACACTCATCAGCAGCTCCTATCTTTAACTTGTTGAATAGATGGTATTTCAATCTGTTATGACCTGTGCGAAGTCTGAAGATTACCGCTTGTTCACTTCTGCTGAACTGGTAAAATGCATCATTTTTTTTGTGGCCTGGATTTTCTACTTCCCAACTGCTCCTGTATCTGCGATTGATAAAACTAGGCAGTGTATGAAAGACAATTTGGCCCCATTTCTAACCACGACTTGAGAGACTCTTTTGAAGCCAATACCAAGTTGAAGACTCCTTGGTATTATCTACACTGTAGTTCTAGGCTTTTCCGCCATTCTGAAACAGAGTTATGAGCTCTAGTTTCTTCAGCTTGGCTTGCATAAAGGATCATCACATCTGGTCCCAAGCTAGGATGAAGAAGAGTGTGGCACACTGTGCGTTCCCCACCATCCTGGGGGGCTCTCCAAATATAGTAGGTGGTCCTATAGCAGATACTGTTGTAGGGGAGTGAAGTGTTAGAGACTGCACCATACTAGATCCAGCATCGAGAGATGGGGTGACCAGTTCCCTTCCTCGCTGTCTTTTCCTTCCCTATCTCAACAGTTAGGTACCTATTTACAGCTGGGTAGACTGGAGTGAGTCAGCACCGTGATTTGAACCCGTACCTTTGCTGCAAGAAACCAGTGCTCTAACCTCTCTGTCAATCAGACGCTCACCAATATGCAGAGCTAAAATAATGTGCTCTGGTTCTGGGCTCTCCCAAGGAATTGTCACATCCTACACAGAGCCACTTCTCAGCTCTCACTGCCTATCATGGGTCCACAGTGAAATCCTGCATGCAGCCAGCCAGGCAGAAGACAGCTACATCTGGGGCCCAAAAGTGACTCCTCCAAGCTTAGTGTGCAATGCTGGGTTAAAAACTTGTTTCCCCACAGGGGGAATTCCTAGAAGTGTGTGGATAATTTCAAGAGTCAATGAGGGTGTAATTAGCCTCACAGACAGGTTCACTTCCACATTTTAATACTACAGCATTGTGATTAGCTGGCGGTCATTTAAAAATGACTCCAGATATGCCTCCATGCATGAAGACAGTGATCTAAATATGGATTCAAGTTTCTTGGTGGCACGAAAGATGTTTGAATGCATGCAAGCATACTAAGAAACCCTGAGAAAAATTGATGAGAAACTCAACTTCACTGGATTCTTTCTTCAGCAAAAAATTTTAATGGAATCTGGTCAGTCTTCAGCATCACGTTTTGTTTATTATGATGTTATTACTTTTCTTTGTAGAATGCCCCTTTCAACTATCTACCATATAAGTGGAGCTGTTGGTTAGATGAGGATGCCTTTCATTTATTGTAATATATTTTTGTTTGTGTTTATTTTATCCTCTATGCTGTATTATTTCTCTCGTAGTCATTTTTACATTTTAGTTATAAATCATATTGTTTTATTCTTCAGATAAATGGTAGCATCTATACTGGTATGCATTTAATATTGAATCGAGGTTTATTTAGAGTCAATCCATATTTATCTGGTGGGAAACCTACCACTGTAAACTACTTCAGCATTAAGGGGGGAGATATCGTGTCCTAAATAGGTGCCTGTTGCACCTCGTATTCTTTCCGTGTCGTCGAACTGTGTTTACATAATAATGTAGTAATAAATGCGGTTGACATGAACTGATGTACTGCCAATACACTACACTGGTTGTAAAGTTGAGCATTGTGAAAATGCATCACCTTATGTTTATTCCTATGAAAACAATAGTCTTGAATATTGTTACTCTTGTTCAGAATCCACATACTGCACCCTGGGAAAGCTGATATGTACTCAGTCTCTCAGCAAATATAGAAGGGTGTGAATGCTGATTGTTCCAACAAAATGCTGATTGTAAACATGCCTGATCCATCCTCTTATATCTCCATCCCTGCTAGGCTTATGTTTGATGCTAAAATTCAAGTCTTAGTTTTAGTTGAATTATGTGAGCTATAAATCATGTGAGTTCTTCAGGAACTCGTCCCTGACAAAAAAAAATGTGACCACACATTATGATGACACACATTTAGTTCTTACATTTGGCTTAAGTGATAATTATGTACATTTCACACTACCTAATTAATAATAAATTACACACATTTGTTACATTTGGTTAAACTGATTATTAATGATATACTTGTCACTTTTTGCTTAACTCAGGGTTTCTTAACCTGTGGTCCATAGGCCCCTTGGAGTTCCGTGAATGAATTCTAGGGGGGTCTGTCTAAGTAACCTCAAATTTAAAATTCTTTATTATGCTTTTATGAACACTTTTTCCAAGAAGGGCTCTATAGCCTTCATCAGACAATCAAAGGGGTCCATAGCCTTTATCAGACAATCACAGGGGCCATGGCACAAAAAAGGTTTAGTAACCCTGGCTTGACCGATAATTAGTTACATTAGGTTTAACTTATAATTACATCCATCTAGTCACAATGTTTACACAGTAGGAAAAAAAACAGGGGCTCTTTACAATGTTATGTGTAATGAAAAATGAGCCATTTTATGGGCAATGACAAGCTAACATAACTTATTGGCAATGTAAAGCAATAGGGCGACTGCCAGCTAAGATCACAATCAATGTACAATGATATGTGTTCACAGACGGCCTGAGTTCTCCATAAGTCAGTATCTACTGGCAGTAGAGCTGTTAAGTAATATGCTGGTGAGAGAGCTGGATGTATATAAATGGGTAACGATTAAGCTTAATGCCAGTATCCATCAAGGTGTATGTTGCGTGTCTTTTATATTGATACTGTTAATATTTAGTAACAGGACAGTTACTGTACCCAAGATCACTGCTTGGGTAAGATAGATAGATACACCTCACAAAATATCTTGATGTACTAGTGATAGAACAACATAGGGATGTAGAATAATTATGTAATTTTCAGGAGCTCACACACATGTGTCCACTCGCCATGACACACAGAAGTCGAAGCCCTTGCAGACGATCTCTGCATTTCTGCGTACCTAGTTTCACATCTGCCCATCTACACCCTAGAGGCATGACGTCACTTCCTGTATTAATAAATGACTCCATATAAAATAAACAAACAAGGAGCCTTGTCGAGGTACCTAATGATATCGACACAATCGTTATGAATTTTAATCATAACAGTGTAATAGCAGAGAAACCAGATTTCAAAATTATAAATGGGCTAGCTATAAATATATGTAAAAACACACTTTAAGAAGACAAACAAAAAAAAGCTCAAACTGGAACACCAGAGGTATGGAAAAAAAGGAATATGATATGGATATGTGACATACAGCAAAGGCCATGAAACAAAAAAGAATGAAAGACCCTGAAGTAAAAAATAGAATAAATGAGAAGACAGGAGAAATAATACCAAGTGCTAAGGATGAATGATAAGGCACGAGAAATAATACAAAATTATCAGAAAATAATACAATGTCATGGGAAAATTATACAAATCTGTTAGAACATAATTTACTGCAACTACTTGTCTGCTGCTACAGCACGGAGGTATGGTAAAATGGAATGTGACCAGGATATGTGACATGCAGCAAAGACTCACAAAGACCCTGAGACAAAAGGATGAATGATAAGAATTAACAAATAATATAAAGTTATCAGAACATGGTGGGAAGAGTCATGGGAAAAAATGATACAAAACTGATAGAAGATAATGTACCATACATACTCAAGTATAAGTCCAGACATTTTTTCCTATTTTGGACCTTAAAAAATGCAGCCCCGACTTATAGTCGAGTAAAAAAAAAGGTTCATGAAATTGGTCAGTGTTGCACCCCACCCCCTTCCCACTGCATACTGGGTTGCCTTTCGTAGGCAGAAATGCGGTATGCTATTCCTGCTTTTCGCGCAAAACAGAGGCTCAGCTCCGCTCTGCCTCCCGCCCATTTCATTGTACAAGCGCAGAGATCTTGGCTCCCACAACTTATGTTAGCTGTTGCGGTAGGGATGTGACAAGGCTGTTAAATAAAAATGGCTACGTGCATGGTTACCGATTCGATGAACGGGATTATTTTCATCGCAAATAATGAGAAGAAAATTGATATAATATGCTGTGTTAAAAATACTGCATGACTTCTTGATGAGAATATACTGGATGATATTTAATTTATGGGTTTGTGATGTCATTATCATGGAAGACGAGGTGTACACTTGTATCTTATGGAGTAGGAAAAAGTAACTAACAGCACACGTATATAATGTGGTGCTGCAAAACAACAAGGCACGTAAAAGCAATTTAAAAAAAACAAACCAAATATCTATTGTATCAGATTTCTCATACTGCCCATTCATAAGCTTCTAGGTTCAGCCCTTACACTTTTTGTTCATCTTCATAATTACCCTACCCATTATTTGCTCGATCATTACCTTTCCATGCACTGATACAACACAGTGCATGGTTATAAACATGACATACAGTATTTCCATCCACCAGACACCCACTTCCTGCGGTACGCTATATTTTGAAGGCGGAGTTTAAAATCCTGCGCTCGCGAAAGCGAGAAGATAACGAAATGCAAAACTGGTATCCTTTAGATATAAATTTGCTGCTTCATTAAATGTTTTTAACAAAAATACGTAATACGTTTAAAATGTTTGAATCACTTTTAGTACGCTGTTAATTGTGGTAATTATTAAAATAAAAACATACACTCGAAACAGCTGTTTAAATCATTTGTTGTAAATACACTGCCATTTAGCTTTTTAAAAAAAGGATTTCCCCGAAGGTGCTATTACAATGAGTTTGAAAAGAAAACATACATCTGATGAGACTGGCTTTAAGCTGAAAGTGATAGAATTTGCAGGAATCCATGGCAATTAAAATGCAATGCTGGAATTAGGAGTCGAAAAACTTGTTTGAAACTGAGATAAAATAAAAGAATCGTTGCAAGCGAAGCCGAAAACAAAATGAGCAAGAGGAGGGAACTTCGTCATTTATGGCTCTTGAAGAAGAAATAAATGAATGGGTTTTAACTCTATGGCAAAATGGATGCATCATTACTCAAGGGTCAATTCTAATTTGTGCCCTTCAATTGAAAAGGAGTGGAAAACTTCACAATAGACAGAAATATCAAAATTTCTTGCATCTATTTTTTTAACTTGACTTATAATCGGGTCATAAATTTTGGAAAGTTTTTAAGGTTAAGTCCTAAAGTCTAGAGGTCAACTTATAGTCGGATCGACCTATACTCGAGTATATAAGGTAATTTTTTACAATGACTTTTCTGCAGCTGGAGGTTTTCAGGCACACAGCAGTTAAGGACAACTTCTTAAAAATAAATGCACTTTAAAAATATATACTGTTCTTTCTATAGATACAGCTTTTTTAATAGGAATATGTATATGTACCCATATACAAATAAGGTTAAAAAAAGAAATTGTGACAAACTGCTGATCAACTTTGAGGCAATATTTGCATATTTTACTATAGAACTTTCCTGAAAAGAAATGTGATGAGAAAACTGCTAATGTGTTTGTACTTTAAGATGAAGGTATCAATAATTTTTATAAAGACATAATGCAACTGGTAAAAAAGCTTATTAAAACTGAGCAAATTTAGTGAAATGTGTGTGTACATATCTGACATGTCACAATCTGGAAAAGAATAAACAGTGTCAATCTCTAATTGGTAAGGGCCTCTGTGCACAAATATTTCAAGTTGTGCATTTTCCCCCCAGTGACAAAAAATTGTGCGCACTAAACTGAGTGTATGTATTTTGCAAAGTAGGACCATTTTGTTTTATTATTATCATATGTTTACTTTTAATTTGTTCGTATGCAGTTAAATTTCTTATGTACGATGATTTCATAACCAGTGTGCACGTGGTTTATAGGGAACATTGGCGTCAACACTGGTGTAACAGAACAAGTCACCGAAAGCTTTTTAAGTGCACTTAAGATAACCTTTAACACATGTAACGTAAATACTTATTTGCTGAGAAACTAAATTTCCTACAGTTAAAAAAGTATAAAAATTATGTTTTTTATTTTAATTTTTGTTGTTGTTTAAATTGAAAACTGCACACTCTCTTCTCTAAATGAGTTACGCCAACATGTTACAGATTTTTTAATGCTGCATAATAAATGACTGATGAAGGTTTATGTGTGTCTATTTGTAAAGCTGGGGTAAATGAGAATAGATAATATATAAACCTTACAAGGACAAAGAAACTGCCAACGTTATGAGCATAAAGTCTTCATCAGAAACAAACACATAAAAAACAGAGTAAATGATGTGACAGCTAAGCTATATACATTATAAAATTGATAAAAATTATACGAGCCGTAAATGGAGAATGTAGTCGCTCTGGTATATCCCTATATGATTTCACGAAAACAAAACTAAAATTTAACATTTAATCAAACTGAGATATATAACTGAATGTGTTACTATTATCCCAGTGTTTATTTGAATTAAATGACAGAAACAATACCCCCTTCCCCCTGGTGTTGTTACCCCTACACTTATGAGACAAATAATGAATATGCCAATTGCTTCCTCAGGTATGTCAAAGAAGGCAACTAATGAGGTTAAGTATTGGGGTTGGCAACTTCATCATGTTAAACAAATAGCAACAGACATCACTGCTTCAGGAACATGTGAATGCTTTGTGCTGACTTCCTGGAAGGTGGTGGGGAAGCACTGGTGCTTCATACTCCATGGAGAGTGAACAGGAAAATGATGCCCACAGTAGGCAGAGATACTGAGTACAAGTAAGAAAGGATGCTTGACACTTTCATACAGTCAGCCATATGGCCATCTCCTTCAGCTGCCTGTGACACTTAGGCCAGTTTGACACTTCCACAAAGTCAGCCTTATGGCCATCTCCTTTAGCTGCCTGTGACACTTAGGCCAGTTTGACACTTCCACAAAGTCAGCCTTATGGCCATCTCCTTTAGCTGCCTGTGACTTAGGCCAGTTTGACACTTCCACAAAGTCAGCCTTATGGCCATCTCCTTTAGCTGCCTGTGACACTTAGGCCAGTTTGACACTCTCACAAAGTCAGCCATATGGCCATCTCCTTCAGCTGCCTGTGACACTTAGGCCAGTTTGACACTCTCACAAAGTCAGCCATATGGCCATCTCCTTCAGCTGCCTGTGACACTTAGGCCAGTTTGACACTTCCACAAAGTCAGCCTTATGGCCATCTCCTTCAGCTGCCTGTGACACTTAGGCCAGTTTGACACTTCCACAAAGTCAGCCTTATGGCCATCTCCTTTAGCTGCCTGTGACACTTAGGCCAGTTTGACACTTCCACAAAGTTAGCCTTATGGCCATCTCCTTCAGCTGCCTGTGACACTTAGGCCAGTTTGACACTTCCACAAAGTCGGCCTTATGGCCATCTCCTTTAGCTGCATGTGACACTTAGGCCAGTTTGACACTTCCACAAAGTCAGCCTTATGGCCATCTCCTTTAGCCGCCTGTGACACTTAGGCCAGTTTGACACTTTCACAAAGTCAGCCTTATCGCCATCTCCTTCAGCTGCCTGTGACACTTAGGCCAGTTTGACACTTCCACAAAGTCAGCCTTATGGCCATCTCCTTTAGCTGCCTGTGACACTTAGGCCAGTTTGACACTTCCACAAAGTCAGCCTTATGGCCATCTCCTTTAGCTGCCTGTGACACTTAGGCCAGTTTGACACTTTCACAAAGTCAGCCTTATGGCCATCTCCTTCAGCTGCCTGTGACACTTAGGCCAGTTTGACACTACTTTCCACAAAGTCAGCCTTATGGCCATCTCCAGTTGCCTGTGACACTTAGGCCAGTTTGACACTTCCACAAAGTCAGCCGTATGGCCATCTCCAGCTGCCTGTGATACTTAGGCCAGCTTGACACTTCCATAAAGTCAGCCTTA
The DNA here is from genome assembly GCA_024509875.1 of Oreohelix idahoensis. Lineage (NCBI taxonomy): Eukaryota > Metazoa > Mollusca > Gastropoda > Stylommatophora > Oreohelicidae > Oreohelix > Oreohelix idahoensis. Next base: position 566,781 of record JAMPIV010019125.1, read on the forward strand.
TGGCCATCTCCTTTAGCTGCCTGTGACACATAGGCCATCAGTCAGTTCATGCCAAACTCACTAGTCATGTACAATGCATTCGACTGCGAGTGTAGCATCCTGTGGCAGTTGTAAGTGCAGTTAGTTAGATCAAAAGTAACGCTATGTAAATGGCTATAATTCTGATTTCACTAATATACACATTACTCCAGGTAAATGGGTATCATTTTAACAACTATATATTTTATAGTTTGTACACAAAAATGAGTACAGGTCACTTATGGTTGCGTCTAAGAAACACAAATTAACAGAAATCATTCCAACATGGGGGGTAAAACTATTACTACAAGTATATTAACTCCCACAATGCAAGAATAGTTCTGTGGACATCTAGTTACTATTTGCTTACTATATAGTTACTATGAGTTGCAAGATTATGAGGCTGGTGACCTCATCATGTAAAACAAATAGCTGTAGAAACAACTGCAGAAAGAGCATGTGAATGTTTGCGGTGAGATTCCTGTGAAGGACCTAGCTACAGTTGGTGGCTCCATAAGGAGTGACAAGGAAAATGATGAAGATCATGATAAGCAGCAAGGAAAGGGTTGTAATCCAAACATCTTTCAGCAAAGGTGAATTATTCACCATTACGTCCCTTACGTACTCTCACAAGCACAACTGGTGATTTGAAGGCAGTTGTAATGTTATATTAAAGAGTGATTGACAAGTCACTCTCCATTTAAACATTTTTATATCATCACTTGTATTTAATGGATAAATAGTAGGATATCGATTATCTGAACTCTAGAAGTAAATACAGACATTCCACGAAAAGAAGAAATCATCACAGCAATCAAAGGGTTAAAGAACGGAAAAGCTCCTGGCCATGATAACTTAATTAAATGCAGAGCTATTTAAGATAGACCCTGAGCTAGCAGTAGAACTATTAGAACCACTATTTGCACAAGTCTGGAAAACGGGGACAACACCATCAGAGTGGAACAAAGGAATAATTGTCAAATTGCCCAAGAAGGGAGATCTTGCAGACTGCAATAATTGGAGAGGAATCACTCTTCTCTCAGTTCCCAGCAAAATACTAGGCAGGATAATTATAGAGAATTTCAAAAGCAGTAGACCACAAACTGAGGAAAGAACAAGCAGGATTTAGAAAGAACAGAAGATGTGTAGATCATATATTCACTCTCAGGAACATTATAGAGCAGTGCTCAGAATGGCAAAGACAGCTGTACATTAATTTCGTTGATTTTGAAAAGGCTTTTGACAGCATACATAGGGACAGTTTATGGAAAATACTGAGGGCGTATGGAATTCCAAGCTGCATAGTGTCAATCATAAAAAGCCTCTATGCCAACTTTACGTGTAGTGTTGGGCAGAGCAACCTAACCTTTGAGGTGAAGACAGGAGTACGACAGGGATGCCCCTTATCAACCACTCTATTTTTAACAGTCATAGATTGGGTGATGCGCCAGACAACAGAGGGCAGTCCAAGAGGAATAAGATGGACTACATTTTCTACATTGGAAGATCTGGAATATGCAGATGACATTGCACTACTAGCACATTCACATCAACACATCCAGGAAAAAAAAAGGATAGACTTAATAAGTTTAGCCAGCAGGTGGGCTTGAACATCAATTTAAAGAAGTCAGAGGTCATGACGCTCAATGTGAGCAACCCTGAGCCCATATCAGTAAGGAATCAGCAACTGGTACAGACAGACACCTTCACATACCTAGGATGCATAGTAACACCAGACGGCGGGGCAGGCAAAGACATCAACATCAGAATGAATAAGGCAAGAACAGCCTTTTTTAGCCTAAACAACATCTGGAAGTCCTCTCAATACAGCACAAGCACAAAATTAAGATTATATCAGAGCTGTGTGCTTTCTGTGCTTCTCTATGGTGTGGAATGCTGGAGAGTTACAGAGAAGGAAATGTCGAAATTGTCCTCTTTTCACACAACATGCCTAAAAAAAATTCACCAAATCTTTTGCCCGAATACCATCACCAACCAAGATCTGCTTACTTGGAGCAAGCAAGAGGACATGCACACCATCATAGCTGGCAGACGCTGGAGCTGGGTTGGCCATGTCCTCAGAAGAGACCCCGATGCCATCACAAGAACAGCTATGCTTTGGACCACTGAAGGAAAACGAAAGAGAGGCCGACCAAAAACAACCTAGCGAAGGACTGTGGAGGCTGAGATGCAAAGAATGAACCAGAGTTGGGGCACTGTACGAAGGATGGCCGCCAACCGAGCAAAGTGGAATCAATTTGTTGTTGCCCTACAAGACGCCACTAGGCGTGATGGCCACTGACTGCTTTGACGGTCGGCAGCTAAAGATCAAAGAAAAAAGAAGAAGATTATCTGAACGTCAATTTTCTGAACTGTCAATTACCCGAACTACCGCTGGCGACAAAATAAAGTTACAGTATCTGCTTTTAGTGCACTAACTGTTATGCTGAAGTATTACTCTTCTCGCTTAAAGCATTCTTTTCGAATTATTTACTCAAATATATGTGCAGTATTGCATAGAAATAGTCTTAATTTGTCATTGCAGGAGTTAAAAATCAAATTTCGGCATTAGCTACTGTGTGGACTCAGGACAGTCTCCTGTGACCTTAAATGTATGCTTAATTACACTTTGTTTTGTATAAACTGGGTATTCTCATGTATTACATGTTTGATTATCTGAACTATTTGATTAACTGAACAAACCATCGTCCCGATTAGTTTGGATAATCAACGCTCTACTATAAGTAAAAGAAATGTCTAATCCCGGAGCAACGGCTACCATTTGATTAATAAGTTTTTTGTTCCAGAAACAAAATAAAGTAAAATCTAAAATGGGCAATAAAGTGACGGTACAAGGAAGAGCAAACATTGCTGCCAGCTTTAAGGTCATATGCTGGAGTTGACGTTCACCTGTTATGATAATAGTATATTAAGTAATAAAACAACAATTAATTGGGAGCCGCGCTAGCGTAGTGGTTACAACACCGCTCTGGCGACCGGGTGATACAGGATTAAACCCGGGCGACGGCATTTGAGGATTTTTCGTCGACCGGGATTTGGACTGGATTAACTCAAGACCTGGCGAGAACATTTGAAGGAGTGTCGTCGACCAGGGACTGGCGGCTCCTGAGCCGACCCAGCTGCAATGGGTACCTCCGAAATCGGCGAGTATTTGCCTGAATGGCGAGGGACACCTGTCTCTGTACAAGAAATAAAGGGATACTCACGTAAAATCAATGTCAGGTTAGACATAAAAATAATAACCTGAGATTTCGCCTTGAGTATTAGCGGGCGAACGCAAAAAAAAAAAAAAATTAATTCTCTGTATTTTGATGTTTGTTTCATATAAATTAGTTGGATAGGGGTGAAGAACTAATAATGTAACAAAGGGAGTGATTTTTTAATCACCTTGTATTTACATTCTATGTAAAGTTCGTATCGATGTTATGTTTGATGTGAATGACATTCAAGGATGGGTTCTTGAGTGACAAAAGTAAATGCTGCAGATGTATGCTGGAACAACAACACTAAAACAAGGCACAGTATAAGCTATTGCTGACAAAATACGAAGATAGCTTCAAATAATCACAATTAGAAAAGTACATGTGGAGGTAATACACATAATGATCACTCCAGCTGAGCCAACAGGGATTACATTTTTCACAAGGATCATGTTTCTAAAGCTACCTGTGTACTAATAATCACAGAGTCCAGATATGACCATTTTAAATCTTCAAGTTATCATCACCCCTTCAGCTCCCCAAGGAGCATAGGCCTTCAACAATTTCACTCAAGCCTTCATGCCCCCATGCCCCCATTAAAGGTCTTTCCATGTCTTCTGTATCCCTATCATTTATGTCTACCATTCCCTTCTTCATGAGTTTTTGTCTCCGCTTCTCTTATGCCCCACCCCTTGGGGTCTCTGATCAGATACAGAAACAATACTGCTTCTTCAGGTCAGGCATGTTGTACAAGGTGACTAATACGAGGCTGTGCTTGAAGCTGCTAACCTAATAACAGCATGTCAATGTTTGGTGTAAACAAGGGGGACCAGCTAAGATGGTGGCTCCATGCTCCATAAGTAGCGAAAAGGAAAATTATTTCCCTTACCCTGGGCATTGTATAAAATGTAACTTATTTATGTCAAAAACTCTTTTCCCATATTTTCTGATTATTTTTGAATAAACATAGAGGGAAATATGAGGTCCATGAATAGTAAATAAAAATAAATGGAAACAGATAAATGGTAGGCGCCCATAGGAAAGGAAAGGAGACAATAGTGGTCCAACCCTGGAATTCTCACATGAGCAACGTTAATTCCTATGCATTCCTCAGTTCCCTGTTGATATCTAGTACACCAGTAGTGACCCTCCTCCACATTTCCCCCCATATCTTCTTTCTCAGTGGGTTCCATGTGATCATCATGAGTAGAGCTAGTCATAAGTTTTGTCACTTTATACTCAGTTCATTTTCATATGCATTTCTCAGTAGGTCAATGTTTTGTTGTGTTGTACGCCACCGATAGGACACATATTGAGAAAACCTGCTGATAGCATTACAAGGCAGTCCTTGTAAGAGAAACAGAGGAGGACAGAAAAAAAAAAAACGGAGAAGAGAACTGGAGCTATGGAAGATCTTGAGAGGATGGCACAGAACAGGTGTGACTTTGTTGAAGGCCTATGCTCCTTGGGAGGGCAAGCTGAAGGGTAATAAATGAATACAAGTAATAACTACTACTACTCCATTATACAAATACTAACTACTATCATTCTTTGGCAGCTAGAAAACTGAACAATTCAGCACTAATATACTAAAACAAGTCAGTGAATTATACACACTCAGCTCACATAAAAAAAGTTAACAAAAACCTTTCACTATAAACACTGACAAAATAATACTATTGTAAAAAACACAATTTACAAGTCTTCCATGACTTTACGACCTCCAACACCTGATCAAGAAGTGGCAGAAAACTGAACAATGCAGCACCAGTATACTAAACAAATCAGTGAATTTTCATTCTCAATACTGACAAAGTATTACTTTTTGAAAAAAAATTTTTTACAAGTCTTCTATGGCTTCATGATTTCCCCAATGTGATCAAGGAGAAGTAAAGAATTATTCCATCTATTATAATTTTTAAAAATATAAACTTTAATCTTATTGACTGTGAACATTTTCCATGATTAAAGTGTCCCTGCAGAATCAATGAATATCTTTGTTCTTTTCTGTAGCAAGCCTTCTACATTTGGACCTCTGAAAACAAAAAAAAAAGTGATGTATAAGTTTATTTATGTACAGACCTATTGCATGCTGTGCAAATTTTAACTCTGCAAATGTGATACTCTACAAAATAACAAAAGATCATGATGCTCGGAAACATGGAGAACAACAAAAACAACAACCAAAAAGCTACAGACATCCATAAATGAGTGCTCGTGTAGAATAGGACTGAAATGGTATGACAAGATCACTAATGTCAAACAGTCTGACACAATCACTGGTTGAGTTTTCATATAGTATTAAAATTTAAGGCCAGTCTCGTATTTGTTTAAAAGTATGTTATTTTATATATAGTTGTAAAGGAAATTTAATGAGGATGCAGACAAAGTTGGAGAAACACACAATGATATCAAAATAAGAATACAAAAGACAAGAGGAGCTTTCTTTACAATGGGAAATATATGGAGAACAAGATAAATTAAATCCAAAATTAAAAAATAAGAATCTTCAACTCAAATGTCAAGTCAATCCATTTGTATGGCTCTGAAACTGAAAAATGACAAATATAACAAAAACAACAACCAAAAATGTAGACTTTCATAAATGGGGTGCTTGCTTTGTATAGCAGGATTGAAATGGTGTGACAGTCACCAATGTGGAACTGATGACAAGAACTGGACATGTGCCAATGGAAGATGAGAAGAAAGGAAGATGGACAGGACACACACTGAGGAAATCTGTTAACAAGACAGTTCTTGTTCTGGTATCTCCAGGGTATGAGAGGCAGAGGCAAACCAAAAAACACGTGGAGAAGACAGTAAATATTTCAAGACCTGATGGTCTTTTATATTTGGACATGTGCCCTAATATAACTGACTAGGTTGAACGGGACGCGCCTCGCCAAAATTTTATTTAAAAAACAAAAAAAATAAAAAAACATGGAAAAGAGAACTTGAGACAGAAGTGAAAATGATGAGGAAGAAGTGGAAAGAACTTGACCTGATGTCACATGACAGGAGGACTTGGCATATGTTTGTTCACTGCTTATGCTCCTTGGGGAGCTAAAGGCTATTGACTGACTGATTGAACATAAAAACAATCAGCCAAGTCTCACCTATTACATTAAATTTGAATCACGAAAGTTTCTTAAACTTATCACTAAGTGTACAACTGTAAAGCTTGTGGACTGGGTGAATTGTGTTTATGCTGTTGCCACATAGTGGCATAAATGTAACTGGTATTCAGAAATACCTATCACCCTTTGTCTGTGTGAAGTCAACAAGTGGAGTGTAGCCACTAAACTGGCAGCTCAAGGTACAGCAACCATCACAGACTAGCGTCCACCTTTTGGTCATGGTTGCCAATTCTGAGCAAGACAATCTGAACTTGGAATGTGTGGCTGAATATTAATGAATCACCATCTTTCAGCTCCCCAAGGAGCATAGGCCTTCAACAAACTTATGCCAAGTCTTCCTGATTGTTTTATTGAAGTTTTCTGTGGCTTAAAATTTCTATAGGATGGGATAACTCTCCTCAGTCTAACTATTTTCTGCTCCATATTTTGGTCTCGGTAACAGATGGATTAATGAATGCATTAGAAAAATGTAGAATCAGGCCGGTCTTCCAAATAACATAGGGATGTAGCTCTTCCTCATTTCCCACCTGCTGCATCTTCTATTTCTATGTCAGCATATGATGATAATTAATAACATTAATAATAGAAAGAAGACATAGAAAAATCATCAGAAATAAGGCACAGACAAAATCTTCTCCACAGAAAGATGAAAACACACGATCTCAATGATGCAACATTTGACTTCAACTATGAATATAAAGAACAAAGCACTTATTCACATGTATATCGAGGTACAGCTGAATGAAATAAAATCAAGGCATACCCCTCTTAAATGACAGTCTCCATTTCAATAGGACCACGGGACTCATTGTAAAACTTGTATTTCTTCTCTACGATTGGATAGTCCTGTTCCTGTGATGATGGATTTTGTGGAGGCATGTAACCACGGTACTGAAGTCTATCTGGGTTAGCACCACCATGATACTGAGGCTTGTCTGGCTGGTAAAATTTTGAATCCTTCACATTATAGTCCTTAAGCTGATTGGCAAGTACATTGCTCTGTGGAAATTTACATCTAAATGAGAGTATGGTATCACTACACTTATAAAAAAAATATATAAAATTGAAGTGGACTACATTCAGGCTATGATAAATGGTTTGGTGTACCTTCATTGTTGTTCAGAATCAACACCCCTGCACTCCAGGAAAACTTGCAGGCTGCAGGTGAACAGTCTCCCTTAGCTAGTATGAAGGGGATGACCGCCAATTGTTCCTATAGTGCATTGGTCGATAACAAACCTGATGAAGCCTCTAATGTGTCCATCCTTATCAGTGTTATATTGTGTGCCAAATTCCAGCAGTCTTAACCTTCCTGATTCATCAAATGTGTTGTTGTTTTCTAACAAGTGATTGCTAATTGTCCTTAGTATCTCTCACTTATCAGTATCAAATGTCCACACTATGGGTGCTCTCAAGGCTAATCTGTTAGCTCTATGAATGCCTCGTATCCCTGCATGACCAGAACAGTAGACCACTCCAGTTCCTGAAGGGTTGAGGCCTCTATGTATGTCCTCCATTCATGTCATAGCTATCCATTTTCATGGTGTATTTTTATGGTGGTAGTGTAATTCTTACTGTGGATAAAGAAATGGCCTAATGCATTCCTTGATTTGTATCTATTTTAAACACATTTTTTTCTTATTGAGATTATTTCTCACTTTTATTTTTCTTTACTGCTTTCATCTGTTTGTCCCAGACGAAGACACCAGAGTCGTAATGTTGGCTATATCTTTGCTGATTGTTCCATGAAGACTTACATTCCCTGTTTTTGTTTACCTTACAGTAAATACAACACTACAAATGTTGTAAAGTTATTGCTTGAAGTGCACACTATTAAAAAAATACAAAAACAGCCAATCCCTAATGCATATTGAGAATACTTTTTCATAACACAAGGCCATAAAATCAGCGTTTTTAAGTGATATTCTGGTGTAAAGTCTTTTTACAGACAATGGCAAAGATGAAATAAATATGAAGTGAAAAGTTTAGAATCCCTGAAGTAGGTGTTTCTTTAATGTTCATCTCTGAATATTAAACAGTAAAACTTAAATTTTTACTGCAGGGATTATCAATTAAATAGTAGTGAAGTTGATTATTGTATTTTTTTTTGTTACCTGCATCAGTTACGAAGAAAGTAGAAAATAAAACATCTGAAAAACTACAGGTAAACAAAACAATGTGACACTTTTTTACTTTTAGTGTTTTGTAACTACTGCCAAGGCTACATTCAACAACATGAAACATTCACTGACATCCAAACAGTTATCTCACAAATTAAAACTGAGAATCATAAAGTGTTATATATATTCTGCATTTCTGTATGGTGCAGAAACATGGATGATGAATAAGCATTTGGAAGAAAGAATTGAGGCTCTTGAAATGTGGATATATAGAAGAATGGGGCGTATCTCATGGAAAGAGATGAAAACAAATAAGGAGGTCCTAGAAAATCTAGGTATGAAAAGAGAACTAATGAGGGAGGTCAAAGTTCGGCAGCTAAAATACTTTGGCCACATAAAAAGGCATAACACCTTGCAGAAGACCATAACAGAAGGGAGAGTTGAAGGCAAACGTGCAAGGGGAAGACAGCGCTATAAGTGGGAAGATAACATCAAGAGATGGACAGGAAAGAGTCTATCAGAGTGCACCACCAAGACAAGAGACAGAAGACGTTGGAGATCCATTACAGCCAACCTTCGTTGTGGAGATGGCAACTGATGATGATGAACTACTGTTTATTATCATAACTGTTATAGTAAAGCTTGGACACATAATTTATGAAATTCTGATGAAAATCTGTTTTTCTAGTGTAATGGCAATATTACAACAACCGAATAAAAAAATGTATCTGACACAATGTGTCTATTTAACAATATATTTATTGATACTGCCAAATATATTAAAAACTACTTTCCTAAATTAGCCTACACCTCAAATTATTAGGATAATAATCTTGTAACATATTCGTTAACACATAACGTAAACCTTGTCATACAATTCATTTCTTACACTGCAACAGCTGAAAATTTGAACAAGTTAACATTATATTAACAACAATGAGACCTTGAAGCAGAAATACTTTATTGCTGTTTATACTTGTAAAAAGAAAGATCACTTAAACTCCAAACTGATTTAGTTTTCAAAGATTCAAACCAGGTTAGCAAAACCTTTCAGTGCATTACTGTATGATCATTCTAGTTAAAAGAAAACCATCCTTGGTACCACATAGTTACACAAATTACTTAGCTACCTATCTACTCATCAACCCAAATGCTGGGACATACAAACACTCTTATCTTTACAGAAATTTAATATTGCACACTGAATTTGTCAAAAAGTTCCACCAATATGAATTTCAGAGTGAAACATTCATGCTGAGATTTAAAATACATGATAAAATTACAACAAGAACGCAACTCTTGAAATAATGTAATATAATCACCAACAAGAACACAACTCTTGAAATAATGTAATATAATCATCAACATTTTCCACTGTGCTCCTTATGGAGCATGCAGCCACCACTACAGCAGGTCCACCTTTGCAGGAAAACTGCACCAAGCAGTCACAGGAACCACAAGAACCAATATAATATAATGATATTAAATATAATATTACACATGTCCGTGTCCGTACGGTGTTGTCTTTCTTATCTGTCAAAGACATGCCGTGCAAAGAAGGATGGAAAAAAGAAATTTGTGCAACATTTATAGTAATATGGGGACAGTATAATGGTTTCAGATTACCAACAAATTCTTCCTACCATGGTATGATACTTAGTTTCACATATTCTTATAATCATGATAACTGGGAATACACAAAAACTGCAAGTCCCGACACTAATGGGCCTGTAATGAATCCTCAGTAACTATCTTTAAGTAGAAGTCAGACTAGTAATTGCGCCTATGTAATAAATCCCTTTCTTCTTCTTTGATCCTTAGCCGCAGACTGTCAAAGAAGTCAGTGGCCATCACGCCTGTAAATGGATTTATTAATAAGTAATAAATCTATTTACAGCTATTTATTTTCATCATTAAAACAATTTTCCTCTTTCCACACAATCTGCCTAAGGAAAATTCTCAGAATCTTTTGGCCGAATACCATCCCCAACCACGAACTGCTTACTCGAAGCAACCAAAATGACATGCACACCATCTTAGCTGGCAGAAGCTGGAGATGGGTTGGCCATGTCCTCAGAAGAGACCCCAATGCCATCACAAGAACAGCTATGCTATGAACCACCGAAGGAAAGCGAAAGAGAGGCTGACCAAAAACAACTTGGCGGAGAACTGTGGAGGTCGAAACGCAAAGAATGAACCAGAGCTGAGGCACTACACGAAGGATAGCCGCCAACCGAGCAAAGGGGAAGCAGTCTGTTGCTGCCCTACAAGATGCCACCAGGTGTGATGGCCACTGACTGCTTTGACAGTTGGCAGCTAAGGATCAAGAAGAACTATTTATGGATACATTAGAACAATAGCTGCTTCTATGTAATAAATCTATTTGTAGTTATGTATAGATAGATTAGACTATTAATTGGACAAAAGTAATAAATCAATTTGTAACTATTTCTGGATACATTAGATTACTAACAGGACTTTTGTAATAAGTCCATTTGGAACTATTCTTAAATACATTTGACCACTAATTGGACCTAAGTAATAGATCCATTTGTAACTATTTATGAATACATTAACCTACTAATAAACCTATGTAATAAATCCATATGGAACTATTTATGGATACGCTAGACTAACTTCTATTTGCATTAAACACATTCAATTGAATACTTTTAAAGGTGTCGGAACTAGACTCTTTTTTTCAGTTTGATGATTAAGGTAATGTCAGTACAATCTTGTAACAACACTGTTCACTTGTTAAACTGTCCCTACAGGAATAATTAACATTCATACCCTTTGACATTTGCTGAGGGAGACTGAGCACCTACTGGTTTTCCCTGAGTGCAATGATACTGATTCTGATGAACAATAACAATAATACTGACTCCAAATGTCATGTATTTTGTTCTGTTTACTTTATCTCCAGCTTTACAGGAACCCTCCTCTCCCCTTTTGGGTCCAAAGGTTGTTATTGCCGGGAGTTGTAGTGAGGATAAGCTCTCACTGCAGATAAAATACTTCTACGGCACGCGCCTCAAACAGCCTCTGACAACCAAGTCCAGCTCCCGGCCTTCACGTGTGGCTCAATTTGAGCCCGGCGGAACTGTTTCCACTGACGGGAGAAGGGGCAAAGGCGAGCGACTGGCGCCTTAAAACCAGCAGCTTCGGGCAGATAGGGCTCGTGATCCTTGGTTGGTAGCTTATCTAAGAGAAGGAACTCTGAATTCAAACCACCGCTGCCTTGCGGGAATATCCATTTATGGAATTGGCTTCGGGAGTAAACCCTGAGGATAAATCCGGAGTCGGAGTCCCTAAGGCAGTCTAATGTCGATTCGACATTATTCTGGCAACTCCTGCGACATGGCTGGTACCAAACTGTATCGGCTACTGCCGTTCCTTTGGATCTACCGGCTGTGTGGAGAGGGGGAACATGCTGCATGGGCAACAGCTTGATCTCCATATAACTGTGCCCAAGCTCGCGCCCTGGAGAGGACACTCCAGCTTCACCCTATAGGTGTCGGCAAAACACGGGAAGTAGCAGTTACCGGTTATAAGCATTTTGCCCAATTGGCGTAGGGCATGGCGCCAGGGGCTACTTCCGACAGTGGGAGAGGTTCTAGGATCTCACTGGACAGCTACCGCCCGCTTCAAGCTGGGCAGCCCCCAGTCAATAAGGTGTTGTCCCGCCACTGTCTGCTTTCCCCATTGGGTGCATGGGGATTAGGGTCAAACCCGAACTGTGGACAGAAAATTTTGCACCAAGCAATTATCGAAAAAAAATAGAAATAAGCAAACTCTCAGATTGGGATGCTGGAACGTCCGGACTATGTTGACTGGACTATCCGAAAACCTACAGGATGTAAACGATGTAAGGAAGACAGCCATAATTAATGATGAGCTTAAACGACTTCAGGTGGATATAGCTGCACTTCAGGAAACGCGCCTGGCGGGCTCTGGAACGGTGAGCGAGAAGGACTACACATTTTATTGGCAAGGGGAAGATCTTAATAAAGCTAGAGAACACGGAGTAGGTTTTGCGGTCAAAAAATCGCTAACTAAAATGGTTGAACCAGGCGAGAATGGATCAGAACGCCTGTTAACGCTCCGCCTGCAAACTAGCACAGGTCCCATCACCCTTGTCAGTGTGTATGCTCCTACTCTGTACTCTGCCTCAGAAGCTAAAGATGAGTTCTACGAGAATCTAACAGCAATTATCAAAAGCATACCTAGGCAAGAACAGCTTGTTCTCCTTGGTGACTTTAATGCTAGAGTGGGTGCCGATAATGTTTCATGGCCTTCATGTCTGGGCAGGTTTGGTGTTGGCAAGATGAATGAAAATGGACAACGGCTCTTAGAGTTGTGCGTCCACCATGACCTCTGCGTGACCAACACCTACTTTCAGACAAAACCCCAGCATAAGGTGTCATGGAGACACCCACGATCCAAGCACTGGCACCAACTTGACCTGATTCTCGTCAGAAGGCCACTCCTCAGGTCTGTGCTCTCCACGCGCTCGTACCATAGTGCAGACTGTGATACAGATCACTCCTTGGTTTGCTGCAAAATCAGAGCACAACCAAGAAAACTCTATCGTGTCAGACATGAAGGGAAACCACGCATTGATACCAGCAAGATGTCAGACCCTTTCATGATCGCTCAATTCACTGCGACCTTCGAGAAAGTGCTCAGTAGCCCTCAGCATGGTGATACTATTACAGAGAACTGGGAGCATCTACGGAACACCATTCAAAGTACTGCACTTGCCACCTTTGGTAAGAAAACAGCAAAGTCAAATGACTGGTTTGATGCTTCATCAGATGTGATGGCACCTGTCATTGAAGCTAAGCGCAGTGCTATGACTGAATACAAACGTTCACCGAGTGCCAGAACCCTACAGATCCTGAGGGCTACGAGAAGCAAAGTTCAACAAACTGCTCGACGCTGTGCAAATGACTACTGGCTCCAGCTCAGTGAGAGCATCCAGATCGCAGCGCAAACAGGCAACATTAGACAAATGTATGACGGTATAAAGAAAGCACTTGGCCCCCATAAAAGTAAGACGGCACCGCTAAAAACCATCAGCGGAGAGAAGCTAACCGATAAGGGTAAGCAGATGGAGAGGTGGGTCGAGCACTACTCTGAGCTTTACGCTAGAGACAATACCGTTACGCCTACAGCCCTTGATGGTGTCAACAGTCTGCCACCTATGGAGGAGCTGGATGCAGAACCAACATTAGAGGAACTCAGCAAGGCCATTGATAGCTTGGCCTCTGGCAAAGCACCAGGCAGTGATGGGATTCCTCCTGATTTAATCAAATGCTGTAAGAGCACGCTATTACATCCCCTGCATAGGATGCTGTGCCAGTGCTGGGAAGAGACAACTATTCCTCAAGACATGCGAGATGCCAAGATTGTAACACTGTATAAAAATAAAGGAGACAGAAGTGATTGCAATAACTACAGAGGCATCTCTCTTCTTAGTATTGTTGGTAAGGTTTTTGCCAAAGTCATCTTAATGCGACTACACAAGTTAGCTGAGCGCATATATCCAGAGTCACAGTGTGGATTCCGAGCTGGCAGATCAACAACAGACATGATCTCTCTCTCCGCCAGCTTCAGGAAAAATCAAGAGAGCAGAAAAGACCATTATATATTGCTTTTATAGACCTCACAAAAGCATTCGACCTGGTTAGTAGGGATGGACTCTTTAAAATCCTCCTGAAAATAGGCTGCCCTTCTAAAATGCTGGAAATGATAAAGTCATTCCATGACGGCATGAAGGGAACAGTCCAATATGCTGGAAGCACGTCACAGCCCTTTGATATACGAAGTGGCGTTAAACAAGGCTGTGTTCTGGCTCCGACCCTCTTCGGAATCTTCTTTGCCTTACTCTTGAGACATGCATTCAGAGATGCAACTGAAGGAATATGCCTTCACACTAGGTCAGATGGCCGTCTATTTAATCTTTCAAGGCTGAAGGCAAAAACAAAAATCAGAAGGGTCACTATAAGAGACTTGTTGTTTGCTGATGATGCTGCAGTCGTCACTCAAAGCCAACAGGAGCTTCAGAGCTTGATGAATCGCTTCACTAAAGCATGCAAGGACTTTGGCCTCACAATAAGTCTAAAGAAAACGAATGTGCTGAGTCAGGATGTGGGTGCTGCACCAGTTATCACTATCGATAACTATGAATTGGCAGTGGTGCACCACTTCACATACCTAGGGTCTACCATCAATGACAAACTCTCACTGGATACAGAAATCGACAGCCGCATTGGCAAAGCTGCAGCTACCTTTGCCCGCCTCACATCGTGTGTTTGGGGAAACTCTAAACTCACAATGAAGACCAAAGCTGCGGTATATAATGCCTGCATCACCAGCACACTCCTATATGGCAGCGAGACCTGGACGACCTATGCTAAGCAAGAAAGAAGGCTCAATACCTTCCATTTGCGGTGTCTACGCCGCATCCTCGGCATCTCGTGGAAAGATAAAGTGACAAATGTCGAGGTGTTGTCACGTGCTGGCCTTCAAAGTATGTATACGCTTCTTAGACAGCACAGACTTCGCTGGCTTGGCCATGTTCGCCGCATGGAAGATGGTCGCATCCCAAAAGATATCTTCTACGGACAATTAGCAGATGGCAAGAGAACAGTTGGGCGACCACAGCTGAGGTTCAAAGATGTGTGCAAGAGAGATATGAGGGCACTGGACATGGATCCAGCAACATGGGAGGATGAAGCTGCCGATCGCACTAAGTGGCGATGCTATTTACGGCGCCACCTCAGATTGGGCGAAGAGAGGCTCACACAAGAAGCAGAGGTGAGGAGAAAACGTCGAAAGGAGCACCAGGAAAATAAGCAGCTGAGGGCTGTCACCTCAGGGGCGCATTCCCATAGTCAGTTATGACTGAAGGGGCTATTATTACCTCTCCCCTTTTATTATGTACACACATTGTAATTTAATAACATGTTTTCACAAGACCAAATTGATTTGTTAATTAAAAGACTGTAGTAATAAATGTGTTAGATGTTTAATATTATTTTAAGATGACTTATATGACTTTATTATATGTGATGCATAAATAGGAAACTCTACACAGAGTGTTACAATAGGAGGCAATCTGATCATCAGAAGCGACCACTGTTGGACAAGTATTTCTGCCCTTTTAAACATGATGTTAATGCAGAACATTAAATCTGATATTTGCAATGCTAAGTAATTTAACCAATTTCTAAGAGACGCATGAGAAAAAAAGTTTTCAATTAGCTTAAAAATGCTGATTTTGAGATTTTTATTTCATAAAATGGCAGTTTCTCTGCTCTCTAATGGTATAGGTTACTTGTGTTAAAGTGATCTTAAATACATTTACAACACATACAAGTTGTGACACATTAGGAAATGTTGATGTTAATGAGGAACATTAGATCAGATCTCCACAGTATTTTAAATTTCTGATAGACCTTCTTGAAACATGCATAAACTTCCACAATATTTTTTTATTATCTTTTTTCTTCACTAATGTAAAAGTCACTGAAACACCTTTCTGTGACACCAGTATCTCAAAGTCACGAAGTGCCAACATATTTGTGACTTAAATGTATCATATCACACATTTACAATCATATCTTAGTTTTTTGTGATATCAATATCATATTTATAATTTTTTTGGCAAATACAAATGTGTGACTTACAAGTTAACTCTTTCAGGACGTAGGGGTTTTCCCATGTTTTACGCAAGGAATTTTTTGCGACTCAGATTTTTCATATAGTGTTACCATGTAAGTGTCAGTTATTTCAAAGTTTTTAACAAATATAGTCATGTTATATATATTTAAAAAGGAAAATGGATGAGGATTCTGAATATGTTCAGTTTATAATTAAAAAAAAAATTTTTATGAGTATAAAATAGTTGGAGACTGGGAAAATAAATTTGACAAAAAAAAAAAAAAAAAAAAAAAAACATATCAGAATTACCCACTCAAGATAGCTAATGCATCATTTATGTTATTTAAGATACAAATATTTGTAAACTACATTCATTTTGGAAATAAAATACATATGGCTCAAGTTTATACTCTAACTACTTTTCAATTGGCTTCAAGAAAAGGAAAGACACTCTTTTGTCACAAATTTTCTGCGGCACAGGTTTTTCATATACTGTTACCATATAAGTGTCAGTTATTTCAAAGTTTTTAACTGAATATAGTCATGTTATAGATATTTAAAAAGGAAAATGAATGAAGATTGTGAAAATTTTTATGAATATAAAGTAGTTAAAGACGAGACAGAAAAATATTTTACTAAACAAAAAACAAAACAAACATATCAGACTTACCAATTGAAGCTAATCCACCATACAATATAGAAATCATTGTAAACTATATCCATTTTGGAAATAAACCACACATCAAGTTTATACTCTAACTACTTTCCATGTATGCTTCTGTACTTCAATTTCTGCAAAGCAGTTTATGCTTTTTAAAATTTCCTCCCTTACAGCTGATGATACAAGGCTTTCAAAACACTGGATCGGGGTAGATGATTCATTTAGGCCTAAATTTGCGGACACACCCACTGCTCTTCCATCTTTAGGTTGAAATCTAAAGCTATTCGTTGTTAGTTCTATATTTCTGACACACTCCTGTTTTCGTCTTTCCCCTTCTTGTAAAACTAAATTAGGTCCTACTGGGTCTGATGTTGAAGAATCAAAGTTAGGTGATAGAACCACGCCCACTCTTTCTAACATAATAGGCCTACCTTCATTCTCTGAATCGACATCACTGAAAGACGAATTATTCATCAAATTAGCACTAAAATCACTACTGCTATAGCCGTCCTCATCTTCGCTGAAATTTTCTAGCAAACTAAGGGCCTGCTGAGCACTTAAACGAGCAGGTCGCTTTCGAGAAGATGAATTAGATGCCTTCGAAAATATGTATCGAAAATAGGTAACCCAAATTTCGTTTAAAAAAAACATGAAAATTTGCAATCGGAATCGTTTTGAATTTAATAGAAAGAGTGACGCTATAACTCTCCCGCTTTAGAAATAATAATAAAAATGGCTATACTTCCGCTTCCCAGTCATCGAAAACTTCTAACTGGGATGAAACGAAACAAAAACTTAGTTCAAACCCATGAGCCAAGATTACTGGTCTCCCGTCTTTAGAAGCTAGAAATATCGACCAATATAACTGGCTCGTCGTCCTGTAAGAGTTAATATGACATTTTGACACTTGTCAGAAACTATCATTAGATGTACTAATGTACCTTATGTTATCACTGTTATAATGTTATTTGTCAAACAGCAACATCACATTTATAACAATTCTTTTTTTCCTAACTGCACGATGTGTCAATAGGGCATATAGTCAGGAAATATTTGTGCTATACTAAGTCTAGGTAGAGAGTTATCTACCCTTCCAAAATGGAGGTGAAATTCTTTTCTCACCTTAGACGCCGAAAGAAAAACATCAGGAATGTGTATATTTAGATGGATAGTACCATGATATGTTAAATTATAGAATAAAAGATACATCAGAGTATCTAGTGGTGTAGATATTCTCCGATAACCGACCTTGAAACCCTCGAATCGGTCGGTCGGATAGGAGGGTTGATCAGAGAATTAACAAGTCACTATCGTAAAACAAGCGACTGTTATCGAAACAGAACCAGGCTCGACAGTGTACACGCCTTCAATAGATTATCTAACATTTGGAAATTACGATCACTGAATATACATACCAAGCTTCGTCTGTTTAATTCAAATGTTATCTCAGTGTTAACATACGGTTGTGAAAGTTGGAAAATAACAAAATCATTGGAGAACAAGCTGAATACATTCGAGAACAAATGTCTTAGAAAACTCATGAACATCAGTTGGAAAGAATTCAAGTCTAATCGACAAATAAGAGAAGACTCTAGGCAGAAATATGTCTCCGACTATATAAGGAAAAGACGATGGTCATATATCGGTCATGTCCTATGAATGCAAAACAACAGAATACCACTGCAGGCGCTCACTTGGGTTCCTGAGGGTAAGAGGAAAAAAGGAAGACCAAAAGAAACACTTAGAAGAACAATAATAAGAGAAGGAAGAACGTTGGGATTAAACAATGTGCAAGAGCTAAGAGGAGTGGCATCACAACGAACAACCTGGAGAGCACTGATTTCTGCCTTATGCGCCGTGTTTGGTGCTTAAAGAATTTATTATTATTATTATTAGTATTAAGTCTAGGACATTTAGTCAGGAAGTCTATGTGCTATACTAAGTCTAGGACATTTAATTAGGAAGTATATGTGTTATACTAAGTCAAAGACATACAGTCAGGAAGTATATATGCTATACTAAGTCTAAGACATACAGTCAGGAAGTATATGTGTTATACTAAGTCAAAGATATACAGTCAGGAAGTATATGTGTTATACTAAGTTTAAGACATACAATCAGGAAGTATATGTGTTATACTAAGTCTAAGACATTTAATTAGGAAGTATATATGTCTAAGACATTTAATTAGGAAGTATGTGTGTTATACTAAGTCTAGGACATTTAGTCAGGAAGTATATGTGTTATACTAAGTTTAGGACATTTAATTAGGAAGTATATATGTTATACTAAGTCTAGGACATTTAATTAGGAAGTATATATGTTATACTAAGTCTAGGACATTTAATTAGGAAGTATATATGTCTAGGACATTTAATTAGGAAGTATATGTGTCTATGACATTTAATTAGGAAGTATATGTGTTATACTAAGTCTAGGACATATAGTCAGGAAGTATATGTGTTATACTAAGTCTAGGACATTTAATTAGGAAAAGTATATTTGTTATACTGTCTAGGACATATAGTCAGGAAGTATATGTGTTATACTAAGTCTGTGACAGAATTGGGCGCCCCTCTCGATCTCTGTTTCACTCTGCATATACGGTAATACGTGACCTTTTGCTGTACACACCTTATTTCACATGGAATATTTTGAAAGTACCACACACTCACGCACCTGTTTGAACATGATTGGAGCGTTTATTTTAACTCCATAACAAACAGATGTGTGGGAGACTGGGAATATAACCTGACATGTTTCAGTGTTATACCACTGTGAAGATCGCTTGCCAAGATACCAGACCTTGCTTGAGTGAAGCCTAGAATTCAGAATTCCTTTTTATCATACCGGATACTTTTATTGGAGAATTTTGGACGGATTTTCATAGCCCAGGAAATCTCTTTCATATTAAATAAGGAAACCAGGACTGAGGAAACTGAAGGACCACACACGAAGCCAGAGAGGGAACTTATTAAATTAACAACACCCCAGACACATGTAAGAGGCTTATTAATCTGAGCAAAAAGTCTGTGAGCCAGTATATTAAGTGGCGTAAGTTGTCATTTTACATTACTAACATGTGAACTAACATATCTACGAGGGACGGTCAAAAAGTAATGCCTCGTAATTTTTAATTTCATTCAATAGGTAGGAAAACAGATAAAATTCACATTGAAATGTAGCCCCAAGTCTGAACTTCAAAAATTTATTTCTCAATGTAGTCTCCGTTATTTGTTACAGTTTTTGTCCATCTTCTCACAAGGGCATGTATCCCCGCACTGTAAAAATGTGTGTCCATTTTCCTAAACCACTGGCATACGGCGCGTTTAAGGGTCTCGGTATCCTCAAAGTGATGTCCGCGAAGATCTTCTTTCAGTGATCCAAACAGATGGAAGTCAGAAGGTGCAAGATTCGGACTGTAAGGGGGATGTGGTAATAATGTCCCGCCTAATTCTGCAATCGCATCAATGGTGCATTTAGCGGTGTGTGGCATGGCATTATCATGCAACAGTAGTGCAGTTCTCTGATCTTTTAATGGGTAAAGTCGCCGAAGACGACCTCTAAGCTTCTTCAAAGTTTCAATGTAACGGTCTGCATTCACCGTGTTTCCCTGTTCCAAGAAGTCGAGAAGAATCACACCCTTCTCATCCCTAAACACGGAGGCCATAACTTTCCCTACAGATGGTGAACTTTTGAACTTCTTTCTTGTCAGCGATGTTGTGTGATGCCATTCCATTGACTGCCTCTTGGATTCTGGTTCAAAAAAATGAACCCAAGTCTCATCACCTGTCACAATATTTGATAAAAACTCTTCTCCTTCAGTTTCGTAACGGTGCAGGAGGTTGATGGCTATGGTTTTCCTTGTTTCTTTATGTCTGTTTGTCAACATTCTGGGTACCCACCGTGCACAGACTTTTGAATAACCCAGGTCTTTAATGATGTTCTGGACACTGCCTTTACTAATGGACAACATGGAAGAAAGTTCATCTAGTGTTACCCGACAGTCACCACGAATGATGCCATCAACTCGATGAGTCACTGCGGTAGACGGACGGCCAGTCCGCTTTGCGTCAGCCATTGAGGATTGACCTACTTCAGCTTTGTCACAACGATGTACCCAACGTCGGACAGTGCTAACATCCACTGTTGAATCTCCATAAACATTCTTCCAACGTTCGTGGATGCGAATTGGGGTCTCGCCTTCAGCATTGAGGAATTCTATGACATAACGTTGTTTTAACCGAACGTCTTTGGCAGCCATTTTTAAACTGTTACAGTGGTGCTACCTGTTACTGAAACAGGTTGGTAATGCTATACACTGCAGAAGAGTGTTTGAGGAATCCTGCTAAATTTACAAATTGCACACCGATGCAGTATTTACATACATAAAAAATAGGAGGCATTACTTTTTGACCTTCCCTCGTATATGTATATTACTTTGTGAATTTTAATATGTGAAAATTGCTAGTGGATGTCCAAGTCATTTGAGGCTGGCAACCTCAGCGTATAGAATAATGATTTCATGAACCACCACTGCAAGGGCTAGTGCAGGGGTCGGCAAACTTTTAGTAGTGTCGTGCCGAAGTAACGTTGCAAAGTCACTCAGCGTGCCTGCAACTTTCTTCAAACAGGTGAACACTTCAGGCAGTTGAGGATGGCAGCTGACTTTTCCAAGCAGCTTCCTTCCAGAGTTTTTCGCAATTCTACAAATGTTATCGTCCATAACTCTGATGCCTTGAATTCGAAGTGTTGCATTTCAGAATTGTCAACATCCATCCACTCAAAAAGAGATAGGTCAAATGGGATGTTAGTATGATCAATTAAGTCGGGCTTGATGAGATAAGAAAACATGGGCCCGTGAATTTTAAGTCTTGACCTCGTTTAGCAAACTCTCCTTTGAGCGCTTCTGAAGCTCATCTCTGTTGACAGTAAATCGATTTGAATGAGCCTTTACGTTTGGAAAGTACTTGTATGTGTTAGTGGTAATATCTCTGCAAAATATGTCTAATTTTGACGCAAATCCTTTCCAGTGCTCAAAAAGATCAAGTACTGTTTGACCCTGCCCTTATAAACACAAGTTTAATTCATTCAGATTTGTAGTTATGTCAACCTGATTTTCGAAATAGCTTACCAATGCAGTTATAATGTCCTCTCCCTTGGCTGTACCATCAAAAGGTATCAAGCAGCACAGTTCTTCATAAATATGGTCGTTGTCACAATATCGCGCAACTATTGTCATTCACATCGACACTTTCGTCAAGAGCGACACTAAATACAACAGCTTGTTGTAACCCTGTTGTTTGTTTTATCATTACATTTTCAGCCATATCAGTTATGCGCCTCTCGATTGATCTCGCAGAAGCCGGTATTTCTCGAATCCGAGACATTATTGTTTCTTTATTTGGTAAATCACTAAACAAAATTTCAGCACTGCTCAAAAAAGTTTCCTTGATGTATTCTCCATCTGTGAAAGGTTTGCCCTTCTGTGACGAGAGTACTGAGATTCTGTCTTTCAAATGGCCCATGTCTTTTTTCTCCTTGCATTTAGTTCACTATTTTTAGGAGGGATTACAGGAAATCCTTCTCCATGTTTCTTCTCCTTCTATTATTTACGTTTTTTCAAGATGAGATCACGATGGAGTTTGATCTATGTGTTTAGAATGGGGGTGTAGGGAATTAGACAGTATTTTTCTAGAAGAAAGATTATAGATGCTAGATCAGGATTGGCACCAGATTGTCTTTTTTTAAAGATATTGCGTGGCCATATACGCATTTTTCGGGAGTTAAATTAATTTTTCTAGAAGAAAGATTATAGATGCTAGATCAGGATTGGCACCAGATTGTCTTTTTTTAAAGATATTGCGTGGCCATATACGCATTTTTCGGGAGTTAAATTATTTGCGGCCATTTTTGCTTCATTTCCGCAGTATAGGGCTAGGACCAATTCCCGGTTCTTTGTCTAGCAGAAACTGGTTGCATCAGAAAGATCTAAGGTTCTCATTGGCTGAGAGATAACTGCAGTTGAAATGCAGAGCTCCGATTGGCTTTAGAACCACGCCGCGCATATGACGTCATGAAGTCGGCGCGTGGGGGTCTTGATTATAAAAGGCCTATATTTCATAGCTTCTTTCTCTTTTAATGAAAAAATTGCAAAAGCCGGGTGCCAGAAGCATATTGTCGATTGCCTTCAGTTGGACATTCAAGATTTGCAGGTGCCGGCTTTTTGTGGGAATGAGAGCGGAATTTTGAGACCACAAAATTTCTCCCACGGCAAAGTTGGGGCATTCGCAGAACCGCAAGGGTTTTACGTTAGTTGCCAGTAGTGGAAGGAGAGGAAGAAAATACGTTTTCCCAGCCAGGGGAAGACATTTTCCAGCGAATAGGATTTTTGTGGATAAATCCTGAGCTCTGACGCTCGTTACACACGCAGATTTGGCAGGCTGCCAGCGTTGTGGTAATTTTGTGTTCGTTTCTTCACGGCCATAATAAAGCCGACGACCCAGTTATAGGTACTCGGGCAGGTAATTTCAGAGTGGTAGAAGTCAGCTACAGTTCCAGTCCAGAATCCAGTGGGGTTCTGTTAAACCTCAGTCATCAATTCCAGAGTTAGTGGAGAGAGAGAGGGTAAACATTCTCTCTACTGAAGTCAGCACAGATAGGCAGAACTGTTAGTTTTGGTGAATCATAGCAGAGGACAGCTGCTGAAGTTTAGAGGTGCAGTTAGTTGTGTTCAGGAGATTCCAGGATAGGCTGTGTAGAACCGAAGTCTGTGCAGAGATTGTGTAGTCACTTCGCAGTCGTTCCAGCTATCAGTGGACTTAGAGTTAGAGTTAGAATTTAGAACAGCTAGTTTGGAGTGTAGGCGACATCAAGTGCAGTGTAGTTCATTTCAGTTAACCTTACCTTCTTTCTCCATACAGGTTGCAATTGTGGGAGAAGGGTTGGGGTTGATGCATTTTTAACTGTGCTTGATTTTGTTTCAGGTGTGCATCCTCGCACTTCATGTATTTTGACATGTATATGAGTTTGTGTATAGGTGTATAATAAACTTGTATAAATTGTAGCTGGCATCAGTCATTTCCTTCAGTACAGTAGCTATATGTTGTCTGTACCTTGGTGTTTGTGAATCTTAATTGAACCTTATCCCCATAGGGTAGTTAGAGGTGGTTCGAGGCCATAGCAATTTAAACGTCCGAAGTGGCGAGGAAAGAATCAACCTCGGTTCTCAACCTCGGAGCCAATGGTCTCAACTTTCACATTTTTGCACTATATTTCTATCTGAATCTATCATTTCAGTCTTTCTTCTTACTATTGTCTTGTCACTATATGTAGACAGTCTCTAGTCCTAAATCCATTTCGTGACAAAGTGGGGGCTCGTCCGGGATCATCTTTGTTACGTTCAATTCTGTGATCTTGACAAAGTGGGTGCTATCGTCCGGTGAATCATCTTTGTTACGTTCAATTCTGTGATCTTGACAAAGTGGGTGGCGTCGTCCTTGGGATCATCTTTGTTGGGATCAATTCTAGATTCATAGATTGTCTCTGAAGAAAGTTCTGGAAATAGATTTCAAAAAAAAAATCCCCTAGACTTGAGCTATATTAAGACTGATCCAGCTATAAGTTTTTTTCCACAGGTTCCAGTTAGTATAGATGATAGTGGTTGTAAGGTTGTTTATGACTTAGAAGTAATTGATGGCTAATGGAATTTTTTTTCTTGACAGGAAAGTAAATTCGGGTTTTGGGTAGCTGGATAACTTGAATTTTTTTCAGGTAGTTATTAGTCAGACTTGGTGCTAGTCTGAGTGCGGGTTTTTGCGACAGCATATTCCTAGTAGGTAACAGTAAATTTTTCTTGTTCCTTTTTTGTCATTTCCCCTCGTTGTGAGTACTGCTGATTTGTCAGGTAAGATGGCTGAATTGGTCAAGCTACTTACTGCATGGAAGGACGCAGCTAAAAGCATGGGGATGAATGAGGCCGAGACTAGGGCTTACATTATGAGGGAACAGGACCGGCAGACGGAGAGAGAGAAAAGGGAAGCGGAGAAAGACCTGCGTAAATTGGAAGCAGAGAAAGAAGAGAGGGCCCGACTGGCAGAGATGGACCTGCGTAAATTGGAAGCGGAGAAAGAAGAGAAGACCCGACAGGCAGAAGAGAGAAAAGCAGAGAGGGAAGCCCAGGAGAAGATAGCACAGAGGGAAGCCCAGGAGAAGTTAGCACAGAGGGAAGCCCAAGAGAGGGAGAAGGCAGCAGAGAGACAGCATGAACTTGCCCTGCGTTCACTGGAACTGCAGTACCGATCTTCGGAAGGCAGTTCGGCTAACGGAGATTCTCCCGGAGCAGGGGCAACAGACACCTCAGGAAACGGAGGGCCCCGGATGGCAGCCATGAATTTTCCGATGGACTCTTTTCCTAACGGGAATGAGAAAATTGAGGTATTTTTAGAAAAATTTGAACGGATGGCAAAGGCATACGGGCTGGATGATAGTCTTTGGTGTCTCAAATTATCTCAATCTCTAAGAGGACATGCGTATGAAGTCTATAGCAAGATGCTGGTAGATGACCAAGGTAACTTTGAGGCTCTGCGGAACGCCCTGTTACAGCGATTCCAATGGACTCCCCGGAAGTGCCAAACGATGTTTAGGGAAAGTCGACTGGAGAAAGGAGAAAGTTTTCCCCAGTTCGCGGAGAGGCTGAGGAATTACCTCACTCGCTGGAGAGAGTTGTCGGGTTTGGCTAAATCGTTTGAAGGACTCGAAGAGCTCATCATGTGCGAACAGATAAAGGCCAACATGTCTCCGGACTTAAGGAAGTACCTGGCGGAGCAGGGCGCCCAGCAACTGGACCAGATTATTCTATTTGCTGAAAGGTTCCAGTCGGCACAGGCTGAAGTCCTGGGCCAGAAACGGAAAAACCCTGACCCGCCAACCCGAGGACATAACACCTCTCCCGACAAGCCAACTAACGGGCCTAACACCCGAGAGCCCCCTCCACCTCCTTTGAGCTCCGCGAGGGGCCCCAACCCGCCGGATAAACGAGAGGAGCCAAGGAGGGACCCGGCCCGGAAACACGCCCCTGGCCGGCAGTGGGGCAGCAGAAATAATTATAACTCGCAGTGGAGAGCAGGGGGAAGCCGGGAAAACCCCCCGAAGAGAGTAGCCCCTGTTTACAAACTTCTATACCAGACTTGGAGAAGGAGCAGGATTCTCGACCTACCAGTGACCGACCTTCCACGAGGGGAAGGGTAACTGTGAATGGGGTTGAAACCGAGTGTTTGTATGATACCGGCTTAAGTTTCGAATGTCTGGTGGGCCATCATCTAGTAAAGCCCGAACAGATGACAGGAGAATTTGTGGAGATATGTGGGGTGTTGAAGGGAGATGCTCCAATGCGCCTCCCAGTAGCGCAGATCGAGATAGTGTCGAAATTTGTCAGGGGCACGATCAAGGCGGCCGTAATGGAGGGGCCCCTTTTCGAGGTCATTTTGGGATGTAGGTATGTGTACCTAGGGGACCCAAAGGAACCGGAAGTAGTAGCCGCAGTGGTTACTAGGGAACAAGCCAAGAAGGAGCGGGAAAAGGAAGCCCCCATTAATCCGTTACCCCAGGAATTGCAGGAGGCCCAACAACAGGATCCGACCCTGACGGCCTGTTTTCGGAAATTGCCCACATCGAAGGACCCCAAACAAAAAGGGAATTTCTTCAAGAAGGACGGGCTGATTTATCGCAGAGAAGGAGGTGAAGAGCAGGGGCATAACCAATTGGTAGTGCCAGCCAAGTATAGGCTGCAGATTTTAGAAACGCCCCATCACAAAAAAAAGACACGAGATCTTTTATCTCCTTGTGCGCCTATTATCAAAAATTCATTCCGAATTTTAATAGCTTAACAGGGCCGTTGACCGACCTCACTCGGAAAGGTCAGCCGGAAAAAAATTCGTTGGACAGCAGAATGTGAAGGAGCATACACCACTCTTAAGGAGCTGCTGACCAGTTCGCCAATACTTCGGCTCCCGGATCTAACAAAACCCTTTGTGTTAAGAGTGGATGCAAGCGCCATAGGAATTGGATCCACTCTTTTACAGGCCGACGAAGCACAACAAGGGCTGTTGTTCCCAGTCTCCTATGCCAGTAGGAAACTTAATGCGGCTGAAAGAAACTACTCAACAATAGAACGAGAGTGCCTTGCATTAGTTTCCGGAATTCGCAAACACCACGAATACCTATACGGGGTCACATTCATAGTACAAAGTGACCACGCTCCTTTGGCATTTTTGGGAGCCAACAAGCACAATAACGCTAAAATAATGAGATGGGCTTTATTGTTGAGCATGTACTCGTTTTCGGTACAATATATCCCGGGAAAAGATAATGTGGGAGTGGATTTCTTAAGCCGGCACTTAGCTCCGGAAGAGAACACGGAAAAGGAGGAAGTGCTCACAGACAGCTGGGTAGACAGGAATAAGGGCCAATGTGAAACACAGAGATTTCAGTAAGGAGATCGTTGCTCAATCTTTGAAAGGGGGGAGTGATGTGACGAGAGTACTGAGATTCTGTCTTTCAAATGGCCCATGTCTTTTTCTCCTTGCATTTAATTCACTATTTTTAGGAGGGATTACAGGAAATCCTTCTCCATGTTTCTTCTCCTTCTATTATTTACGTTTTTTCAAGATGAGATCACGATGGAGTTTGATATATGTGTTTAGAATGGGGGTGTAGGGAATTAGACAGTATTTTTCTAGAAGAAAGATTATAGATGCTAGATCAGGATTGGCACCAGATTGTCTTTTTTTAAAGATATTGCGTGGCCATATATGCATTTTTCGGGAGTTAAATTAATTTTTCTAGAAGAAAGATTATAGATGCTAGATCAGGATTGGCACCAGATTGTCTTTTTTTAAAGATATTGCGTGGCCATATACGCATTTTTCGGGAGTTAAATTATTTGCGGCCATTTTTGCTTCATTTCCGCAGTATAGGGCTAGGACCAATTCCCGGTTCTTTGTCTAGCAGAAACTGGTTGCATCAGAAAGATCTAAGGTTCTGATTGGCTGAGAGATAACTGCAGTTGAAATGCAGAGCTCCGATTGGCTTTAGAACCACGCCGCGCATATGACGTCATGAAGTCGGCGCGTGGGGGTCTTGATTATAAAAGGCCTATATTTCATAGCTTCTTTCTCTTTTAATGAAAAAATTGCCAAAGCCGGGTGCCAGAAGCATATTGTCGATTGCCTTCAGTTGGACATTCGAGATTTGCAGGTGCCGGCTTTTTGTGGGAATGAGAGCGGAATTTTGAGACCACAAAATTTCTCCCACGGCAAAGTTGGGGCATTCGCAGAACCGCAAGGGTTTTACGTTAGTTGCCAGTAGTGGAAGGAGAGGAAGAAAATACGTTTTCCCAGCCAGGGGAAGACATTTTCCAGCGAATAGGATTTTTGTGGATAAATCCTGAGCTCTGACGCTCGTTACACACGCAGATTTGGCAGGCTGCCAGCGTTGTGGTAATTTTGTGTTCGTTTCTTCACGGCCATAATAAAGCCGACAGCCCAGTTATAGGTACTCGGGCAGGTAATTTCAGAGTGGTA
Source organism: Oreohelix idahoensis (assembly GCA_024509875.1). Lineage (NCBI taxonomy): Eukaryota > Metazoa > Mollusca > Gastropoda > Stylommatophora > Oreohelicidae > Oreohelix > Oreohelix idahoensis. The sequence continues at coordinate 595,188 of JAMPIV010019125.1, forward strand.
GAAGTCAGCTACAGTTCCAGTCCAGAATCCAGTGGGGTTCTGTTAAACCTCAGTCATCAATTCCAGAGTTAGTGGAGAGAGAGAGGGTAAACATTCTCTCTACTGAAGTCAGCACAGATAGGCAGAACTGTTAGTTTTGGTGAATCATAGCAGAGGACAGCTGCTGAAGTTTAGAGGTGCAGTTAGTTGTGTTCAGGAGATTCCAGGATAGGCTGTGTAGAACCGAAGTCTGTGCAGAGATTGTGTAGTCACTTCGCAGTCGTTCCAGCTATCAGTGGACTTAGAGTTAGAGTTAGAATTTAGAACAGCTAGTTTGGAGTGTAGGCGACATCAAGTGCAGTGTAGTTCATTTCAGTTAACCTTACCTTCTTTCTCCATACAGGTTGCAATTGTGGGAGAAGGGTTGGGGTTGATGCATTTTTAACTGTGCTTGATTTTGTTTCAGGTGTGCATCCTCGCACTTCATGTATTTTGACATGTATATGAGTTTGTGTATAGGTGTATAATAAACTTGTATAAATTGTAGCTGGCATCAGTCATTTCCTTCAGTACAGTAGCTATATGTTGTCTGTACCTTGGTGTTTGTGAATCTTAATTGAACCTTATCCCCATAGGGTAGTTAGAGGTGGTTCGAGGCCATAGCAATTTAAACGTCCGAAGTGGCGAGGAAAGAATCAACCTCGGTTCTCAACCTCGGAGCCAATGGTCTCAACTTTCCACCAACTTTTGTGCTGCGGTCAACGGACTGTACGGGCATAAGTATGCGACAGCCGAGAGAACTGTAGAGGTGGTGGTAGTCGGGAGAGAGGGGAAGGATAGGACGGAAATATAACTTCGTCGAGGTCAGTCATTGTTGCTCCAAACTCACACTGGGAGTCAAAAACTGCGAACGAAAACAAAATAAATACGCTCGTCCAGGCGCTAGCCAGACATTATTGCGTAATTATGATATTACGTCTCCGCTTGCCCGTCAAAATTCGCTTGGGATTCTTTTCAAGAATCTCATCCTGCAAACTACGGTAGCAGGTAGACGCCTGACAAGCGGGTGCCGCAAAGTATAACCACTGCCCTTGAAATTCGTTGAAGAATGTTTGTTCTCGGAAACGGTCCGTAAAAACGAAGACTTACTTGCAGTATAGTATGATCAGGCCTTTAGTTTGCATCAGATAGCACATTCTTACCTCCGATGTCTAAAAACTTTCGTTTTGAAGGTTGTAAAAACAGGTATAGCTTTAAAAGAATTATATGCTTCTATTTAATTAAAAATTCAAATTTTAAAAAATGAGATCATATACTGTACAGTATTTTGATTCACTCAGCGTGCCATTGAAAATCATTCCACGTGCCACGCTTGGCACGCGTGCCGTAGTTTGCCGACCCCTGGGCTAGTGACTGCTTTACTGCTAGTTTCTTAATTAGAACTAAAAGCAGAAAGTAGTCCCAAGTTGCATACGGAGCAGAGAGGGAAAGATGAAAGAAATGATGTACATTTTAAGTATAACACTTACAATTTCAAGCAGTGTAAATGTCCATATAAACATATTCACTTTAATTAATGTAAGTTTTCAAGCTTTAAACCAGTGTAAATGTCTATGTGAAAATATTCATTTTAAAGTTAATGAAAGTTTCAAACTTTTCAACTCAGTGTAAATATAAATGTATTCAATTTATATTGTGAACACTTTTCAATCAGTGGAAATGTAAATGTAAACATATTCTATCTGTATTATTACGGGAGCCGCGCTGGTGTAATGGTTACAACGTTGCGCTAGCAACCAGGTTTTCAAGGTTCAAGCCCGGGCGCGGTCATTTGTAGGAGTGTCATCGACCGGGATTTTGACTGAATAACCTGAATGGCTCCTGTGATAAACCCTCTGTGGATGGGAAGGAGCGAAGCTCCTGACTGGGTTGGAAGGAAAGTCCTCAGGTTCCCCAGCCTCGCAATGACATGTCATTGGGCCGAAGGGCTGAAAGCTCAAGTGCTGCTGGTTAAGGAAACAAAAAATCTGTATTATTAATCTTTTCATTTAAATGTAATGTAAAGCTAAAGCTATTAAATTTAAATGTAAAGAAAGTTTTATCCCGAGGGATTAAATTTAATTCTCATCGTGGGTAAGTTCTGAGACAAATGGGATGGTGGAATGGGAAGATAGGGACCCATAACCATGGTTGGAAAACGCAATACTCAGAAGAGCGTTTTGTTTCTATTTTTTACCATAGTTATTGGTGGTACCAGCAGAAAGGGTGTAAGACAAGGTGATATCCTGTCACCTTATCTTTTCATACTCCTCATGGATGATGTTATCAAGGCATGTAAGGAGAGAACAAGAAAGTATTCAGTGCGGTACTGGAAGATGAGACAGGTATGTATTTCAGAGCTGGCATTTGCTGATGATGTTGCCCTGATTGCTAAATCAGAGGCACAATCCAACCTGCAAGTCTGGAAGGAAGAGCTGGAGACGAGAGGGATGGTCATAAGCAGCTCTAAAACAAAATCCATGGTGATATCACGAGAAGAAAGAAGACATCAGATTAAACTGGGAGAACAAGTCCTGGAGCAGGTCGACCACTTTAAATATCTCGGAGCTATTATAGACCGAAAGGGAGGCATCAAAGAAGAGTTGGCCACTCGAAAAGCAGCAGCTGGGAGACTTTTTCAGGCCATAAATCGAGGATTCCTCAGCAAGAGAGAAGTTGGTAAGAAAACGAAGATGGCTGTATACCGCTCCACCTATGTCCCAGTCTTGATATACGGATGCGAGTCATGGGCAATGACTACAACCCACAAAAGCCAGATCCAAACCTCAGAAATGAGGTATCTGAGGAAGGAGGTTGAAGTAACAAGAAGAGACATGGTCCGCAACCATACGATACGTCAAGGCCTAAAATCCCAGCCCCTGCAGACCCAAGTAGAACAGTGCCAACTAAGATGGTTTGGCCATGTCTGCAGAATGGGAGAAGACCGGCTACCACGAAAAGCATTGAAAACAAAGAGCCAGGGATCCAGACCCCCAGGACAACCCAGAGTCCGCTGTGAGGACAACATTAGACAATCTTTGAAGGACCGAGGACTAGAATGGAACCAGGCCAGGAGGAAGACAGCCAATAGGATAGTCTGGCACCCTCTATTCCAAAACTCTACACCTCATGGTAGAAGGGGAACGACTAAGTAAGTATCAGCAGAAAGTACTATCTCTGGAACCAAGTGAAGGTAGAAGTGGACTGACGTTGTGCGAGACGCCATCATAAGAGGGTCTTATAGACAGACTCAGGACCAGCTTGGCCGTTACTCCTTGACGTTCTAGGAGCGTGCGCCGCCTTTAACATTAACCAGCAACGAGCAAGAGCAGTGTACACAGAACCCATCAGCGGGAGCAGAAACTACTATTGGTAGCTAAGTGAAAAATATACGCTGCCAAAATGAACTTTTTCCCCCATCATCTTTACTATAAATCAATGATGAAACTTTTCTTATAAACTATTCAATTTATTTTCAAACTGTTAAAACCTAAAGTGATTATTAAATTTTATTATTTGTAATGTTACAAATTTAACTTTGATTTAATCATTTTAAAGTTACTGCATGTTTGTCTCAGTCAAATTACTACACACACTCTAAACAGAGCTATACCAGAATAATAAGAATTCCAATGAGTAAATCAGGGTGGGGGCTTGAATGAGCTGAAATTAATAAGTGCTTAATTCTTTACAAAAGTTGTCGGCAGATTCTAGAATTAACGTGCTCAGCAAAAGCAGCATTTTTTCGCTTATCTGAATATCTTGTGAAGACTCCCTGAAAATAGAAGCGTTTTGTTTCTTCTATCTACATCTTTGCCAAGAGTAATCTTATGTGAAGGTAGATATCTTTGAAGCCCATATTAGATACTCTTGAGTTTTGGCCACTGTTGGACCACTACTGCAAAGCAGGGGAGGCATACCGTCACAAAGTCTAGGACATTTAGTCAGGAAGTATATGTGTTATACTTAGTCTAGGACATTTGGTCATGGAGTATATGTGTAATACTAAGTCTAGGAGTTGATCCTGCCAGCCGCCATATGCTTGTCTCAAAGCTTAAGCCATGCGAGCTGATGTCTACATCATTCGAGGTTATCTAGAGCTAATACATGCTGCATGTCTCAAAATGTCCGGCATTTCTGCAGACCCTCCGCTCTCGAGGTGTCTGTATCCTTTATATGGTCAGTTATGACTGGAAGGACGCGAAATGTCCAGCATTTCTTAAGACCCTCTGCTCGCGAGGCATCTGCATCCCTTATATAGTCACGAATGACCAAATTCAAAGATGAATTAGAGGGCAAGTTCCGTATCCTACTAGTGACAGGCTGTTGCTACTGGTGTCAGACTGTAGCGGCTAGACCGTTCCTCTGACGTCCAGGCCGGATCTTGCTGTATGGGCAACATCTCGATCTACAACTGCCCAACCTCGTGCCACCGAAAGTTATTTTGGGAGGTATGCTCCTATGGTCAGTAATGACTGGAAGGGAAGATAGTCAGGAAGTATATGTGCCATACTATGTCTAGTACATTTGTCAGGAAGTATATGTGTGTAATACTAAGTCTAGGACATATAGTCAGGAAGTATATGTGTTATATTACATCTAGGACATAGAATCAGAAAGTATATGAGCCATACTAAGTCTAGGACATATAGTCAGGAAGTCTATGTGTGCAATACTAAGTCTAGGCATATAGTAAGGAAGTATATGACCCATACTAAGTCTAGAATATATATTCAGGAACTATATGTGCTATACCTAAGTCTAGAACATATAATCTGGAAGTATATAAGCTGTACTAAGTCTAGCCTAATACATCTAAGACATACAGTCAGGAATTATGTGCTATACTAAAACATAAGTATATGAGTGATATTAAGCCTAGGATTTAGACTAAGTCTAAGTCTATTACACCTAAGACATTCAGTCAGGAATTATGTGCTATACTAAGTCTAGGACATGTAGCCAGGAAGTATATCATCAGAATTAACACATTCAACACCTATTATAACAGTGAGATTACAATAATCTTATTTTTTTTTTTTTAAACAACAGCAAACTGCAACTCAATACACAAGACACCAAAAAAAAAGTAAAAATTTTCCAAGTGTGACCACAACAATAAAAAAAAATGTACCACAACTTACTTCGTATTAATGCAATGGTGAACCAATATATGTTGTACATACCCACAAAATGTTGCAACACTGCTTTAATACAAAGTTATGATATTTAAATAATCATTTAGTAGGGCTGGAGCCTGTCAAGTACATTCATTATTCCTGTAAGTGTCTGTAATACAGACATTATTTGACAGAAATCTCATAGCTTAATCCAGACATTTTATCTGCATCAGATATCCTTTTCTTCTGCTTTTCTCTATTTAGCTCCCCTTCTTTGAAGTGTCAGGACTATAGACATTTAAGGACAGACAAACCTTTGGGTATAAATATGTGCGAGCCTGTAGTGTCAAAGAGATAAAAGGACTGAAACACTTGTCTGATGGGGGAAACTACATCTGATGATCAGATTGTCTCCTGCTGAAATGTTCTGTGGAGTGTTTCCTATCAATACATTTTATAATCTTATACATTTATGTATACTGTTCAAAAAAAGAAACGCATAGCTATCCGAGGGCGCGTTTTTATGAGTTTGTAAGTAAAATTTGGTGCTAGGGTATATAAAAACCAGCCTCAAATGTTCTTTACAGTGTCACATGCACGTGTTGACCTGAATTGCGTTCGTTTTTGTAATCGTTACAACGCAGTGGTCAATAGTGTATATGACGCAATTTTTGACCACAGCTCATGTTGCGCGCACGTGAAAGCAACAACATTTGGTGTGAACACTATTCACTGACTACGCAACTGAAACCCTATAAAAGGATAACGCTGCACACAAAAAATTCAGTTAATTTTCAAGCAGACATTTATGTCGTCTCTATCGATACATTTAAGGAACATTGCTATTGGCCGTTTGCACGCAGGCGAAAGTCAAAGTCGGGTTGCCAGACATCTAAACGTGCATCAGAGTACCATCAGTCGACTTTGGCACCAGTTCCACGCATCCATGCCCAGAAGATGCCAGTCGCTGATCGATGCAAGTGGAGGCCACACATCATACTAACGGGAAAGCCCGTACGCCAAAAACTCTCGTGACCCAGATGCAAAACAACTGTCAATTGATTGGTTGAACCCTAAGGTATTCTTTTGTGCATTTTGAACAATTAACTCATTAAATTAAAAAAGTTATTGAATGTCAAAATTGTGGCTATGTGTGTGCCTTCAGTAGCTATGCGTTTCTTTTTTTGAACAGTATAATTCAAATGGCGCAAACTCCGTATTTTTATTGGGAATTTCTCTATAGGCGAAGAGAATAGCGGGTAATATTCTATCCCAATCTTGTGGATACTTAGTCGTAACCTTTCCCAACATTTGTTTTAAACTTCAGTTAATCTTTCTATACTGTCCAAAAAAGAGAAACGCATAGCTACTGAAGGCACACACTTAGCCATAATTTTGACATTCAATAACTTTTTAAATTTAATGAGTCAATTGTTCAAAATGCACAAAAGAATACCTTAGGGTTCAACCAATCAATTGACAGTTGTTTTGCATCTGGGTCACGAGAGTTTTTGGCTTATGGGCTTTCCCGTTAGTATGGTGTGTGGCCTCCTCTTGCATCGATCAGCGACTGGCATCTTCTGGGCATGGATGCATAAAACCGGTGCCAAAGTCGACTGATGGTACTCTGATGCACGTTTAGATGCCTGGCAACCTGACTTTGACTTTCGCCTGCGTGCAAACGGCCAATAGCAGTGTTCCTTAAATTTATCGATAGAGACGGCATAAATGTCTGCTTTAAAATTAACTGAATTTTTTGTGTGTAGCGTTATCCTTTTATAGGGTTTCAGTTGCGTAGTCAGTGAATAGTGTTCACCCCAAATGTTGTTGCTTTCACGTGCGCGCAACATGAGCTGTGGTCAAAAATTGCGTCATATACACTATTGACCACTGCGTTGTAACGATTACAAAAAGGAACGCAATTCAGGTCAACACGTGCATGTGACACTGTAAAGAACATTTGAGGCTAGTTTTTATATACCCTAGCATCAAATTTTACTTACAAACTCATAAAAACGCGCCCTCGGATAGCTATGCGTTTCTTTTTTTGAACAGTATATTATGTATGATATCCTTTCCACACCAGGCCTCCTTTCTCTTCTATATTCATCTTTTAAAAAAATTATTTGTTAATGTATTTATTTCAAAACCTCGTAGTGCTATGCTTCAGTCTATCCAGCTGTAAATGGGTACTTGACTCTGCTCTTGAGTTAGAGAAAGCAAAGGCTATGAGAAAGAGAACTGATCACCATTCCTCAAAAGTTGGACCCAATATAGTGAAGTCTCTAACACTTTACTCCCCAACAGCAGTTAGTGCTACGGAACAACCTTTTTCTTTTTTTAAATTTATCTATATAATTACTTGAGGATAATAAAGAACATATTCTGACAACAAACAGCAGCTGTAAGAATTAGCACCCAAATGGGAATGTTTCAGCAAGTAAAAAAGGGTGTCAGGCAGGGATGTGATGTCACCGGATCTGTTCAATCTGTGCAGTGAAAATATAATGAGATCCCTAGAGGACATGCCAGGAATATCATTTGGCGGACATAATATAAGCAACTCGAGATACGCTGATGATAGTCTTAATAGCAAAATGAGAAAAGGAGCTGCAGTAAATGGTTGATACAATAGTGACAGAAAGTGACAATAAAGGCCTCAGCCTTAATTGCAAAAAGACAGAAGTAATGGTAATCTCAACGAAAATGTCTTGCCCAAAATGTACTATCAAAGTAATTGGAACAGTTTTAAAACATGTCAATAGATTCAAATACATGGGCACATTAATAACAACAGATGGAAGATGTATCTCAGAAGTGAAGAGCAGAATAGCTCAGGCAAAAACAGCATTCTATAAAATGAAGAGTATTTTATGTTTCGTTGTTTTGTCAATGGAAGCAAGAAAGTGAGTTCTTCAGTGTTATATAGAACTAATCCTGATGTATGGAAGTGAGTCATGGACATTACTAAACAAGTAGGGAAAGCACTAGAGGCCACAGAGATGTAGTTTTACAGAAGAATGTTAAAAATACAACAGACAGCCAAAAAGAGTAACGAGGATGTCCTGAAAGAGGCCAATGTGCAAAGGAACTTATTTCACAAGTTAGAAAGAAGCAATCCGCGTTTTTTTGGGGGCATGTTATGAGAAGAGGAAAACTGGAATATATCGTAACAACAGGTGAGGTTGAAGGAAAAACAAATAGGGGAAGACAAAGAGCGCAAATACTGGACAGTTTGACATCATGGCATGGAAGGAGGTCAACAACAGTGTCGATAAATTCTAATGGAGACAAGAAGCTGTGGATAAACATGATTTTCTACGCCACTAGGCATGGTACTGGAAGAAGAAGATATAATTATCTTCCCTAATCATATGCTTCCAACCCTCTAATTCTTTCTCCTCCTTACAATTTCTTCTCATTCGTCAGTTTGGTACTTTTGTCCGTTCTAGAAAATATATTGTTTTCTTTTCTCTCTTCTTTCCTTTTTTTCTTGTTAACATCATTTCTGTAATGTTTGTGTGATTATTTGTGAAGGTCTTATTTATTGTCATGCTGCCATTTTTGTTCCTGCGACTCAGTTAAACAACTGCTGACATTAAATGTTAAATTTCATCTTTCTTTTACTGCAGTTATCCTCTCTATTTATGAAAGAAATGGAAGAGTTTTCATTTAAAAAACAGCAATTATCAAAATACAAACTATAAAAAGCAAAAAGTATTTAAACCTGACTAAATTAACAGGTGAACGAGATAATCAAGCACATTACAGTACACACAAAGCATGCAAACCTGAAGGGATTGAATCAGAAGTGCTTCATTACTGACCCATTGGAGATCCTGCTCTCTGGACTTCTTCTGATTGCGTTTGTCCTATGTCAGCAATGACAGCAAAATTACATTTATTAATATAATTGTTAACAAAAGCAACTATAATAGTATATCATTATACAGTAATCCCTTGCCAACCACAGATTTTACAACCATGTAAATGCAAAGAGGCGTATCTGGAGTCATCCTTATGTGACCACCAGCTATGCACGATGCTACAATATATGTATGTGGAAATGAACCTGTGTCTATGTGGCTAATTACATCCTCATTGACTCTTGAAATCATCCACACACTTTCAGGGATTCCCCCTGTGGTGAAACTTGTTGAGAACCCAGCATTGCACACTAAGCTTGCAGAAGTCACTTGAGCCCCAGGTATAATTCTTTGGCTTTAACTTGGTTTACTGCATGCAGAAGGATCTCACTGTAGATCCAGTGATAGGCATGGAAAGCTGAGAAGTGGCTCTGTGCAGGACGTGACAATTCCTTAGGAGAGCCCAGAACCAGAGTACAGTATTTTAGCTCTGCATAGTTGGAGAGCCCCCTTGGATGGCGGGGAATGCAAAGTATGCCACGCACTTCTTACTCCTAGCTTGGAACCAGATGTGACGATCCTTTAAATGCAAGCCAAGCTGGAGAAACTGAAGCTCATGACTTCAACTCAACATGTTTCGGAATGGCAGAAAAGCCACGATCTACAGTGTAGATAATACCAAGGAGCCTTCAACTTGGTATTGGCTGCTAAAGAGCGAGAAGCTCAGCAGCCCTAGTTAGACAACAACAAACAACAACCATGTAATTTTTTTATTTATTATAACCAATAGGAAGAGAGATGGTGACAAGTGGCATACTTATACCCGTCACACTCCAGTGCTTATCCCAAATAGTTATGCGAGTTATCCTTCAGGAAGATCTCTGCATGTCATGTCTTCATGTTTTCTTTATTAAGTTAATGATCTTCAGGGGGGGGGGGGGGGGGGGGGGGGGGGGGGTGGGGGGGGGAGGGGGGGGGGGGGGGGTGGAGGGGGTGGGGGGCTGGAGTGTGTAAGGGATAGTACCTCACGGTGAGAGGCAGTCACTTCCTCTTTTTGAGGATGGCCTGGATCCTATTTGGTTCCCCCTCTCCAGTTCCGCTCATGTATGGCTCCTCGAGTCTGCTTGTGTACGGCAGCGCCACCCCCCGGGCAACGGCTTTGACTGGCCGGCAGAACTACATGAGTAAATTGAAAAAGGGAGGTCCCCCTTAAACAGTACACACAACTGCTGGCCGAACGGGCGGATGATCAATAATATTTTGACAACGGCTTCTAGGGCAGGAGTTGGAAAGGCCTGGTATCGGGCTGAGGGCGCACCATGGACTGTAATGGTAAGCAGCCAGAACCATCCAGAAAGCAATGGCAAACTACTGGATGTACAATGCCAAGAAATCCATAATGGCTAATCTGAATACTACACAAAGATCTGGTGGTGAGGCCCCCAGGCCAGGCAGATCATATTTAACTGGGGAAGAGATCGTTGGCAGCGTCAGTACAGGTAATCGTGATGACGGCCAAAAGCCTGACTGTGTTACCACGGAAAACCATGTCATCGGTCTTAGAAAAATAATCAACATAGGAACATGGAACGTCAGAAGCTTATACCAAGGAAAACAGTACATAGTGAAGAACGAGATGGAAAGACTAAACATCGATATCCTGGGTATCTCAGAGCACAGATGGTCAGGCCAGGGACACTTTTCGATTCCATCAGGAGGAACATTCATATACTCAGGCAAAGAGAGAGGAGGTCAGAGCGGCGTCGGCTTCTACCTGTCTAAAAGGACAGCTGCCTCCCTATTAGGATATAATCCCATAAATGACCGCATTGTCACAATCAGACTGAAAGGAAAAAGAAAGAACATCACAATTATACAAACATATGCACCAACAGCTGCTGCTGAAGAACAGGAAATTGAAGATTTTTACAATGAACTGCAAAATGCATTAGAGAAAGCAAACAAGCAAGATATTAGGATAATAATGGGAGATTTTAATGCCAAAGTTGGAAACGAAAGATTAGAACATGAAAAAAGAGTGAAAGGAAGTTATGGATTGGGCCAGAGAAATGAGAGAGGAGAACGCTTGACAACATTCTGCCTAGAAAACAACCTAGTCATCACGAATACTCTATTTATGCAACACCCTAGAAGACTATATACATGGACGTCACCGGACGGAAAAAGCAAGAACCAAATAGATTACATCTTAATACAACAAAGGTGGCGATCTTGTATCTCATCCATCAAGACGTTCCCAGGAGCAGACTGTGACTCCGACCATGAACTTCTTGCTGCAAACTTCAAGATCAAATTGAAAAAAGTCGTTACAAGCGACAAAGTAATACGTTATGACACAAGCGCCATACCAGAAGAGTACAGTGTCGATATTCAGAACAAATTTGACATTCTTATGGCAGTACAGGAGGAAATGACACCAGATGAACTTGCCAATAACATCAGAGATGTTTATATTACAAATGCACAGAGGTTAATTCCTAAAAGAAGTATAAAGAGACGAGAATACATCTCAGACGAAACACTGAAGTTGGTGGTAGAGAGAAGAAAAATGAAGTCCAAAAAAGATACAGAAAATCAGGAGTTGTACAAGGAATACACAAAGCAGATTAAAAAACGAGTCAGACAAGACAAACAACAATACATAAACAACACCTGCAGGAAAATAGAGGAAATGCGCGAACAGGGATTGAGTAAGAATATGTTTTCTGAAGTAAGAACATTGAAAAACAGCAACTTTAAATCATCACCTCGAGCAATAAACGACAAGAAAGGCGACACTCTAACAGAACGTAAAGATATTCTGAACAGATGGAAGGAGTACTGTCAAGAAATGTATACGGAAATAAACAAAGCGGCAGATAACAACGTCATGAATGAAGCGGAATGTGAACCAGAACCTACCATAGAGGAAGTCCGGAATGCAATCAAACACTTAAAAAGTGGAAAATCTCCTGGTTGTGATGAAATAACAGCTGAAATGATACAGGCAGGAGGAGAAGGCAGCGCTCGTATATACCATGCATTATGCTGCAAGATCTGGCAAAGCGGAATTTGGCCCAAGGAATGGAAAAGATCAATTTACATACCCTTGCCAAAAAAGGGCAACCTGAAACTGTGCACAAACTACAGAACTATAGCTCTTATAAGCCATGCCAGCAAAATACTTTTACAAATCATAATGAAAAGGATGCAACAAAAGCTAGAAACAGAAATAAACGAAGTACAGGCGGGTTTTCGACCAGGTAGAGGCACTAGAGATCATATATTCAACATGAGGATCATCATAGAAAAGTGTAGAGAATTCAACGTTGACCTACATACTTGTTTCATTGATTACACCAAAGCTTTCGATTGTGTACAACATCAGATCGAGGAAGTTGAGGGGAACTGCGGTAAGACGTGGAGTACAATGGGTGGGTTTGAAAAAAAATCGAAAAAAGGTGATTCGTCTTACGAGGACAAAAGACAAAGAAAGTAGTCTACGTTACGGCCACAAGGCCTTCGTCAGGAAAAGAAAGAAAGTGAAGGCTAGATAGGAGACATAAGAACTTAAAGAAATATAAAAATAAATAAAAATAATAATAATAATAATAATAATAAAATCTAGGTACTTCCCTGAAGGCGAAGCATGGCTGAAAAGGAAGTGACTTCTGACCCTGGAAGTACACAATACATACTAAGAAGCTAAAAACTAAAAAACGAAACTGAACAAAAAACTACCCAAATATAATAAAAGTGGGGACTGGAAATAGAAGAGGACAGAATAAGTTGGAGATAAATGAATATGAAATAAAAAATCAAGACAAATTAGAAAACGTGTACATCCATACATATTATGGAGGATGGCATAAAAATAGAAGAATAGGATAAGAGTGGAAAGAGTCCAAATAGAGCAAGAGAGGAAAGGGTGACCTCAGACAAAGGTGTGGAAAGTGTTGAGACCGGCTGGTTTTAGACACCCCATGCGGTGGATAAGACGGTTCTCAACACTTTCCACACCTTTGTCTGAGGTCACCCTTTCCTCTCTTGCTCTATTTGGACTCTTTCCACTCTTATCCTATTCTTCTATTTTTATGCCATCCTCCATAATATGTATGGATGTACACGTTTTCTAATTTGTCTTGATTTTTTATTTCATATTCATTTATCTCCTACTTATTCTGTCCTCTTCTATTTCCAGTCCCCACTTTTATTATATTTGGGTAGTTTTTTGTTCAGTTTCGTTTTTTAGTTTTTAGCTTTTTAGTATGTATTGTGTACTTCCGGGGTCAGAAGTCACTTCCTTTTCAGCCATGCTTCGCCTTCAGGGAAGTACCTAGATTTTATTATTATTATTTTTATTTATTTTTATATTTCTTTAAGTTCTTATGTCTCCTATCTAGCCTTCACTTTCTTTCTTTTCCTGACGAAGGCCTTGTGGCCGTAACGTAGACTACTTTCTTTGTCTTTTGTCCTCGTAAGACGAATCACCTTTTTTCGATTTTTTTTCAAACCCACCCATTGTACAACATCAGCAGTTATGGGCTATTATGAAAAATATGGGATTTCCAAACCACCTTATACAACTCATCGCACTGCTGTACCAAGAACAACAGGCAGCCGTAAGAATAGAGGGGGAAACATCAGAATGGTTTGAAGTACAGAAAGGAGTAAGACAAGGCTGTACCCTTTCCCCTTACCTGTTTAACATTTATGCCGAGAATATCATGAGAAACGTAAGAGATGACCAAGAACACACAGAGTTTGACTCATTTAACATCGGCGGGTACCAGATCCCGGAAATCAGATATGCTGACGACACAGTCCTCCTATCGACCAACCCAGAAGGACTTGAACAATTACTTCTGTCCACCAAAAAACACAGCGAGGCCCAGAATCTATACCTAAACACCAAGAAGACCAAAGTATTGACAACAGACAAGTAAAGACCAAACCAGAAATTGAAATTGATAACGAAGAACTGGAAAGTGTCAATGAATTCGAATACTTAGGATCAATCATTAACAGCTCTGGCGACTGTGCAGTAGAAATTAAAAGAAGACTTGCAATTGCTTCACATAAGCTAATACAGATGAAAAACCTATGGCAAGGCACAAGCAAAGAAACAAAGTTACAACTGATCAGAGCATGTATATTCCCAGTAGCAACATACGGCTGCGAGACTTGGACACTCAATAAAACAGTTGCAAAAAAGATTACATCATTCGAAATGAAATGCTACAGAAGGATGTTGAGAATACCCTGGACAGAAAAAAAGACCAACAGAGAAGTACTGCACTCACTAAACGTACAGGAACATTGGCTCCTAAATACCATCGCAATAAGGAAGCTGAAATTTTTCGGTCATATAAAAAGACATAGTAGTCTGGAAAAAACAGTGATGGAAGGCATGGTCCCTGGAAAAAGGGGAAGGGGTCGACCTAGACGACGGTGGACCCAGGACATCACAGAGAGTCTGAACTTGTCTTCGGCTGATGCAGGTCGACTTGCCCAGAATCGTGATGCGTTCAGAGCAGCTGTAATGGAGACAACGTTCTGGAAAGAATACGTCACATGATGATGATGATCTTCAGGGGAACTCTATAATGCCCCATTAATTTTGAAAGACATTCTCTGCCCACACTACCAAATACCTTTTCATAGTCCACAAATCAAAATGTAAAGAGGCGAGTTCCATTCCAGACTTTGCTCCACTATTATTTTCAATGTGGCTATCTGATCTGTACAGGATCTGTTTTGCCTAAAGCCTGCTTGTTCATCTCTCTGTTGTATATCTATGAGCTCTTTTAAACTCTCCCAGGATGATTCTGTTTAATATTTTTCCTGGCACTCATTGGACAAGAAATAACTGCAACCTTAGGACCTAAGACTATATTCTTCTTTCTTCTTTGATCCTTAGCCGCCGACTGTCAAAGCTGTCAGTGGCCATCACGCCTAGTGGCGTCTTGTAGGGCAACAATAAATTGATTCCACTTTGCTCGGTCGGTGGCCATCCTTCGTACAGTGCCCCAACTCTGGTTCATTCTTTGCATCTCAGCCTCCGCAGTCCTCCGCCAGGTTGTTTTTGGTCGGCCTCTCTTTCGTTTTCCTTCAGGGGTCCAAAGCATAGCTGTTCTTGTGATGGCATAAGACTATATGCAGAGCTCATCAAGACTGGAACCTTGACTACCAAGATCTCACTTAGTAAGGCTTTAATGTATTGCTACTGAACAAACACAAATATTCTTTTACATACTATACAACTAATTGTCCAGCTCAACGGGATCCACAAGACAAGGGAGAACACAATGATGGTTCCAACAATGTTGCTTTTCATGAAGGCCACTAAGGAGTAAAATGAAAAGCAAGAAAGCTCTGAGACCAAACAGTTAGCATGACTTAACTGAGCATTTGATATTTAAATAATTAACATTACCTACTTACTTCTATTTAGTCATTCCTCATCTAGTGTAGAGGTTTGGAAGAGAGAGAGCACCATACTATCCTATCGGCTGTCTTCCTCCTGGTCTGGTTCTTCAGACATTGTCTAATGTTGTCCTCCTAGCGGTCTACGTGTCACCCTGGATCCCTGGCTCTTAGTTTCCCATACTTGTCATGGTAGCCGATCTTCTCCCATTCTGCAGACAAGGCCGAACCATCTTAGTTGGATGGTTCTACTTGGGTCTGCAGGGGTTGGGTTTTTAGGCCTTGACGTTTCGTCTAGTTGCGGACCATGTCTCTTCTTGTTACTTCAACCACCTTTCTCAGATACCTCATTTCTGAGGTTTATTAATATAACTAATTGATTAAATTGTATATTTACATCATTAACATTAATAATTGATCACATTTTATATTTACACAATTGACAGTGCTAACTGCTCAAATTTTATATTTACATAACTAACATTACCGATTGATCAAAGTTTATATTTACATAATTAATATTACAGATCGATCAAATTTTATACTTGCAAAATTAACAAAACCGGCTGTTCAAATTTCATATTTACACAGCACAAATGATTCATTTTTAGAATTGCATAGTTATACTCATTCTGTCTTCTGTTAGAGGAGATAGTTGAACTATGTTTTCATGACATTCTGGCTATTTCAACTTCCATATCTTTTTCTATTTCTATCTGTTTCTCCAGGTAACTCATATGTTTGTTGCCAGACTCACATTTTCACTAGCATCTATTAAGTATTCCATCATCATTTCTCTGTCCCTGTAGGTTCTATGGTCAGTGATGCCATGAAATAAAACTGGAGATTCTCACTGTCATTGCATTCTGCTTAAATGATCACAGTACCAGCATTTTCTTTTCCGCTCTTTATGGAGCATGGAGTAAGATTCTAAAAAAAGAAAATTTGCACCTACCAAAGGTACTGGAATCTAAGCGTTCTATAAAGTCAAATAATCTCTGTATCATGTTGGCACTAGTCTTCTGGCATCTTCCTGCCTGGAGAACACAAAATATGGCAAAGGTAAACAAGAATTAAAAAAAACAAATTGACTAACATTTGATGACAAATATATGCTGAACATTTCCCTTTTGCACTTTGAAGATGAATATGCAATGTAAATTGCGGCTGATAACAGCTTACTCAGGTAGGATGGACTGACTATTGTTTGAGCCATAGAGGTGCCAGTTTGATTTATTCAAATTCTAAACTAAGCTTTCCATATTCCCATTTCATTGGCCTTTGTCAGTAAAACTGTTTAAACCTGAGATCTAACACATAAAGAATAACTATATATCATGTTTTCTCCTACACAGCTAGTGAAAATGAAAAGTGTGAAACTAAAAACAAGTCACTCATTCATACTCAATTACAGGGCCTTCCATCCTGCAAGAAACTGTCACTGCTGGAACTATTCTGGGGTCTGCAAGCTTCATCAAGTGATCTGCAGCAGCGCAGACATGAACTAGCTAGAATAGATAATAAACAAAGATTTTCTTTAACTTACTCTTCTTATTCCTTTTTTCTTGCTCTTCATGTCCTTGTGGAGCACAGACCTCCACTTACTTCTACCAAGCTCTCCTCTTTGGTGCCATCTTGTTAGTCATCTTTTCATATCTTTCTTAAGTTTGTTTCCAGTTCTCTTCTCCACATTTTCTTGGGTCTTCCTCTATTTCTTTTACTCTGGGAATTCCAGAATTAAGACTGCCTTATGAAGCTTTTAGCTGGTTTTCTCAAAGTGTGTACCGTCCGGTGCCATCTTTCGCTCACCTTTTTTTCCAATGGCATTTGCCTGTTTTTTTCCTCATCCATTTCACACTAGTATCTTGTCATACCACTGTAATTTTTGTATTCTGCTATAAGAATCTATTAATATAATTTATCATAATAAACTGTATTCACACTGCAGGTGGTGCCATTCTAGGACAGAAATGTACAATAGACAATGCCCATTTCTTCAACCTGATGAAATAAATATTTTTGTTTATTTATTTGTCTAAATGCATTCTATGGAATGAGGAAAAAGGAATACTATATATTGAAGATACTTGTTTAGAAAAATAATGAGAGAATTCTTGTTAAAATAGAACATTAAAATTAGATGGAAACATCTAATTACATACCATAACAGACAGAATGTTCCCCATGACATTAAAAAACAAAGAAGTTAGAAGGAAACATCTGATTACATAACATAATAGACATAATTAAACAATGATCGATGTTCCCAAAGACATTAAAAAACAAAGAAGTTAGAAGGAAACATCTGATTACATATCATAACAGAATTAAACAATGATCAGTGTTCCATAAGACATTAAAAAACAAAGAAGTTAGAAGGAAACATCTGATTACATAATATAACAGACAAAATGTTCCCCAAGACATTAAAAAACAAAGAAGTTAGAAGTAAACATCTGATTACATTACATAAAAGACAGAATTAAGCAATGGTCAGTGTTTCCCAAGACATTAGAAAACAAAGAAGCTAGAAGGAAACGTCTGACTACATAACATAGCAGACAGAATGTTCCACAAGACATTAAAAAACAAAGAAGTTAGAAGGAAACATCTGATTACATAACATAACAGACAGAATTAAATAACGATCAGTGTTCCCCTAGACATTAAAAAACAAAGAGAAAACTTGAAAAACAGGACTTGCGTAATAACCAGAAAATATAAAGTTAAAAAAAAAAAAACTTGTTTTTCCCTTAAGTATGTACAAGTATGTGAACTGCCTCATGTATTTCTCTGAGGACACAAAGAAACAGTAAGACAACTGCTTCCTCCAGAATGTCACAAGAAGTGACTAATATGAAGTTGTGGATGGGGTTGGCATCTTCATAATATCAAACGAATGGCAAGCCAGAAATACAAAATGATTCATTAAATCAACATGCCAGAAATATATTAAGATTCATCAAATAAATGAGTCAGAAATACATAAAAAATCATCAGTTCAACTAGCCAGAAATAACAAGATTCATTAAATCAATAAGCCAGCAATACTTCACATAATCAATGTTAGGTCGATTCTGTTTAACAAATAAAAATTCATTAAATCAACAAGCCAGTAATATATAAAAAATTCATTAAATCAACAAACCAGCAATACATAAACATTCATTAAATCAACATGCCAGAAATAAAATTAGAATTATCATATCAACAAGCCAGAAATACACAGAGAATCATCAAATGAACAAGCCAGAAATTTGACAGCTGTGCATGCAATACTTGGATTCATCCTAAAGGATACCCAGAAAAGTATTTGTGGGAAGTTAAAGTGAACAAAATGGTATCGAGACAGTTTATCATTATCAACTTCCTTATTATTAATCTCTTCATCAGGCCAAACTTACATTTCATTTTATCTTATATTCTTTTCTGTATATTACGGTTTGTTTTCTTTAAATATTTTTTCTTGTTTAGTATTTTAATTAATTATTAATTTTTTCCATGTGTTTGCCGTGTCCTTCATAATTTTCTCACAGCTTTTCTATATGTCTCATCTTTGTTACTTCATTTCTGAAGAGGACGCGGTGTACACATTGAAAACCAGCAGAAACACTGCTCCATGTCCTGATGGTGTATAATACCATCACATTAAACTGCTCGATGACACAGCCATTATAAATATGATGAGCGATTTCAATACCAGCATACAGAATGCTGAGGTGCCGGAAGACTGGCTACACAGTTACCTTCGGCCACTTCCTAAACCTGGCAAAGACCCCATACTGCTCAGCAGCTATCAAATTATCACACTACAGAATGTCTATGGTAAATCACTTAAAAAGATAGTTGCAAGACAAGTAATGAGCCACCTCGAAAATGCACACATCCTTCCTGATACCCTGGGTAGCTGTAGGCCTATGAAAACAACATGGGGTAACGCTTTGCGTAGGATGTATACGAGGGATTCCAGGATAAAAGAGAAATCGTGGCTGTCGCAATTGACCTAGAGGATGCTTATAACAGTGTGGACTTTGCAACCCTAATAGACTGTATAATGGCATGTGGTGTAAACCCTTGGCTAACAAGGTGGATAGCAGCTGCCTTAATGGAGAGATCAGTTGCATTTCGCTTGGGAACATGGACATCAGAACCAATGCACATTTGCCCGGGACTACCCCAGGGTTCTCCACTATCACCAGTGCTGTTTAACATCTACACAGCAAAAGTAGTAACCTTTCAACCAACAGGACTAGGACGAACATTAACTTTCACAGATGACATACTCACGTAAAGAACTGGCTCAGACAGACAGGAAATGGTCCACGGCATACAAGAGACACTACAGGCAGTGTGAGGAAAGCAGATCAAAGGTCAAACCCAACAATGCCTGTGTGATGTGGTGCTCTCTGAACAACTCCACAGTGAAAACAGACCTTCCAGACATCACTTTCAATGGGCAGAACATTGAAAGGCAAGACAAGCTGAAGTATCTGGGAGTAACGTTTGATCATGTCGAACTGATCATACAAAGGTGCAAGTGAGGACTGGCAGCCTTAAAAACAATGGCTGCTGCATGCTTGGAACAGACTACTGTTTCTCCTGTATCATCAGCTCATGATTTCAGTAATCGAGTATGGGCTAGGAATACTCACACTGTCAGTGTCACAATGTGAACGACTGGAACACATTCAGAATGAAGGCATGCGACTAGTTTTGGGCTGTACGCGTGATATCTCCACTGTGACAATGAGATACATGCTCGGATTGCTGTCGATTAGATCCAGATATGCGATGGTCCAGGCAAAGGCCTATATGCAGGTAAACACCAACAAAAGACACCCCCTACATGAGAACGTAGCTGACATCAAAGGAGCAAGAATAAAGAGGGGGATGTCATGGATGGCACAGGCAGAGGCTACGATTGGTCAGGTGACCAGGGTTGAAAATATATCCAAAGAGGAAGGGTGGAGTAAGTCAGGGGAGAACTGGATAAACTACCAGCAGGTCATCATTAGCCTTGGCAGAGAGTGCAGAGCATTGGGGCAATGGAAAAGCAGAGCAAGAGATTAATCAGCTGATAAGTGATCTTGCTGGGGATGATGATGCCATTGTGTACACTGATGGGTCTGTAGTGCGTGGTGAGAAATCAGGATGGGGCTTCTCTGCAAGAATAAAGGGCAGGGTTGTTGCTGAACAGAGTGGAGCCTATATGACAACAACCTCCAGCATGAGAATGGAGGTAGATGCAGTTACCGCAGCACTGAGGTGGCTGTCTGAAACTCCATCAACCAGGGCAGTTATATTGTCAGACTTTCCGGCCATGCTTCAGAAAGTTCAAAACGGATGGCTGCGGCAGGAATGGAAAACATCAATAGAATCCTCAAGTCTTCAAGAACTGGTATTGATCTACTGTCCTGGTCATGCAGGGGTACGTGGCAATGAGAGAGCTGACAGACTAGCCTCGAGATAACCCATAGTGGAGACACTGTTATGGATAAGGGAGAGATACTAAGGGCAATTAATTATCGCTGCTAGACAATGACACTGCAATGGAGAATCAACAAGGCTGAGACTGTTGGAGTTTGGCATCAAACATGGGACTAGCAGAGATGGACATGAGAGAGGATGCATCCGTTGTATGTACAACCAGCGTGCTACAGGTACAATTAGCATTCATACTCTTTGACATATGTGAGGGAGATTGAGCACCTATGGGTTTGTCTTGAGCGCAGTGAGGTCGATTCTGATTAACAAATAACAAATATCTTGACATTTGTTTCATAAAAATTAGTTGGATACGTGTGAAGAAATAACAGTTTGAAAACAGAAACTGACTTTTCGGTCACCCTGTATAGAAGAACTGTCACGTGATCAAATTTAAAAAAAAAAAGAAAGAAAAAAAAAAGAGCAGGCTACATAATATCTGTATGTGCATCAGTCTAAAATATGTGTACATACTCATCAATGCACTGAGTGTTATTTCCCAAAGGCAAGGGCGGAGGACAATGTAAACTAAAACCACTGAATGTGGGTTAAGGAAAAAAAGATGTTTCAATTTATTTCATAATGTTTCTTTTCCTTTCAGCTCCCTGAGGTGTATAAGTCTTTAAATTCATGCCAACACTTCCTGTCTTGTGCCATGCTTTCAAGATGTTACCATGTTTTCTTCATCCTATTCATGTCTGTCTCACCTTCCATTCTTTATGTGTATAATGCTCCCCCTCTATCTCTTCTACCCTGGGATTTCAGAACAAGGACAGCCTTGTAATGTTGTCAATAGGTGTCCTCATTGTGTGACCTCTCTAATGCCAGCAGCATCTTCTTCCACTGGCACTTCTCTGATTCTTGGTTCCCCATTGGTGATCTTGTCGTACTATTTCAGTTCAGCTCTACAAAAGTCACCATTTATGAAAGTTTGTAATTTCTTGGTTGTTGACTTTTTTGTTGTTCTCCATGTTTCAGTCATAAACAATAGTGCAGCCTTTACATCTGATTTGAAGATTCATAGTTTGGTGTTGAACTTGACTTATCTTGAAGTCCACATATTTCCCCTTGCCCTTCGTATTCTTAATTTCCTAATGCATGTACACATAATTTTCCAGGAAAATGTTTCATTTGTGTCATCATGCAGTAGTATATATGCAAACAATTATCCTATGTGCACATGTGTGGGTCGTAAGCACATCTTTTTCTTAAAAAGAGGAATTATGGATTGACCGCTAGTTTTGAATGCTAGAATAAAAGTCAAGACAAAGGGTAGCATGTCCGACAGGCCTGCATGTCCAGATCTTAAACCTTTTAAAATAAAGCTCACTTGTCAGTTTGACCTGTTCTTAATGATGAACTAGTGGTTGTGGCATGAGTTGTATTTTTTTCTGTCTCAGTAAATCTCTACCTTTTACCTTGTTTTCATTCGCTTATTGTTTGAACTCTGGCTTAACTTTTGTGTGGAAAGCATATTAGATATTTATACATATACAGGAATAGTTACAACAAATAACAGTGAACAGCTGTGTTCTTGCACTAAGCAAGATAGTAGCTCTAAAGGATACGTGCAAAAGGCTGCCTGCTGACACAGTTCTTTACTTGCTCCTTGGCACAGTGTGTCTTTTGGTGCCATTTGGCAGTTTTTACAACATTCAAAGTTGGTAGCACTGGAGTGGATAATAAAGAAGACAAATAAATTTTGCAGACTTAAATTGAAGTTCTAATGAAAATTCCCCCAATGGAAAATGTAAAAAATAAAAAAAAAATTTTTTTAAAATATTTATGAATAAGTTTTACAACATTAGAATATAATGATTCGGTATATTTTAAGGTGCTGATTTATTAGTGTCATATATAATATTAAAGATCTTAGTTAGCATTGTTGAAACCAGAACTCTGTTTTTTTGGATGGAAAGCGTTAAGCTACAGACATTTCACATAAAATGGAGGTATAACTCTGCCTCCCTAGAGATCTTCTGCAAACGTGTGCAGATGCCAGTTCCCGCTACTTTGAAGTTAGCAGGTGCGGTGGGAGAAATAGTAGAGATGAAAAAAGGCAGGTACACAAAATGGCTACTGATTCAATGATGGGGATTTTTTTCACTGCAAATATCGAGAAGGAAGTTGAAACAATATGATGGGTTAAACATATCTAATAACTTCTTGATGAAATACATAAAAATACACATATATGTGATATATAAAATTCCTGTATTTGCAAGTTATTTTAGTTAAGTCTCATTCTATGTCGGCATCTGTGGCCTAATGGATATGAACGCAGTTTCATAATCCAGATATACCAGGTTCGAAACCTGCTGCAGGCGGTTTGGTAGCAGATCGCTTTGTGTGGATTTTTAACAATGGTATAAGCGCCTTACCGTTCAGAAAGCAATGGCAAACTACTGAATGAAAAAACTGCCTAGAAAAATCACAAACAGCCAATAAAAGCTGGGGTTGATTGCTACGTCCTGTAAAGGATAAGCAACTAACTCATTCTATACTGTCAACAAATATACAACAGTAACTGATCAATCAATCAATACACTTTGGATCCCCAATGGGCATAGACCTTTAACAAAGAAGTGCCAAGTCCTCCTGTCACGTGCCATCAGCTCAAGTTCTAGAGTGTGAACGTGCCAGGTGCCAATCCTGGAGATTTTCCTAAATGAAATAGGTACCCAGACTCCTTCTGGCTTTCTCTGGGTTGCTTCATAAGTCTCCTTTCCAAAGGACCTTCTTCTTTCTTGAACGGCTGAATTCACTTATATTCTGTATTTGACTTATCCATATTATTTGTTGAAGTTTTTGTGATAAACATTTTTTTACAGGAAGGGGTAACCAGCCCCATGCCCAACCCTCCTGTGTCGCTTTTTGTAACATGGTAGCTGGGGTACAGTTTTACTATCCTTTGCTCCCCTTTCAGGCCCCATTAACATACAGGTGAACAGTAACTGATGCTCATCTATTAATTTTTTAATAGTTGTATCCCCATACTGCATAGATCTATCAGACAGATGACATAGATCTATCAGACAGAACATATAAATCTATCAGACAGAACACAGAGACCTATCAGACAGAACACAGAGACCTATCAGACAGAACACATAGACCTATCAGACAGAGCACACAGACCTATCAGACAGAACAAAGAGACCTATAACTAGTGATACATTTGTCACCATCATTATTTTCCTTTATGCTCCCTATGCAGCATGGAGCCACCATTGCAGCTGTCCCCCTTGTAGGAAGCCTGCATGAAGCATTCATATACTCTTTTAGAAGTGGTTTTTGTAGCAATCTGTTTCACATGATGAGGTTGCCTGCCTCATGCACAACTCATATTAGTTGCGTTGTACAACATGCCTGAGGAAGATATTAGTGAATAAGAGACATGTCACAATGAAACACACTGAATAGTATGCCAAATCTGAGACGGCTGTTCCCCCATTTTCAAATTCATACCTGCAGGTGGAATTTCCAATGAATTTGCAATTCCCAGAGCAGCAGGGATCTAAACCACTGAGACCCATTCCACCTCCATCACACTCCTCTCCCATGTCAGTGATTCCATTGCCACACAAAGGAACATTGGCTGTCAGAGCTAATAATAAAAAAAAACAAACAAACATGGTGTCTAAATATTCTTACTACAGTAAAATGTACACTGTCAGAGTACTTTGGCATTTACTGACAAATACTACATAGTGCACTGAACAACTATGGCTGCTTGATCTCTTTATATTAGTGATTTATACAAGAAAGATATAGATTTTCATAAATGACTGCTTGATCTTTTTACATTAGTGATTTATACAAGAAAGATATAGACTTTATATAATGGGTGCTTGATCTCTTTATATCAGTGATTTATACAAGAAAGAAACAGACTTTCATAAATGGGTGTGTGATCTCTTTATATTAGTAATTTATACAAGACAAATACAGACTTTCATAACTGGGTGCATGCGCAGAACAGATGGCTCAACATGGTATGATAAAATCACTAATGTGGACCTGATGGACAGAACTAGACACACAACAACAAACACCAGTGGAACAAGAGATTAGGAGAAGATGCTGGTACTGGATAGGACACACATTAAGAAAACCAACTGATTACATTACAAGGCCGGTCATGTTCTGGAATCCTCAGAGTAAGGAAAATAGAGAGAAACCAAAAAAAAAAAAAAAAAACACAAGGAGATGAGAACTGGAGACAGTCAAGAAGGGGAAAGAATACATGGAAGGATCTTGAATGGATGACACAGGACAGGAAGGATTGGCATGTTTTTGTTGAAGATCTGCTCCATGTGGGGCTGAAAGATATGAATGATGATGAAATTAGCGACATCATAAGGTGCCATGTTTATTCCTGTCATAGGAATATAATAACTTACCTAGTGCATGTCAATATATGTCATGATTGTTCACTACACAATCATCATTGTAATGACTGTCAATGTGAGTCAAGAAATCACTATTTCCTGATTTATTAGTATAACCTGAGATTATGCTGGCCATGAAGTAATCTTTTGCTTTTTGTGAATATAAACCAAGATTACGCAGCTCACTCAATAATCTTTCCATACGTAACATTATTAACATAAATATCATTATAACAAATGATTAAGCCATCTTCAACTAATCAATACTTTGTTAGTGCAGGAAATGAATTGGTTAATCACAATAGGATCTTTAATTGATGACCTTTTCAGTTCTCAAACAATGGCCATATTGGTCAGTGTTTACACTGTTAATTAATATGCCCATAATTATTATGGTCAGTAAACAATCTCTTCACAGGACAGGAAAGCTAAGGCCTATGCTCCTCAGGCACTCGGGGATTAATGATGAAATAATCATTCATATCCTATTTATACCTGGTGTAGACCCTAAAGGCACTCTGACATTTGTATTCCTGAAACAACCAGTAACTGTTCAAAATTGATATTTTATTTTAATCACAGCCACTCTTTTCTTTCGTTGCTCTTGTCCATCTATACAGTGATGACCTATCAGACAGAACACATAGACCTATCAGACAGAACACATAGACCTATCAGACAAAACACATAGACCTATCAGACAGAACACATAGACCTATCAGACAAAACACATAGACCTATCAGACAAAACACAGAGACCTATCAGACAAAACACATAGACCTATCAGACAAAACACAGAGACCTATCAGACAAAACACAGAGACCTATCAGACAGAACACAGAGACCTATCAGACAAAACACATAGACCTATCAGACAGAACACAGAGACCTACAACTTGTGATAAATTTGTCATCATCATTATTTTCCTTTTTGCTCCCTACGCAGCATGGAGCCACCATTGCAGCTAACTCCTCTTACAGGAAGCCTGCATGAAGCATTCATATACTCTAGTAGCAGTGGTTTATGTAGCAATCTGTTTCTCATAATGAGGTTGCCTGCCCCATGCACAACTCATCCATCTAAATACAGTGATGATCCCGCATTCATCTATACAGTGATGACCACTCATTCATCTATACAGTGATGACCACTCATTCATCTATACAATGATGACCACACATTCATCTATAAAGTGGTGACCACTCATTCATCTATACAGTGATGACCACACATTCATCTATAAAGTGGTGACCACTCATTCATCTATACAGTGATGACCACACATTCATCTATAAAGTGGTGACCACTCATTCATCTATACAGTGATGACCACTCATCCATCTATACAGTGATAACCACTCATCTATTTCTATACAGTGATGACCACACATTCATCTATGCAGTGATGACCACTCATTCATCTATACAGTGATGACCACTCATTCATCTATACAGTCATGACCACTAATTCATCCAAACAGTGATAACCACTCATCCATCCATACAGTGAAAACCACTCATCCATCTATACAGTGATAACCACTCATCCATCTATACAGTGATAACCACTCATCTATTTCTATACAGAGTGATGACCACTCATCCATCTCTTCTTCTTCTTCTTTGATCCATAGCCGCCGACCGTCAAAGCAGTAAGTGGCCATCACGCCTGGTGGCGTCGTGTTGGGAAGCAACAAACTGATTCCACTTTGTTCGGTCGGCGGCCATCCTTCATACAGTGCCCCAACTCTGGCTGCATCTCGGAGAACAGGTTGTTTTCAGTCGGCCTCTCCTTCGCTTTCCTTCGGGGGTCCATAGCATAGCTGTTCTTGTAATGGTATCAGGGTCCCTTCTGAGGACGTGGCCAACCCAACTCCAGCGTCTGCCAGCTAGGATCATGTGCATGTACTCCTGGTTACTCCAAATAATCAGTTCTTGGTTGCTGATGGTATTCGGCCAAAAGATTCGGAGAATTTTCCTTAGGCAGATTGTGTGGAAGGAGGACAGTTTCGATATTTCCTTCTCTGTTACTCTCCAGCATTCCGCACCATAGAGAAGCACAGAAAGTACACAGCTCTCATACAGTCTTAATTTGGTGTTTGTGCTGTACTGGGAAGAGTTCTAAATGTTGTTGAGACTAGCAAAGGCTGTTCTAGCCTTATTCATTCTGTTGTTAATGTCCTTTCTTGTTCCGCCGTCTGGTGTTACTATGCATCCTAGGTAAGTAAATGTGTCTGTGTGTTCTAACTTCTGGTTCCTTATTGTTATTGGCTCAGGATTGCCCACATTGAGTGTCATGACCTCTGTCTTCTTCAGATTGATGTTTAGACCAACCTGCTGGCTATACTTATTCAGTATATCGGTTTTTTCTTGGATATGTTCATGTGAATGTGCGAGTAGTGCAATGTCATCTGCATATTCCAGGTCTTCCAGAGTAGAAAACATTGTCCATCTAATTCCTCTTGGACTGCCCTATGTTGTCTGGCGCATCACCCAATCTATAGCTGTCAAAAATAATGTTGTTAATAAGGGGCATCACTGTCGTACTCCTGTTTTCACTTCGAAGATTAGATTACTCAATCCAACACTGAGTGTAAAGTTAGAATAGAGGCTTTTTATAATGGAAACAATGCAGCTGGGAATTCCATAAGCCCTCAGTATTTTTCATAAACTGTCCCTGTGTATGCTGTCAAAAGCCTTTTCAAAATCAACAAAGTTAATGTATAGCTGCCTCTGCCATTCTGAGCATTGCTCTATGATGTTCCTGAGGGTGAATATATGATCTGCACATCTTCTGTTCTTTCCTCCGTTTATGGTCAATTTGGGCAATTTGACAATTATTCATTTACTCCACTCTGCTGGTGTTGTCTCAGTTTCCCAGACTTGTGCAAATAGTGGTTCTAATAGTTCTGCTGCTAGTTCAGGGTCTGCCTTGAATAACTCAGTATTTAAGTTATCGTGGCCAGGAGCTTTTCCATTCTTTAACCATTTGATTGCCATGATTTCTTCCTTTCGTGGAATGTCTGTATTAACATCTAGATCATTTTCAGCCTAAGGTACATTCAACTGTGTCTCTGGTGGTGCCTTGTTCAGAGTTTCTCTGAAATGCTCTGCCCATCTTGTTTCCTGCCCTTGTGCTGTGGTGATGAGATTTCCTTGCTTGTCTCTTACTTACGTTATATTGTTTGCACCTCGTTTTCCACTGATAGTTTTAGTTATTTATAAACAGTGTTTTGTTCATTTCTTAGTGCTGCCTCTTCTGCCCGTCTTGCAAGGTCATCCAGAAATGTCCTTTTGTTGGCACGGGTTTGACGTTTTACTTCTTTATCCAGCTGACACTACTGTTCGCTATATATTTCCTTTAACATGGGAGACTTAGCTTCTATTTTCTGTCTTTTCATTTCCTTTCTCTTTGCTATGGTGTTTAACGTTTCTGGTGTTTTCCAATCTTGTCTCTTTCTTTCCTGGAATCCTAAGAATGACTCGCTGCTTTCCTTGTATATTGTTGAGATGGTGTTGAATTTCTGGTTGACATCATCGGTCGCTGTTATTTCCTGGCTTTTGTCAATCTGATATCATCTCTTTACATCAACCACAAAAGCTTTTCTGGTGAGGGGGTCTTTAAGTTTCGTGATGTTATATCTTTTCTATTTGACTGCAACTGGTCCAGCAGCTCTGAGTTTCACCTTCAGTTTTGCTACTACTAGGTGATGATCACTTCCCACACCTGTGCCTCTTCTTACTTTCACGTCTTGTAATGCATGTCTCCATCTGCCATTGATCATTATGTGATATATCTGGTTTCTGTCCCGTCCATTTGGTGATTCCCACGTTAACTTGTGCACTTCTTTGTGTGCAAAAAGCGTTCCTCCAATGACCAGGTTGTTAATTCTGCAGAAGTTTATTAATATGTCCCATTCTCATTTACTGTTCCACTGCCGCATTTCCCCATTACTCTTTCGTTATAAGTATTGTGTGTTCCAACTTTTGCATTGAGGTGCAGTTTCCATTTCCTTTTGTAGCTGTTGATAGAACTCGTCCTTGACCTCTTCATTGCTGTCGTTTGTTGGTGCATAGCATTGTATAATTGTGGTGTTGGTGAATCTCCCTTTCAGTCTTGTTCTTATCAGTCTGTTGTTGATGGGTTTCCATTCCAGTAAAGATCTTTCCATTCCTTTCTTCAGGATAATGGCTACACCTTCGTTGTGCTGACCATCCTCTCTACCAGAGTAAAGTACTGTTTCCCCTGTAGCTGTTTTTATTCTTCCTGTCCCGGTCCATCTGCTCTCACTTATTCCCAGGATATGTAATTTGTAGTTCCTCATCTCTGCTGTGATCTGCCTCAGCTTTCCTACCTCCTTCATAGTTCCGACGTTCCAAAAACCAATTCTAGTTTCGTGTTTAGCAGTCGGGGCATCCGTTTTAATCCCAATGGCTTCCTTTCGGCTTTCACCGCTGACAGTCATAAGAGCCTGAGACTCCAGATGTCCGTCCCGCATCAAAGTTTTTCCATTCGTTGCTGTTTCCGTAACAGGTGTGATTTTTTCCATAGACAGGGGTGTTGGCCCTGTGCTAAAACCCCCAACCTGGATGACCAGGGTGCCAGCTTTTGTCTGACCCCTACCCACGCAGACCAGTCCAGCTTGGTTGAACCTACCAGGAGTAAAACTCCCACTGGCATAGCTCTGGGGGTTGTCAGGGTACACAAGCTGCCATACCGCTACAAGGTATAGGTACCATTAATGGCAGACTCATCCATCTAACACAGTGAAAACAATTCATCCCATTAAACAGTTATGACCACTGATTCACCTATACATAGTGATGTCCACTCATTCATCTAAACACAGTGATGACCATTCATTCATCTATACAGTGATGATCACTCATTCATCTATCCAGTGATGACCACTCATTCATCTAAACACAGTGATGACTACTCATTCATCTAAACAGACTGCAGACTGATAACTATAAACATCTAAATGTTTGTACAGCAATATCTTGCTCAGTGATCAAGATACATTCCTAGAAAATGGAGAACTAAATGCAACGGTGCTCAAGGTAGTCATTATATCTTAGTATTAATGGAGAGGCATTCCTGATAGATTATTTTTAACCTGAAAGTACTGAATGTTATATGAAGAGTGTGAGTAATAATAAATAGTTTAATATAATTAATGTACAAAGCAGAATACTGAAAATTATAATAGATAGTACAAACTTGAGGACTGATGAATGTAACAAAATAAGAGAGGTAGTCTTAGCTGATAGGGAGAGGCAATGGGTGTGGGCAGGAGACGGCAGAGATATTATTTGTACTACGTGGCTACTTCAAGCAATCTATCTCTCCATCACTGAATTTATATTTATAAAAATGCTCTGAAAACAAAAAAGCAGAAAACTGGTGGGGGAAGGGGACAAGGTGATTGGAACACTTGAGTGGAAGGTGGAAAAATACTGAAGAACAGTTTTCTTTATCAACTGACTCGCTATTGTACCTGCCACTGACTGGATGCAAATGCACATGAGATACATTATGACTGGTATTGTTCAATTATGCATATTCTGATGACCACTTTCGGAGGGTTGTTCAAACTTGCTAGTTTTGTCTACTAATACGGACTTTCAGACTCGCATTTAAAAAACAAAAGCAAATAAAAAAATACTTACAAACTTTCGCAATAGCGAAACGGTGCTTATATGGAGTAACAATAAGTGGGGTATTACTGCATATTAAACTACATCCTCGTGAAAAATGATAAACATTATAGGAAAAAATGTATTATAAGTGAAACAGAAATATTAATCTGAAATAAAAATCTTAATATTTAATAAAGAAATTTATGAGTACAAAATATTTGCTATAATCACGTGAATTATAATAAAGAAAATTAAAAATAAACCTACAATATAGCATCCGTCTTTGTGCAGTAAAATGTTATTTCATATTCATAACCCTCCACTCCCAAAGGAGCATAGGCCTTCAACAAACACATGCCAAGTCCTCCTGTCACCATCTCAAGTTCTTTCCATGTTTTCCTCATCATTGTTCCCTCATTTCTGCTGCTACTTGCGCCACTTTCCCTTGTTCGTTTAATGTTCGAACATTCCAGGTGCCAAATATGGAAGTTCTCCTAGAAGAAAGAAGGTTAGCAACACAGACTCCTTTCGGCTTTCTCTGTGTTGCATCATACGCCTCCCTGCGAGAGAACCTTTCCCTGTCTTGGATGGCTGTGTTTTATTTTCTTTATTTGACTTGTCCATATTTGTTGAAGTTTTTTGTGGTTTAAATTTTTTTACAGGATGGGGTAACCAGCCCCATGCCCAACCCTCCTTAGTCGCTTTCTACGACATGCTTGGCAGGGAACAGTGTTACTATTCTTTGCTCCCCTTTCGGGCCCCGGTAACACACGGGTGAAAATGTTATTTAGTAATAAGATAAATTTTTTAAAAAAAATTGACTATCAAAATAATAGTGTTTGTTAGTGTTACAGGAAAGAAACTTCTTTCATCATCATCATCTCAACCCATAACCAGTCATGGGTCGTAGGGGTGCCATGGTGGAAGCATCAGCAGACAGGGTCCTCCACTGCTCTCTATTCTCAGCAATGCGTACAAGTGTGGAGAAACCGTGTCCTGCCCATTCTTTGATGTTATCAGCCCAGGATTTTCTTTGCCTTCCTCTTCTCCGTTTACCTTCGACTGTTCCCTGGAGGATCGTTTTCGAAAGGGAGTCATGACAAGTTACATGCCCAAACCAGGCAAGCTTTCGACGTTTCACTATTGACAAAAGTGGTTCTTGGTGGCCTGCATAGGTGTTTATCTTCTCTCTAACATAGACATTTGTTTTGTGCTCTTTATAGCAAATGCGCAAAATTCTTCTATAACATTTATGCTCGAAAGCCTGAATCCTTCGCTCCGTATCTGCAGTGAGTGTCCAGCCCTCACACCCATACAAGAGAATAGATAATACAAGTGATTTGTATAATTTGATCTTCACAGGAAAACTGATGTTACTTTTCCAGATCACATTCAACCTTGTCATGGCAGCTGAGGCCATCTCAAGTCTTGTCTTGATTTCTTTATTTGATCTTCCATCACTACATATAGTGGACCCGAGATATTTAAAGGTGTTAACTTCTTCTAACGTTTGCCCATTTAACGTAATGTTGGTCGGAACATGTTTCTTATGGCTATTCACCAATATCTTGCTTTTTTCTATATTAATTTCCATCCCATATGTTCTTGTTACTTTCTCCATTCTAGAGGTAAGGTCTTGAAGTTCTGATTCTGTTCCAGCTATCAGATCAATATCATCAGCAAAACGTAGATTACACAGAGGTCGGCCTCCAATCGATATGGTTGATTTATAATCGTAGAGAGCCTCCTGCATAATATGTTCTAGATATATATTAAAGAGCACTGGTGACAGGATACATCCCTGGCGAACTCCTACTGTTGTTTTGAAAAATTCTCCAATGTCTTCTTCTTCTTCCGTCCTTAGCCAACGACCGGCAAAGCAGTCAGTGGCCATTACGCCTAGTGGCGTCTTAAGGGCAACAGCGAATAGATTTTCTTTGCCGTTGTTCCCGTCACGCCTAATGGCGTCTTTAGGGCAACAACAAATCAATCCGTTTGCCGTTGTTTCCGTAATCAAAGTGACTGGCAAACGGGTGATCAGCCCGTTGGTTCTCCAATGTCATTGCTTCCAAAAACAGCACTGCTTGCGTCCTTGTATAGTGCTTCAATGATATCTATGATGTTGGTATCAAAATTGAATTTTCTCATTATTTGCCATAAGCCTTCATGCCAGACTCGATCGAAGGCTTTTGTGAAATCGATGAAGTTATGGTATAAATCATGTTGATGCTGGAGATGTTTTTCGATCAGTAATCTAATATTGAAGATTTGTTCTGAGGTACTTCTTTTTGGCCTGTTCCTCTGACAAGATTTCTTTAAGTCAGTGTCAAGTTTACAGTCTTAAGAATACAAATTAGAATAATGCAATAATTCTGTCCACCTTCTCATTACAGCTGTTTTTTCATTGAGCAGAGCCCCATTGCTATCTTTTATGACAGTTACCCTGGGCTGTTGGGGTTTTGATAGTCTTCTTAATGTGTCAAAAGCTGCCTTGCTGTTACCTTTTATTAGCCCTGTACTTCTTTCACAGATTCAATAAAGCTATGACAGTCTTAAAGAAAACAAAGTAGAATAATGCAATAATGTGTCAAAACTGTCTGTTAACTGCACCACCAGATAAATTAATCAAAGGGGTAACCTGTGTTTAAATGTAGAAAATGTGCCATTCATCAAAGGGGAAATGAAATTAATGTCAGTGAACTCCAGTTCTGGAAATTACAAAAGTCCAAAGAACCTTCAATGAAGGAATAGAGAAAGTACAAAAGATCAAAGTTCACCACCAAAAAGTACAGGGGGAAACAAATACATAGAGTATGAGACACCAAAACAAATTTAAACATGAAAACTGCATTTTCTTTAAAACATATTGAAAGTGCCACAATAGAAGAATGAGAAAAGTACAAACCATCACCAGGTACCAGTCCTACAACAAATCACGGTGAGACACCAACAATGCTGACCACTGCTTTCTTTAAAAATATTGAAAGTGCACAAAGAAGAACAAAATTAAAACCAGGTCATTCTACAAGAAATCCAAAGAACACTGCCTAGCTAGGTTAAAAATAGACAGGTCTTGTCAGTGATTACTGATCAGGAAGAGAGATACCAACATAACAGAATTAAATAGGAAGGGTCCTCTGTTTGGGAGCGATGTGACTGCAGGTATCAATTTTGTTCTTGTTAATAATTACTTGTTTGTACTTAGCACCACATTGCTTTCTGTTGCAAATATTGTGAATGCAAATACCATGTTACATGAAGTAGTGATCTGTCTAATGCAAATGATATGTTGTATAATACAACTGTACGTGTATTTAACGCATGAAGTAACTGTCTTGGGAACATCTCATTGGCAGAATAGTTAGAGTGCTTGCCTCTGATGGCAGAGTTACTGGGTTCTGGGTTCAAAGCCTGGCATCAGGCTCCAGTCTACCCATCTGTAAATGGGTATTAGACTCATCTCTTGAGTTAGAGAAGGCAAAGGCAGAGAGGAAGAGAACAGGTCACCCCATCACATAAAGCTGGACCTGCTATAGTGAAATCCATAACACTTTACTCCCCTATGGTTGTATCTTCTTCTTCGTACACACTCAGACGTTCATTTGAATGTTTTCAAAGAAAGCAGTAGTCAGTTTGAGGCTATTTGAATCTCCTTAGAGCTTTTCCATGAATGGTGCTGGTGTCGGCCATATGCGCTTTCTCTGTTCTGCATATGTTGGGCAACTTTGAAGCAGATGTTCAGCAGTCATTTTATCAGTGCTACAGTTACACTAGTCAGTAGTTCCTATCTTTAGCTTGTTGAATAGATGGTATCATCTGTTGTGGCCAGTGCGGAGTCTGAAGACTACCACTTGTCCTCTTCTGTTGAGCTGGTAGTATGCATCATTTTGTGTGTGACCTGGATGCTCTACATCCCATTTGTTTCTGTGATTCTATTAAAATTCTTCGCCTCCTCGAAAGTTATCCTTGCACCAGGCTGAGGTAGATTTCCACCTTCCTTTGCCAATCTGTCAGCCTCTTCAATGCCGGTGATATTACAATGAGATGGGATCCATTGGATCACAACACTACTGAATCGTTGACCTAGTTTGTGGAGAACTATTCTGAGGTCATCCAGGTCTGTATTATATTGGCTTTTCAACGCTGCAATTACTGACTGTGCATCGGTAAAGAAAGCAACTTGTCTCTCTGTGCTTTCCTCTGTCATTATAACCTCTGCTGCAGTTTTCAAGGCCTCTGCCTCTGCTCTGAAGTTACTTGAGAATTTTCATGTTGCCACTGACAGCTTTTTTTGTGCACCAGTGCTTGAGGTCAGAAAGACACCTCCACCTCCATTTTCTGTATTTTGTCGCTATGGATTTTCTGTCTGTTGCAACCTGGCTCTTATTTCTTTCAATTCCAGGAAAGTTTTCTATCATTTCAGGGAAACGATGTTGTTTCCAAACTGCGAGAGGGAAAATACTGTGTACGTTGTTTTCCCTTCATTTATCTGTTACAGACTAACGTTAGTTAGCACCAGCAAATCTAAAGAGATTAGAACTATGCTAAACTAGTTCTTGTTGACTGAAACTATGAGGCAAACAAGTTGAAAAAAAAAGCAACAACACAGAGAAAACTGTTAAAAGTTAAAATAGGCTTCTTGAATTTGTTTCTGTTTATATGTTAAAAATCTTGTTAGCAGTTTATATATATTTTTAGGTGAGCAATGGCACTATATTACAGAAAAAAGCAGTTTAGAATGCTAGCAAATTTCTATATGAAGGAAACATACTGCACTATAAAACAGTAAAAACATGCTGCACAAAAAAAAAAAACAGTAACAGCAGTTTAGTTTCTGAAACAGAAGAAGATATACCGGTGCCTTGCTAACCCTTAGATGTCTGTGAAGTGATTACTGAATAAAATGACACATACAATATAATTTTTGCAGATCAAAGTAGAGACTTTGAAAGAAAAGACATGGGCAAGCTATGAAACATTTCAAAGGATAACTGAATATGAGGACAACTTCTGAATAACATTATGCCTTTGTATTACACAAATTTTATTCATAAGAAATCAAGTACAATACAAGAAGACAAAAAAAAAAACAGAATCGATAACTCAAGTGTCAAGGCAGTCCTGATGTGTGGTTCTAAAACATGGAAAACAACAAAAATGAAAACCAACAAGTTACAGAGCTTGCGCACAGTTATGTGGAGACCAAGCTGTTGCCTATGCAGTATGTTCCCCCTCACTACATAGCGGTTGGTCCAAAGGAACAGCGTAGCCAATATAGTTTGGTACCAGCCACGCTGCAGTAGTTGCCAGAATAATATATAGACCACATTCAGGAGAGAGTATATCAGCATGAAAGAAACTGATCTGGAGTGAGTTACCAACAATATTCAAATAAATTCCTAAGACAAAAAGGGAACTGGTGATATACAAGTCTGCAGCTTTTTATCTGACATTTGAAAAGCTCTGAAAACTGAAAGCTTTTGTCGTGGAGTGTCACTTGCGTGCATGCCATGACCCAAGGTCTTTGGTGTCAGCTGCATCATGTTTCCTGCCCATGTGCTTACACTGTCACTCTGGTGTGTGAGCAGTACATTAGTCAAGTATGCATGTAAACTGCCAGAGCATTATAAAACTTTTGGTAACTGTCAGGTGTATCTTGTGCTGCTACAAGCCACAAATGCGTCTGCTCTCCGGTATTTTTGTACTTTTTTGTGTGATTTACAGTTTAATTTTATTGTAAAAATGTCAAAAATGGTCGCAGATATACCTTTGGTAACAGATGATAAATAGAAGTATCAAGGACACAAGTGTGGACGCGATCAAACCACCCCCCTTTGCAATGATTTTAATATTTTAAATCCAATATATCAGGAAAGTCCATACTGGCCATATATGTAACAACACTCAATGTGGGGCACATATGTTCCTGTCCACGGGACCACACAATTCCTGGTAACAAGTTCAGTCATATTAATCAACGTTATAGCTCATAGTTCAATACCCCATATATCAGGTTCAATCCCCCAAAGTAACACCCTAATTTGCTAGCCACCTCACTTAAGTAGTTAAAGATCCCAAATTTTATCCACGAAAAAACAACTCATTACAAACCAGCTGCCTTTTCAAAACCCCCACAAGGTTCATCCTACGATAGCTTCAGACACACCCGAAATGGTTTTTCATTCCATAAACACACCCTCCATCAATTTTTCATTCATTATGTTCCTCCAATACACCCCACACTGAGCTTTATCCCACAATTAAACCATCCGGTGAACATGTCACAGGTGTAGACTACAAGCTTCCCTGCCCACCAATCCTTCCACACACATTCAATTAATATCATTTGCCATGCATCCAAATTGCTTCCATAAATTATGCACGATCCCCACTGTTAATAAAATCTAATCATCTTTCAGTGCAACTCACTCATCCCCTATCTCCATCCCTGTCATTGATATAACCATTGTAATAATAACACAAAGCCTCCATAAGTGTGGAACACAGGTATTCATAAATTATAATTTTCAATAATACCACGATTAATCATTTCCTTGCACAATACCGATGCCAATTTGCTCATTTTTCGATGGTTCTCCTCGCCTAAATACCCCCCCATGACCTTCATCGCGTTTTAACCTGATTGGTCCTATGTCCCCCTTGCGTGACCTCCGTGGTGAGAAATCTGCATGTATCTGGGCCTTTCTCAGCATGCTTAGGGTTAAGCTATATCAAAGAATCGCGCCCACCTCAATCCACACCACCCTGGACAATACCGCATAACAAAGATAAGACAACTTGTCAACAGCATAGAATGAAGGTTCGAGCAAGCTTATCAGTGCAAGAGCCATTAAGTGTGCACCTTAACTTGAAAACATCCAGTAAACATAAAAGGGCAGTCACTGTGGATGACAGAGTGTCTATACTGACAGACTACCAGGCTTCGAAAGCGTATTCAAATCCAGTGAGTTGGCTCAGTAAGGCATGAATACTGGAAAAACCTCCCACAGTAAGCCCCTTCGAGAAGCTCCGCTCGTCATGAGTGTGGATCACTATCTGTCCACGGTCTTGTAAAGCGGTAGTGCGTAACTGCGACTGAGAGACCGCATCAAGAAGCATGCACCACCAGATGGGGACACTGGGGATATTGGAGATAAGGGAGAAGCTGACTGGAGAAACGCTATACCTCCGACGCTGAAGAACACCTTATTACTGCATCATATCACCACTGAAGCACTAGAAAGAACAACATACCAGGCCCACTACATCAGAGGTGACTCAGATACATAAACGCGTTAAGCACTGTTGGTAATTTGGCAAATACAAATGGTAAGGCTTAGCAGATATGGGACATATGCAAGGATGCAATCTGTCGTGTAATATACAACAGTTAGCATTCCACACTCTTCGACTCATATACTGAGGGAGAATGAGGCAACTATGGGGTTTGTCCTGGAGTGGTGCAGTGATGTTGAACTAGAATCAGCAATAACATAATAACAAGCTCAATTATCGATAGTGCCAGAAAGATGGATGTTACTGCAGAAAGCTTTGATCACTGCTGCGGTTGTCGTGATCTGTGGTTGCATCTTTAACTGAAGAATCTTCTTCTTCTTTGATCCATAGCCGCCGACCGTCAAAGCAGTCAATGACCAGAATTGACCTGGTGGCGTCTTTGTAGGCTTGGCCCAGGCAACAAATTTGATTCCACTATTTGTTCGGTGGGTGGCCAAACCCTTCAATACAGTTGCTTTTGGCTTCCACAAGAAGAGTACAAAGTTGGAAAAGGCAAGGCCCTTGCATGTTGATGCTATGCGAGTCCAGCAGTATGGACGTGGGTTTAAGTCCATTCAGCCCCCCACACTGAAAACACGAAGGAAGTGGAGAGTGGAAGAAGGGGTCCGGGGTATTTTGGTGAAAAAAAAAGCCCCCCCTTTTAAACAAAACCCCCCAAAGAAAGGGGGTTTATAATCCCCCCCCTGGAGGGTGTCCCCCGCACAAGACCACGGGTGGGAAGTAAAATTGGATATACCAACAACAAAAAGAATCTAAGACGTGGAAGTTTTGGTCATGGACGACATCTCGCCAGGTGGTTCCCAAGGTAATCCTAAGGCAGATTTTGCTGGAGCGTAGAAAAGGAGAAACCCATAAATAGTTTTTTTTTCAGAAGATTACTAGGGGAGCTTGCGAAATAATGGATAAGAGATTTTTGCCAAAAACGCAGTGCAGTCAGGGCTCCCCACAATCAGGCCCAATGTAAACCTAACTGGGGAAGGAAGGAGCCCTGCAAAGGTCCCTTTGCACATGGATTGTGGACAATGATATATGGCAATAAAATTTCCAACCACTTAGGGACTCCAGCTTCATTTGTTAATCCAATTGTAAAT
This sequence comes from Oreohelix idahoensis, assembly GCA_024509875.1. Lineage (NCBI taxonomy): Eukaryota > Metazoa > Mollusca > Gastropoda > Stylommatophora > Oreohelicidae > Oreohelix > Oreohelix idahoensis. The sequence goes on from JAMPIV010019125.1 coordinate 634,526, forward strand.
GGACCCTCCTTGCCCCCATCAGGCCATCTCGAAAACCTCTGTGAGTGATGGGGGCAAAATGGTAAATTGATGTAATGACATTTGCCCCTACCCTATGCCATGGGAAGGCCCGATGCTACATAGAACACGTTGCACTCTCACATCTAAAGCCATATGTGTGTCATTTAATAAATGGCAAAGGGGCCGATAACACATGGTGCACCCAACCAACAAGAGATGCCTAAAATGGAGCTGGCTGCACAGAGACTAGATATGCTGGAAAAGGAGAATGGATGAAAGGCGGCAATATGCAATGTCAGGCTCAGGCCCAGATACACACCCCATAAACAAACTTTTTTCCCCAGAGAAACAGGAAAGTACAGTCACAACCACAAAAAAACCCGAGTTAAAAACTAGGTAAAGCAAGTTGTAAACCGCAAAATCTCTCTATATGACGGTGCACACAAATGATCTGGGAGATGGCAATTGTAAAGACCTACCTGGACGAAGGGGCATATATCCCAAGAGACCTATCAGGAACATCTTCACGAAGAGGTCCGCATATAATGAGTGGCTTGCCAAATTTTTTCCATCATTCGCACCAGGTTTTTTTTGATTGAAATCCCTGACCGTCACCAATTTTGAATCCATAGATTGGGAATGAGCAACATTTTTGTAATTTTTCAAAGCAGGCCAAGGTCTAGTTGATTCTGGCGCTGCAGTAATTGGAGAACACACGATGGGGTTCACTGCAAGGGTCATGGCCTGTGGTGGCAAGAGTTACAAGGTGCAATCAAGAGGGCTCGTGGCTGCTTCAGTGTATGATTTATTGACCACTAGTATTGAGGGTGGCCTAGATGGGAAAAACAGAGTCCGAAAACAGAGTGCACTGAAGAGAGCCTTTAAGTGAAACTGCAGATAAAAGCATTTCAAATGCTGGCTATGGAACAACCCCGCAATGGGCTTAAGTACAACTCTGGACATTAAACATCTGCGATACAAGAAAAAACAAACAGCATATTTTTTTTCTAAACCCCCATAATTACCATTTGAGTTTTTCAAGTGTAAAAACTGGTGAAAAGGCCCTGGTGACTGAACCGGCCACCACAACGAGCTGTATATTATTAACGATGGCGTTTGGGCCCCATCCGAGATATTTTACCACGTTGACTAGACGCCACAGTGGCTAGGCCCTCATCGTCTTTTCGCTGCCAGGGTGTTTTGTGGGCGTGTCACCCAGTGGTCCAGACCCCCTAGTCATGGTGCTGGCGGCGGGAATGAATAGGAAACGAATAAATATGTTCTTTACTCTTTATATTACGTTTCATATCACAAATATGCCTCCAAACCTTGACGAGGTTTTTTTTTTGTGGTAATTTTATAGTTTTTTGCTCATAAGTGAATTGGGTTCAATTTTCAGACTATCTACAAGGACTAAACACGGGATAGGCATGAGGGATCATCCTCTCGTTGGTAGGTCATGACCCGAGAAGTGTGGCCCGTACCCCCTCTTTGATCGTGTATAGGGAAGTATAAAGGACGAAAACACATTGGTTCGAATGGGGGGGGACTTTCTGATGATCAGATTTGACCCTTCATATGTTGTAATTCGCTCTGTATAGAGTTCCTATCATATACATGACTAGAAAAAAACACACCAATTATGTATTGTAGTGGAGAAGTGACACCATACTTACATGGACTCTTAAATAATAAAAAAAAACTAAGTTGTAGAAGCTTTACAAATGACAGTGATGGCGCCATAAACTAAAGGAGACAAATTAGGACAAAAAATCTTGTGGTAGTTGCTTGTTTGTGGGATTTGGCCTTTTATTACCGCGTGAGTGCTGGTGATATGCGATTCTCGGACTTTCTTTTAGGGTTGTGTGATTCGACATTGTTTGTACGTGTAATATATGGTGTGTAACACTGAATATGGTGGGTTTTCCATTGATTGATGTGTAGGATTCGCCTAAAAAGTGTGGTATTTCAAAGACACTTCATAAAGAGCGCCAGAAGCGAAGAGAGGGAAGTAGGAGGCTTGTGGACCTTGTTTTGAATTACATTGTGTGGGGACAATGTGATAGATGTATAAATAGCTTCTCTTTTAATTTTTCTTTATAATATTGTCACTGCTGCAATTTATATAGAGATCTCAAGGGGTATATTTCATCTAGCCTTCTGAGATAAGTGTAGTTGGGTACATTTTTAAGTAACAACTCGGTTTGTTTGGTGGTGATTTGGTCTGTTAGTTAAAGTGTCTATATTCATTAAAACTGTTAGTGGTTTGATGCGTTGACTATGTTCATTTCTCTATATCGTTCGGAAGTTGTAAATACATTAAATCGGTTTTTTTTCTATGTTTTTGAAGTCGGATTTTTATATTCTAGTATTGTTTTGTGGTTTCTCTTTAGGTGGTCAGTTTTAACTAGTAATCATTTAACTGTTTTTTCCTATGTTTTTATTGGTAATAGATTATTAAAACTTTTTGTTTTATCAATGTTTTATATGCATAATCATTTTAGAATAACTGTTTTGTTTTCCTCAAATAGTTTTAAACTAAAGTCCCAATGTTTTTTAACAAAGTCCTAAACAAAAACTTAAATACACTTACCTTGTTCACTGAATCTCATGCACACTCTCCACCGTGTTTTAAAAATAGGAGGAACATGTATATGTGTGGTGTCAACAAAGTATTTTATGAAAGTGCTTAAAATACAAATAACACTCATTTAAAGGGCTCCGTCAAATATTTGGGTGTAGCAATACTACATTTGAGATGGCATGTTTTTGTGGACTATACAGTAAGTATCCAAGTCGTGGTAAGACATGCAGTTAGATTTTTTGTGTTTTGTTGGACAGATAAGGGTCAGAGGAATAGCCACCGAGGTTAAGCTAACTGTTAATATGCCACAAAATGGTGTCCAGGATTAAGCTAACATATCTAATGTGGTTCTCTAGTTATGTAGTAAATGTAATTATGAAAAATGATTATTAAATAAAATAATATGGTAATGAATAAAGTCAGTTTTTACAAGTATAACGTAACACAGGAAACAAGGGATCGTTTCAGGTGTTTTTTACCCTTTGTCAGCCCACAGTTACGACACATGGTGATACTATAAATATTAAAAAAAGATATTTAAACATATATATATTAATTTGTAAGAATAATTAATTTTCATTTACATTGTTATTTTTAGGTTTAATTATTGATATTTTATATAAGTAATAGTATGATTTTATAATCAGATTAATATTTTTATAAGTAAATTATATATAGGTTTGTATAATAATGTAACTAGTATATATTATTCTGTATATGTTGAAATTTTAACCAGTGAATATTTTATTTAATGTCAATTCTTATTATAGAAATATGTTTGAAGTTATATTATCTATCTAATTTAGTGTATATAGTTATATAATTATCTAAGATTATATTAACTATTTAACTAACTTATATTTTGTTCACATCAAGTAAAAGACTCTTCTAACGTTTCCATATATATGTAAACAAGTCTCTCTCTATATTTAACTGATTATACTTAAAATATATCTATTATTTTATTTTATCTTTATTACCCCGAATTGAGTACGCAGACGATAGTAATATGTAAAGTTGTTTGTTTTTTTGTTTTTAAGTAGGGGTTAATTTAGGGTTATGGAATAATTTTAAATATTACAATAGCAAATAATATGCATATCTCTATTACACTAGATTGCTCGAACACGAGACGTGCTAATTCCTTTTTTTTTAAAAGTCCATTTTCACAATTGTATTCTAACCCTGATAAATATCACTGTATACACATAAGCGCTACGAAAAAGCATCAGGTAATTGCCTCATATCTTGTATCACAATTTCTACTGCGGAAACTACAATTTGAAAACACCTTACGACGATAACTTTGTAATAGGACTTATATTCATTACATATATTGATCAGTATATTTCATACTATCTATCTTTGTTATCATTTTTAATACTATTTATCTGAATCTATTACTATATTTTCTTTGTATTTATTAGATTAAATTGCTGATGTACTATCTATTCGTATTTATCCACATATGCTTATATTATAGATAATAAGTATCATTAAGCTTATTCATTAATATCTATTATCTTCAATGACTGTCGATTAAGAGAGTATAATCTTTTTTTTTTTTTTTTCCCAGTCATTTTCCCATGACTATTATAAAATATTCCAACTACAATATAATGCTTCGCTATAGGAAACTATAGGGAGTTCATAAAGTTTGTAGCTGATGCATGAGATTTTTCCCTTCCCTTTTAAGAATCAGGGGGATATGATTTAATGAGCGAAAGTTGCTGAATAGAAAAAGCCTAGGGACATGCAGCATTCTGATTATTGCAGGACTCGTATGTTCAGATGGGAAAAAATTCACGAAAATGTTTTTGTATAAGATCCAGGCCAAATTTTGCTTCGAAATGTGACCAACTGCAAAAAAATCCTAGAGCTACAATACAGCACCAGGCCAAATTCCAAAATCTTCCAATATATTTCCTCTAAGGTGGCAGCTCTTTAAGCTTATGGTTAGAGGGGAAAAGGTAAGAATAATTTTAAACCCGCCTAATATATACTGATTTATTAATGCTAGGGTATATGCGATGAAATTATGTATAATATAAATTTATATAATATAATTAGTCCCTGTGCATATCCTGAAAAAAATAATCAATATAGTGACCAAAGGTGGTATTATAAATGAAATTTTTAGGCTCAAAAAAAAATAGCGACAGTGGGTATGTGTATACTAAGAATAGCTATTTAAGCTAATCAGAACATTTTATTATTAAATTTTATAAAAACGACACGAAGAAGTTACTACGCAATTGATTAAAAATTCACTGTTGAACAAATAACTTCGATAAATTCAAAAAACTATACCCTATACCTACAAGGCAGTTTCTAAAATGTCCTGAACAATTTCAATCATCCCTCCTGAGGTCCAGAACACCAAACCCTGTAACCACCACTCTTCATGGAAACCATAGAATCCCCAGATCCGCCTTACACTTTAAGAAGGGCATGAGGGAATGGACACGGTCAGTAGGGTCTCGCTACCTAAGTAAGAGCAGCTCTAGAATTTTCCAAAACATACTGCTCCGTCAATATCTCAACCTCACAGATGCTAGTACCAAACGTGAATTAAAACTAATGTCGCCTTATAAAATACCTAATACTCAATAATCTCTATCGAAAACGAAAGCCAAATATATCTACCACTACAAATGTTCCATCTATCATACAGTCCACACTGGATGATAACTGTGTACTACCCCTAAATAGTAAAAGATCTTCTGGAAATATATTCCCCACCACAAGTCAATAAAATAACGAGAGAGAGCCAATATAGGATTTAAATGGAACTAAAATAAACTAAAATCCAGTATAGTGATTACTTAAATGCGCTGAAATGATAAAAACTAGACAAACTTTAAGTTATTTTAAGCAATCTATAAATTACAAATTACATCGTGTAACATTTTTAATGCTAAACGCGTACTTCGATCTTTACCACGCATCCAATTCTACTAGCCTCGCGTACAGAAGCGAGGCTTATCGGAGAATTCATTGCAACCAAGAATTTGAAGAAGAGCGCGTGAAGAGAGAGAGCGAATGACTAGCAGATTATGTAGATCAACCCAGCTTAAATGGCCCCTCTACCCTCCGGAAGACGGCGATAAATCCCCATGAATGGCGAAGTGGAAATGTTAGTTTTAGGAACTAGGGGCTCTACTTACTTAAAACAATATCAGGTCTAAATGTAAGAAATCTATACTACACTGTAATACAAGAAAGATTGATTAAGACTACATATGAGTGATTCGAGACAGAGTATACATAATAAAAGGATAATGATCTCAAAGACAAAAGATTAAAAGAAGGCTGACTAGAAATTGTCCCAAAGATGGACCATGATTTTTATCATGGAAAATTCTACCTAAACTTCTTAATCTGAGAGAAATATGTTTTATCTGCTCATTTCTCAAACTTAACTCCAAATGGAAGTGAGTCATTAGACAATTTGTAAACAACAGTATAGAAAGCATAGCTTACAGCCCCACAGTAGGTGTGGTTTTACAGGAATAATATTTAAAAAATACCCAATGGGCAAGCTTAAAACAGAAAAGTAATGAGGCATGTCTTGAATGAGGCCAATGCACAAAAAGACAGTTTATTCTTCATGATTAAACTGAGCAATACATCTTTCTTTGGGCATAGTTATGTGAAGACGTAAAGACGCTAAGAATCACACATTGTGACAACATGAAAGATTGAAGGAAAAAGACAGAGATTTTTAATGACAAAGAGAAAAAAAAATACTGGACAGTTTTGACACTATGGTATCTCAAAAATAAGTCTAACAATAAAATTGACTTGCTAACAAGTACTGAGACAGGGAGATGTGTAAAACCCAACATGATCCACCTATGAACCAACAAAGCGGTACTGTACTTGTAAGATAGCTAGTCACTGTCGAATTTTTCCATTGGTAATGTTGGACCTTTAAAATTAGGAAGAATTAGTTTTGCTCTTGAAAACTGTTTTTTTTAAAGTGGAATTATTAATTTCTGAAAGCAAAATGGAATAAATGGAAGAATCAAAGTACAACTGCATGAAAAGGTAAAAGGTAAAGGAATCCCCGTTTCACATGCCCATTGAGGCATATTGGGAATTTTGTGTATTTAGGCCAGTATTTTTCTTGACCATCTCGGCAGCACTAGGTAAGTGACTGTGGTCCAGCATCACGCCGGACCGCCTTAACCTTCCCAGAGTTTGTTCTCGTCACCAATTCATGAGGGCCTAGGTCGACCCCCGTGTAGCCTGTTTGCTGGTTTCAAGGAAATCAAACCACTAGAACCTGCATCTAAAGAACTCATCGAAACCTTGTGACCACCAAGTTATGGAAGCCTTACGTGCACTTTTAACATCATCCCTGCAATATCGACGGTCCTAACACAACACTTTTCCAATTCACAAACTGATTTTTTCACTTATTTAGGGTAAGCAATTTCATTTTATTTCATTATAAATGAAACTCCAATGAAATATACCCTAATGAGAGTGGAAAATCAAAGAATATACCCACAGAACTCCATCTTAATCAAAATATATTCTCATCAGCCATCTATTACTCTATTAAAAAGTCCAGTTATGTTATAACAGCAAAGAGCGCTATAAACGTGTCTTTTCCATGACAAAGCAATAACTATTGACCTCAATCTTGTTAAAATCAAACCTATACCGAAACACAATGTTGTTAAAAACAAGCTTGTTAAAGTGGACGCGCCACCACTTGAAGTTTAATAATATATAATAATTGGTTTGAGAGCGCAATTGACAAAATAAAAAGGGGAAACAAAACTCTTACAATCTGTCTAGGTTTCTTTCCTGTCTGCAGGAAGATTGTCGGACAAATAACTCAAAATGTCGTGTCAATTAGGAACCAAAAACAAACGTATTATTGAAATGGCGTGTTTGAAGTCAATGAGACAACACACCCCAACCACTCTTAATAATTACACAATTGTCCCATTTTCCTTCCTTGAACCTGAACATCCTACCCTAACTCCCCCCCCCCCCCCCACCCCCCCCCTTCCTAACCCTTCTTCCCCACCCTCAACCCTCCCCATCCCCCCCCTCCCCCCCCACTCCCCCTATGTAGTCCCCCCCCCCTCCCCCCCCCTTTTTAAGCTGTATTCAATACTGCGTACTATTCAGATATCACAACCATTTTATATACCCCCCCTACTCCCCCCCCCCCCCACTTTAAACACCTCCCCCCCCCCCCCCACCCCCCCCCCCCCCCCCCCCCTCTTTAATAAATCTTTGATAACTTTCATGCTGATCAATGTATAAATTTCATTAATAATCATAGCTCCTGCTTACATGCAAAGTGTTAACAAGCTATTATGATCCACTAAGCAGTACAACTTGCTCTCTTATTTATCGTGCTGACTAGTTCAAGTGTGCCGTTTATCTTTTTTTTATCTGGAATGTGATCCGTAGGTGTAAGACTCTATTGGACCCGGTCTAAGCAACCCATATAATTTTGCGTTTTCACCTAAAACTATATATTCTTTGTATATATAACTATGGGTGTCACCATAATAGTTATATATGTCCATTTAGTTTTGCTAATTCATTGCATGATCACTGACAAGCGGTACATTCACGAGTGATACCGTAGTAGTGTTTTTATGGTGGGTAACTACTACCTTGTGCTGATACGCGAATGTTGTTAAGTGATGTGGCAATCAGGCAACAGGAACTTTAATAGGGCACGTCAACTAATGCCAAGACTGTAGTAGTGGAACTCTTGGGTTGATTTATACACACAGTTTATTTAACAAGGACGTTGGACGTACGTGAAGACAGACAGAGTATACATTCTCTGTCATAGACGTTTGTAGGTTAATCAACATGACGAAATGTCCATATATTATTTCTATTCATATCAGATAATCTCATGACAGTCATACACCCATACCTCGACTTTCGTCGCTTCGACTTTCGTCGCTTCGCTCTTTCGTCGGTTTTCAATTCTAACCACGTTTCCAAATTTCGTGGCTCGCTTCGCTCTTTCGTCGCATTTGGTCACAACTGCGCGTCATCTTGATTCTTTCGTCGTTCAGTCTTTGAACAGAAATCGTTTGGTGTGCACTGTTTTTTTTTTAAGTTGTCCGCTTTGAATCTCTTATATTTGTCATTAAACATATTAATACTACTTATTTTTGTGATTAAAATAACAAAACTATTCATACTATATTATTTTTGTGATTATATTGTAAACAGTTCATAGTTATTTTAGTGATAACAGTCTAATGACAGTGTTCATATCGTGATTATAAGACACGTGTACAGTTTTCATACTGTACTTTTTTGTGTGATTAGGCCTTATACAGTACTACTTATTTTTGTGCTTTAATATATTCATAATGGGTCCTAAGTGTAGTGACAAAGTTAAAAGAACCCATAAGGTTCTCAATTTGCAAGAAAAGCTTAAGCTAATCAAGCTTAATGAACAAGGCATCTTAAATGCTGAAATAGGCCGCAGGCTAGGTGTACCAAGCACTACAGTTAGCACAATTGTAAAGAACAGAGCTAAAGTGTTAGAGGAAATTAAAAACGCTACGCCAGTGCATACCAAACTTATTAGAAAGAGGCACAATTTAATTGGTGAGATGGAGAAAGTGTTAAATGTGTGGATTGAAGACCAAGTCAGCCACAACATTCCTCTAAGCCAAGATCTTATCCAGGCTAAAGCACAAACTTTATTTAATGCAATGAAGGCTGAACAAGGAGAGAGATCAGCTGAAGAGACATTTGGAGCTAGCAGGGGCTGGTTTGAGAAATTTAAGAAAAGGTCAAATTTGCATAATATAGAAGTGAAGGGAGAATCAGCTAGCGCAGATACCGCAGCTGCAGGAGCTTTTCAAGTGAAGCTTGAAAAAATTATAGAAGAAGTTGGCTACACAAAGCAGCAGATCTTCAACGTAGAATAAATTTCGACAGAAGTTCAAAAGTAAATAGTGGGCTAGAACACCAAATAGCCTGTTACAGAGAACTTCTTAGGGAAAGGAAGAAGACATCAATGAGGTAAATGTCTTTGCTCTCCTTTTTCAAGACGCAACCGCCACAACCAACTTCAGTCACCCCTCCCTTTAACCCTTCAGATTCCGAGCCATCAACATCAGCCCCAGCCCCAGTTAGATTGTCTTCAAAGTGCCCTTCTCCTAAAAGAATTAGATTGAAATCCTCCAGTTCTGAAGATGAGCCACCTCAATTTTCTCATCTGGTTTTCTAAGTCTAGAATCCCCCTAAATTACCAACATTCAAAACTGTACATACTGTATACATTCATCGTCTACTTGCTCAAGAATGATTTTAAGGTAAGATACTATTTACGTATTTTTTATTTTTTACTGTATTTTCTTTACTCTTATGTTTATTTCTGTTTATCTAGGTGTTGCACACATTTGCAAGTGTTATATAGTTAGTTATTTACGTTTTTTGGCGGCCCTAATGCATTTGTAAGCTAAATATAGGCTATGCTTCGACTTTCGTCGATTTTCATCATAGCTCTGGTCCATAACCTGTCGAAAGAGTGAGGTATGGGTGTATTGATGAAGACACGGCAGGACATCTTAAATAAAGCATAAATGTTCATGGATGATCAGGCAATATATCATGAGCTGGCTCCACATATAATTTTATAACGGCTGACCTTTCCAAGGGCAGACGTACCTCTTATAGTCATGAGGTATGCACTTCATCAAATAAAATCTCATCTTCAAATTGGCCTCCTCAACAATTTAAATATAGGATATCCCACCATTATAATAGAGGCATCATAGTAATCAGTGTACTTAAACTTCAAAGTCCGTAATTCAATTGACCTCTCATTATCTTGCCGTAAGTCCGTAGGACGGCGAAAATATATATATTATATTATATTTTGTATTTACGTAAGTAATATATACTACTCGTCAAAAGTCAAGGGCCACTTAGAAAAACCTTGGTTGAAACCATAAAACAAATCTGATATAAACGTAACTGGTATCAGTCAAAACGGCATTTATTGAATACCAAATTGATATGTCACGTAAAGAAATGGAAACACACATTCAAACGCAATGAAGCTGTGAAGTGTGTCACCCACCTTTTCTAAAGTCACACAATAGATATTGGACAAATAGACATTTCAAAATCGGGTATGACCACCGTTTGCAGCAAGGCATTCAAGACAGCGTAGACGCATCGAATCCACAAGGGTCCGAAGAGTATCATGAGGAACAGCTTGCCATTCCTGAAGCAGAAATGCAGTCAGCTGTGCAACATCCATTGGCAGGGGGTGATTTGTTGACAATCTTCGACCAAGGACATCCCAGAGGTGCTCAATCGGAGAAAGGTCAGGTGAATGAGCTGGCCACGCCATCCTGGTGATCCCATGTTGCTGAATAAACTCATTCACCACACGAGCTCGATGGGGTCGAGCGTTATCATCTTGGAGGATGGCATTACCACCTATGGCCTCCAGAGCGGGCTGAACAATTGGTCTCAAGATTTCGTTCTGGTATCTTGGGCCGGTCAAGTTGCCTTGGATGATGTAGAGTGGGGTCCTGCCGTGTCTGTAGAAGCCTCCCCAGTCCATGACAGAACCCCTACCATAACGATCCACCTCTCGAATTGTGTCATCAGTAAATCGCTCTCCTGGTCGTCTCCAAACTCGAATCCTGCCAACATTGAATGACACAGTGAAGCGAGATTCATCAGTTAAGAGAACTTGACTCCATTGTCGCCTTGTTCATCGGATGTGCTCACGACACCAAGCAACACAGGCTCTGCGATGAGCAGGAGTAAGAGGGATTCTGATTGCAGGATGTCGAGCAGCCAGTCCAAATTCGTGTAAACGTCTGTGAATGGTGCTTTGACTGACATTAACGTTTACAGTTTGTTTCAGCTGACATCTTAGAGTGGAACAAGTCACAGTTCGATGGCGCAGGGCTGACAACAAGAGGTACCGGTCATCATGTCTATTGGTGCATCTAGGGCAACCTGACCGGTGGTGATTCTCCACACTTCCTGTGGCCTGAAATCTCTCCAAAATTCTTTGGATAGTAGAGTGTGACACTGCAAGCCGTCTAGCAACCTCACGGACAGATAAACCACTTTCAACCCACGCTATAGCCCTCATTCTTTGTAAGGTGTCAAGACTTCTTCTCGGTGGCATGGTTTTTGCAAGTGATGAAACTACCCTAAGTCTGCTGATTGTAAAACAAATTAAGAGTGAACTCTGTTCACAAAATGTCGCCACTGCACGTGGAATGTCAATCAGCACGATTACTTCACCTGTTTGGTTCTACGGAAGTTTGAAAAAACAGATTAAAAATGTTAATTTATGGTCAGCAAACCAAATTGCACGTGATCACCATGGTTGTCGGTAAAGTTGTTTTTATGCTTAACGTGCTTAGAGGACTGTCAGAGGAAGATATTGCACCCATTTTTACTAAAAACTTCCTTCATTTAATCATTCTATGCGCTTATATAAAAGTGTATTGAAAATAATAGGGTGGCCCTTGACTTTTGATGAGTAGTATAGTTCCTTTAAGTGGCATATACTTGATAAAAATAACAGGCTGGATCCACAACTTCCCTCTATCTCAAATCCATTTCAGTACATTCTAAACGAATGTTCTGACTAGATACTTTGTGACTAAAAAATCGTCAGATACAATTTTTATATTCATTTTTTACTTCAAAAACTTACTGTGAAAATATTACGGCGATAGCTTCCACTTGGAAGGCCGTATCAGATAAAAATCAACAGAAGTTTACCCCAATCTAGGGCTCGAACAACAGACCACCGTCTGACTTTTAAACCAGCCATCACATCTCTCTGAGGTTACTACGTCATCTACTGTTTAGCAACAAAACCCGAAAAATACTTATGCACAAATATGTGTGCTTCCGTGCGCGATGAATTTAAATTACCAATATATTCTTACCACATATGTTGATGCGTACCCTCTTAACAGAAGTAGGACCCATGACTACTTTATTACTGTTAAGGACCCAAAAAGGACGCAACAGATACCCATTTCAATTTATTTATTTTCTTGTGTCTCTCACTTGGCCCTCTCTTTCTTTCCTTTCCCTGATGAAGGCTTTGTGGCCGAAATGTGGGCAATTTTCTTTGTCTTTTGTTCTAGTAAGGCTCATTACCTTTTTCCATTTTATTGTTGTGTTTGTTTTTTTGGTTTTTTTTAAAAACCTACCCTAGATAATCTTGGCATAAAGACCTCATATATTCAATGACAGGCTTGCAAAATATAAAAAACAACACTAATTTTAAAGACTCTACCTCACACTCCAACCATTCGTAGTATTTTGAAATAAATGTCCATTGAATCGATATCAGGAAATAAAAGAAGTGGATTCATTTTTTAAAAGAATAACATTTATAACTGAATACATGTACTGTATATAAAACCACACACACAAATACATATGCACATATACACACATTTGTTGTGAAAACATAATAAAATTATTTATCTATTGTCTTGGGACAATATTTAACCACACATTTATAAACCCTTAAAACCAATGAATTTGCTACTAGAAGGATCGTCAGAAAGGAAAACCTAATGAAAAGTAAGGAAACTACAGGACACAACATCTCTTTTTCCACCAGAGTTCACAAGCTAATGTTCAATATTCGCTTCAGTGGATAATAATACCAGTAAGTTCTTCTTCTTCTTCTTCTTCCGTCCTTAGCCAAAGACCGACCAAGCAGTCAGAGGCCATCACGCCTTGTGGCGTCTTAAGGGCAACAGCAGATTGATTTTCTCTGTTGTAGTTTCCCATCACGCCTAGCGGCGTCTTTAGGGCAACAACAAATAGATCCATCTGCCGTTGTTTCCGTAATCGGTGTGACAAGCCAACGGGTGATCAGCCCATTGGGCCAGTAAGTTCAGGTTGATTGAAAAGTCACTTTCTGTTTTAAAATTTTAATATCCTCATTTGTATCCACTGGATATGCATGAAACTAATGTCAAAACAATGAGCGATAACTGTCATTTTATAAATAAGTATTCACAGAAATAAAATACAATCTAAACTGGCCAATAAACTGACGTTACAAGAGAAAGCAAAAACTGTTGCCCGCTGTGAACTTATGTGTTGAATAAACCAAATCTCACTCTTGAATCGTAATGTTAATGTGACACAGCAATATCTGTAATAAAACAGCAGTTAACTGTCTCTAATTTGATGCTGTTTCATATCAATTTGTTGTAGAGGAGGGAAGAAATAACAATTTAAAAATAGGAAGTAACTTTTCAGTCACCCTGTATATTATCATGTTCTACAATCTACCAAAGTTCACCCATAAACAGACTATTTTACTTGTTCTAATTCTTTACCCTAATATGTGCTAACCAATTTCAGCTGAAAGTCGAAAAAACCTTGTTAAAGTCCATGATAATGTTGGTAATTAGTGATTTCTGTGACACAAATAAAGCTGGAGCCCTGCCTACCTGCAGTAGCCCTGCTTATCTGCTGTAGCCAATTAGGAACGTATAAGCAGCATGCTTGTTAATAGTATAATGGTCTATTATTTAACATTAATTCTGGTATTTTTTTATTAATATAAAATACACACAGCTTACAATAATTTGTATTAACCATTCTGGTCTACAACTGGATGCAAACATTTATCATATTTTATAATGGTATTTATCAATTAAGCTAACAACAAAACTACCTTAAAACATGTCATTGCTGCTATATATGACAAATTTTAACGTTATTTCTAATCAGAGAAAAAAAATTTAAAAAAAAAAAAATTAAACTGTGGACACGCTTTATCAAATCTGTGAGATTTCACAATACAATGTGCTTAGGGTTATATTACTGCACATGTGTTCAGTGAAAAGGATAAATCTGAACCATACTACAAGCTTTGTGGTTTCTTATGACACTGAGGTGTGCTAAGACATACCAGCTGGGAACCCCAGCTCTAGATATAACACAGCTCACAGTATTATATTCTATACCTGATTTTCACTGCATTGGATTGCATCATTGATATCTTTGTATTATTAAAATAATAAAATATTATTTTCTTGCATTTCTATTTAGAAACAATATCTATTTTATTATTTTAACACTGTACATGCAAGTTCAATCAAAATGATAAAGACAGTAATACTACAGTTTTCTGTAATGTCTAATCAGTAAGGATCAAAATGCTAAAAATATTTTTATACATGATGTAGCCTTACAGAAGTAGATAAGCATAAACTTAATAGGACTTATAAATATAAAATATATATCACATAACTTCTCCTTTAAGAAATTTCAAATGTGACGTAATATTACATATAAAAAAACCAATATCAGGAAAACTATCCAGCTCATAGCATATTAGATTACAACTTCTTCACTTAAAATTTGGCCAGTAATTTTACTAATAATGAAAATTAAGGAACAATTATTATAATTTTTCTGATTACCATATTCTTCAACAAAAGCACTTGTGTGTAGGAAGACACAAAAAACTATTAAAAAACATTTTCATGAAAAGAAACAATTCAAAGTATAAAGGAAATCAAAAAAGAAGAAACAAACAAACGAACCATATTCTGTTCTCATCATCATGTGACGTATTCTTTCCAGAACGTTGTCTCCATTACAGCTGCTCTGAACGCATCACGATTCTGGGCAAGTCGACCTGCATCAGCCAAAGACAAGTTCAGACTCTCTGTGATGTCCTGGGTCCACCGTCGTCTAGGTCGACCCCTTCCCCTTTTTCCAGGGACCATGCCTTCCATCACTGTTTTTTCCAGACTATTATGTCTTTTTATATGACCGAAAAATTTCAGCTTCCTTATTGCGATGGTATTTAGGAGCCAATGTTCCTGTACGTTTAGTGAGTGCAGTACTTCTCTGTTGGTCTTTTTTTCTGTCCAGGGTATTCTCAACATCCTTCTGTAGCATTTCATTTCGAATGATGTAATCTTTTTTGCAACTGTTTTATTGAGTGTCCAAGTCTCGCAGCCGTATGTTGCTACTGGGAATATACATGCTCTGATCAGTTGTAACTTTGTTTCTTTGCTTGTGCCTTGCCATAGGTTTTTCATCTGTATTAGCTTATGTGAAGCAATTGCAAGTCTTCTTTTAATTTCTACTGCACAGTCGCCAGAGCTGTTCTCAGGAATGGCAAACAAGCTTACATTAAGTACTCTCCTTCCATGCCAAGTGGTCAGTTTACTGAGGTGTTTCCCTGTTTTCCTCTTCTTCCGAGTTTAATTTACCAGCTGTTACCAAGTTATCTGATTTTTCACTTCTCATGAAACATTCAAAGAATTTGATTGCCTGCACCTTGTCACCTTGATCAACTGATTACTTTCTTAAACTTCTCTGAGGACTAACTGATTTGATTTTCTGACTGCCCACAGTATACTTCTTATGAACTGCACCTCCACTGCCTTGTATTTTCTGCCCACCTCTTTGTTTACTGTCCAGGTGTCACATAAATAAAGTAATACAGGATGTTTTCACTTGTTACTCTTCACCTTCCTAAATAGCACAGGTCTTCAAGAATTCAAGCCACGTCCTTCTATTCTGTGCTGTCCACTCAAGGTCGTTCCATGTCTTCCTTATCCCTCTCGTTCTTCTCTTCATGTATTTTTTGACCTCTCTCTACCTCTCTTATACTGAGGATTTCAAAAAAAGGACTGCCATGTGATGCTGTCAACAAGTTTACCCTACCCATGTGTACCCTACCCACTGCCAGTGTCTTCTGTTGCCCCTTGCCCATACTTGAAGTTTTATTGCCATAAAGATGCTAAATTACAAGGTAGCCAGCCCCATACCCAACCCTCCTTAATGGATCTCTACTGTATAATAAAACTCTGTTCCTCACTGCTAATGACAGCTTTTTGTTGGTAAGAGTGCCTTTTTACTGAATGTGATGGTAAAGTCATTGCCAGCAAGTCTTACAGAAAGCAGTAACCTATATTCTTCTTCTTCTTCCGTCCTTAGCCGCCGACCGTCAAAGCAGTCAGTGGCCATTACGCCTAGTGGCGTCTTAGGGCAACAGCAGATAGGTTTTCTTTGCCATTGTTTCCCATCACGCCTATTGGCGTCTTTAGGGCAATGGCAAATCAATCCATTTGCTGTTGTTTCCGTAATCGAAGTGACTGGCAAACGGGTGATCAGCCCGTTGGTAGTAACCTATATAATAATAATAATAATAAATTCTTTAAGCACCAAACACGGCGCATAAGGCAGAAACCAGTGCTCTCCAGGTTGTTCGTTGTGACGCCACTCCTCTTAGCTCTTGCACATTATTTAGGCCCAACGTTCTTCCTTCTCTTATTATTGTTCTTCTGAGTGTTTCTTTTGGTCTTCCTTTTTTCCTCTTACCCTCAGGAACCCAAGTGAGCGCCTGTAGTGGTATTCTGTTGTTTTGCATTCGTAGGACATGACCGATATATGACCATCGTCTTTTCCTTATATATTCGGAGACATATTTCTGCCTAGAGTCTTCTCTTATTTGTCGATTAGTCTTGAATTCTTTCCAACTGATGTTCATGAGTTTTCTAAGACATTTGTTCTCGAATGTATTCAGCTTGTTCTCCAATGCTTTTGTTATTTTCCAACTCTCACAGCCGTATGTTAACACTGAGATAACATTTGAATTAAACAGACGAAGCTTGGTATGTATATTCAATGATCGTAATTTCCAAATGTTAGATAATCTATTGAAGGCGCTAGCTGCCAAAGCAATTCTAGTATGGATTTCTCTTGTTGTGTCACCATCCTGAGTCATTTTACTGCCTAAATAATTGAAACTTTCAACTTTCTGTAGTTTTTCCCCGTTCAAGATGATATCAAAGGTCTCGTTAGAAAAGTTCATAGCTTTAGTTTTAGAGGCATTTATTTGGAGACCTATTTTAACCGAGAGATGACACAAATTATTTATTGCTTCTTGGGATTGTCTTGGTGTTGAACTTAAGAATGCTACATCATCTGCGAAATCCAGGTCCCCCAGGAATTTTCCATTTGTCCATTTTATACCCAATTGTTCATTGTGGGTATAGTTTCTCATAACTGTCGAGCCTGGTTCTGTTTCGGTAACAATAGCTTGTTTTACGATAGTGAATTGTTAACTCACTGATCAACCCTCCGATCCAACCGACCGATTCGAGGGTTTCGAGGTCAGTTATATAACCCACCTAAAATTATTCTTTTAATCTTCATCTCATCATTAAACACTATGAATTATTAACTAACCAACATTTTTAGCAAAAACAGTAATTCTTTCAAAAGGAATACAAATTGTAAAATACCTATTTTCCTTTGTTACATATTAGCTGTTATATAAGATGAATTATTAACTAACCAACATTTTTAGCAAAAACAGTAATTCTTTCAAAAGGAATACAAATTGTAAAATACCTATTTTCCTTTGTTACATATTAGCTGTTATATAAGAGATATGTAAGACATGCATGAAAAAAACACCTATACATTGTTAAATAAAAACTTCTAAAGTGCCTAAAAGAATAAATTTCTTCAGCAGTGCTAATTGAGTTAGACATTAATGAGAATGCATTTTTGAAAAATAAATCGTTTTTAAATATCAAAACGAGTATACGTTTGCAGTAATATAACTGCAACAGGATAGAACATCCAGAGCGACAAAATACATAGAAAAACATAACCCATGCAACACCTGGACCCATGCATTAACAGATGGATCAGCAACATATGCAACAGAAAATGGAGGTGGAGGTGTCTTTCTGACCTTAAGCACTGGTGCACATAAACAGCTGTCAGTGGCAACATGACAATTCTCAGGTAACTTCAGAGCACAGGCACAGGCCTTGAAAGCTGCAGAAGAGGTTATAATGACAGAGGAAAGCACAGAGAGACAAGTCACTTTCAATACCGATGCACAGTCAGTAATTGCAACGTTGAAAAGCCAAAATAATACAGACTGGATGACCTCAGAATAGTGCTCCACAAACTATGTCAACGATTCAAAAGTATTGTGATCCACTGGATCCCATACCATTGTAACATCACCGACAATGAAGAGGCTGACAGATTGGCAAAGGTAGGTGGAAATCTACCTCAGCCTGATGCAAGCGTAACTTTCAAGGAGGCAAAGAGTTTTATCAGAATCAGATACAGAAACAAATGGGATGTAGAGCATCCAGGTCGCACACAAAATGATGCAAACTACCTGCTCAACAGAAGAGAACAAGTGGTAATCTTCAGACTCTGCACTGGCCACAACAGATTGAGATACCATCTATTCAACAAGCTAAAGATAGAAACTACCAACCAGTGTAACTGTGGCACTGATAAAATGACTGCTGAACATCTGCTTCAAAGTTGCTCAACATATGCAGAACAGAGAAAGTGCATATGGCCGACACCAGTACCATTCGTGGAAAAGCTCTAAGGAGATTCAAATGGCCTCAAACTGACTACTGCTATCTTTGAAAACATTCAAGTAGACAACTGAGAGTGTCCGAAGAAGAAGAAAGAAGAAAAATATCAAAACAATACATATGTTACAACAACTGTGAGAAGACCCAGTATAGTTCTGGAGGGGTCTATGAGGTGACAAAGAACAGGACAACTACTTACTCAGGCATGTCGTAAAAGATAACTAATATGTGGCTAGCGACCCCATCATTTCAAAGAAAATTCCTTTAAAATATGCTTGCTCAAGGGGACCATCTGCAGTGGTGGCTCCATAAGGAGCACAAAAAAAATATAATGATGTTGTTGTTGCTGTTGATTAACTAGGGCTGCTGAGCTCATTGCTCATTAGCAGTCAATGCCAAGCTGCAGAATTTGCATGAGTTCTGCAGCTGATGAGTGGTGCTATATAGAGTGTTTGTGATTGTCCAGTAGACCCTTTTGCCCATCGGTTCAGCCATTCCTCTTTGAAGTTGCTTTGGAGTATTCGTTTAGCTGTCTGCATGTTTGCTGGAGTGTTTGTTTGAATCATGCTTGCTCCTAGTTTTGCTAGTCTGTCTGCTTTATTGTTGTCTTGTATGTCTGTGTGTCCTGGTATCCACTGGAGAGTGACTCTGATGTCGTATTTTGTTAGTAGGTTGTCAATTGTTTCAGCCAGCTGTTTTATTTCTTTATTTTCAGTTTGGAGGTATTTTTCTAAAGCCTGAAGTGTTGATTTTGAATCAGTGAAGATAATGATATCTGAGGGCACATAGATTTCTTGTTTGAATTGGCTGTCTATTGCTGTGAGGGTGGTGTTTATTGCTGTAATCTCTGCTAGGTAATTAGTACATAATTCTCCACATGGTTCATATATTTCTAGTATGCTGCCATTTGGGTATTTCACATATTCTCCATGTCCAGCATTTATGGTGGTCTTAAATGCTGAGCCATCTGTGAATGCATGTATTGCAGTGCTAGGGTAGCTGTCTATAGTCTCTAAAGTAGCTGTTTTAAGTATTGTTGGGTTCGTGTCTTTTGTTACTGTGCTATCTGTGAGTGTGGTTTTTATTATAGGAAGTTATAACTCCTTTCCGGGAAAAATGACTGGGTATTGTTCAATTACTTTTCATGTCTGTGGGAAGTGGTGTTGTTCTTCTATAGTTGTTGCTACTTGTAGTGGTGATTTTTGTTTTAGTCTGCTAATGGGCTTTCAGTTTTCAACCAGTTGTCTGTTTGGGTAGTCTTTTCTCATTCTTCTATAGCACTCTGTAGCTTCCAGAACAGCACGTTTACGTTGTAGGCAAATAGGTTCTATGCTTGCATTAATTTCACAAGCAGCTGTTGGTGTGGTTCTCATTCCCCCACATATGAACCTTAGAGCTTGGTTTTGGACTTTGTCCAACTCTGCTGGAGTGGTTTTGCTCACTGCCAACTGCAGCAATAGGTTGTTATTCATGACTGATCAGAAAAATCCCAGTTACAGCTGTCTGAGATTTTCTTTTTCTGCACCCCAGCTAGTGCTTGCAAGATGTTTAACTAGGTTCAGACGTCTACTGGCTGTATCTTTCATTTTGAGCATAAAGGAGTTGAGGAGTAGCTGTCTGTCAAGCTCCACTCCTAAGTAAGCTGGATTTTCTTCTCTGGACAGTAGTTGTCCATCGAGTTTTAGTTGGTACATCTTCTTGCTTTCCTTGGTGCTCCTGGTGAAAATTATGTTTACAGCTTTTTGGGTGTTGTTTTTTAGCTTCCAGAGCATGCAATACACAGCTATTGTGACTAGGGCTCTGTTTAGTTTTGCTTGCGCCAATTTTTTGTATTTTTCTACTGTCCAAATGAGCAGATCATCTGCATCAGTGTTTTTGATACCTTTATGAAGGGAGGAAGGTCATTTATGAAGATAAGGAAGAGGGTGCAACTTAGTGCTGACCCTTAGGGCAATCCCTCCTCTAGTTTTTTTTTTTTTTTCATTCGCCCGCTAATACTCGAGGCGAAATCTCAGGTTATTATTTTATGTCTAACCTGACATTGATTTTACGTGAGTATCCCTTTATTTCTTGTACAGAGACAGGTGTCCCTCGCCATTCAGGCAAATACTCGCCGATTTCGGAGGTACCCATTGCAGCTGGGTCGGCTCAGGAGCCGCCAGTCCCTGGTCGACGACACTCCTTCAAATGTTCTCGCCAGGTCTCGAGTTAATCCAGTCCAGATCCCGGTCGACGAAAAATCTTCAAATGCCGTCGCCCGGGTTTGATCCTGTATTACCCGGTCACCAGAGCGGTGTTGTAACCACTACGCTAGCGCGGCTCCCCTCCTCTAGTGTTTTCTGGGATGATTTAGTGCCTTCTACTGTTATTTGTATTGTTCTGTTACTTCTTCTTCTTCTTCCATCCTTAGCCACCAACCGGCAAAGCAGTATGTGGCCAGTACGCCTAGTGGCGTCTTAGGGCAACAACAAATTGATCAATCTATCGCTGTTTCCACCACGCCTAGTGGCGTCTTTGTGGAACAGAAACAGACCAAACAATCTATCGTTGTTTCCGTAATCAGATTGGTTGGCAAGCAGGTGATCAGCCCACTGTGCGTTCTGTTACTTAGGAAGGCTTTAATCCAGAGATACATTTTTCCATGTACGCCCATTTTTGTCATTTTGGCGAAGAGCCCCTGTCTCCATACTGTGTTGTATGCTTGCTGCAGATCAATCAATACAGCTGTTGTATGCTTGTCAAAGGAAGACTAGGCATGTGTTTGTTGAAGGCCTATGCTCCTTTGGGAGTGGAGGGTTATATGATATGATATATATATATGCTTACCCTCTTGGAATGTATCTAAGGTTTTTTGCACAAAATGAAAGAGTTGGTCGTCTGTTTTGCAACCTTTTCTGAAGCTTGCCTGACTATCATTAATGACTTTATTACTTTCCAGCCACTAGTAGAGCCTGTGATTAACCACTTTCTCTGCAAGTTTTCCAATTGCTGAGGTAAGTGAAACTGGTCTGCAAATTCCAGGTACTTCAGCTGGTTTGTTTTTCTTTAGAATTGGTTTGATATTTGCAGTCAGCCAAGCTTTAGGGAGTGTGCTTTCTTTCCATGTTCTGTTAATGAAGTTTAAGAGTACTAACTTTGCAACTGCGCCTAGGTTTAGTATCATTTCATTGGTAATCTTGTCTAGCCCTGGAGCTTTCTTGGTCTTTAATTTTTGTAGTGCACTATTCATTTCGTGGATGGTGTACTCAGTTTCAAATAGTGCAATGCTTGCTTTAGCAGCTCTCTGTTCTGTTTTTGTTATGTTCTTAATTGTTTTGTCTAGTTATTTGTTTTGCTGACTTTAGCACAGTATTTGCTAAATGTTTCTGCCTTTTTCCTGTTGATTGTTAAGATGTTTCCTCCAGTTCTTTGTGGTTTTGGGTTGCTCTTCTTTCCTTTTCCATCAAGACAGTGCAGAAGATTCCATGCTTTGTGCCCTTCATTGTTTAAGTCAAGGCTTTCACATGTTTTGTCCATGCTTCTTTCTTTGGTTGATTGTTGAACAGAATAGACATCACTGCACTCCGGGCAAACCCATAGGTGCTCAGTCTCCCTCAGTATATGTCGAAGAGTGTGAATGCTAAAATGTTCTTGTAGATCGCTGGTTGTATACACAGCGGATGTATCCTCTCATACGTCCATTTCTTTCTTTGGTTTCTTAATGTGATATCTTACCTGTGCTGCGAGTTTGTTATAAATTATTTTGTTGGCTCTTCTTCTTCTTTGATCCATAGCTGCTGACCGTCAAAGCAGCCAGTGGCCACCACGCCTGGTGGCGTCTTGTAGGGCAGCAACAAACTGATTCCACTTTGTTTGGTCGGCGACCATCCTTCGTACAGTGCCCCAACTCTGGTTCATTCTTTGCATCTCGGCTTCCACAGTTCTCCGCCACGTTGTTTTTGGTCGGCCTCTCTTTCACTTTCCTTCAGGAGTCCATACCTTAGCTGTTCTTGTAATGGTATCAGGGTCCCTTCTCAGGACGTGGCCAACCCAACTCCAGCGTCTGCCAGCTATAATGGTGTGCATATCCTCCTGGTTACTCCGAATAAGTAGTTCTTGGTTGCTGATCATATTCAGCCAAAAGATTCGGAGAATTTTCCTTAGGCAGATTGTGTGGAAGGAGGACAGTTTCGACATTTCCTTCTCTGTTACTCTCCAGCACTCCACACCACAGAGAAGCACAGAAAGTACACAGCTCTCATACAGTCTTAATTTGGTGTTTGTGCTGTACTGGGAAGACCTCGAAATGTTGCTGAGACCAGCAAAGGCTGTTCTCGCATTATTCATTCTGTTGTTAATGTCCTTGCTTGTTGGCTCTGGTGGGTTCTTTTTCCACCTGTCTTCTGGCTTGTCTTCATTCTTTAACAATCTTTCCTAGATCTGAAATCCAGAAATGGCTGAAACGTTTGTGGCTGTCATTTGGTATTGTTATGTTTGCTATTTCAAGTATAGTCCTTGCGATATTGTTGTATGTATTCTCTACTGTATCTAATATGTCAATACTGCTGAATCTGCTATCTGAAAGTGTTGCGTATGTTGTCCAGTTAGCTTTTTGGTAATTCCAGTAGGTCTTTCTCTTTTGTCTGGATTTATTCTGTCTGCCTATAGTAATTAGTATTGGCCTGTGGTCACTTCCAATATCTTCCAGGTCTGTGTATGTGCAAGTGTCTGCAATGTCAGCCAATACCATGGTAAGATCAGGTCTGCTGGCTGTGCCTGAAGCTCTGAGAAAAAGAGTGGGTTCTAACCTTGTGTTCTGTTGTAGGATCAGGTTGGACGTGTTGCAGATTTCTTCTACTTCCCTGCCTCTTTTGTTGTATGTTTTATATCCACATGATGGTGAATGGGCGTTGAAGTCTCCAGCTATTATAGTTCTCTGATATGTGGTGTACTGGATATTCATGCTTCCTGCAGATGTTGGGGGGCAGTAAACATTACAGATGGTGTATTTGTTTCCTCTGAACCAGCAGTGAACTTGCTGCATGTCTATGTCACCACTGCTGGGGATGTTTCGTACATCTGCTTGAATGTCATTTCTTATGAGTGTCATATGTCCTTGACATTTCTTGCATGTGCAGCGGTACTGGGTGTATCCAGGGATGTTAAACGTTTTTCTGGGTGGAATGATTTCATGGAGTACTGCAATATGGATCTTGTCATTTAATGTTTTGAGCAGTTCTTTCTTGTTTTGTATGCCTGCAATGTTGATTTGTAATATGTTTATGTTCCGAGCAGTAGAGTTTTCGCAAGCAGCCTGGGGTGTCACTGCTCTGCGCGGACCTTGTTTACAAAGCTCGTATGGTGAAAATATGGTTTTACTTGGCATTATCTTCAAAACAGACCTAGGTCTTTCCTGTGGCTTTTCTGCCATTCCACAACATCTTGAGTCCTGAGCTCCAGTCTCTTTCCCAGGCATTTTATCCTGGCCTGGCATGCATCCAGAGGGCCCCCACATCTGGTTTTAAGTTAGCAGTTGGGGGATAGGTGAGGTGGCATACTGTGCATTCCCCATCATCCAGGGGGGCTCTCCCAATATGCAGAGCTTACAAGAGGCTGTGCTCTGGTCTGGGCTCTCCCAAAGAATCCTCATGTCCTGCACAGAGCCGCTTCCCAGCACCCGTCACCTGCCATCTTCCCATTGTAGAATCCTCTTGCATGCAGCCAGCCAGTCAAGAGCCAGTATTAAGTCTGGTGCTCGGGTGATTCCCCCAAGCTTAGTGTGCAATGCTGAGTTCTCAACATGCCGCACCACAGGAGGAATTGTGATGCTGGGCCAATCTGACGCAGATTTAGGGTCCTGGGTAGGCTACTAAACTAGTAGACTGTCCCTTGGATTCGCTTGATAGCATGACGAAGTCTTATGCATCTCCTTGGTTGTAATGCTGGCGTGCCTGTGGGTTTCCTGCACACCCCAGAAATAAGCCAGATTTTCACTGTTTTAGCACTTGGGAGGGTAAGAGGAGTGCTTTTGCATCTCTCTGAGATATGTAGCCAAGGTACACTGCTCAATCCCCGCCACCAAGTCACCTGCTGGTTATGCCGAGTTCTCTTTGGCTCTAGGCATGTGACCAAAAGTTCAAGGCGAAAGGATCGTCACGTCCTGAGAATGTGTGCCTTTACGATGGGTTCCATTTATCAGGGAGCAGTGCCTACTAGTTTCCAATCCCTCAAGTCTGTTCAGTACAGCTCTGGCTCCCTTCCAACTACGGACGGCTGTGAGTTGTGTTAGTGCACCACATTTATTATCAAGGTTTGCTCCTCTAGATCCGTTGTGTTCAGCCTGGGGATTCACACCCCAGTGACTAGGGCCACCTCGAGGAGGGTGTGGCTCTTCACCATGCACAACGATCTTTGGGTTTGAGAGGTTAAGAGGCTGACACCACAGTGGATGCTCCTTTCATGAAAAATAGTTCATTAGGCCTAGGGTGAAGCAAGAGGTGGGGGTGGTCCATATGGAGGAAACCCCACTACCCCGACACATCATACTGTGATACAGACTTGGCCCCAATATAATGATGATGAAAATACACAAACATTCATATGTTTGGATTGGATACTTATTTCAAAGTGGGACAGTGCCCTGAGGTAAAAACTAAATGTCAACTAAAAATAAAAGGAGACTCAATGAAGTAAAAATTACATCTAGTTCAAAGATAGTGCATACAAAAAAAGAAAAAAAAAACCTACTTAAAACTTGATGGTAAGGAGTGGACTGAATGTATCCAAGGGAACAGAGAAACATTCACTGTGAGTAAACGAATGAACCTCTTCCAAAAAATAAAAGAATGCATGTAGCACATGAACTGCAAGTCCTTGACTAGTGTTTTTTTCTGTCACAGCACTACTGACTAGTGTTTTTTTGTCAAAGCACTACTGACCAATGTTTGCTCGGTCAAAGCACTACTAACCAGTGCATTTGTGACAGCAGTACTGACCAATTTTTCTGTGTGACAGCACTTCAGACCAGTGTTTTTGTGTGTGTCAAGACTATTGACCAGTGTATTTTTGGTAACAGCACTACTAACCAATGTTTTTTTTTTTTTGGTTACAGCACTACTGACTAGTGGCTTTTGTGACAGCACTTCTGACCAATAATTTTCTTTTTTTGTGACAGCAAGTCTGACCAATGTTTCTTGTGACAGCACTATCTCAATATATCAGAATCCTGACATGTTATTAATTATATTGTGTCCACAAACATATACTCAGTAGTTTGAAAACATAAAACTGAAACACTGCACAGGATCCAGATATTCATACAGAGATTATCACTATTATATAATAATGTTATACAGAAATCATAACAATTATATTGTAATATTTACTTAATATTTTGTTATAAATTTGTAATAATGAGTATTACATTTTTTAAAAACTAAATAAATAAAAGTGACAATGACAACAAAGACAACTCATGCACTTGAGTTAGAAAGTTATAAACCACAGCCAACATTACCTGAACTTTCCAAAACAAAGTTTTACCATTAAATACATGATTTTTACACTAAACAGATAAAGCTTTAGTCATAGATAAAATGTTAAGTGGCTTGTCTTTAAGGGAATCTATTTCTATTGGGTGGTGCATTGCTTACTAGTGAACCTTAACCTCTTACCTCTAAAACATGACCCTGACCTTGTTGCAAGTACTGAAGAAATATACCTCTTGCTGCATGGGGAGAATTGCTTAGGGAATAAAGAGAAAATGCACATATTAATGATTACTTTCATGTAAAAGCACAATGCTACTGTTCTTGTGATACTAAATTCCAAAGCCAAGATGCTGTGTATCTGTTTTGTTAATTTAAAGATCCTAAATCTTGTTGTATCAATTCAAACTTTATGTTCTGGACAAGCAGCCATTTATGACACTTGCTGTCTGTTGTTTGTGCTATTCTCCACGCTTCACAGCCATATAATGGAACTGCCTCAATATTTGATTTGAAAAGTATTATTTCTTTGTTTGGATGTTATTTATTTTGATTTACTTATATCTAATGCAATGAAAGCACCTCTTACCTTCTGTTTCTTTATTTTAATAACACTGTCTGTTACTCTATTTTTTTTTTTTCATGCTGCTGTCAAGATAAATGCTTGAGTCCACATCTTGTGGGAGTATTTCTCCAAGTGCAGTTTTGCTGCCATTTGCCATAGTAAATGTCTTTCTCTGCGGATATTACAACCAAATTTCTGACCTTTCATTCAAGATTTTTATTACTCTGGCTTCATATAAGAAGGTAGAAAAGTTCACGTCACTCGTCAAGACTGTGATGTCTATAGATCTCTTTTTTATCCTGTTAAAAATGCCTTTTTTTTTTGAAGCATTCTGTTATAAAATTAACCTCCACTGATCACTACAATCTACAAAGTCAAGTAACACTCCATTGACATAGGGCCGTGAACAGAAAATAGTAAACATAAATGGGTATGTTACAGGCACATGTCAGAAATAAAGAAGTAGAAAACAAAAACTAGTCAAATTAAGGTCACATTCATCACCATCATGTGCCCAACTGCCAAAACTGTTGCATTAGAAAGCACTCCGACATTAGATAGCACTTAGATTTGCTATAAACAATACATATTTCATTATTATCTGTTCATACTTCAATATTGTAAATAGAGTCACCGACCGATGCTTTCGTACAGCGAACATATTTATGTGGCCCATTATATTTGTTTCCCCCATGTGTTACCAGTGCCCAAAAAGGGGAGCAAAGAATAGTGATACTGTACCCCCCTAGGCATATCGTAGAAAGAGGCTAAGGATGGTTGGGCATGGGGCTGGTTACTGTATATAAGAAATATTATGTGTAGTGCTGAAAAGCATTAAAGTAGTTAAAGGTCAGTACAGCAAGTAACACAAGACTACTAAATTTATACATGACAGGTACGCAGCAAATGTCACAGCTGTAGAAATAGGCACAAGAGGTCTAGTGGTTGCCTTGGTGTATGATCTACTGAAACAATTGGATTTGAAAGGACTGTCAAGAACAAGAGGCTCGGCAAAGCTGCAGACAAGACATTGTGCTGGCTGCGGACTATGGAATTCAGGACAATTTAAAAAAAAAAGAAAAAAAAAATTACTTTCACAATTAAAACCAGCAGTGAAGCTAGAAACCATAATCAAGGTGGATTTGGCTTCATTCCCAGCACTGGCTGGAAAAGACAACAGTAGTCTGACACTTGGGAGTCATGACCCAAGTAGGCCAGCCCAATTAGAGTGTAAAGGAGATAAAAGTACCGAAAAACACTTGTCTGACGGGGGAGGATGGGAATTGTAGCACTCTGTATACTGTTCCTATCATCACTGAAAACTTATTACATATTTAACTGCAGTTCTTCAAATGATAAACAACAGTGGCATGATAACACAACTTACATTATTATTTTCATCATATCCACTGACAGCATATGGATACATAATAAATTTGCCCCTGTTAAAGGAATCAGGTGCGCACTCTGCCGTCTCTGCGTCATGTTCTGCACCCCAGTTGTGGCCTAGATGTCACAAGAACAAACTATTTAAGGCGAGAACTTTCTACAGGTTCATATGGGGCCGTTCACAAATTACGTAACGCAAAAGCGGAAGGGGGATGGGGGGGGGAGGCGGGGGGGGGGGGGGGGGGGGGGGGGGGGGGCCAGAGATGTTACACTTTGGTGAGGGGAAGTTCTGAAATGTTGTGGGTTTTTGTTACGCACATGTAACGGGGGACGAAAATGTCAAAAATTGCGTTATGTAATTTGTGAACGGCCCCTATTCTTTTATACGAAATCATCAGATGGACCTGTATAACACAATAATGATAACTATTGTATTTCCCACCATGTAAGACACACACTTGTGTCCAGAAATCCATTTAAGAAAAATCGCCCTGCCTCGTATATGGTGATCATCATCATTTTCCTTTACGATCCCCATGGAGCCACCATTACAGCCTGCCCCCTTGCAGGAAGCCTGCACAAAACATTCACATGCTCTTGCAGTAGTGGTTCTGTAACAATTTATTGAATACTAGTGTAAAAGCCCGTCATAAGGTGGGAATTAAATTCAAAAGCACCAATACATAACGGCAATTTTACATATTCAAAAGTATTTTTTAAAAACCAAATTATTTGTTTTACATCTGATGTTAAAAGTCTGAACATGACAGAAGAGCATGTTGGTTTTCTGTAGTTTTAATCTGGTACAACATGGATCTCCGCATCTTCCTGTCTCCAGTTCATGTACTGTTTATCAGTTGTGTTGTTGACTTCTTTCCATACAGTATAATCAAACTGTTCATGCACACCGTCATTTGCGCATTCTTCTTTGGTAAGTGTTACGACTTTCGGGAGAGTACATATAAGGGAAACAATACAATTAATGTCTAACTTTCAACCAAAGTCGCATCCCTTAGCATTATGCACTGACAGAAAAAGCTGGGATTTTATATATAGGATGATGAGGTTGCCAGGCTCCATGCACCTCATATTAGTCACCTAGTACAACATGCTTGAGAGAGCAGTACACCAATACCTCGACTTTCGTCGCTTCGACTTTCGTCGCTTCGCTCTTTCGTCAGTTTTCAATTCTAACTACGTTTCCAAATTTCGTCGCTCGCTTCGCTCTTTCGTCGCATTTGGTCACAACTGCGCATCATCTTGATTCTTTTGTCGTCAGACTTTGAACAGAAATCGTTCGGTGTGCCCTGTTTTTTTTTTTAAGTTGTCCGCATTGAATCTCTTATATTTGTCATTAAACATATTAATACTACTTATTTTTGTGATTAAAATAACAAAACTATTCATACTATATTATTTTTGTGATTATACTGTAAACAGTTCATAGTTATTTTAGTGATAACAGTCTAATGACAGTGTTCATATCGTGATTATAAGACACGTGTACAGTTTTCATACTGTACTTTTTTGTGTGATTAGGCCTTATACAGTACTACTTATTTTTGTGCTTTAATATATTCATAATGGGTCCTAAGTGTAGTGACAAAGTTAAAAGAACCCATAAGGTTCTCAATTTGCAAGAAAAGCTTAAGCTAATCAAGCTTAATGAACAAGGCATCTTAAATGCTGAAATAGGCCGCAGGCTAGGTGTACCAAGCACTACAGTTAGCACAATTGTAAAGAACAGAGCTAAAGTGTTAGAGGAAATTAAAAACGCTACGCCAGTGTATGCATACCAAACTTATTAGAAAGAGGCACAATTTAATTGGTGAGATGGAGAAAGTGTTAAATGTGTGGATTGAAGACCAAGTCAGCCACAACATTCCTCTAAGCCAAGATCTTATCCAGGCTAAAGCACAAACTTTATTTAATGCAATGAAGGCTGAACAAGGAGAGACATCAGGTGAAGAGACATTTGGAGCTAGCAGGGGCTAGTTTGAGAAATTTAAGAAAAGGTCAAATTTGCATAATATAGCAGTGAAGGGAGAATCAAAGCTGCAGATACCGCAGCTGCAGGAGCTTTTCAAGTGAAGCATGAAAAAATATAGAAGAAGTTGGCTACACAAAGCAGCAGATCTTCAACGTAGAATAAATTTCGACAGAAGTTCAAAAGTAAATATGTGGGCTAGAACACCAAATAGCCTGCAGGAGCTTCTTCAAACATCAATGAGGTAAAAGTCTTTGCTCTCCTTGACCGCCAAACCAACTTCAGACACCCCTCCCTTCTAAGATTCCGAGCCATCCACATCAGATCCCCAGCTCCCTGTTTAGATCTTCTTCAAAGTGCCCTTCTCCTAAAAGAATTAGATTGAAATCCCTCCAAAGGTACATACTGTATATATTCATCGTCTACTTGCTCAAGAATGATTTTAAGGTAAGATGCTATTTACGTATTTTTTATTTTTTACTGTATTTTCTTTACTCTTATGTTTATTTCTGTTTATCTAGGTGTTGCACGCATTCGCAAGTGTTATATAGTTAGTTATTTACGTTTTTTGGCGGCCCTAATGCATTTGTAAGCTAAATAAAGGCTATGCTTCGACTTTCGTCGATTTTCGACTTTCGTCATAGCTCTGGTCCCTAACCTGTCGAAAGAGTGAGGTATTGGTGTAGTTCTATTCTTGCTTCATCTCATAAGTAAACAGTGGGCTAGAACACCAAATAGCCTGTTACAGAGAACTTCTTAGGGAAAGGAAGAAGACATCAATGAGGTAAACGTCTTTGCTCTCCTTTTTCAAGACGCAACCGCCACAACCAACTTCAGTCACCCCTCCCTCTAACCCTTCAGATTCCGAGCCATCAACATCAGCCCCAGCTCCAGTTAGATCTCCTTCAAAGTGCCCTTCTCCTAAAAGAATTAGATTGAAATCCTCCAGTTCTGAAGATGAACCTCCTCAATTTTCTCCATCTGGTTTTCTAAGTCTAGAATCCCCCTAAATTACCAACATTCAAAACTGTACATACTGTATATATTCATCGTCTACTTGCTCAAGAATGATTTTAAGGTAAGATGCTATTTACGTATTTTTTATTTTTTACTGTATTTTCTTTACTCTTATGTTTATTTCTGTTTATCTAGGTGTTGCACGCATTCGCAAGTGTCATATAGTTAGTTATTTACGTTTTTGGCGGCCCTAATGCATTTGTAAGCTAAATAAAGGCTATGCTTTGACTTTCGTCGATTTTCGACTTTCGTCATAGCTCTGGTCCCTAACCTGTCGAAAGAGTGAGGTATTGGTGTAGTTCTATTCTTGCTTCATCTCATAAGACACAACCCCCCCCCCCCCCACCCCCCCCCCGCGAATTACACGGAGTAAAAAGGTGTTCATGGTTATCATAAACCGGCACGTTGTTATCTTTTGTATTTAAACTTGCCAATGATGAAGATATTTTGTGTAATGAATAATATGGTAGTTATTAACCTATAATATGCATAAATAAATGTTTCTTATTTTAAATGAATTCATGTTTTGTGATAAGTGCAATAAAAAAAACTTTTGTTTAAAAAGGATAAAAGCAACATCTATATAATAAATAACTTCCTCTAATGCATTTTCTTTTTTCCCCAAAAAATGTCATTAAATTATGGATGTGTCTTACATTATGGTGAGTCTTATTTAGTAGGAAATAAGGTAATTACAATTTTCCCACTAATTCCATTAATAAAATGTAAAAAATCTCTTTAAAAAAATAATTTAACAATTTGATGAATTTTAAACGTTCACAACAACTTTATTCTGAACAAAATACAAAATGTCTCTGATGAAGGGACAACATTTAGTCATTTCAAATGTTTGTTATGTTTTGCTGTCTCATGTATAAAATCATTATTTTCCTCTAAAAAATGGAACAGCACTTATTCATATCAAATTTTCTAATTACGTTTACTGTAAATAAAATCTTATAATATTTTTTTAATGAGACTAATAGTCATTTCAAGATGTACTATTAATATTAGTCAGGATCTGTTGTTTCTTCTTCTTCGTTCACTTTCAGACGTCAACTTGAATATGTTCAAAGACTGCAGTGGTCAGCTTGAGGCTGTTGGCATCTCCGTGGAGTTTTTCTAGAAATGATACTAGTGATGGTCATAAGCGCTTTCTCTGTCCCTCATATGTTGGGCACCTCTGAAGTAGATGTTCAGCAGGCATTTTACGGGTGCCACAGTTACACTCATCAGTAGTTCCTATCTTTAGCTTGTTGAAGAGATGGCATCCCAATCTGTTGTGGCCTGTGCGAAGTCTGACGATTACCACTTGTTAACTTCTGCTAAGCTAGTAAATATTATATAGCATCTTTTTTTTTTTTTGGAGACCTGGATGCTCTGCTTCCAGCCTGCTCCTGTATCTGCTCTTGATAAAACTCTTGGTCTCTTCATAAGTTATGCTTGTGTCCAAATGAGGTAGCTTTCCACCTTCGGACTTTTGTTTCAAATGTATTAATTAACTGAAACAAAAATATTGATAGTTCAGTACTGAGTGGTAAAGTGGGTGGTGCTCTAGCTTCTTGAGGCAAAGTTACCAGTTTAAAAACTGATAGCATAAATGGGAACCTGAATCTGCTCTTGAGTAAGAGAAGGCAAAGGCAGCAAGAAAGGTAAAAGGTCACCCTATTTCATAAAGCTGAGACTTAGTAAGTGAAGTCTCTTACGCTTCTCTACCATACTACGGCAGTATCCAGTTATAGGATTACCTTTACCTCTTACTGACACCTCTAACATTTTCAAAATAAATAAACATTTGATTGACATATGTCACTAGATCTCTTTAAGTATTCTGTAGAGAAAGATATTATCTACATCACACGTGGTGAACTTTTACTTACCAAATTCTGTTGTAATCAGTCATCACATGAAAGAGGAAAAAAAAAACAATTAAATTAAGGAGATGGCTGCAATACTGGAGAAAACAAGCATGACAAAAAAGAATAATGGTAATTATAAAGAGAATAACTGCTCTATAAATGTTGTTGTTTATTAACTAGGGTTGTTGAGCTTGTCGGTCTTTCGCAGACAGTGCCAAGTTGAAGAATTTGCACATGTTCTGTAGCTGTGGGGTAGTGCTTTATAGAGTGTATGTGATTGTTGGGGAGCTCGGTAATAGATTTCTTCTTTCTGTGGAGTAGTACATGTTGAACTGACTCATACGGAAAGGTACAGTTGCAGCAATTAGGTCCATGTGAAGTGTTCAATTTATTTAAGTGCTTGTTGAGTCTGGTGTGTTGTGTTCTTAGTTGGAAGATTGTTGTCTGCTCTACACATCGTAGGTTATTGATGTTGGCATTTCATTCCCTATGGAGCATACAGCCACCACTGCAGTTAGTCCACTTGCAGGAAGCCAGCACCAAAGCATTCATGTGCTCTTACAGCTGCGGCTTCTGTAATAATTTGTTTGACATGACGATGTTGCACGCCCCTTGTATAACCTCATATTAGTTGTCTCTTATGACATGATGATGTTGGACGTCCCTTGTATAACCTCATATTAGTCATCTCTTATGACATGACGATGTTGCACGCCCCTTGTATAACCTCATATTAGTCGTCTTTTATGACATGACGATGTTGGACGCCCCTTGTATAACCTCATATTAGTCATCTCTTATGACATGATGATGTTGGACGCCCCTTGTATAACCTCATATTAGTTGTCTTTTATGACATGACGATGTTGCACGCCCCTTGTATAACCTCATATTAGTCGTCTCTTATGACATGACGATGTTGGACGCCCCTTGTATAACCTCATATTAGTCATCTCTTATGACATGATGATGTTGGACGCCCCTTGTATAACCTCATATTAGTCATCTCTTATGACATGACGATGTTGGACGCCCCTTGTATAACCTCATATTAGTCATCTCTTATGACATGACGATGTTGCACGCCCCTTGTATAACCTCATATTAGTCATCTCTTATGACATGACGATGTTGCACGCCCCTTGTATAACCTCATATTAGTCATCTCTTATGACATGACAATGTTGCACGCCCCTTGTATAACCTCATATTAGTCGTCTCTTATGACATGACGATGTTGCACGCCCCTTGTATAACCTCATATTAGTTGTCTCTTATGACATGACGATGTTGCACGCCCCTTGTATAACCTCATATTAGTCATCTCTTATGACATGACAATGCTGCACGCCCCTTGTATAACCTCATATTAGTCGTCTCTTATGACATGACGATGTTGCACGCCCCTTGTATAACCTCATATTAGTTGTCTCTTATGACATGAATGACAGTAGTTGTCCTATTCTTTCTGGGTGTCCATAAAAAAGGAACATTGGTGGTTTTCCCAGTCTGACGCAATAAATTTTTGAGTTTTCATAGTTTTAAAATTTAAGGGCGGTTCTTTCTATTTGTTTAAAAGTATGTTATTTTATATATAGTTGTAAAGGAAATTTAATGAGGATGCAGACAAAGTTGCAGTGACACACAATGATATCAAAATAAGAATACAAAAGACAAGAGGAACTTTCATTACAATGGGAAATAATGAAGAGATCAAGAGACATTAAAAGTCCAACAACAACAAAATAAGAATCTTCAACTCAAATGTCAAGTCAATCCTTTTGTATAGCTCTGAAACTGGAAAATGACAAATATAACAAAAACAACAACCAAAAATCTAAAGACTTTCATAAATGGGGTGCTTGCTTTGCATAGCAGGATTGAAATGGTGTGACAAGGTGTTATGAGTAAAATTCATAACATATCTGTCAATGTCAAAAACGCTCGACTAGTTACCATATTTGTAGATGACCAGTATCCTGGGTTACAGGAAGTACGTCATTGCCTTTTGGGCCGAGTTGCAAAAGTCTATGGTTGCTGTCTGCTGAGTTCAGCGATCCTTCGCTGGGGCATTCGCTGTGTGTTTTTCAAGGCGGGCGGACGCATATGTTCTAGGCTCCTGAGTTTTACAATAATATTTCATGGTCATATTCCTATGTATTCCATCCCTGGATCATCCATACACCTCCGTGCGATGATGCCAGTTGTTTTGTAAAAGGAATTATGCTTTATCTGTAGAACGTGAGTGTTTGAACTATATTAAAATGAATGAACATGTCCTCGACATTGTTCCAGTTGCAGACTGTACAGCAACACAGGACTGTCTAGTTGACGCCTTAATCTATTATGCATATCAAGAATATCCATATGGAGCTACGTTGTGTCAAATAAATATCGAAGTTCGTCCATGCTGCCTTGGTGCTGATTTAAGGATTTGGAAATGTTTTACTGTATGTGTGGTCTACATTACATACCCTTAACTGGACTTGGTCTGAGACAATGAGATACTCATCTAAAATAATATAAAGACCCGCAACACAAGGTCACCTTTCTTCTTCTTCTTCTTTGTTCGTCCTGAAAAGGACATTGGTTGCGTTGTGTCTGTTTACAGCGAAGCAGCGATATTTGTGCCTTTCGGCCAACACATCCGACTTCAGCACGGCATTTTTGGGACACAGGTTTGCTTTCCCTCTTCGATCCCTACTCACTCAGCCAGACTGCAGTGATGCAGCCTGTTTCCAGGACCACCACTTGGAGGTGGAGTAGGGTCTTGGTCAGCTTTGGTTCGCTGACCCTAACGCAAGCAGTCTAGCTATGGGTCGCTAACTGCACACCTCACTGCTGACGCGTCTTAGGTCCCACAAGGTCACCAATGTGGAAGTGATCACAAGAACCGACAAGTGCCAGTGGGACAAGAGATGAAAGGAAGATGCTGGTGATGGATAGGACACACAGCGAGGAAATATGTTGACAGCATGGCAAGACAATTCTTGTTCTGGTATCCCCTGGGTAAAAGAGGTAGAGGTAGACCAAAAACACACAGAGAAGAGAACTGGAGACAAAATGAAAAGAAGACATAGAAAGAACTTGAGCTGATGGCACACGACAGGAGGACATAGCATGTGTTTGTTGAAGGTCTATGCTCCTTAGGCAGAAAAAAGTAACTGATTGATTGCATAAAGTTGGGGGGGGGGGGGGGGGGGGGGGGGGGGGGGGGGGGGGGGGGGGGGGGCCCAGCCCAGAGAGTTATATCAAAGTAAGAATACAGAAGGCATGACAGACATTTTTTGCATTGGGAAATATATGAAAAGATTTTAAAAATCAAGTCCAATACACAAATAAGAATTTTCAACTCAAATGTCAATGATGTCCTACTGCATGACTCTAAATCATAGAGAACAATAAAAATAAAACGACAACCAAAAAGTTAGACTTTCATAATTGGGTGCTTGCTCAGAGGAGATGGATTGAAGCAAGAAACAATATCTAAAATAATGCATATCTTGCTTTGAAATCCTAAGAGTAAGAGAAACAGACACAGACCCAAAAAGATGTGAAAAATAGAAAATTAACATTACAAATTATTGAAAAGGCAGGGAGCCGCGCTGGTGTAATGGCTTCGGCGTTGTACTGGCGACCAGGTGTTCATGGTTCAAACCCGGGCGTCGGTTTTGAAGAAATGTTTACGGCCGGAAATTTGACTGAATAGCCTGAACGGCTCCTGTGATAAACCCTCTGTGGATGGGAAGGAGCGAAGCTCCTGACCGGGTTGGAAGGAAAGTCCTCAGGTTCCCCAGCCTCGCAATGACATGTCATTGGGCCGAAGGGCTGAAAGCCCAAGTGCCGCTGGTTAAGAAAAAAAAAAATAAATAAAAAAATAAAAAAAAAATTGAAAAGGCAAGGAAAGAACCTCAACAAATGGCATAAATGACAGGAAATCTTTGGTATTTGTTTTGGTTTTCATTTTAAGGACCATCTTCACTGCATATGAACAGTAATTTAATTGAGCGCAGTTGTCTAGTTCTTTAATGCATTAACCATCGAAGTGAAAAACACGCTGTGGCAT
This sequence comes from Oreohelix idahoensis, assembly GCA_024509875.1. Lineage (NCBI taxonomy): Eukaryota > Metazoa > Mollusca > Gastropoda > Stylommatophora > Oreohelicidae > Oreohelix > Oreohelix idahoensis. Next base: position 671,856 of record JAMPIV010019125.1, read on the forward strand.
AATTAAATTTTGTTCCCATTTTCACCCTGTAGGTGTATGCAGAAATTAAGCTATTGTTTTCTTAAATATTTGCATATTTTTATGAGTTATACATCATTTTAAAGATAAATGAATGTACTATTAAATGAATGTACTATTACAGCAAGCTGAAAAAAAAGGTATGTTTACAGGGAATGGTAGATATTATTAATAATATAACATAATTGACGCACACAAATACCATTTTGAAATTTTAAAAATAAAATTATCAACATATTACTTGTTCCTAAGGCAGTTAATGCCTTTCTCTTGGTGATTATCATGTAATATATACAGTGACAAGAAAAACAGGCACAAGAACACACATACTGACTAATATTTACACTATTGGTAACTTCTTTAATCATACCTACACCACTTCCAAAAAGTTTCAAGATGTGCCTGCAGATCTGATTTATGTTTGGGACAAAATGTAAATTATTTGTTGTTTCACCCTCATTAACTTGCTGCTGCTGTTCTTTTTCTTTAGCTAGATTATTTCCTGCACCATTTGTAACTAACCAAGGTCTTTGCTCTTTTACGGCCCACTGGTGGCCGAGGATTTACAATATTTTCACTATCATCTCTGCTTGCATCGCCACTACTATTGTTATCACTATCATCAAATAACTATTTGAATCACTGTCCACATAGCTTAGTTTCTAGCCTGTTCAGCAGTTAGACAAGGTGTACGAGCATTGGTTGTGGCCCTATCACTCATTGTCATGGTAAACAGTTTTACACGATTTGATAACTGACCTGAAACGTTAAAAAATATGAATGTAATATCAATTTTCCAGACTCAGACAAGAATCCACGCTCACGAATTTTGTTTTCCGGTGGTAAATTAAAATCTTGAACCGGATCGGAAAGGGTTTCGGTACATTTTAAATTTGTTTTATTAGTAAACATAGATCGTCGCACTGAGCCAAAACGATGAGATTTCAAAAGCTGGTCCCATCGGCTCGAAGTAGTTAATGTGTTAAACTTTGGGCTGTTAGAGGGAATTCAATTACATGCATCAAAAACTCACCATGGGCTGTAACAAGAGTAGCTTCTTGTGTCAACAAATTGTTTCCCTTGGTATTCTTGGTTGAACTAAATCCAATGTTGAATGCTCTCTCATTATCTCCTAAGAGATTCACAAATAGATGGCTGTTAGTGACAAATGGTAACAAACCAAAAAACAAAATAAAATACTGACAAATGGTAAAGAGACAAAAAATAGATGGCTGTTAGTGGCAAATGGTAAAAAAATGGGTAAAGGTAATATGACAGCAGATACTGCCATAAGGGAGTGAAGTGTTAGAGACTACCACATTACTAGGCCTCAGCTTTATGAGGTGGGGTGATTGGTTTTTCCTCGCTGCTTTTGCCTGCCCTAACTCAAGAGCACTGTCAAAACTGCTCTCTATTAAGACATTAAAATAAATTAGAATCTCATAACCAAACAGAAAGTTCAACAAGCACGTTTAAAAATATCAGGTCTAGAAAAGGAAACTACCCAAAGAAAAATAATGAGAAGGACAAATTTATATCATGGTTATTGGTAAGTACAAGAAGACTTAGGCAAACAAGGAGGATTACATGTTCCTGTATCAAGACTGATGGCAGGAATAACAGACAAATAAGAAGACTAAGATATGGCTGATAAAGTCAGCAAACAAACAGAACTACTGCATGAATAAGTAACAGAAAAAGTTCAAAATACAGAGAATAAAGAGTATGATAATTAGTTCCAATGGGCCAAATCATAAAATAATGACCTGCTGCCTGTGCCATGACTGATATAAGGGGATGTTCATTACTGGTCTCCACTCCAGTGCTGAATGTGATGTTTGAAATCAATCCCACTGAAAACCTTTAGGGCTATTGGATTTATTTTTCATGTGTATATAGGACTCTTTCTTTTCTGATGTTATATGTATTTGATTATATGTCAATTAGACCCAGATATGTGATGGCCCAGGCAAAAGTCTATATGTGAGTAACCACAGACAAACAGCACCCCCTGCATGGAAACATAGCTGACATTAAGGGAGCAAGAATAAAGAGAGGGATGTCATTGATGGTACAGGCAAGACAACGATCAAGCAGGTGACCACAGTTTAAAATATATTCAAAGGGGAAGAGTGGAGTATGTCAGATGAGAACTGAATTAACTACCAGCAAGTCATCATCAGCCTTGGCAGAAAGTGTAGAACTTGGGGCAATGGGAAAGCAGAACTGGAAATTAATCGACTGATACATGATCCTGCTGGGGATAATGATGCCATTGTGTATACAGATGGCTCTGCGATCGGTGGTGAGAAATCAGGTTGGGGCATCTTTGCTAGGGTAAAGGGCAGATTCGTCGCTGAACATAGTAGGGCTTACAAGATAACAACTTCCAGCATGAGAATGGAGGTATAGGCAGTTATGCAGCCTTAAGGTAGCTAACTGAAACTTCATTAACAAAGGCAGTCATTGTGCCAGACTCTCAGTCCATGATTCAAAATGTTCAAAATGGTTGGCTAGGGCATGAATGGAAAACATTCATAGAAGCTTTGAGTCTGCAGGAGCTGGTGTGGATCTACTGTCCTGGACATGCAGGGGTATGTGGTAATGAGAGAGCTGACAGACTAGCATCAAGAGCACCCACAGTGGGGACACTGGATATGGATAAGGGAGAGATACTGAGAACAATTAATGATCCCCTGTTAGAGAATAATACTGCAATAGATGAATCATCAAGGTTAAGACTGCTGGAATTTAACATCAAATGTAAGGCTAGAAAAGATGGACATATGAGAGGATGCATTCGTCATGTATACAACCAGCGAGCTACAGGAACAGTTAGTATTCATACTCTTCGACATATACTGAGGGAGACTGAGCGCCTATGGGTTTGCTATGATGTCAATTCTGTTCAACAATAACAATGTCTTTGATGGAGCATTGTGTGACAGAATAATCAGAGTGCTTGCTTCTCGAGGCAAAGTTATGTTTGAAACCTGGTAGCGAAATGATGCAGTCTATATTAATGGGTGCTTGACTCTGCTTTTGAGTTAGGGAAGGCAAAGACACCAAGGTGGTCACCCCACCTCATAAAGTCATGACCCAGTTTAGTGAAGCCTCTAACATTTCACTCCCTTACATCAGTACCTGCTATGAATCTGCCTTTATCTTTTATGTTCTTGCTGCTAGCTGATCAGGCTTCATTCTCAATTTAAGTCCATTCATCGTTCTTAATTATGTTTCTTCAGTTCTGTTCCTATAATTCCTCTGATTTTACTATTCTTGGTAACTTTTGTCAGATCCAACTGGTTGATTTGGTGATAACAAAATAATTTTCAAAATACTGAAAGTCTCTTTGCTGCACTTACTTTGATATGAACAGATTCCACCTACAGCATATTTCCTTGCAGACGCAATATATGCAAGGCCAAGAACTCCTCCTGCAAATCTTCTGTGAGTGAACAGATGAGCAAGGCAAAATTTACGAATATCCTGATCCTCTCCAAATTGCTACGGAATAAAAAAAAGTTGAAAATAAATGCTAACAACAATGAAATCACATTACAAAATATGTATTCAAAATATTTGTAAAGAAATATCAGTCATTTTGAGATGAGATGTTCTAACCTACTTGTGTGAGTCAACTTTGTTTTCCTGCTCGTCTCAATTCACTGAGATCTAGTTTTTTTTTATTTTTCTACTAGTTAGTCAGTCACTGTGTTGGCCCATGGAAGGAGAGTCTCCAGGAGAATCATGCCTCATATTTTACATAGGACGTTATTTTAAAATTTAAGATATGTTTGCTCATGTAGTTCCTGGGGGTCTCTGAAGAGACAAAGAAAGCTTAGGACTACTACACACTCCGGCACATCACACAACCTCATTATGTCAAATAAACTGCCAGAGAAACCATGACTGCAACAGCATGTGACTGCTTGCAACAGGTTTCCTGCAAGAGGACCAGCTGGAACGCAAAACGATGATATGTTTATTTTTAGTTTTTTTTTTTAAGTTCAGTGTCATGGGCTCTAGACTTTAGTGTTTTCACTTAAAAAGAGAGGTTTTCCTTTTCTAAAGGTTAGTTAGCTTTTATCGGTGTCACAAGAGGTTGATTAAAGTAGATGATAATGGACAGAAAGATATATCAGATGATACTAGGATAGTTGCCAGATAAGAGCCTGGTCTTAAAAGTAATACCCCATTCTCAGAAATGAGCCATGGTGTATAGTTGTCATAGGTATAGACAAACTGTAAAGAATTCTGGTACAGATGGTAATGAGCAGTACCAGAACCTAGCTTGTCTCATCTCATGACTAACCTATGGGCTGTTTCTATGCCAAGGGAAATTAACAAAATTAAAGTAACTTCAACCAACTGAAAGGAGTTACTAAAGGCTCTAGGTATAATTTAACAATTTATTATATGTACATTAATTATTTTTCTTTTCTGTGTTGAAATTATGGATGATTTGGTATATGAAGATGAGGTTACAAAACCATTTACATAATTTCAAAATAAGAATTTAAAACCAAAAGTTAATGTCTCTTTCATTTGTTTGAGAAGTTCCTTTGTTCACAAAGTTAATTCTAATTAAGAAAAGTCAATTACACTTGCTTGCGCTGTTCTGTTATTTAATAAACTTGATAAGAGAGAGTCCTGGGACTATAGATCATGTCTTTCTCAATAATGAATTACACAATTTTATTTCTCATCATAGTCTATATTAAGTGTGGTGGCCAATATTTTGTCTCAGTCTGGTAGGTGTTGACTTAGCTTATGTGATCACACCGTCTGTTCTCTGCAGCAACCAGGGTTTGGAGAATCCCAGGTCTTAGGGTTCCCACAACCTGATCTGAGGAATACTCTGGGTGCCTGAACGTTTACTTACACTGGTATTTCATCAGTAATTTGTCTGGCTGGCAGGTTGTATAATTTGATACAATAGGACCCTCAATCTCAAATAACACAGAGCTTCAAAAAGCTTGACAGGCTGCACACAATGTTGGATGGCAAAGGTGCTGGGTGGTGAAACACTGTCGTCTGTGTCTTCAATTCAAAATATAGGCGGTGAGTGATATTTGCCAAGATTTGTCTCCCCTTTTATTCCTCTGAAACGGGTGACGAGAAGATAAACGATCCCATTGGCTGGTTTGTTTCTTCCTCGGTCATTCAATTTTTCTCAGAAGGTGTAGCTTCTTGACCATAGTGTGCATATAATAAAACTTCTATAATTTCTTGAAGCGTTATTTTCCAACAGATTTCCTTCATCCAGGTCTTGTTTTAACCCGACGATTGGTCACTATCGTTCTATCTGTCTTTTTCCTCTATCCGCTGTACTTTTTGTTATGGCTGTCGAAACAGGGCAAAACGTCTTACAATCCTTGTGATTACTGCCTTTAAACATAATTATATCCTGTTCTACTGCACTTACAGCATAGATATAAGTATCCAAATGCAGCTTAGGCTAGGTAATACCGTACTTTGATAGCCATATATCATGGAATCCATTAGCTTTTGCACACTAGTAGCAGACAAGCACACAACTTCGAACAATTTTCATTTTGTTTACTTGCCCAGCCTACAGTTCCTGCTTCGAGCTCTCTTTGCACGGATTGGATGAACTTTGACACACACATTCCAGTACACAGTTAGGCGGTGTAAGCTATCTTTGATTGCCCTTAGATATTGGTTCAATCATAACATGACAATCGGCCATAAGCAATCATGATTCTCCTGTAAATTATGCTTCTAATTTTCTATAGGAGTATTTTTTTTTAATGTAAGGTACGCCATGTTATGTTTATAGGTGCACATTGTTTTAAAAAAATCATCTGACATTGGCCTTACTCTTAACTGTCTTTAACTTTACTGGGGGGAACAATGTATTTTGCTTGTGTTATGTATCTCTGCAATTCCACTGTTATTTCTGCTAAATTCTCCTTGAGGTTTTTGAAGTTTGAATTTTGTGAGGTTTTGCCATTCATGAATGATTTAATACTTATTTGTGACCCCACATGTCAGCTGCTGCTAATTACGTATTTCATTGGATCAGTTGTTTTCAACCTGTTTTGGCATATGTATCCCCTGGATCGGCAGGGTCATCAGGAACATCCTAAGATTATGTAGACACAAAACACTTTGAAAAGCATCTTTTCTCAGTATTTTCTTATCTGTCAGTAGAATCTTTGTCCTTGCTCCTCTTACTTAAATGTATCCAAGATTGGACAGAGTAAAAATAAAAAGAGCTAAAAAAAAAAATCACAGCACTGCTCTAGCATTCAATCACAACACAAAGCATTTCTGGGAATCATCCACATGCGTGACAGCAAATTGCTCTACTGACTGAACCAAGACCAATGCTGCTAAAGGCCCAACCATGCTCTGCATGGCCCAGCGCACACAGATTGCAGCAGATTGACAAAGCACTCTGTAATGGTGTTGCAACATCCAATAATTAGTTGTAAGTCTAAACTTCTATCCTTCGCTCATAACGATAGAAATAGGAATATCATAAACATGCATTTACCATTTAGAATCTAAATTATTTCACAATTAACTGCTAAATATTTTACTAAACACTAAGCACATGAAAATCTGCCATTTTTGGATGCAACGCCAGAAGTAACCCCTGGTACATCTTATGGTACCCCCAGGGGTATGGTTGCCTGGTTGAGAACCACGGAATTAGATCATTACTCATGCTCAGCACTGTAACCAAAACACTCATGTGGACTAGACTTTCTAACATTCATTATGTTGTCAGTTTGATAATAAAACTGCAAATGTACAAACAACAAATTTATTTGGTAACTTTGTCACTCAAACCTGGACAAAATAATCAACGTCCAGGTCTCTCACACAAACCAGTGGTCCCACATCTCCATTTATCTTGTCTTTGCCCCTCTCTCCATCTCACATATGCTCATATCTTCTGTTCTTCATTCCTGTCACAATATATTCTTTTCCTCTTCCATTTTCACCGTGGGTTCCAGATTATTTGACCTTGAGGTCATTTTCTTCACTGTTTGTCCAATCTGTCTTCTTACCAACTACAATAACGCACAGTAACATTTCTCACAGTAACTGTTTAGCATTTATTTCTAGTCACTATCATCAACAACAACATCAACATCATCAGTGTGGACTTGTGTGGGCAATCATGTCTCTATATTTCCTATGATTTCTGGTGTCTTGAATCGCCAAGTCTTCACTCTTTTCCCATAAATATTTGGTCAGCTGCCAGGCATATTTCTCTGTCTCTGTGTTGAATTTAAATGTTTACCTGATTATCTCCTTTGTTCTTTTCATGATACGATAAAAGAACTTTGACTATTCGCACCTTGCCAATTAACTGTTTTTCTTAAGACTTTTTAATTAATTTATTTATTTTCTTAAGACTTTCTCATTTGATTTTATAGCTGCCCAAAGTGTTCATTGCATCTTTCTTAGGAACTACATCTCTGCTGCCTCAAATACATGTCTATCAATTTATTTCTAATACAAACAAAATAATACTTTTGGTCTGTTTTTTCGGGTGGAATAGTATTTTATTTTAGTTAGTCATTCCTCTTCTACTCTGGGGTGTTTAGCCAGAGAGTGCCATGCTATCCTATCACCTGTCTTCCTTTTGACAGAGTTTGTCTGATATTGTCCTCCCAGCGAACTCTGGGTCATCCTGGAGCTCTAGATCCCTGGCTCTTTATTTTCCATATTTGTTGTGGTAGCCAGCCCATTCTACAGACCATCACATCTGGGGCTGTTCCACACGGATCTGCAGGAGTGGGTTTTGAGGCCATGATGTATCATCTGGCTGCAGACCTAGTTCCTTCTGGTTACCTGGATTACCTTCTTCAGATATCTCATTTCTGAGGTTTGGAGCAAGGTTTTGTAGTTTTTTTGTAATTGTATTTTAAGGCCAAACAGGCGACTGGCATACTGCACCTTTGCATTATGGAGGGGTTGCCTCGTTACAGCCTCCATGCATGTCATCTGGCTGGTTCACGGTTTTACTTGCTACTTCCTTAGACATAAGAAATAATCAGGTCCAGTCAGAATCCCTCCTCCTTTCTCAGCCGTCTTGGAAAAGGACTTGGTGAAGTGAAAAAGTATAATCAGTATAACATTTGCTTTTTAAACAAGAAATCTTAGATGCCCTAAGATATCGTAATCTTCACTTATTCAAAATCAACACTTCAGGCTTTGGAAAAATACCTCCAAACCGAAAATAAAGAAATATTACAGCAGCTGAAACAAATGACAGCCTGCTAACAACATACAACAAGGTCACTCTCCTGTGGATACCAGGACACACAGACATACCGGGCAATGAAAAAGCAAACTAGCAAAACTACAAGCAAGCATGGTTCAAACACTCCGGCCAACATGCGGAAAGCTAAATACTCCAAATGAACTTCAAAGTGGAATGGCTGAACCAATGGGCAAACGGTCTACCTGGATGTGCAATGCATAAATAAATGACCCTTCCAAACCAAATTGACAACATAAACAGGCAGCTGAGCACAATCTTTTAACTAAGAACAGAACACACCAGATCCAAAAAGCACTTTAAAAAATTAAACCCCTCACATGAGCCTAATGGCCACTACTGTACCCATCCATATGAAACAGTTCAGCATGTGCTGCTCACTTGGCCAGGGCTCAACACAGAAAGAAGAAAGCTGTTGCCGGGCTCCCCAGCAATCATAAACACTCTAATGGACACATGCAAATTCTTCAACTTGGCATTGGCTATGAAAGAGTGATGAGCTCAGCAGTCCTATTTAAACAACAATAACAACCTATGCTTACTTTCAGCAAATCGATGTCAGGCCAACTTGTATGATCATCATACATATTGTAATGTTTCCCATTCATGTGGTAGCTACTGGAAGCTGTGACCTCTGGGTGAATTCTCAGCTGCAGAGGATGAAGCTGTAGTTACTGGGACTGTATTGGTCTTCATAGATTATCAATATTCTAAGACATTAATGAGTTCTCATGCCTAAGAGATGTCAGACAAATACAAGGTAAAAAGTGGATAAAGAAAAAGAGAGGCCGACCAAAAACAACCTGGCGGAGGACTGTGGAGGCTGAGATGCAAAGAATGAACCAGAGTTGGGGCACTGTACGAAGGATGGCCACCGACCGAGCAAAGTGGAATCAATTTGTTGTTGCCCTACAAGACGCCACTAGGCGTGATGGCCACTGACTGCTTTGACGGTCGGCGGCTAAGGATCAAAGAAGAAGAAGAATTCACCCAGAACAGTGAAGATTGAAGAAAAACTGCTACAAGAAAGAACTTCAACAACTCAGAATTATGAAGGATAATGAGAAACAGGAATTGCTGCATGTGGTATAAACATGATTCATAATTAGCGTCATTTTCTGAGCATAAAAACTATCACCACTACCACAAGGATTAACTCACTTGTTGGTTATTCCTAGTCCAAGTGGTTATTAATTAAAAAAAAAAAAAACTCTTTACATTTCAATAATTCAGTTAAATAAATAAACAAATTATAACAAGAGAGATTTACTATTAAGTGTCACAAGATGAGGCTTTTAACAAAAAATTTATAATTTTGCCTCATTTTGTGTCCATCGGTTTTATTAGGGGGCATGTACAATTATAAAAGACTTTGTGATCTGATTTAACTATATCATCATCATTAGAAGGCATGTCAAAATCTTTGCACCTATATAAACCATGCAATGTCACCACACACTACAGCCATTACAAACAAATCATACAGCTGTGACAAACATTACTGTCGTATATATATATATATCTAGTGGTGTAGATATTTTCCTATAACTGACCTCGAAACCCTCGAATCGGTCGGTTGGATCGGAGGGTTGATCAGTGAGTTAACAATTCACTATCGTAAAACAAGCTATTGTTACCGAAACAGAACCAGGCTCGACAGTAAACATGACTCACTCTAATATCTTGGCGGCTAAGGAGATTTTTAAAATTGGATACTGGAATGTAAGAACTATGTATCAAGACGGAAAATTGGAAGAAGTAATTAAAGAAATGGATAATTATAAGTTGGACTTATTGGTGGTGTCAAGAGAGTATAATGATCGTAGATGGACGTGGGAAGGGCATCATAATAAATAGGACATTTCCGAAAGTCAGTAAATGAAATTAGCAATTATACTACATCAAAATGGTAGTAAATGATAAACGTCCACACCGAGGGAAGTAGCCTCCTAATAAGACACAGAAAACCGCATGCAGCATCGCTAATCGTAGCTGGGTACTTATAATGGAGAGGCTAATGAGATTAGCTAGCACAGATTTCAGACACCGATTTTTCAAGTACTCACAATTGTACAATGTTATGCACCATATAAAACCTAACTAACGACGTCAGATCTTTGACCGAACCACAACAAGATGACACAATTCTAAGTGAAACACTTCTAAAGTACCCATCAACGGGCGCACAAAGCGTGTTAACCCATAGCATTGACATAATCAGCAGGTACACGTGGGTGATTTTAGAACGCCAAAGTAGGTGACAACAACTGATGGTAGTACCAACAGATTATCTCGGTACAAACTTATTGGCATAGGCTGTTTGAATTCAAAATGTACACAAATGAAAGACTTCTCAGAACTTTGTGAAATATCATCAAACTCCCCTACGTTGTGGCAGACACCATCTTTCCCACATAAAGATCAAATTATCACAAGATAACATGGCAAATTTCACACATGATGGCAGAACTAACCAGAACCCAGATCACATTGATAGATTACCACTTTATTGCATAAGCGCGTCAGACAAATTTCGCTCATCAGGTTCAAGACCAGTCAGAGCATACAAGTACAGGTGACAGAGATTCGGAAGCAGATCATTAACCTCTGCATAGTCATAAACTATCATGAGAATTAAACTGAAGAAGTTATACCAACCATCTCTGAATAAAAATAGAAGAATATGATGTACACCAGACAGCAATCAAATGATCTAAAGGAGGAATATAATGTCACAAAATGAACAACCATATTTCCCCGCTTAATTGCTATAAAGGACAAAAATTGTCAGACAACGATATTTATCACAACACCAAGACAATCGATACTAAATGGGAACAACAGACCGAACAGCATGGACTCGAATCAGCAAACAGCAGTCAAGCGGAACCATCGGACCGGGATAACCTAACAGTCATAACCTCCCTATAACCATAATTCCAAAAATGGATTGTATCACCACATTGTCAACATCCCATACTCTGGGATCAAAATACAATCCAGACCCCTCGCCCTACTCTCAAACCCTCCCCTAATAACTCCCACTAGCTCATGGCCCTAGTTACACGCCAACATTGCACATAATGCAAGTTCTACCAAACATTTGCAAAACTAACACCCTAATGAATACATTGTTAAAAAAAGACAACCTCCCAACCAACCTTCATATCCAACCACTTACTCACCAAGGACCATTTTATCAATGAACCGGCCGTCAGAATCCTGAAAATGCACCTGGCTGCAAATAAACTATGGTCAATAGAGGTGCCATTTACCTCCTAATGTACAACAAACAAACTTTCTCACCACCCCCCCTGCTGACTTTAGGATGAAAACAATCCACCCAAACATATGTAAAACCAGGTACCCGAACTTTCTCTATTCAATCCCAACAGAAACTCCCCCGCTCAACAACCCGCCATGCTTCATTGAGATGGGACTGACACCATTCTTCATGGATGGTGTCTAAACAGACCACCACCAAACATCAAACTCAACAACCTGATTTATAATTAATCCCCAGAAAACACTCCACAACCACCTTGCAGAGTAACCAATAACTCCACCCCCATTGCTCATGATGAATTCACGCTGGACCAGATCAAACAAGTGCCGTTTAAAAGATTTAAAAAAATCCCAAACTGCTGGACATTGGACAGACGAAATTTTCATAGGGGAAATGATTTTAAAGCAGTTACATGTGATACAACAATCCAACAAAAACCCTTCTTGAGAATTTTAGACACTATAAATGAAACCCCATGTATGGAGACAAGAACAACCACCACTCACACAATGTCGGAAAGACAGAAGTATTATTGTAAAGTTACCGAAGCCAAGAAAAGAACGCCCTATCAGACAGCCATCCATAAATGGCCGAGTGGTATACTCTTATTATCAGCCGCCCTGTGCCAACCAAATTATTATTTGTTGCATGTGATGTTAGAAAGACTTTATGACTCTGCCATTATATTACCTAGACAAAAGATCCAGTCGAAAACACCGGGTTTCAAGGCCGCCCAAACGATTTCATGTAAGAAACATACCATAAATATTCCACACATAAGAAACAATTGTATATGCAAAGAACTCAGTGGAAGGCAATAACCGCCAACCTGTTTTAGGTTACTTCAAGACCCTTACCCCCCCGTCCAGACAAACATTCTTTCCACCATATTGTCAGACCCATACCCCACATATTGTCCGACACCTACCACTCACACCACTAAACACCCACACACCAGATCCCCACCAACGCATTTGCATCCAACAGTATCTACACCACATTCATTTGTGGAATGCATAACTTACATATTCTATATGGTTCTTCCAACAAGAATATGTGAAATATAATCACAAAAGCGCTATATGGGACAATGCATGGTGTTGTGCTTGGAACAAATAAAGGGAATACAAGAAATTGGGTTATACTAGTGTTGTTAGATATACAGAGGGGATGAATACATCGGCTCTTGGTGAATTAGGTGTATACTGTCACACTACTTTTTGGAAATACTGCTCATTGAACTGAAAGGGTATATGATAAGGAATAACTAATACCACAAATAACGTCATAATCAAGACACCAATACAATAATTTCGAAGTGTCACTCCAAAATAAAACCATAGTGAGAACAGACAATATGTGGGAAAAAAGATACTCTCTAGAGGAACCATGGCGATATTTCGCTCCAGATGACTTGATTGGAGCCATTCTTTACGGTTTCAACAACCAAGACAATCCCAAGAGAATGCCAATAACATTTAATTTGTTGTCACCCCATTCTTATCGAGCTTTTGTACAAATTAGGTCTCCAAAAATAATTGCCTTAAATCATAAAGAACTTAAAGCTTAGATCGACTCTTTTAATAACCTCATTCACTCCTAATTGTTAACCCTCACCCTTCCTGCATATCATTCGACTTGAACGGGGAGGAATAAAACTACAGAAAGTTGAAAGTTTCAATTCCCCTATTTTAGGCAGCCCCTTAAATCTGATCAGGATGGTGACACAACTCAAGACTTATCTCTTCTCACCCCCCCCCAATCATCCCATATCCCTTTAATAGAGATTGCTTTGGCACTTTAGCTAGAGCCTTCAATAATTTATTATCAAACTAGACATTTTGGACAAATTACGATCATTGAATATACATAGCCAACTTCGTCTTGTCTGATTTAATCTCAGGAATGTTATCTCAGTGTTAACATACGGCTCCTTCTACACCATTTTATCTCCCTTGTGAGAGTTGGAAAATAACATAAACCCTCATTGGAGAAACATAACGAGCTGAATACATTTTCGAGAACAAATAGTGTCTTATAGTCTATCAAAACTCACATGAACATCCATAATCAGTTTGCGAGACTAAAGAAATTCAAGACTAATCGAACATAATAAGGAAGACTTACTAGGCATGTTTTTTTTAAAGAAAAATAAATGTCTCCGGACTATATAAGGAAAAGACTCACGAATGTCAATGTCCTCATATTGCAGGTCCACAAACCATGTTTCCTAACGAATGCAAAACAACAGAATACCACTACAGGCGCTCACTTGGGTTCCTGAGGGTAAGAGGAAAAAAAAGGAAGACCTAAAACAACACTACCAGAAAACACTAATAAGAACACTTATCAATACCGTCAATCTTTCTTCCTATCTAGTTCGCTGTTGTTTTATAGAAAATGGTAACAATCAACAAGTAGAGAGCACGGTTTCATCTTCAAAAAATGCCGCCTTGCTTTGGTTGCTTAAAGTTCTTACGACCCTGCCCCTTACTCCCAAATCCCCCCTTTACTTCCTCTGAGCACATATCATTAAACCAAAAATGCTGGTTGCCTTGGTCACATTTCACTTATGGTTGCATTTATTATTAATCATACTCAGCACCTATTTTTTAATTGGCTCTTTAGAAAAGTATACTATTATCACGTCCCATACATTTACTCTAGCATCCTTTGAAAGTAGTGAGTTTCTTAACAGGTATCACCCAGTTTGTCTTCTTTCCTCCTCTATCTCCTCTACAATAAATATTAGAGCGGAATGGGCAATTTTTATTAATAAACCGAAGAATTCGGGCTTTAATTTAATGTATTCAGCTATTAAACGAGGCTAAGGAGGAGTGGGCGGTTCACTATTTTCTCAACTATACGAAACTTGGCAGAGCATACCCTGAAAGGCAGTTTCTTGCTACTAAATATGGCAATCGTGCTTTTGGTAATTCTTAATTAAGAATTTAATATTATCATAAAAGTTACTGGGACATAGAACACTATCTAGATATATCAAACAAATGTATAAAGATCCAACCCGCATACACACGCCCCTAACCCTCTCCACAAACCTGATAACCAACGCAAAATAAAAGAGTAATATAGGTCTTGTAAATGGAATAAACAATATACATGGATATGTCATGTAAACATCGGTATTATTCAACATAATCCCCATCAACTTGTGCGGCTTTATGCCAGCGCGAAACAAGTGCATGTATTCCTAGCCCGTACCAGATTTTGTCTTGATCATGTAGCCATTTCTTCGCTGCGTGAATCACTCCTTCATCATCTTCAAACCTTGTCCCACGGAGTGCATCTTTAAGTGGACCAAATAGATGAAAATCAGAGGGTGCCAAATCGGGACTATAGGATGGATGGGGTAGTACAGTCTAACCCAATTTGGCGATTGCTTCCCGTGTTGCCAGACTTGTGTGAGGGCGTGCATTGTCGTGAAGGAGAAGCAGGTCTGCTGGATTCTTGTGCGGCCGAACTCTGCGAAAACGCTGATTGAGTTTTTTCAATGTCTTAATGTAAGCTTGCGAATTGATTGTCTCTCCTCTTGGCATAACGTCCACAAGAATCATACCTTCAATGTCCCAAAAGACAGTGATCATGACCTTTCCAGCTGAAGGAATTGACTTGAATTTCTTTCTTCTTGGTGATTGTGGATGATGCCACTCCATTGACTGTCTTTTTGTCTCAGGTTCAAAATGATGTGCCCAGGTTTCGTCACCTGTAACGATCTTAGCCAAAAAGTTCTCTCCATCAGCATTGAAACGCTCCAACAATTCAGAAGAAATTGCTTTCCTTTGCAATCAGTGGTCATTTGTGAGACTTCGAGGAACCCATCTTGCGCAAACCTTAGAAAATCCGAGAGTTTTTATAACTGAATTTGCACTACCAATGCTGACTGACAGCTGTAAGGCCAATTGTTGAGTAGTGATTCACCTATCAGTAAGAATAATGCCCTCAGCGCATTTCAGCATTTCTGCGTTGGTGGCTGTGGCAGGACGTCCACAGCGCGGCCGATCAAGCAGCTCTGTATCTCCACTTCCTGATTCTTTGATTCTCTGAACCCTGCGACTGACTGTACTCCTGTCGACTGCAAAACCTCCATACACATCACATAGACACTTGTGAATATTCACAACAGTTTCCTTCTCTGCAACAAGAAATTCTATCACAATTCGCTGTTTATAACGCAAGTTGCTAACACGCTCCATTTCAATGGTTTAGGGCAGCCGTATTATTTGGCTGGTTGCGGTGCAATTTGGTGCACACAATTGACACATGCCATATTTGAAGTGTGCAAAATTTCATGCTTCTATCTTCATTATTAGCTGAGAAAAACGATGTGGTGCATTACTTTCTGAATGCCCCTCGTATATATATATATATATATATATATATATATATATATATATATATATATATATATATATATATATAGAGATATATATATATATATATATATATATATATATATATATATATATATATATATATATATATATATATATATACAGGGTGTCCATAAAGTCTCTTTACAATTTAACAAATTTATTACAAAGGCAATTGATGAGATATCTTAATCAGATTTGTTCTATGTACTCAGTGGTTATCAAAGTTTTTTAATCACATACCTTTATCGTATGTCAGGTACACTGTTGATGAAAGAGGTACTGTTTAATGAACCCCTACAAAAATGGCTATGAGAAATAATTTGTGTCATCTCTCGGTTAAAATAGGTCTCCAAATAAATGCCTCTAAAACTAAAGCTATGAACTTTTCTAACGAGACCTTTGATATCATCTTGAACGGGGAAAAAACTACAGAAAGTTGAAAGTTTCAATTATTTAGGCAGTAAAATGACTCAGGATGGTGACACAACAAGAGAAATCCATACTAGAATTGCTTTGGCAGCTAGCGCCTTCAATAGATTATCTAACATTTGGAAATTACGATCATTGAATATACATACCAAGCTTCGTCTGTTTAATTCAAATGTTATCTCAGTGTTAACATACGGCTGTGAGAGTTGGAAAATAACAAAATCATTGGAGAACAAGCTGAATACATTCGAGAACAAATGTCTTAGAAAAACTCATGAACATCAGTTGGAAAGAATTCAAGACTAATCGACAAATAAGAGAAGACTCTAGGCAGAAATATGTCTCCGACTATATAAGGAAAAGACGATGGTCATATATCGGTCATGTCCTACGAATGCAAAACAACAGAATACCACTACAGGCGCTCACTTGGGTTCCTGAGGGTAAGAGGAAAAAAGGAAGACCAAAAGAAACACTCAGAAGAACAATAATAAGAGAAGGAAGAACGTTGGGCCTAAATAATGTGCAAGAGCTAAAAGGAGTGGTGTCACAACGAACAACCTGGAGAGCACTGGTTTCTGCCTTATGCGCCGTGTTTGGTGCTTAAAGAATTTATTATTATTATGTGATTAAAAACTTTGATAACCACTGAGTACATAGAACAAATCTGATTAAGATATCTCATATATATACGAGGCGTGTTCAAATGAAACCCGACCGTGCTGCGCCAAGTGGACATTCATAGGAGGAGCATGATGACGTCACATCTGACGTAATAAGCACATACTAATGTACAAGTGTGTAAGTGTTCATTCTCCTAGTATTCATTGGTTGTGCTGCAGACCATTAAAATAATGGCCGGTGTGATAAGGAATCCGTCCAAAAAATTCAAGTCACAGATTTCCGCCGGTAAGGTTATGCTGACCGTATTTTTTGACCATGAAGGGCTTTTATTGGTAGACTTTAAAGAGCCTGGCGTGAACATCAATGCCATCCGCTATAAAGACACACTAGACAACCTGCATACAGCCATCAAGAATAAACGACCCGGCATGCTTCGCATGGTGTGATTCTGTTGCACGACAATGCTCATCCACATGTTGCGAACATTGTGCAGGAAGCGTTAGCAAGGAAAAGGTGGGAAGTTCTGTCACACCCAGCCTACAGCCTCGATCTGTCACCATGTGACTTTCATTTGTTCGGACCCTTAAAAAATCTCTAAAGGGACAACGATTCGACTCCGGTGCAGACGTCAGGGCCTCGGTGACCAAATGGTTCAAAAAGCAACCAAAGTCATTTTTCTCGGACGGCATCCGCCGTCTACCCAAGCAGTGGGATGCGTGTCTGAATGCCTATGGTGACTATTTCTAAAGGACCCCAGTGAGTACTTGCTTCATAACAATTGCTGTATTTAATTCTACTACTCCTGCTGATGTACCTTACATATATTTGTTATAAAGCCACTGGGACGGGTTTCATTTGAACACACCTCGTATATATATATATATATATACAATATATATATGGTGGCTGTGGCAGGACGTCCACAGCGCGGCCGATCAAGCAGCTCTGTATCTCCACTTCCTGATTCTTTGATTCTCTGAACCCAGCGACTGACTGTACTCCTGTCGACTGCAAAACCTCCATACACATCACTGGACCAGTGAAGAATATATATATATATATACACACACACATTTATATATTTATATATGATAAAAACATATATGAAAACAAAGAGTAGAAGGACTTTCCTAAACAGGAGGAAAGAAACTGCAAACTAAAGGCTTGACAACATAGGAAGAAATTAAAAATAATAATGAAAAACAGTTTTTACAAAAATTGTCAAAAAGAACATTCAGAGCCAGATACAACAGAAGAATACTTCTCTTGACAAGACGAGATAGTCACGTGAAACCAACCGCTGCATACTTATATACTACCTTCTCTTACTTACTTAGTCGTTCCTCTTCTACCGTGAGGTGTAGAGGTTTGGAAGAGAGAGCGCCAGACTATTCTATCAGCTGTCTTCTTCCTGGCCTGGTTCCATTCTAGTCCTCGGTCCTTCAAAGATTGCCTAATGTTGTCCTCCCAGCGGACTCTGGGTCGTCCTGGAGGTCTGGATCCCTGGCTCTTTGTTTCCCATGCTTTTCGTGGTAGCCGATCTTCTCCCATTCTGCAGACATGGCCAAACCATCTTAGTTGGGACTGTTCTATTTGGGTCTGCAGCGGGTGGGATTTTAGGCCTTGACGTATCGTCTGGTTGCGGACCATGTCTCTTCTTGTTACTTCAACCACCTTCCTCAGATACCTCATTTCTGAGGTTTGGATCTGGCTTTTGTGGGTTGTATACTACCTTCTCAATAACCTAAAAATCAAACAAACAAATGTGCTTGGGGCGGGAAACAAATGGAAGTGGTACAGAATATCTGCCAAGAAATGCTGGTGCCTAGGGAGAGGCAGAATGACTGCATGACCCTCACTAACCCTGATATGAGAGAAACTACATGGCAATAGGAAGTTGCAAGATGCAGCACCTATTTTATGAGAGAAATAGATGTATTTATATGACAAACAAAGAATTATCAAACAAACCTCCTTAATCTGTAAGCCCATGCCTGTGACTGCTGTCTCACCACCCCATATTGTTCCCCTGTAGATTCTGTTGACTTTCTGCACGGTCTGAATCTGAAAAAACAACAACAAATACTTGTGAGACACTATGCCTTTTCTCTGCGGCTTCAGCTAAACGCTTGTTTATAGTTCCAAGGCCTGAATATGAAGCAAAACTGACATTCTTATAATCCCATTATCTGAATCCGAAACACAATTGATATTAATAATAATAAATTCTTTAAGCACCAAACACGGCGCATAAGGCAGAAATCAGTGCTCTCCAGATTGTTCGTTGTGACGCCACTCCTCTTAGCTCTTGCACATTATTTAATCCCAACGTTCTTTCTTCTCTTATTATTGTTCTTCTAAGTGTTTCTTTTGGTCTTCCTTTTTTCCTCTTACCCTCAGGAACCCAAGTGAGCGCCTGCAGTGGTATTCTGTTGTTTTGCATTCGTAGGACATGACCGATATATAACCATCGTCTTTTCCTTATATAGTCGGAGACATATTTCTGCCTAGAGTCTTCTCTTATTTGTCGATTAGTCTTGAATTCTTTCCAACTGATGTTCATGAGTTTTCTAAGACATTTGTTGTCGAATGTATTCAGCTTGTTCTCCAATGATTTTGTTATTTTCCAACTCTCACAGCCGTATGTTAACACTGAGATAACATTTGAATTAAACAGACGAAGCTTGGTATGTATATTCAATGATCGTAATTTCCAAATGTTAGATAATCTATTGAAGGCGCTAGCTGCCAAAGCAATTCTAGTATGAATTTCTCTTGTTGTGTCACCATCCTGAGTCATTTTACTGCCTAAATAATTGAAACTTTCAACTTTCTGTAGTTTTTCTGTAGTATTCATATAATCAACGTTAATGTGCAACAGCTCTGAAATGCCTGTTCATAATCCCATAGTCTAAATCTTTAAAAAAAAATATAAAAAAAAATTTAATTTTATTCCTTGCGGCATCATCTTGAAGCCTGTTCATACTTTTGACCACAAGGAAAAAAAAAAGAGATGAATAATGTATAAATATTGGTACAGGTTGGGTATTCATTATCCAAAATTGTGAAACTTGAAATGCTTTACCCAGGAAAATAAATTCAGGCTGTCCAACACACAACAGTAACATCTGTCCAAATCAATGTTTCAGAAACATTGTAACTATCATACCCAGACTTCAGAACTTCACCAGCAGAATACAGCAATCACATTCCTCACATCAGACGACCAGATGTAATAATTAATACAGCCCAATGGATATAGACCAGAAACAACAAAGACAGCTGGAAATAATGAAAGAAAATTGAGATGAATAGGACACTCTCAGGAAACAACCAACCAGTATAAACAGAAATTTTGATGGAACTCAAAGGGAAAGTGAAGACTGAGGAGGCTGAAGAGAACATGGAGAAAAGTGGATGAAGAAAGGTAAACCAAAGCTTGAGCGTGCTCAAAATACAAAATGGTGGTCTGCAACAACATAGGGTTCCTTCTTCTTGGATCCTTAGCTCCTGACAGACAAAGCAGTCAGTGGCATCACGCTAGTGACATCTTGTAGGGCAGCAACAAACTGTCCCCATTTTGCTCGGTCAGTGGCCATCTGTCATTCGTGCCCCAATTCTGGTTCATGCTTTGCATCTCAGCTTCCACTGTTCTCCGTCAGGTTGTCTTTGGCCTGCCTCTCTTTCGCCATCCTTCTGAGGTTTATGGCATAGCAGCTCTGGTGATGGTGTCAGGGTCCCTTTTGAGAACCCCTATGTTCCTTAGGGAACACAAAAGGATTGACATGTTGATGATCATCATTATCCCTTCAGCTTCCCGTGTATCACAGGCCTACAAGAAATTTGCATCACGTGCTCCTGTCCTGTGCCCTCCACTCAAGGTCATTCCATGCTTTCTTCATCCCTTTAAAACTTGAAATTTTCTTAGGAGAATAAAGGTGAGCCTGCAACCCAGACTCCTTTTGGCTCTCTCTGTGCTGCGCCATGAGCCTCCTAAACAGAGGACGGTCTTTTGTCTTGGATGGCTGAGTGATTAAACAGCCAAAATGTATCTGAGACAAAAGTAGCTATTTTTAACTAATTTGGACATGCTGATCACAAAAATGAACTTAAAAATCGCGAATTAGCTCTAGTTTTCAAGATCCGGGGGAGGTTCAGTATGCTGGTGGCTTCACCTTCCCGACGCGAATGACCCAGTCCTTCTCTTTTCTATAGCCCTGGCACGTGATTCCCCACGAGACAGATAGCCTTGAGCGCCAATTGGGTGACGCAAACTGTAGCAGTCATTCCAACCACATTTCCTCCTTGTCATCATTTGTGTTGTGGATTCTGTGAGTGCAGACGTGTCGTTCAAGATGCCTCGTGAATGTGTGAACAGTGCAGATTATTTTTGCTATATTTGCGGACAAATAACTTTGCTATCACAAAGACAACCCATTACACCGATGATAAAGAAAGCTTACAGCCTTTATTTTGGTTGTGAGATTGGTGACCAGGACCGGTATTGGGCCACACATATATGTTGTCAATCCTGTGTAACGAATCTGCACTGCTGGTTGAACCGAAAAGGACGATCGATGCGTTTTGCAGTTCCAATGGTGTGGAGGGAACCGACAAACCATCTTAATGATTGTTACTTTTGCATGACTCCTCCAATTGGACATGGTATTTCTAAAAGAAAAAGTGGCCTGTGACCCATCCGAATATTCCCTCTGCTATGCGGCCAGTGCCTCACGGGGAAGGACTTCCTGTTCCGGACCCACCAGAATCTTATACTCTGGATGATGAAGAAGATAATAAGGCCAGGGGACATCCGTCACCTGTGAAAGCATCAACATCAAGAGATCCTGATTTCGTGCCTATTGAAGAGTCTGCACAGCCACATAAAATTACCCAGAGTGAATTGAATGATCTAGTGAGAGATCTGGAATTGCCAAAAAAATAAAGCAGAGCTGTTGGGGTCCAGACTGCAGCAATGGAATCTTCTAGAAGATAATGTACATGTGTCTGTGTTTCGTGCTCGGCAAAAAGATTTGCTTCCATATTTCAAAGTGACAGATAACCTCATTGCTTGCATTGATATAGTGGGTCTGATGGCAGCATTACACATCAACTACAAAGACGACGATTGGAGGATGCTTCATTGATTTGTCCAAGTTGAGCTTAAAAGCTGTGCTGCTCCATAATGGTAATAATGGTAACGTATTACCATCTGTTCCACTCGGGTATGCAGTCCACATGAAAGAAACGTACAATATGAAACAACTGTTACACACCATCAACTATGACAAGTATAAGTGGCAGAATTGTGGTGACCTGAAGGTCATTGCCATCTTGATGGGGTTACAGCAGGGTTACACAAAGTTTTGCCGTTTCCTCTGTCTGTGGGACAGCCATGCCGGGACTTCCCACTACAAGAAAAAGGATTGGCCCCAACGACAATCACTTGAACCGGGGAAAAAGAATGTACTTAACGAACCACTTGTAGAATCCCACAAGATCTTGCTCCCTCCTCTCCACATCAAACTTGGACTAATGAAGAATTTTGTAAAGGCCATGGATCGAAATGGGGCAGGATTTTTATACCTTTGTGATAAATTTCCAAGACTTAGTGAGGCCAAAATCAAGGAAGGTGTATTTGTCGGTCCACAGATACGTCAGTTCTTCCAAGATCAGCGGTTTGATGATATCATCACAGGTGATGAAATGTTAGCTTGGAATGCTTTCCAGCAAGTGGCCACAAACTTTCTAGGAAACAATAAGGCTGACAATTACCAGGAGCTTGTAGAAACCCTCTTGCAGCGCTACAAGAGACTAGGGTGCAACATGTCTTTGAAATTACACTTTTTACACTCTCATCTGGATTTCTTCCCTGCTAACTGTGGTGCTGTCAGTGACGAGCATGGGGAACGATTTCATCAGGACATTACTACCCTCAAAAAAAGGTACCAAGGGAAATGGAATGCAGCAATGCTAGCAGACTATTGTTGGACCCTTGTGAGAGATGTCCAGAAATCATTTCAAGCGACAGGCAAAAAGGCGTCGCTGTTAATCATTTCCGCTATGAGTATTATTATCATATAGTATGTATATGCAAATGTGTTAAACTTGTTTTATATATATTTAAAAAACTAGAGCTAATCTGGTGATTTAACAGCCATTTTCATATTCAGCAGCCTAAACAACATAAAGGTAAATTGGTTTAATCTCAGATACACACAAAAAGTCAAAATTTGTTGTCCAGTGAATTATATTTTTGCTTTGGTTGACTTGTCCATACTTAAGTTTTCTTAGCTTAAAGTTTCTACAGGTTGGGGTAGCCAGCCTATGCCCAGCCCTCCTCAGTAACCTTGGCATGCTTGGTAGGTCACAGTGTTACTATTCTTTGCTCCCCTGTCAGGATTCAGTAACGCACAGGTGGCAGATGATAAAGCTATGCATCATCTCCTCTTCCTCTCCCTCCCCTCAAATGCCTACAAATGCTTTTCTTCTTCTTCAAGTACGGTGCCTAGTGGTGTAGGAGATCATGTCTCTCCACAGCTTCCTGTCTCCAGTACAATTTATCAATTCTGCTGTTGACTTCTTTTCGTGCCACGATGTCAAACTGTCCAGTATTTGCTCTCTTTGTCTTCCCCTATCTCTTTTTCCTTCAATCCTACCTGTTGTTATGATATATTCCAGCTTTCCTCTTTTCATAACATGCCCAAAAAGAGTGGATTGCTTCTTTCTAACTTGTGAAATAAGTTTCCTTTGTGCATTGGCCTCTTTCAGGACATCCTCATTACTCTTTTTTGGCTGTCCATGGTATTTTTAACATTCTTCTGTCAAACCACATTTCTGTTGCCTTCCTTATTTGTTTACTAATTGTCCATGACTCACTCCCATATGTCATGATTGGTTCTATATAACAATGAAGAACTCTCTTTCTTACCCCCAATGACAAAGAATCGTTGCATAAAATACTCTTCATTTTATAGAATGCTGCTTTTGCCTGAGCTATTCTGCTCTTCTTCTGAGATGCACCTTACATCTATTGTTAATAATGTGCCCAGGTATTTGAATTTATTGGCTTGTTTAAAACAGTTCCATTTACCATTATAGTGCATTCTGGGGAAGCCCTTTTATTTGAGACGACCATTACTTCTGTCTTTTTGCTATTAAGGCTAAGGCCTTTATTTTCACTTTCTATCACTATTTTATCAACCATTTCCTGCAGGTCCTTTTCACTTTTTGCTATTAAGACTGTATCATCAGCGTATCTCAAGCTGTTTTATATTATGTCCACCGAATGTCATTCCTGGCATGTCCTCTAGAGATCGCATTATATTTTCACTGTACAGATTGAACAGATCCAGTGACAGCACACATCCCTGCCTGACACCCTTTTTTACGTGCTAAAACGTTCCTATTTGGCTGCTAATTCTTATAGCTGCTGTTGGTTGCCAGTACATGTTCTTTATTATCCTCCAGTCTTTTCCACATGCTCACACAAGCAAAACCACACAAACAAATGTGACCGATGGTGTAATTATTTATTACTTTACAGCTTTGCTGAGAGTTCTGATACTGGATGGTCACTTTCAACGCATCCGAAACAAGACAAAAAAACATGCACACATCTTACAATGTAATTTGCTGTCCGATGTGGGAAGCCTCCTCCTGGTCCAGTGAAGAATGAATAGTCAGCCACTGCCATAATATGACATGTGTTTGCTCCTGGTACAGCTCTTTTTGTTCTAACAGAATCTGAAACATATACATGGGGTTGTATGTTGCTCAATGTTGAACAATGAAAGACAGTTGCTGAACAATTAAAGAATGATGATGAACAATAAAAAACAGTTGTTGAACAATTAAAGAATGATGTTGAACAATTAAAGAATGATGTTAAACGATGAAAAAAAGATGTTGAACAATCAAAGAATGATGATGAACGATGAAAGAATGATGTTGAACAATGAAAGAATGATGTTGAATGATGTTGAACGATGAAAGAATGATGTTGAACGATGAAAGAATGATGTTGAACAATGAAAGAATGATGTTGAATGATGAAATAAAAATGCTGAACAATGAAAGAATGATGTTGAACAATGAAAGAATGATAATGAACGATGAAAGAATGATGTTGAACGATGAAAGAAAGATGTTGAACAATGAAAGAATGATGATGAACGATGAAAGAATGATGTTGAACGATGAAAGAAAGATGTTGAACAATGAAAGAATGATGATGAACGATGAAAGAATGATGTTGAACAATGAAAGAATGATGTTGAACAATGAAAGAATGATGATGAATGATGAAAGAATGATGTTGAACGATGAAAGAAAGATGTTGAACAATGAAAGAATGATGATGAACGATGAAAGAATGATGATGAATGATGAAAGAATGATGTTGAACAATGAAAGAATGATGTTGAACAATGAAAGAATGATGTTGAATGATGAAAGAATGATGTTGAACGATGAAAGAAAGATGTTGAACAATGAAAGAAAGATGTTGAACAATGAAAGAATGATGTTGAACGGTGAAAGAAAGATATTGAATGATGAAAGAATGATGTTGAACGATGAAAGAATGATGTTGAATAATAAAAGAATGATGTTGAATGATGAAAGACTGATGTTGAATGATGAAAGAATGATGTTGAACGATGAAAGAATGATGTTGAATGATGTTGAACAATGAAACAAAGATGTTGAATGATCAAACAAAGATGTTGAACAATGAAAGAATGGTGTTGAACAATGAAAGAATGATGTTGAGCGATGAAAGAATGATGTCGAACAATGATGTTGAATGATGAGAGAAAGATGTTGAACAATGAAAGAAAGATGTTGAACGATGAAAGAATGATGTTGAATGATGAAAGAATGATGCTGAACAATGAAAGAATGATGTTGAATGATGAAACAAAGATGTTGAACAATGAAACAAAGATGTTGAATGATCAAACAAAGATGTTGAACAATGAAAGAATGGTGTTGAACAATGAAAGAATGATGTTGAGCGATGAAAGAATGATGTTGAACAATGATGTTGAATGATGAGAGAAAGATGTTGAATGATGAAAGAATGATGTTGAATGATGAAAGAATGATGTTGAACGATAAAAGAATGATGTTGAACGATGAAAGAATGATGCTGAACAATGAAAGAATGATGTTGAATGATGAAACAAAGATGTTGAACAATGAAACAAAGATGTTGAATGATCAAACAAAGATGTTGAACAATGAAAGAATGGTGTTGAACAATGAAAGAATGATGTTGAGCGATGAAAGAATGATGTTGAACAATGAAAGAATGATGTTGAATGATGAAAGAAAAATGTTGAACAATGAAAGAATGATGTTGAACAATGAAAGAATGATGATGAACGATGAAAGAATGATGTTGAACGATGAAAGAAAGATGTTGAATGATGAAAGAAAGATGCTGAACAATAAAAGAATGATGTTCAACAATGAAAGAATGATGCTGAACACTCAGCCAAGCACAATATATGCAGCAGATGATTATCAAACTGAATTATAAATGACAACACCTACTTTTCTCTTCCTCCATTGCCATCTTTTCTTGATTCTGTTCCCACTCTGGATTATAATCGGGTTCATCTTCTGGGTGTATGGCACCACACAATTTTTTCCTTCAGTTCAAAGAAAGATTAACAGTTAGGATCTTCCTTCCTCACCTGTTACATTCTTAAAATTAAAAAAATTGGAAATGTGGAGAAGAAATTATAAAAAAGTGCTGTGGAAGGCTCCAAGAGTATGCAGTACACTGAGAGACAGTCTCATGTAACAAACAAAGAACTCAAGACCTAATATACCTGAAGCATGAATTTTACTGCATACTCATACCAAATAAAATATTTTCACCGAAAGAGGCATGGTTAAGATTTTTTTTTAAGTAAAAATTTGTCTCATTTTGGTGAGGCGCGCACCGTTCAACTTAGACACGTAAGTCCACTGGTTAGGATACACTATTACAATGGCACAGACCATTATAAAAGAATCATTGACTCAGCTTGATTCAAGTCTGAACACAATGTTGACAGATGATGCAAGCATTTGTCTTTCGTTTGTCGATCACAGTTCAGTTTCATACTAAATCGGTTGTCTTTTCTATCAGCTTGTTACTGCTTTTAAAGTACTTTGAAAGTCAACCCAATATTTTAGAGAACAGTTTTTTTAATGTTTCAAATTGTGTTTGCCTTTCAAAATCAAATGTTTACTATATCTATGAAAAATACAGATTTCAAAAAGACGACTCCTGGAAATCTTTTTAGTAGACAGTAAAGCTGCAATGGAATAATGTTTCAATGACTTGTCAGATTATTCAATTGATGGTGAAATTACCTATTTTAGTTCTCCTTACAGAACTGAGGGTGGTTGAAGTAACAAGAAGGGACATAGTTTGCAACCGGATGAAACGTCATGGAATTGAAACCCAGCCACTGCAGACCTAAGTGGAACAGTCCCAGTTACGAAAGTTTAGCCATGTCTGCAGAATGACTACCATGGCAAATATGGGAACCAAGAGCCAGGGATCCAGTCCTCTGGGACAACTCAAGAGTTTGGTGGGTGGACAACATTAGGCTATCTTTGAAGGACCAAGGACTAGACTGGAACAAGGTCAAATGGAAGATGGCTGATAGGATAGCTTGGTAATCTTTCTGGCAAACCTCTACACCCCAAGGTAAAAGTGGAACAACTAAGTGAGTAAGCAAGCAAGTTCAGACAGCAGTGATCATGATTCTAGTGATCAGGCCTGTCAAAAAAAGACACAGAATTGTCACAATGTTGGACGATACAACTGACAACTTGTCCAACACTAGCAAGCCTAATTCAAGTGTTGTGCAAATGTAAAATAATGAGGCTAATAATCTCCTTTTTTTCTGCCAAGTAACAATATAATATCTCAGAACTGGCAGAATTATCTCCTCCTGCTTATTTCTATTTCCTGCTTATTTCTATTGCCTGTGTATGTTCTCAGGTGTGATACATAACCAGTGTCACTATGATACAAAAATACCATTGCTAAGCTTCATTCTGTTTAGTTGTATCCTGTGCCACAGAACCATAAATTATATTTATATTAGTAACATAATCATTGTTTAGGTTTCCTGTGTATAGTGGTCCTACCCTTTGCAATGAGTATGAAGCAAGGTAGGTGATCACTTTCCTGTGCACCTAATACATCTCAACGTGCCATGGTGGTGGCAGCACAAGAGATGAATGCCAGATCTATGACACCACTTGTATCCCCAGATTTAGTAGCCAATCTAGTTGGGCGTCCATCATTCAAGATGGTAAGGTTCATGTTAAGTAATGCCTGGCTCAAAGCTATACCCTGCCTATTTTCCGTGATGTTCCCCCACTCCTTGGATCTAGCATTGAAATCACCAGCAATTAAACACTTTATGTTAAAATCTTCAGACAATTCCACCAGAAAATTCCAATCACTCTCTGCTGTAAGATGGTCGACATGAGCATATAAATTGTAGACTCGCCACTCCTGACCACCTTTATTCACAGCAATCCCCTGTAATTCCACATCCTCACTAGTTTGGGAACTTGTATCCAGCCACGTATGAGGGAGCTCATGTTTTACATATATAGTTTGCCCTTGTCTACCAAGCCCACATGGATTGGAGTAACATCTGTAGCCTGGGCAATTGATAACACTTTTGGCTTTTAAATTTGTCTCCTGGATCATGAGGATATTGAAATTGTAGACGATTGTTTGTATAATGGCTGCACGTTGATTGGCACTTTGACAATTCCAGTATCCTATACGCACATATTTCATTGAAATGCGATCTGCTTTCTTTCTGTACCTTCTCTTTCCTGCCCTTCTTTTTCTCTCTCCTCTTCTCTCCCCTAACTCTCCTTCTGCATTTGTATTTCCTCATTTAATTTGCTGCAGGTATCGACGACAGAGCACGATCTTCGTAGCTCAGGTGATGATTCTGGATAGTTAAAATTCTCATGGTGTATTTGCAATAAATGGTGGAAATATTTGGTCACCCTGGTAGAGCCACCATACCAGGGAAGAGGCAAGGGATGTCCTTACGGAGTCCATCTGCCTGAGTCGCCCCGCTCGCCCTCCAGACAGCCAATGTTCGTGACTGCTTACCCAGCAGCCATTCAGTCTCTCGGCACATTGGTTCACCTTAGACTTGGGGTCATTCACTGATGACTCAGTTATCATTTGACCCATGATTTGGGAGTGGATTGATGGGTGTCAGAGCATATACCACTCATCGCTGAGTTCTGTACACCACATCTTTAAGGATCCACTGACTCCAAGATTCTCTGCCAGTTTAGTTCAGACCCCGAGAAGGGCCGTTATCCCAGGCCCACTCAACTGTAACAACCACACTGTGTCAAAACGCCAAATGAAAGACAGCGAGAACACCTTTCACCCAACCTCCCTGGTGGAATGAGACAGTGAAGGAAGCATGGATAGAAAAGGAAAGAGCAACAAAGGAATGGCGTAAAGCACATAACAGAAGAATGATGAATGAGGGAGAGGTTGAAGAGATGAAAGAGATGAAAGAGAAAAAGCAAACAGCTGTTAATAGATTTAAGAGCTTGGCAAGGGAGGTCAAGGATAAAGTGTGGAAGGACTTTGTGACACAGGTGGGCACGGAAAAAACCCTACAGATATACTTACTTAGTCGTTCCCCTTCTACCGTGAGGTGTAGAGGTTTGGAAGAGAGAGTGCCAGACTATCCTATCAGCTGTCTTCCTCCTGGCCTGGTTCCATTCTAGTCCTCGGTCCTTCAAAGATTGTCTAATGTTGTCTTCCCAGCGGACTCTGGGTCGTCCTGGGGATATTCTGGTCCTTACATCGAAGAATGACTAGGAAAAGTGCAAGTCAGCCCGTCCCTAATATCAAATGCTCTACAGGACTAAGCCTGAAGATGGACGAAGAGAAGGGAAGAGCATTATTCAATCAATCAATATGTGGAGCAAACAGATAAAGGTGTCAAAAGTGCCCATCTGATAGTAAAGGACAGTATGCTGGAAAATGCCCTAAGGGACCAGATATACTTCGATCTCATTTTTGAAGAGGACGTGGTGTACACATTGAAAACCAGCAGAAACATGGCTCCGGGTCCTGATGGTGTACAATACCATCACATTAAACAGCTCGACGACACAGCCGTTACAAATATAGTGAGCCATTTCAATACCAGCATACAGAATGCTGAGGTGCCAGAAGACTGGCTACACAGTTACCTTCGGCCACCTCCTAAACCTGGCAAAGATCCCACACTGCTCAACAGCTATTGAATTATCACACTACAGAATGTCTAAGGTAAATTGCTCGAAAAGAAAGTTGCAAGACAAGTAATGAGCCACCTCAAAAATGCACACATCCTTCCTGATACCCTGGGTAGCTATAGGCCTATGAAAACAACATGGGGTAAAGCTGGAACGTTTGCGTACGAGGTATTCCAGGGTAAAAGAGAAACGGTGGCTGTCACAATTGACCTAGAGGATGCTTATAACAGTGTGGACTTTGAAACCATAATAGACTGTATAATGGTATGTGGGGTAAACCCTTGGATAACAAGGTGGATATCAGCTGCCTTAATGGAGAGATCAGTTGCATTTCGCTTGGGAACTTAGACATCACAACCAATGCGCATTTGCCCGGGACTACCCCAGGGTTCTCCACTACAGGCGGTTTCTAAATGGTGTGAGGAATGCGGATCAAAGGTCAATCCCAACAAGGCCTGTGTGATGTGGTGCTCTTTGAACAATTCCATAGTGAAAGCAGACCTTCCAGACATCACTTTCAAAGGGCAGAACATTGAAAGGCAAGTCAGGCTGAAGTATCTGGGAGTAACGTTTGATCGT
Source organism: Oreohelix idahoensis (assembly GCA_024509875.1). Taxonomy (NCBI): domain Eukaryota; kingdom Metazoa; phylum Mollusca; class Gastropoda; order Stylommatophora; family Oreohelicidae; genus Oreohelix; species Oreohelix idahoensis. The sequence continues at coordinate 702,751 of JAMPIV010019125.1, forward strand.
GGGCTATCATTCAAGTATCATGTCGAACTGATCATACAGAAGTGCAAGCGAGGACTAGCAGCCTTAAAACCAATGGCTGCTGCACCCTTAGAACAGAGACTATTGTTTCTCCTGTATCATCAGCTCGTGATTTCAGTAATCGAGTATGGGCTAGGAATACTCACGCTGTCAGTGTCACAATGTGAACGACTGGAACGCATTCAGAATGAAGGGATGCAACTAGTTTTGGGCTGTACACGTGATTCTCCCATTGTGACAATGAGATACATGCGCGGATTGCTGTCGATTAGATCCAGATAAGCGATGGCCCAGGCAAAAGCATATATGCGGGTACCCTCCGACAAAAGACACCTCGTACATGAGAATGTAGCTGACATCAAAGGAGCAAGAATCAAGAGGGGGATGTCATGGATGGCACAGGCAGAGGCTATGACTGGTCAAGTGACCAGTGTTGAAAATGTATCCAAAGGGGAAGTGTGGAGTAAGTCAGGGAAGAACTGGATAAAGTACCAGCAGGTCATCATTAGCCTTGGAAGAGAGTGCAGATCTTGGGGCAATGGAAAAGCAGAGCTGGAGATTAATCAGCTGATAAGTGATCATGCTGGGGATGATGACGCCATTGTGTACACTGATGGGTCTGTAGTGCATGGTGAGAAATCAGGATGGGGCTTCTCTGTGAGAAAAAAGGGCAGGGTCGTCGCTAAACAAAGTGGAGCCTACATGACAACAACCTCCAGCATGAGAATGGAAGTAGAGGCAGTTACTGCAGCACTGAGGTGGCTGTCTGAAACTCATCAACCAGGGCAGTTATATTGCCAGACTCTCAAGCCATGCTTCAGAAAGTTCAGAACGGATGGCTGCCGCAGGAATGGAAAACATCAATAGAATCCCTAAGTCTTCAAGAACTGGTGTGGATCTACTGTCCTGGTCATGCAGGGGTATGTGGCAATGAGAAAGCTGACAGACTGGCCTCGAGAGCACCCATAGTGGGGACACTCTGCATGGATAAGGGAGAGATACTAAGGGCAATTAATGATCGCCTGCTAGACAATGACACTGCAATGGATGAACCAACAAGGCTGAGACTGTTGGAGTTTGGCATCACACGTGGGACTAGCAGAAATGGACGTGAGAGAGGATGCATCCGTCGTATGTACAACCAGCGTGCTACAGGTACAATTAGCATTCATACTCTTCGACATTTGCTGAGGGAGACTGAGCACCAATGGGTTTGCCCAGAGTGCAGTGAGGTCGATTCTGATTAACAATAACATAATTATTGTGTTTTTTCCTCTGCATATGTAAAAATGCATAAATTTTAGATATTTTGACAACTAAACATTAATAGAGTAATGCTGAATGTTGATTCCTGAGTGGGACCGAAGATGCAGCAAAAGAGATGAATGCTTGCGTCAGTGTCAGCGAACCAGAGCTGACCAAGACCCTACTCCACCTCCAAGTGGTGGTCCTGGAAACAGGCTGATCACTGCAGTCTGGCCGAGAGAGTAGGGATCAAAGAGGGAAGGCAAACCTGGTCCCACAAAATGCCGTGCGGAAGTTGGATGTGTCGGGCCGAAAGGCGCAAATATCGCAGCTTCACTGTAAACGGCGACACTACACAACAAATGAATGAGGAAGAAGAAAAAGATTCCTCAGTAAAGTTAAATATAAGCTACCAGCCAAGCTATAACACTTCTATATCCCTTATGCCAGCTAACATGGGCAAACAGTCACTAGTTAATATGTTACCCTTAATGGAATGCATGGAGGCATATCTGGAGTCATCTTTATATGACCACCAGCTTTGCACAATGCTACAATATACATATGTTGAAGCGAACCTCTGTCCTGAGGCTAATTACACCCTAATTGACTCTTAAAATCATCGACACACTTCCAGGGATTCCCCTTGTGGTGAAACATGTTGAGAACCCAGCATTACACACGAAGCTTGGAGAAGTCGCTTGAGCCCCAGATGTGATTCTCTGGCTTTGACCTGGTTGACTGCATACAGGAGGATCTCACTATGGACCCAGTGATAGGCAGGGGGAGCTGAGAAGTGGCTCTGTGCAAGATGTGACAATTTCTTGGGAGAGCCCAGAACCAGAGAACAGTATTTTAGGTCTACATAGTTGGAGAGCCCCCTTGGATGGCAGGGAATGCACAGTATGCAATGAGCTTCTTACTCCTAGCTTGGGACCAGATGTGACAATCCTTTAAATGCAAGCCAAGCTGGAGCTTATAACTTCAACTCAGCACATTTCAGAATGGCAGAAAAGCCACAGGAAAAGCCTACAGTGTAGATAATAAGGAGTCTTCAACTTGGTATTGGCTGTAAAACAGCATGAAGCTCAGCAGTCTTAGTTAAACAACAACTCTTAATGGAAACTAACCGACCAAACACCATTTTTCTATTTTAATGTGCACTACATTCAAAGTTTAGCTTTTTAAAAGTTTTTGGCACTGTGGCAATGAATAATCCTTTAGGAGTTATTTCAGAATTGCCACAAAAATGTAAACATGTCAGAATTTGCACAGATCTGACAAGGCTATTGTAAAGATGTTATTTCTTACTACACCTGTAGTACACCACTGTAAAGTATCAGTCTGTCTGCTCTGTAAGGAAGAGTGGTGTGTTGTTGAGATCAGGCATGCTCCAGTCTACCCAGCTGTAAATGGGTAACTCACCCTAGTCCTGAGTTAGGGAAGGCAAAGGCTCCAGGGGAAGCAGGCCCTGAACTTGGTCACTTCAGCCGACGCAGGATGGTGTATGTATGAAGTAGAAGTGTAGAGTGTGATTACCGCGAATGGTGTACTGTTCGTGTGCTGACCAATATAACCACTCACACTTGTCTACAAGGCACCAATGCAGACTGCTGGAATCTTAGTTTACTCAATTTATTCAGACGTACACACTGGGACATACGAGTACATCATGGTTCGTTGACATATCAATTTGTAGGTATACATAGCAGATCTGAAGTCATGACACATTCAGAAATAATGGCAGTACATCAAAGTTCAATGTCATGATACATTATGGCCGCATTCCCCTATCTGACTAAACGCGTCAGTGAAGGAATCGATAAATAACTAAAGTTACTTGACGTCCATAGTTTGTAGTATAGATTATGAAACCACGAAGGGGGGTTTCTAGCAGGATTGAGATCTCTCTGTCACTGTCCGATAATAAGATAAATAATCTGTTCTCTTGGCAGTGATCAAAACATATGATGACCGAAATCCAACATGGCTACCTCCCTGAGTTGTCGTTCACTCATGCATAGGGAGGAGAATATAAGCCAGAGTTAATTTGTAATGGGTATATAAAGGATTTCATAAATGTTTCCATACAGCTCTACGGTGATCAGGTTAATTTCACGTAGCCATAACCGCTGCAGGAAAATCTGTCATCTTCGTCGATACCAAACACGACACTAGCATAACGAAGCACCAAAAGTCAAGCTAGGCCTAACCGATGAGAGATCATCAAAATAGGAGCTGGGTTTACCTGGAGTCCGAATCATCTATATACTGACATAAGGAGAGTCTCGAACACAAACTATCGTAGAGACACCATCTCCTTCAGAAGAAATACCACTTCGTAAGACATTTTTTTCTGATGAAAGGACCAGCTCTAGAAAAACGTACCCCGCCATTTGTAAGCAGTACATCGGAACTCATCACGACTTGTCAAGACAACTCATACTTCCGCCAGACCGGAATACAAGAATCTAGTCCCTCCTACCCATCCAAAATATACAATATAGGACTGATTCTACTTGTACTAATAATATGTAATACATATGAATTCAGGCCATAAACACAATAAGCAAATTAATATATTTTCTGGCCCTAAAAAATAAGTACAAACGCAAGCGCACTATCCTTGCGCCGGATCAATATCCAGAACGATTACTCCTATAATCAAAAGTGTGAATCAAACATGGATTATCTCGCTTTTACCATAAACAGCATTTTCATACACAAATGAATGCATGTCTATATTTTCCCATATCAAATAGCCATATCAATTTTTATAAAATGTGCGTCAAAATATGCACGCAACAGATTACCACACCCCTCGGGAAAAAAAAAAATGGTACATTTTTTTTTTTTTGAAATACATCTAGGAGCAACATACAATAGGCTCACAACGCACCAATAACAATGCGCAGATGATAAGCATAAGTTTTATGACCTTAGAGAAAGTACTTCTCTAAGTATAAATATTTCCAGAGAGGTGTCACCAACGCATACTACAATATTAGCAATGACACAATTTCCACATTAGTTTATACGTAAATTTCATCTAAGATATCTTAACATCATGATCATCAAAGACGAAAACCATTGAAAAATCAGCGGTGAATACATATCAATGAACCGCTAAGTAGTGTTACAATCAATATATGATATATTACATATGTGTACACATTTCAACATAGAAACAACTGTATCAAAGTTGTATAACAGTTATGAATCATGTGGGCATCTAGACAAAATATCTGCCATCACATTTTCTGACCCACGGATAGCTCGCACCGAAAAATGAAATGGCTGTAGAGCAATCGCGTATCGCGTTGATCTCGCGCTCTTCAGATTTTTACTCTGAATAGCCGTAAGAGCCTTCTGGTCAGTTTCCACAATGAAATGCGCGCCCAGAAGAAATCTTTGCAGTTTAAGGATTGACCAAACCATAGCCAATAATTCACGGTCTAGGACCGAGTAATTCTTCTCTGCGGCATTTAATTTCCGAGAAATATACATCACCGGATGCAGAGTTCCAGAGTACTCTTGCATTAGTGCAGCTCCAATCCCGGTGGATGAAGCGTCACTACGAAGAATAAATGTCTTATCCTTAGAAGGCAATACTAGGATAGGTGAAGTAGAAAACATAGTTTTAACCTTATCCAAAGAGGATTGACATTCTTGAGTCCAATGGACTACATTAGGAGACCCTTTCTTTAGCAAGGAAGAAAGAGGTGACATAATGGAGGACAGATTCAGGATGAATCGTCCATAAAATTGTATTAGACCTAAGAGACTTCGTACTTGCTTTTTAGTCTTAGGAATAGAAATGTTAAGTATCTTACTTGTATTATGGTCTTCTGTTTTTAGGAACCCATGACCAACACGGTGTCCTAAGAAAGATATTTCGCTAAAACCAATACATGCTTTCGATGGTTTCGCTGTCAGGTTATGCTCGCGTAAGATAGACAATAGTTCATTTATACCATTATAGTGATCGTTCCAAGTATCACTGAAAAGACAGATGTCATCAAGATACGCAATGACATCTGAGCGATGAGATAGGATTCGACGCATCATGCGTACAAATGTAGCAGGGGCGTTCATAAGACCGAAAGGCATGAAATTCCATTGGAATAGACCCCTAGGCGTCGAAAAAGCAGTAAACGGTTTGGCGTGTTCGGATAGTGGAACTTGCCAATATCCCTTAGACAAATCGAGTTTAGTAAAGAAGTGAGAATTCGATAGTCTCGTAAGTAGCTCTTCTAGTAAAGGCATAGGCTCAGCATCGAATTTAGTCACTTGATTCAATTTGCGATAATCCACGCAAAGACGTATGTTATTGTCTTTTTTCCGTACTATAACCATCGGCGAAGAATATGCTGATGTGGATGGTTCTATAATTTTTAACTCTATCATCTCATCTAACTCTTTCTCTACCTGTGCTTGAAAATGTATCGGAATAGGATACGGTCTGACTCTTATAGGACTATGGTCAGTAAGAATAATGTCATGTTGAATGACATCAGTTTGACCAGGAATGTCAGTAAGGACATCCTGAAATTGTTCTAACATAGTAGAAACTTGTTTCTGCTCTCCTGGAGATAATTCTGGAGAAATTGCAACATCTTTCCATGATTCATTAGAGTGAAGAGGAATCATTGGAAAAGGTAAATTTACATCCGAGAAACTCGTTTCCTCATCCTGTATTACTGACAGAGATGAGTACTGTCCATGTTGGACTGGAAAATCGTCCGTTGCCTGGAAAACAGGTTGTAAATAATCAGGACGTTCATGGAATTCCGTGAGCATGTTGATGTGGAAGGTTTTACGCTTCCCGTCAATATCGACGATATAGTCAACATCGGAAACCTTTGATATTATATCGTACGGACCTTTCCAAGAAATGAGAAGTCTATTTTCCCTACAAGGTAGCAAGACAAATGCTTTGTCACCTGGACAAAGTTGACGCAAACATCTCTTTTTATTGGCAAATTCCCTTGCCTTCTGTTTCGCAAATTCAGAAGAAGCAGTTGCCAATTTGCATGCTTCAATAATCTTGTGTCTAAGTGCGATGACATATTCATAAGAGGATTTTGTGTCATCGACAATATTATCAGCAGTTATAAGATCATGAAGTAAGAACATAGGACCTCGCGGTTTCGCGCCAAAGACAAGTTCAAAGGGAGAAAATCCTGTATGTTCGTTGGCGACCTCTCTATATGCAAAGAGAGCCGCGGGTAAAACCCTATCCCAATCCTGAGGATGATCTTCTGTTATCTTACCTAGTAGGTTTTTCAGAGTTCTATTCAAACGCTCCACCATCCCATTGGACATAGGATGATAAATACTACTCAGCGATCTCTCTATCTTCAGAGTCGACATTACTTGAGACATGGTATCCGATATGAGTTGGGTACCATGGTCGGATAATATTTCTGCTGGAAACCCCAGACGAGAAAATATTAACCAAAGAGCATCTGCGATATCAGCAGTAGTTATGCTCTTTAGAGGAACAGCCTCCGGCCAACGTGTGCACATATCAACACACGTCAAAATAAATTGGTGTCCTCTAGCAGACTTTATCTTAAATGGACCAATGATGTCTATCGCCATTTTTTGAAATGGCCGAATGGGAATGTCTGCAGCCTGAATAGGTGCATCATGGCGTGGACCTCTGGATTTAATCTCTTGACATACTTTACAAGATCGACAATAGATTCGTATGTCCTTATTCACAGCAGGCCAAAAGAAAGATTGAAGAACTCTAGCTTTAGTACGGGAAAAACCCATATGTCCAGCACACTGCGAATCATGAGCGTGCTGTAAGATTTTAACTCTCATATTTTTAGGCACAAGGATTTGAGAATGAATGGACTTAGCGGAGTCTTGTACCATACGTACAAGTACGCCATTCTTCATCGTAATCCAAGATTTACGATTTGTATCCTTATTCGGATCACCTTTTGTTGCCAGAGTAAAGAATTTCTTTAGAGTAGGATCATCTTCCTGCTGTTTGATAAAGGAATCGTGGGAAATCTCCAAGGGATCATCTTGGATCTGCGCATCATCATCTTCAGAATGTGAAGATTGTGGCATATTGAGAGCTTGAGCCCTAGTGATTACTGCATTAGCAGATTGCATATTAACATTTTCCCAATTAGAAATTTGCTGTGGAGTGCATTCTTTCACTCCATGAATGCGACCGATGATAAGATCAGCGATCGGATTCGGCAAGAGACATGCTTGCACCTCTCCTGTAAAGAAAGGCGTAGCAATATTGATAATGGCAGTGGAGTACTTCTCCAATGTGCCACCAAATGTTACACATTTGACTATATTGCCTGTAGCTCGAGAAGGATTTACGAGTGATTGCCTCACTCCAATGGTAGTGCACCCCGAGTCGAAAAGAATTGATACCGGAGTACCATCTATTAGGCCCCTATTAAAGACAAGAGCACCCCTTCCATTATGCGCGATTGACGCATGGAGAGCGGGAAGTGGGTGACCGCAGCTTAAAGTAGACACTGTGGTTGGATCGAATAATGTTTTGCATTGCGAACACTCAGATGCTCTAGCAAAATCAAAAGCGGAATTCGCTACACTATTGGAGTCTTTTTTATCATTATTCTGATTATCGGTGTCGTGGAACTCCTGTTGTGCAGAGTTTGCCTGGTAATACGATTTACCATGTCTTTTGTGTTGTGATCTACCTCGGTTATAATTGTCTCTATAATTATTATTGCCTCTGTTATAACCCCTATTTGGGTTTGAATCATAATATTCATGATCATAATCATCATGCTCATTATATTGAGTATCCCTGTAATATTGTTTCTTTTGTCTCCATGAAGCACTTGGGTAGTTCCTATAGCTACTCCCTTTCCGAGAATTTCTAACATTATGGGCACCCCTCGCGTGTCGAGGACTATCAGCCCGATTCCAGTTCTTCGAAGAAGAACTCTGATTTGAGCGGTTATCTTGGTTTTGATACTTATCCCAATTAACCTTTTTATCAAATTTATTTTTAGCTCCTTGGAATTTGTGTGAGTAATTCTGATTATATTCTGTTGCCGAAGCAACTGGCATACTCTCTTTAATGTTAGAGTTACTAAGAATCATGTCAGGGTGTGCCGTGGCATACTGGTCACAATATTCTTCCATTTGCTTTATTGTACTAGGTTTACGCTCATGTAAGAACTCTAGGAATGATTTATTTACAGAAGACATGACCTTGTCTCTTAGCAATAAATCTGTAAGACCATCAAATGTTTTCTCTGTTTTGGATAATTCAATCCATCGTGAAAGTGTAATTCGTGCTTTTGAGATGAAATCTGAGAATTCTACACCTACCTCAGGTCTCATTGTTTTAAACAAAAGACGGTAACCTTCCTCAGACAGCTGATATCTCTTTATCAAAGCTGCCCTAACAGCATCATAATTGTCTTTGTCGGCCTCTTCAACGAAATATAACTTACTCAGAGACTCCCCTTTTAGATTTTCAGACAACTGATTCACATACTGTGATTTGTCAACATTATGAGATCGACAAGCCCGTTCAAATCTAGAAAGCCAAAATGTTATGTCATCACTGGTAGGGTTAAACGCTGGTACTTTGACCTTGTACACAAAGGGTTTACCATTACCACCAGATGCCTGATTAACATTACTCATACATGTCAATTTTAATTTCTCTAATTCAAACTCATGTTCTCTTATTGCTTTTCTCTCTTCAGCTTCTCTATCTAATCTTTTCTGTTCTGCAGCCGCTTCTAATTTTTTCTGTTCTGCAGCAGCAGCAACTTCTAGTTTTTTCTGTTCTGCAGCAGCAGCAACTTCTAGTTTTTTCTGTTCTGCAGCAGCTTCTAATTTTTTCTGTTCTGCAGCAACTTCTAATTTTCTCTGCTCTGCAGCAGCAGCAACTTCTAATTTTTTCTGCTCTGCATCAGCTTCTAATTTCTTCTGTTCTGCCTCAAATCTCCTTTCCTCCACTTGCATCTGCAATTTCTTAAGTTCAGCAGCAGTATCAGCTTCTTTTTCTAATCTTTTTTCTTCAGCTAAGGCTTTCCTTTCTTCTGCAGCAGCTTTTTTTTCTTCTATTTGAAGTTTTCTCTCCTCAGCCGCAGCTTTTTTTTCCTCAGCAGCAGCTTTTCTTTCTTCAACAGCAGCAGCAATTTTTTTTCTCTTCTGCAGCTAATGCTTTGTCATATTGAGCAACAGCCCATTGTTCTAAGTCTTTTCCAGTCTTATCAAGAGATTTTCCTTGTATAATGAAATAATCTAATGTAGACATATTGTCTTCTTAAATCAGAAACCTGAAAAAGTAAATAAATTACCCTCTTTCAAGTTAATGGGAGACAAGTCTATACCTTAGACCTAGTCTTAGTCCAAACTTGTATGGTTTATAATAACCAATGATAACTTGAGTACCTGTGGACAACAATAATTGTATCTCAAATACTGTGGGGACAAGCCTTACAAAGGTCTTGTATACCTCACTGTAATCAAAGATCACTTGAGTACCTGTGGAAAAAATATTTCCTTTTACCAATCACTTTGGGAGACAAGCCTTACAAAGGTCTTGTATATTTTGTTTTATAACAATAACAATCAGAGAGTACTGATCTGTACTATACTATCAGTGTATACCACTATACGTCATATGTCAACTAAAGACATTACAAATGACAAACAAGAAAAGACAATCTGAAAACATTTGCAGAGATCAAATTAAATTAAATAGAAGAAATGAAAAAAATGATCACAGAAACCGTGATGATAACTGCAATAATAAAATGACAAGACAAATAACGCCACAGTGTATAAACATAAGGGTGTAAAAAACTGAAATGAAAGAAAAGATGAGACCTACAATTATACAAACAAATCAAACAAAACTAAGGAACACAAAATTATTAACAAAAACAACGAAGAAAAGAACACCTCATCACAACTAACAGAAATAGCAGCAAATTGTTGCTAACAAATTTCCAATTAAGAAAATGTGTACCTATCGAATACTAGTACCAGACCAATGTAACTCGGCATACCTTGTACTAGTCACACAGAACATAAACTAATTTAATACATAACAAATAACATGTAAGCATAAATAGCATATAGCATACAATATCATTTATGTCATGAATGGAATGTGTTGCAGGTATAGTGTTGTAAAGCAGGCACAGTTTATTTAAATAATAATAACTTGCCACTTTATTCAGTAATAGATTTAATTCTAAACTATTACACTGTCAATTTTTTCTCTTTTGAGCATATGAAGATCCCACGATGAACTATGCACTTTATGTTCCACAACACTGTGATTCTTCTGTACGTTGAGAAATGTCAACAATATTGCTCCAGATATTTTCTACACTTGATACCACTGTCCTGTGTAATACTGTCTGTACAGCGAAAAAACTGTCAACAAGCGCTGACCTAGATACAGCATCCTATCGGTAATACAGGTCAAGCTGACATCGACTGTATAGCTGTCCTACTGGTGTTGATGTGTTCAAACAAATGTTCTTTCAGCTGTAAACTGTGATTCTCAACACAAAACTGCGTAAGCTGGACCCAGGAATCTGGCTCGCCACTGTAAAGACGTTATTTCTTACTACACCTGTAGTACACCACTGTAAAGTATCAGTCTGTCTGCTCTGTAAGGAAGAGTGGTGTGTTGTTGAGATCAGGCATGCTCCAGTCTACCCAGCTGTAAATGGGTAACTCACCCTAGTCCTGAGTTAGGGAAGGCAAAGGCTCCAGGGGAAGCAGGCCCTGAACTTGGTCACTTCAGCCGACGCAGGATGGTGTATGTATGAAGTAGAAGTGGAGAGTGTGATTACCGCGAATGGTGTGCTGTTCGTGTGCTGACCAATATAACCACTCACACTTGTCTACAAGGCACCAATGCAGACTGCTGGAATCTTAGTTTACTCAATTTATTCAGACGTACACACTGGGACATACGAGTACATCATGGTTCGTTGACATATCAATTTGTAGGTATACATAGCAGATCTGAAGTCATGACACATTCAGAAATAATGGCAGTACATCAAAGTTCAATGTCATGATACATTATGGCCGCATTCCCCTATCTGACTAAACGCGTCAGTGAAGGAATCGATAAATAACTAAAGTTACTTGACGTCCATAGTTTGTAGTATAGATTATGAAACCACGAAGGGGGGTTTCTAGCAGGATTGAGATCTCTCTGTCACTGTCCGATAATAAGATAAATAATCTGTTCTCTTGGCAGTGATCAAAACATATGATGACCGAAATCCAACATGGCTACCTCCCTGAGTTGTCGTTCACTCATGCATAGGGAGGAGAATATAAGCCAGAGTTAATTTGTAATGGGTATATAAAGGATTTCATAAATGTTTCCATACAGCTCTACGGTGATCAGGTTAATTTCACGTAGCCATAACCGCTGCAGGAAAATCTGTCATCTTCGTCGATACCAAACACGACACTAGCATAACGAAGCACCAAAAGTCAAGCTAGGCCTAACCGACGAGAGATCATCAAAATAGGAGCTGGGTTTACCTGGAGTCCGAATCATCTATATACTGACATAAGGAGAGTCTCGAACACAAACTATCGTAGAAACACCATCTCCTTCAGAAGAAATACCACTTCGTAAGACATTTTTTTCTGACGAAAGGACCAGCTCTAGAAAAACGTACCCCGCCATTTGTAAGCAGTACATCGGAACTCATCACGACTTGTCAAGACAACTCATACTTCCGCCAGACCGGAATACAAGAATCTAGTCCTTCCTACCCATCCAAAATATACAATATAGGACTGATTCTACTTGTACTAATAATATGTAATACATATGAATTCAGGCCATAAACACAATAAGCAAATTAATATATTTTCTGGCCCTAAAAAATAAGTACAAACGCAAGCGCACTATCCTTGCGCCGGATCAATATCCAGAACGATTACTCCTATAATCAAAAGTGTGAATCAAACATGGATTATCTCGCTTTTACCATAAACAGCATTTTCATACACAAATGAATGCATGTCTATATTTTCCCATATCAAATAGCCATATCAATTTTTATAAAATGTGCGTCAAAATATGCACGCAACAGCTATGTAGACATTGCAACTGCTGCTGCTGCAAGCTTCACTTATTCACCATGCAGCAGTTATAGTAACTTGCTCAGAGGAAACATTGACTAACACTTACCTTTTGTTTGGAGCTTTTTCCAAATCAGGAAATATGTTGTTCCACTTAATGTCAGAGTGACGGTACACAATCATGCTGTGATTGTCTGATGGAGGTAAGTGGCGCCATGAGGGCTGGTGAAATATCAGTTTACTCAGTTTTACGTCCTATCTTCTATAAATTAAGAGTGCCTTTTAGGCTAGAAATTAATATGTAATAACTGATGGCTCTAATAGCAAACTGAGAAAGGAACAAGAAGAAGAAAAACAAAATATGAATCAATATACACTTTAAGAAAATCTCCGTGAGAGATAACGAAACAATCATGAAGTTTTTTAATCTTTACCTAAGATGTAGAATAAGAATCCACCTGTAACACATACATTCTTTTATGTTATATTCTGTGTAGTGTTTTTATCCAGAATGTTTCTGAGTAAATAGTCACTTTGGCTCATTTATATTTTTCACTTCAGAAACTTCACTACACCGGATGTTGATATACTACATCGGATGTTTATACCAAATCATGCTGGTAGTGAGCTTTCTTCAATGTTCCATTGCTTTCACAGATTAGACTCACTCTCACTAGTCTACCATTAGCAAGGCTAGATCTATTTCAAGCGTCTAGTCTGGATACATAGATCAGATATAAGTTCCTGGTCTAAATCAAGACGACATAGCCATACATGTTCCACCTATAGAATGTACTCACACTAAGTACAAAGATGTTAAATGTACACTTAACATACTGAAATGGTGCTAACTTAAACATTAACAGGATGAAGAGCAGCATGTGGTTCCCAGCCTCAAGCATAACCTCACCTCAGTCAACTCTTATGATATGTCTGGTGGGGACAGCAGTCCCATTCTTTATTTCTCATCAAACCCCCGCCCCCCCCCCCCCCCCCCCCCCAAAATCAAATAGCACCAGTAATACACAGTAATGAAAAAATACTGCACTGAGTCAAAAAAAGTGCATTGAAGGTTAGGAAGATTATAATGAAGCATGACACACAACTGTATTATATAGAAAGAAAAAAAGATAATTCACTGAGACTAACCTCCAGTGTGTAAACATCATCTTTGTCATATATACTGGCAGTCCACAGCCCATCCTCTTTGAGGGCATCTGCTTTGACATTCTCATCATCTGAGTATAAGGCAAAAAAATAAATCAAATCAAATGCGATATCTACATTACAATATCATAAAAGTACTATGTACAGAAATAAACACTTCTGCCTAAACAAAAACCATGCGATTACAGATGTATTCTTCTATTGTAGATACGAGGTCTGTTCAAAAAGTTCCGGAACTTTTTTGTATAACTTTTTCGGGCTTACCTGGAACCTAGTCAGCCTTGTCTCCTTTGAAATACTCCCCATTTCTATTAATATATTGCTCCCAACGCCGTTTCCACTTCTGGAAGCAGTCCTGGTAAGCATTTTTGGGGATCATGCGTAAGTCCGTCTGCGAATTGCCCTTAATTTCTTCAATGGTCTGAAACCGTCGTCCTTTCAAGATGGATTTCAGTTTGGGAAATAGAAAAAAGTCTGCTGGAGCAAGGTCAGGTGAGTAGGGTGGCTGGGGAAGCACAGTTGTCTTTGTTTTTGCCAAAAAATCCCGAACGAGCAGTGATGTGTGGGCTGGCGCATTGTCATGGTGGGGGAACCAGGAGTTGTTTCTCTGCAACTCAGGCCTTTTTCTCTGGACGTTTTCACTGAGACATTTCAGCACTTCCAGATAGTACCAGTGGTTAACTGTTTGCCCCTCCGATAAGAATTCATGGTGCACAAAACCCTCGATGTAAAAAAAAACACCGTCAACATGACTTTCACGTTCGACCTGACTGCCGCGCTATTTTTGGGCTTGGCTAATTCTTCCCAACCCACTGCGAGGACTGCTTTTTCGTCTCAATGTCGTATCCGTAGACCCATGTTTCATCGCTGGTTATTATTTTCTTCATGAAGTTGTCATCCGTGTTGGCGCAATCCAAAAGTTCCTGACAGATGGCAAAGCGATTGTCTTTCTGATCTTGTGTCAGGAGTCGTGGAACGAACTTCGCAGCTTCCCGATGCATTTGTAATTTCTCTGTTAGAATGTCATGGCACGATCCTATGGAAATGTTGCATTCTTCTGCTATTTCCCAAACTGTCAGACGACGATTGGAACGCACCATCTCACGAACCTGGGCAACATGAGCGCCGACAGATGATTTCGTGGGTCGTTCCGAATGCGAGTCGTCATCTGTTGACTGCCGACCATCCTTAAATCGCTTAAACCAATCGTAACAACGCGTATGGCTCATGCACTGATCCCCATAAACTTGTTTTAACATTTCATGAGTCTCCGTGAGCATCTTCCCAAGCTAGAAGCAAAACTCGATGTTGATTCGCTGCTCATGAAATTCAGACATCTCGAAAAACGCAAAACACAATCTGCACGCACGTAAACAATCAGCTACAGGACGATAAACAATCACAACAGAAAAACGTGGGAAACAGTAGGTTACTCAAGAAAGTCATCACTAGGCAGCGCCACTGACCGGAAGTTGCAATGACATCGCATTGGCGAGCAATTTTAAAAGTTCCGGAACTTTTTAAGGAGACCTCGTATATATATATATATATATATATATATATATATATATATATATATATATATATATATATATATAATATATATATATATATATATATATATATATAATATATATATATATATATATATATATATATATATATATATATATATATATATATATATATATATATATATATATATATATATATATATATATATATATATATATATAAATATATATATATATATATATTATATATATATATATATATATATATATATATATATATATATATATATATATATATATATATATATATATATATATATATATATATATATATATATATATATATATATATATATATATATATATATATATATATATATATATATATATATATATATATATATATATATATATATATATATATACACAGTAGAACTCCATTTATCCGAACCCCATGGGACCGAGCATCGTTCGGATAATCAAATGTTCGGATAATTGGATTACATAATGTATCGAGTACATGTACACATATTTCTAAAAATAATTAACCATCACAAGGAAAATACACTATAAAACATATTTACTTGTACTGTAATAATAATACCCACACTGTATTAGATCACTGTATCACCAAAATCTTTTATTACACTGCAGTGCATGTACTACTTGTATTAATTATTTTTGTTAAGAAAGAGAAATGTTTTCAAAATAACATTACAAACGATTCAAAACCAGGCGCAACTTACGTATACATGTACTTGCACAGATGTAGCCCACTATTTAAAATAATGAGGAATCCTCTTTTGCACCAAACTGGATAGTCTCCTTTTGGCTGCTAAGTCCTGCATTCTCTTCAACAGCAGAAGCTGTGTAGGACAGCTGTCATCTTCTTGCTCGTACCAAGCCATCGCTGTTTCTAGTGCTATAAAGGCCTCTTCAGGACTTGGTCGACGTTTTGGTTTTTCTTCATAATCTACAAGTACATCGTGTACTTCTGAGGAGTCTTCATCATCGGTCACTACATGTATTTGGTTTTCTTCTTGCACAAAAGACAAAATTTCTTCGTCATTCAAAAACTGAAAACCAGAATCATTATCATCTTCTAGCCACATGTGTGCATCATCTTTGTCACAGTCCGAAAATCCGGGCATTGCTTGAAACAGTTCCACAACTTCATTTATACAATCATCATTTGTGTCCACTGCAGTAGTTTCATTTCCTCCTTTTTTCCCAAGCAATCTACTCCAAGCCTTGTTGAGATTATCTTGTGACAGTGTGGTCCAAGCATCAGCTAACATATAGCAGCAGTCTTTGAGATTAAGCTTTTTGGAAAACGCCACCACACTTTCTTCATCTTCAGCCAACAATAAACGACGCAGGACTTCCTTCTTGTACATCTTTTTAAGCTTTGCTATAACACCCTGATCCATTGGTTGAATCAGTGCTGTTACATTGGGAGGCAGAAAAATTACTTTAAAATTTGCATCAACTGCATTCAATGTATCCGTCTCTGGATGAGATGGTGCATTGTCCAGTAGAAGAATTACTTTTCCAGTTTTCTTTTCTTGTTCTCTCAACCTCTTCACATTTGGGATGAACTGATTTGTATACCAATCAAGAAATATTTCACTATTCATCCAAGCACTCTTCTGTGCTTTGTAACACAATGGGAGAGATGTCACATTCTTTAAACAACGTGGTTTTTTGGCTTTGCCGATCATTAGCACCGGTAAACGATGACTTCCACTGGCATTCGCGGCTACCAAAATTGTTACTCTCTCTTTGCACTTTTTAAACCCAGGGGCAGCTGCTTCGCGCTGAGATGCAAGTGATTTTTGAGGCAATGATTTCCAGTATAAGCCAGTCTCATCGGCATTATACACATCATCGAGTGAATAACCTTCTTCTTCCAAAAAAGCCAAGAAAGTTTCTTTAAAATTTTTAGCGGCAGTTGCATCGCTAGATAAAGATTCCCCTTGAATCTCCAATTCTCGTATGCCATGACGAGATTTAAAGTTTCTTAACCATCCCTGGCTAGCCTTAAAGTCAGGAGGACCGTCAAGTTGATTGTTGAACTGAAGTGCCTTTTCACACAACAGAGAACCAGAGATAGGTTCCCCTTTGCTTCTTCTTTGCACAAACCATATATACAAAGCCTCTTCCAAGTTCACATCTTTCGCATTTCTCATGGTTTTACGTTTCTTCGACCCATTTTCACTATCAAATTTCGATGCAAAACTCATAATTTTATCCTTGTTACTTTTGATGTCAGAGACGGTAGCTTTCCCAACATTGAAAATCCTCGCAAGTGAAGACACAGTTTCACCTTGTCCTAGTCTCTTGATAATTTCTGTTTTCGTTTCAATTGACAAAACATTGCGGTTCCTTTTATATGCTTTAGGCCTACTGGAAGGTGCCATATCGCACAGAGAAATACTTGTACACCAAAATTATTCTGCTGTAGTAGCAGACACAATTATTTTAAGTTGAACTGTCTGTTTAGCCAGTGTTCTACCTAGAACGCACACGTACTTTGGATTGGTAAACCAGATATTAACTGACTTTATGATCTAACTGACTTCCTGTACGTAAGCGACCGACCATTAGCCATCCCATTCTCTACAAATTGTTCGCACACATTTGAAGTTTGCCGCATCAAAAGATTCAGAATTTTAGTCCAACGTGACTGTGGCATCTGATTTTTTTTTTTTTTTTCTGGAAAAAGTGTTCGGATAATTGGATGTTCGGATAATTGGGGTTCGGATAAATGGAGTTCTACTGTATATATATATATATATATATATATATATATATATATATATATATATATATATAATTTTTATTTTTTTTATTTACAGGCATGAGTAAGCAAGACATCACATCAATCAATACCCTTTTGCTCCTAAGGAGCATAGGTCTTCAACAAACACATGCCAAGTCTCCCTAAGGAGCATAGGTCTTCAACAAACACATGCCAAGTCTCCCTAAGGTGCATAGGTCTTCAACAAACACATGCCAAGTCTCCCTAAGGTGCATAGGTCTTCAACAAACACATGCCAAGTCTCCCTAAGGAGCATAGGTCTTCAACAAACACATGCCAAGTCTCCCTAAGGAGCATAGGTCTTCAACAAACACATGCCAAGTCCTCTTGTCATGTGTCAATTGCTCCAGCTCTTTCCACGCCTTCCTCATTACCTTCACCTCAGTCTCTAGTTCTCCTCTCCATGTGCTTTTCAGTCCATCTCTGCCTCTCCCACCTTGGGGGTCCCAGAACAAAGACTGCCCTGCAATGCCATCCACAAGTTTCCTCAATGTGTATCCCACCCATCAGCAGCATATTCTTCTCATCTCTTGCTCCACTGACACTTGTCTGGCTCCGGTCATCAGTTCCACATTAGTGACCCTTGACATGCACAATGACATTTCAACTACTACATAGGCTCTTATCTAAGAGATGTCCTTACCTGAGAGATGACCAGTTAAAAAATCATTCTCGTTTATATAGAGGGGCACTGCTTGTCCATCACCATATACAAGTTTCACTGTAAAGTCAGAGCTAAGCACTGGAGAGCCCGGCTTTAACATCAAATTAAAATCCCTTGAACAAGAATAAAGGTGAGTATTATTGTGAAGAAAGAGCATGCTACTATTGCCACTGTAGAAGAAGATAATTAATAAAGGTTGAAAAAAAACTAAGGCAAAGAAAATAGGTCATAAAACTGTGTATGAATTCAAGGACATGATTCACGGACTTAATACTCAGTACGACACACGATAACAAAGAAAAAACTTACGCTAAACAACAACAAAATATACTACCACACAGCATTCAATAAAGGAGGAGTATTCTAATACAATATGAGTCAAAATCAGTATTAAATTTTCCTGACTTCCCATGTCCATGGCCTTCTCTTTTTTCGTTCTTCTACATGTTCTCTTTGGTTTCCTCCTTTCTTTTTTCCCATCAGCAGAAGCAAACTAAGAAATTTAATTTTAAAACTTTTTAAAAACAAAATTGGAAGTAAACACAACAAGGTGAATTACAGCAGGTTGAAGAGCCTATTAAAAAACTGAATAACTCCCGGACTTTTGTTCAATGTGTTTCATAAATTAGATAAATTTAAGTAGGGGGCAACTTGCATCAACAAGCCGGAAATGTAACCAGTGTTACTATAAATAATTTTTCAATTAACGTGTGGCATCAAGAGAAAATAATGGGAGTCATAGTAACAACCACAGTTCTTAATTCTAACGATTTAAACTTAAACATAAGATAGGTTGATAAGACAATTCAATTAATTACATACCACAGCTGAAATAACCGATTTAATGTTGATGGAGTGTACTGAAGCAAGTACCTGATGTATCTTTCCAGAAAATACAACAGCGCTTATGCTTATCAATTTTTTTTTTTTGTTAAACAAAATTTACATTTTGGGTAATGTTCACTTTTGTCCTGGAATATCACATTTTTGTAAATTGGCATTACTAATCATTTATCTTAAAACCAACAACCTAACATGATTTCCAAACTCAAATCATCTTTTTCTTATGTGTACTATGCTTTTGATAAGACTCAGTTACACTGATTTCTTTCTGATGGTGCGTCAAACTCAAAAAAAAAGATATATTCAATTATTGTTAAACTGCATGCTTAAACAAAAACTCATGAAAATGCAATAAAAAAGATTTAGTACAATGTGACGAAATATTTTGTTATTCTTTGTTCAATTTTTCTTTCTCCATTCCTCTCAGTCAGTACTCACTCGACCATCTTTTCTTTAAGTCTCAGCCATTCATTTTCTTAATTTTACGCTTCACCTCGCGATATTCTCTGACTCTTGGTAGGTCACTGGCACACCCACATTGACTGCCCAGGTCACGTACCTTTGATTGTGAATCAATAACATTAAGTCTACCTTTAGCGACAGCCGTATTGTGTAAGCCAGACGGACTATTGATGGATAAGCAAGTATCTTCTTCACGCCAGCCGGAAAATGGTGACAAACACAAATTTATGTCGGTGAATTCAAATAACAAATGTTTGATTCGTGGAGATGACGTGCTGCAAAATGCATCTTCCAATGCTGTCTCGGCTTTATCAATCTGAATGACAGACATGACACGTAACAATTTCCAGAGGTCTTGATAACAATCTTGAGTACTGGAGCACGAGGAATGATATGATCGCATCCGGCAGATTGTAATAAACAACTATGGGATCATAATAACTCTGGAAGTGATTATCAGTTGCAATAACCTAGGGCAGGACGCGTGATTTAATGGTTTTGGTAAACAAGTAAGAATTGAAGGGCAATACCTTATATAGGCAAGTAAATATGTTCAAATGAGGGGGGGTGGGGGAACCCCTACTACAAATCAGATTCCTTACCTTGGGGGTTGGTTTGGTATTAGAATATTAAACTAAACTTAATTATGATTGGGTCACCCCCAACAGAACATCTTGAGGTGACATTTATACCTTATTATGATTGGGTTTCCCCCAACAGAACCTTATGGGGAGCAATGTGAGGGGGCTGACATTCATCTTAAAACCTAAGGCATTTAAAGATTTCTGCATTCCTTACCTCCATCAGGAGATATCATAGGCAGCCAGAAAAAGGACTAGTAATATAATGATTTCATTAAAGGACAGGCAGAGAAGTAGTTTTAAAATTAAAAGAGGTATAAAACTTCAGTATTAAAACTTAGTGCCCCAAGTCCTAGGAATGAAAAAACGAACGGAATCTTTATTACATCAGGGTAAAGAAACAGGCATTATTGCCTTTTTATATTTCTACCTTGAAATAAGATAACTCTCAAAGTGTTTTTAAATTAAAACATTCTTAACTTCAGTAATAAGCAATCAATAATATCATTGCATTTAGCAACTGATCACACACACGTATATCCACACACACACAGAATTAGAGAGAAGTAGAGAGTGAGAGAGAGTGAAAACAATAAAGCAATTACATATTTACATGAAAGTCAAAGTTATACCATTTACAAGTAAATACTGATGAAAATATAATATTAAATGAAACAAGGAGTTATTAGCAGGCAGGGCATGATGGTATAACACCAGAAATGGTTAAGTACATGGGAGCATCAGGTGACCTATTACTCTTAAGGATCATACAGGCAGCGTGGTCCAACAAGACCATACCAAAGGATTGGGAGATTGCCATCATAACACCAATTTTCAAAAAGGGTGACAATCGACAATGTGAAAACCATAGAGGCATATCCCTTCTCAGTGTCCCTGTTAAAATCTACTCTAGAATCCTAGAGCAGAGACTCCGACGCCTAGCTGAGCCACAATTGGATGAGGTCCAGTGCGGATTCCAAGCAAACCGAAGTACTCAAGATCTAATCTTCACACTCAGACAGCTGAGTGGAAAGGCCCTTGAGTATAAGAGATCCATCTTTGTTTCATAGATCTGGAAAAGGCATTTGACAGGGTCCCCTGGAGCAAACTTTGGGACTGTTTGGCAAAGAAGAACATTTCAGCACCTCTGATTCATGCTATACAGAGCTTCTACAAGTCTTGCAGAAATTATGTGAGGACAGCAAACCATGTCAGAAGAGTTCAGGATCACCACTGGTGTAAGACAATGTGATATCCTGTTACCTTACCTTTTCATACTCCTCATGGATGATGTCATCAAGGCATGTAAGGAGAAAACAAGAAAGTATTCAGTGGGGTAATGGAAGATGAGACAGGTCTGTATTTCAGAGCTGGCATTTGCTGATGATGTTGCCCTGATTGCTAAATCAGAGGCACATCTCCAATCCAACCTGCAAATCTGGAAGGAAGAGAGAGATGGCCATAAGCAGCTCTAAAACTAAATCCATGGTGATATCACAAGAAAGAAGACATCAGATTAAGCTGGGAGAACAGGTCCTGGAGCAGGTTGACCACTTTAAATACCTCAGAGCTATTATAGACCGAAAGGGAGGCATCAAAGAAGAGTTGGCCACTCGAAAAGCAGCAGCTGGGAGACATTTTCAGGCCATAAATCGAGGATTCCTCAGCAAGAGAGAGGTTGGTAAGAACACAAAGATGGCTGTATACCGCTCCACCTATGTCCCAGTCTTGACATATGGATCCAAGTCATGGGCAATGACTACAACCCACAAAAGCCAGATCCAAACCTCAGAAATGAGGTATCTGAGGAAGGTGGTTGAAGTAACAAGAATAGACATGGTCTGCAACCAGATGATACGTCAAGGCCTAAAATCCCACCCCCTGCAAACCCAAGTAGAACAGTCCCAACTAAGATGGTCTGACCATGTCTGCAGAATCGGAAAAGATTGGCTACCACGACAAACATGGGAAACAAAGAGCCAGGGGTCCAGACCCCCAGGACGACAACATTAGACAATCTTTGAAGGACCGAGGACTAGAATGAAACCAGGCCAGGAGGAAGACAGTCGATAGGATTGTCTGGCGCTCTCTCTTCCAAACCTCTACACCTCACGGTAGAAGGGAAATGACTAAGTAAGTAAGTAAGCATGTTCAAGACTGCATTACATGGGATTGCAGATATCTTTTGAATGTGGTGTAAATATTAGTTTTCACACTCTGGTAAAGCTTTCCATGATGAAGCACCTGAATAACTAAAATAGCTGCGGAAGAGGTCAGTTCTAGGTTTAGCAAGGTCCAGAAGCAGGCCACTACGAAGAAAATATAATCAGTACTTATATGGCAAAATTTGATGTACAAACAGCAGATTATGAAAAAAGAAGAATTTTTTAAGCAGAAGAATATTCAGCTGTGAAAACAGCTGAGCACTGGGAATTTTATCTTTCAAGCAAACAAGTTTTAGCACTCTTTTCTGTATGCTCTAGACATTTCAAAACCAAGAAGCTACAGTGACTTCAGATATCTGAGCAATAAGAAAGGTGAATTTGAATTTGCGCATAATAGAATATAAGTCTAGAGTGACTGGACATAAGAAATGTTTGATTTTTAGAGTTGAAACAATTTTTGAGAGATCTTGCTGGCAGTGACATGTAACCTCCAGATTAGACATCAGTCTATGATCACACCAAACAGACTATGCTCCTTAACTTCTTCTTCTTTGATCCTTAGCCGCCGATCGTCAAAGCAGTCAGTGGCCATCACGCCTAGTGGCGTCTTGTAGGGCAACAACAAATTGATTTTACTTTGCTCGGTCGGTGGCCATCCTTCGTACAGTGCCCCAACTCTGGTTCATTCTTTGCATCTCAGTCTCCACAGTCCTCCGCCAGGTTGTTTTTGGTCGGCCTCTCTTTCGTTTTCCTTCAGGGGTCCAAAGCATAGCTGTTCTTGTGATGGCATCGGGGTCTCTTCTGAGGACATGGCCAACCCAGCT
Source organism: Oreohelix idahoensis (assembly GCA_024509875.1). Lineage (NCBI taxonomy): Eukaryota > Metazoa > Mollusca > Gastropoda > Stylommatophora > Oreohelicidae > Oreohelix > Oreohelix idahoensis. The sequence goes on from JAMPIV010019125.1 coordinate 726,149, forward strand.
CCAGCATCTGCCAGCTATGATGGTGTGCATGTCCTCTTGCTTGCTACGAGTTTTCAGATCTTGGTTAGTGATGGTATTCGGCCAAAAGATTCGGTGAATTTTTCTTAGGCATGTTGTGTGAAAAGAGGACAATTTTGACATTTCCTTCTCTGTAACTCTCCAGCATTCCGCACCATAGAGAAGCACAGAAAGCACACAGCTCTGATTTTTTTTTTTTTTTTGTACGCCCGCTAATACTCGAGGCGAAATCTCAGGTTATTATTAATGTCTAACCTGACGTTGATTTTACGTGAGTATCCCTTTTCTTGTACAGAGACAGGTGTCCCTCGCCATTCAGGCAGATACTCGCCGATTTCGGAGGTACCCATTAGAGCTAGGTCGGCTCAGGAACCGCCAATCCCTGGTCGACGACACTTCTTCAAATGTCCTCTACAGGTCTCGAGTTAAGCCAGTCCAAATCCCGGTCGACGAAAAATCCTCAAATGCCGTCGCCCGGGTTTGATCCTGAATCACCCGGTCGCCAGAGCAGTGTTGTAACCACTACGCTAGCGCGGCTCCCACACAGCTCTGATATAATCTTAATTTTGTGCTTGTGCTGTATTGGGAGGACTTCCAGATGTTGTTTAGGCTAAAGAAGGCTGTTCTTGCCTTATTCATTCTGATGTTGATGTCTTTGCCTGCCCCGCCGTCTGGTGTTACTATGCTTCCTAGGTATGTGAAGGTATCTGTCTGTACCAGTTGCTGATTCCTTACTGATATGGGCTCAGGGTTTCTCACATTGAGCGTCATGACCTCAGACTTCTTTAAATTGATGTTCAAGCCCACCTGCTGGCTAAACTTATTAAGTCTATCCGTTTTTTCCTGGATGTGTTGATGTGAATGTGCTAGTAGTGCAATGTCATCTGCATATTCCAGATCTTCCAATATAGAAAATGTTGTCCATCTTATTCCTCTTGGACTGCCCTCTGTTGTCTGGCGCATCACCCAGTCTATGACTGTTAAAAATAGAGTGGTTGATAAAGGGCATCCCTGTCGTACTCCTGTCTTCACCTCAAAGGTTAGGTTGCTCTGCCCAACACTACACGTAAAGTTGGCATAGAGGCTTTTTATGATTGACACTATGCAGCTTGGAATTCCATAAGCCCTCAGTATTTTCCATAAACTGTCCCTATGTATGCTGTGAAAAGCCTTTTCAAAATCAACGAAATTAATGTAAAGCTGTCTTTGCCATTCTGAGCACTGCTCTATAATGTTCCTGAGAGTGAATATATGATCTACACATCTTCTGTTCTTTCTAAATCCTGCTTGTTCTTTCCTCAGTTTGTGGTCCACTGCCTTTGAAATTCTCTGTATAATTATCCTGCCTAGTATTTTGCTGGGAACTGAGAGAAGAGTGATTCCTCTCCAATTATTGCAGTCTGCAAGATCTCCCTTCTTGGGCAATTTGACAATTATTCCTTTGTTCCACTCTGATGGTGTTGTCCCCGTTTTCCAGACTTGTGCAAATAGTGGTTCTAATAGTTCTGCTGCTAGCTCAGGGTCTGTCTTAAATAGCTCTGCATTTAAGTTATCATGGCCCAGAGCTTTGCCGTTCTTTAACCCTTTGATTGCTGTGATGATTTCTTCTTTTCGTGGAATGTCTGTATTTACATCTAGATTGTTTTCAGCTTCAGGAACATTCAATTGTGTCTCTGGTGGTTCCTTGTTCAGAGTTTCTCTGAAGTGCTCTGCCCATCTTGTTTCCTGTCCCTCTGCTGTCGTGATGAGATTACCTTGCTTATCTCTTACTAATGTAATATTGTTTGCACCTCGTTTTCCGCTGATGAATTTAGTTATTTTGTATACTGTGCTTTGTTCATTTCTCAGTGCTGCCTCCTCTGCCTGTCTTGCAAGATCGTCTAGGAAATTCCTTTTGTTGGCTCGGGTTTGGCGTTTAACTTCCTTGTCCAGCTGACTGTACTGTTCGCTATATAGTTGCTTTAACCTGGGGGACTTCGCTTCTGTTTTCTTTCTTTCATTTCCTTTCTCATCGTTATGGTGTTTAATGTTTCTGGTGTTATCCAGTCTTGCTTCTTCCTTTCCTGGAATCCCAAGCATGATTTGCTGCTTTCCTTGTATATTGTTGAAATGGTGTTGAAATTCTGGTCTATATCATCAGTCAATGTTTTTTCCTGAATTTTGGCAAATTGATATCGTTTCTTTATGTCGGCCGCAAAAGCTTTTCTGGTAAGGGAGTCCTTCAATTTGCTGATGTCAAACCTTTTCTGTGTAGTTACAGTTGGTCCAGTCCTTCTAAGTTTCACTTTCAGTTTTGCTACTACTAAATGGTGATCACTTCCCACATCTGCACCTCTTCTTACCTTCACATCTTGTAATGCATGTCTCCATCTACCGTTAACCTTGATGTGGTCTATCTGGTTTCTGTCCCGACCATTTGGTGATTCCCATGTTAATTTGTGAATTTCTTTATGTGGGAAAAGTGTTCCTCCAATGACCAGGTTGTTAATGCTACAGAAACTTATTAGTTTATCCCCATTTTTGTTTGCTGTTCCGCTGCCGCATTTCCCCATTGTTCTTTCATTATATGTATTGTGTGTGCCAACTTTCGCATTGAGGTCTCCCATTACTATAACAAGATCATATCTAGGTGTGTCTTCCATTTCTTTCTGCAGTTGTTGATAGAATTCATCCTTGACCTCCTCATCGCTATCATTCGTTGGTGCGTAGCATTGTATTATTGTAGTGTTGGTGAATCTCCCTCTCAATCTTAATCTTATCAGTCTGTTGTTGATGGGTTTCCATTCCAGTAATGTCCTTTCTATTCCTTTCTGTAGAATAATGGCTACGCCTTCATTGTGCTGTCCATCCTCTCTTCCAGAGTAAAGTACTGTTTCTCCTGTTGCTGTTTTAACTTTTCCTGCCCCTGTCCATCTGCTCTCGCTTATCCCTAGAATGTGTAACCTATAGTTTCTCATTTCTGCCATGACCTGTCTTAGTTTACCTGTCTCGTTCATTGTCCTGACATTCCAAAATCCTGTTCTTGTATCCTGTTTTGCGGTCAGGACATCCGTTTTCATGTCAGTGGCTTCCTTTCGGCTTTCACCACTGACAGTCATACGAGCCACAGACTCCGAATGTCCATCCCGCAGCAAAGTTTGTTCATTTATTGTTGTTTCCGTAACTTCATTGTTTTTTTTACATAGACAGGGGTGTCAGCCCTATGCTAAAACCCCCAACCTGGAGGACCAGGGTACCAGCTTTTGTCTGACCCCTACCCACACAGACCAATCCAGCTTGGTTGAACCTACCAGGAGTAAACCTCCCACTGGCATAGCTCTGGGGATTGTCAGGGTACGCAAGCTGCCATACCGCTACAAGGTATAGGTACCATTGATGACAGGCTCCTTAACTTGCTTAACTCTTACTATCCGGCAAGCCCTGTGAAGTGGCGCGGGTTTAGTACCAATTTTACGGCTCGCCAGTTCAACTGGCGCGCGTCGGTAACGATAGCTAAACTAGCGCCTAAAAACGCGGTTTTAGCTCACGTATAGTAAGAGTTAATATGTTCCCCATCTAGAGATAAAGACAACTTATTTGTATTACAGTTTAAATCTTTTGGTGGGTTGATATAATTAAAGATTGAGTTTTGTTTTTATTAATACACATATTGTTAATCTTACATCACGTTTGTATAGTGTCTAGATGATGCTGTAAAAGAGACTCAACAGTGTTCGCATCTGTGCCACCTTCTGTTAGTATGGTATCATCAGTGGGACCCAAAGATGCAGCAATAGAGAATGCAGTCAGCGACCCATAGCTTGACTGCTTGCATCAGGGTCAGCAAACCAGAGCTGACCAAGACCCTACTCCACCTCCATGTGGTGGTCCTGGAAACAGACTGCATCACTGCAGTCTGGCTGAGAGAGTAGGGATCGCAGAAGGAAGGCAAACCCAGTCCCAAAAAATGCCGTGCTGAAGTCGGATGTGTCGACCGAAAGGTGCAGATATCACAGCTCCGGCGTAAACAGACACAACGCAACCAACGTCCTTTTCAGGACGAACGAGGAAGAAGGAAGAAGAAGAAGAAGTATCATCAGCAAACAGAAGACAATCATCATGCGGCAATGACAAGGGCAGGTCATTGATAAATATGCTGAAGAGTAGGGGTCCTAATATCGAGCCCTGCGAGACAACTGTGGAAATGGTGTGTGCCTTTGATAACACATTGTTGTATATTACTCGTTGGGTATGGCTTTCAAGGAATGATGTTATTAACACAATCACATTTGGATGAAAATTGTACACCATAAGCTTTTGTAGCAGCATCGAGTGGTCAATTGTGTCAAACACTTTGTAAAGGTCGATTAATAATACGCCATTTATTTTTTCACAGTTGATATTTGAGGGCCAGATTTAGGTAATCTTAGTCAACAAATTTGTCTGTTTAATCTTTCAAGGCTGAAGGCAAAAACAAAAATCAGAAGGGTCACTATAAGAGACTTGTTGTTCGCTGATGATGCTGCAGTCGTCACTCAAAGCCAACAGGAGCTTCAGAACTTGATGAATCGCTTCACTAAAGCATGCAAGGACTTTGGCCTCACAATAAGTCTAAAGAAAACGAATGTGCTGAGTCAGGATGCAGTTGCTGCACCAGTTATCACTATCGATAATTATGAATTGGCAGTGGTGCACCACTTCACATACCTAGGGTCTACCATCAATGACAAACTCTCACTGGATACAGAAATCGACAGCCGAATTGGCAAAGCTGCAGCTACCTTTGCCCGCCTCACATCGCGTGTTTGGGGAAACTCCAAACTCACAATGAAGACCAAAGCTGCGGTATATAATGCCTGCATCACCAGCACACTCCTATATGGCAGCGAGACCTGGACGACCTATGCTAAGCAAGAAAGAAGGCTCAATACCTTCCATTTACGGTGTCTACGCCGCATCCTCGGAATTTCATGGAAAGATAAAGTGACAAATGTCGAGGTGTTGTCACGTGCTGGCCTTCAAAGTATGTATACACTGCTTAGACAGCGCAGACTTCGCTGGCTTGGCCATGTTCGCCGCATGGAAGATGGTCGCATCCCAAAAGATATCTTCTATGGACAATTAGCAGATGGCAAGAGAACAGTTGGGCGACCACAGCTGAGGTTCAAAGATGTGTGCAAGAGAGATATGAGGGCACTGGACATGGATCCAGCAACATGGGAGGATGAAGCTGCTGATCGCACTAAGTGGCGATGCTATTTACGGCGCCACCTCAGATTGGGCGAAGAGAGGCTCACACAACAAGCAGAGGAGGGGAGAAAACGTCGAAAGGAGCACCAGGAAAATAAGCAGCTGAGGGCTGTCACCTCAGGGGCGCATTCCCATAGTCAGTTATGACTGAAGGGGCTATTATTAGTCAACAAAGACTGAAATGAGTGTTTAGGTCAGAATCCAGATTGGTTTTCATGTAGAAGATTGCAGCTGGTCAATGAAGATACAATACAATTATACATGTGGTGTTCAAGAGGTTTTGTTATGACTGACAGAAGGGTAATCGGCCGATAGTTTGTGACTAAATTACTATTGTATTATTTACTTGCTAGTACCACTAGCCTGTTTTCAGCTGTTGAGGACACTTTCTGAGTGAGGCATAGATTTAAGTGTAGGTGAGTGAGTCACACACAACAGGCCCTGCTAGCTGAAGTAAACTCTAAGATATTCCATCTTCACCACTTGATTTCTTTCGAGTTAGTGAATTAATTAAGGCGAACACCTCGGAGATTGATAGTAAGGGCAAGTTAGGAAGGTGTACTCCTTTTAGTCTTGCTTGAATGACAACAAAAAGAGCTGTAAGATCCAGTTCCGGGTGATTGGTTCCTGAGGTTCTTGCGATCGACAAGAAGAACTGGCAAAATTCATCAGCATTAAGTTTAGTTGATTGCTATTGGAGGTCATCCCAACGTATATTTGCAAGGAAGTTAATGGCGTTCGAGATCTTAGATGAGCTAAGTCCATCGATAATAATGGATTTGAGGTGCTCGCTTTTAGACTTCCTTAACATATACTGTGATAAGTTTCTATATTTCAGATAGCTTGCACGGTCTCCAGTTTTCTTGAACTAGTTATGTTGTTGCCTAATTTTCAGATATTCCAAAGTTATTCATGGAGGCATAATCTTGCACAGGAGCATGTTTGTTAAGAAAGGAAATGAAAACTTTCAGCCACATTTCTAGAGTTTTAGTCAGGTCAAATACTCCACTGACATGATCAAAACGTGTTTCCAATAAATCAGATAGGAACCAGGAGTGATCCAAATTCTTGAATGAACGTGTTTGTGTAACCTGGTGACAGAGTTTAGGAATTCAAACTCCCTTTTTGGTCCATGTGCAACATATCAGATAGTGATCACTTAGACCATAGATGGGAATGCAGGGCATACACATTTTTCTAGTTACAGTTATGCTTCAAGATATCAGTATTGAAGTTTTCCATTATTAATAGTTCTAATGAAGTAATTCAGACTATGGCCATCATGTCCGAGAATTGATCCAGCCATCCTATTCTAGCCTCTGGATTGTGGTACAAAAAGCCAACTAATATAGAGGTTGTGTAATGGAGTCGGACTTCCAGCCACATGCATTCAACATCAGGACATTCCAGATCAACAAGTCTTTGATGCTTGTGTGCACATGGGAGCCACGTCAGTTTCAAATTTAATGGATGGATCCCGAATGAAAATTTTGTAATTTGCAAACTGCACTTCTTGGCTTGAAATGTGCTCATTAAGTTTAGTTTCTTAAGTCCAAAAATATGCAAGTGTGAATTGTTATTGTAGAGTATGGAAGCAATTTCAGCCATTTTACTTATGTTATAGAGGTGATAAACATGCAGATGACCTAACCGGAGTGCCTGAAAATTTGAGTAATCCGTTCTAATTGTTGAAGTCATAAATTGTAAAAATGATGGTCACAAATAATTTAATGATGACAGGGCTGTTGAAAATGAAAACTTAAGAGTCTGTATCGTTTGTTAGTTATTTCGATTTTTGTAGCTACTTGATATTTTGGCCCCCAAAGATTAGATGCTTCCTTTTATTATGAAGTGTTTTGTGGGTACCGGTGATAGGATTTGCCAATTCTTGTTACCTGTTGTTACCTTATACTTATTGAAGGCTATTGGGTAACGAGTATATTAATGTGCTGCACTGGTCTTGTAAGGTATTTTGATATAATAGACAACAGTCTAAACAGTAACGTAAGGAATGGCCATCTTGAATAATCTTGATCAACAGCTTGTTGTATGTTTTATCACATTTAATATGTCACAATACAACATAAGTGTACTTCACTTCTTTTGAGAGCATTATGATGATCTGGCAGTACATCAGAAATACAAATGTGTTCAGTAGCAGACATAAGCAATAATGTCGTTGTGCCGGTTTAAAGTCAGAATGTCTATGTATCGTCTACGACGCCTTCATACTTTACAAATCCGTATTGATACAAATCACTTACTGTCCATCTCCTTAAGCCACACACAATCAGGCACACATTCTTAATGAATTGAGTCAATTATCCTGACTCTGAAATATTTTTATAACAATAAACACTGGTCTGTCGCTCTCACATAAATATCCGTACACTTTTAAAACACCAGCCAAATTCTACTGTCCTAACGATAACCTTCGTTCTCCCCGCAGCAGACCCTGTCCACGTCATACACTAAATACCTGTGTCACACACATTCCACAACTCACACGCTTTTACACTCGAAGTGTATTCGCGTTCTGCTCCATTGCGCACAGCAATGAATTACAAGCCTGTGAGCAAAATGATAGGTAACACTTTTACCCCGCCCCCCCAGCGAAAACTGAAAGTTTTTCATATAGGAAGCAATTGTTAGAAAATGTAAAAGTTACCGTCCAGTCTATGTCATACATAATCAACAGTCTATGGAATTTAGTCAGGAACATGGAAAAATGAGAAAAATGAATGAAAATGTGAAGAAATATGATAATGAAATTGTGAAGTTTTAGAAAATGAAATATCTGAATGCATTTAATTAAAAGATGAATGAAATGAAAGATCTAACTAATTAAATAGTATTAAGTAAGTATAATAATTACGTTAATGTAAATGTCCACATGATCCTGTGTGTGTTGTCTGTAGCATTGTGTAAAACTGCTTAACTAAAGTTACTGAGTGTCATCAATGATCGGTTCATCTTTCATTAGTGTGAAAGATTACTATTTGTAATTTTAGCACTTTAGAGACACATAACTGGTTTAAGTAATAACAAAAAAGAATGTTCAAATGGCGAAGTTCTCCATAGGCGTATCGAATCAATTGCTTCTTGTGTGAGATTTCTTTTCATATGTTGCCTCTTGAGTGTCACAGTCTCTGAGCCCAACATTTTGAAGTTCGGCTGCTGGAATAGGAAATATGATCTTTTTAAAGTTCTGCATCCCAGTCATTTTGTGAAGGATTGCCATTAAGATATGACAAAGAGCCTTATACTGTTTATCTGAGATACTGTTTGATTTGGTTCCTTTACCGCATACGTCATGACTGTCCGGAAATCAGATCCTGTGTACTGTTCATGGAACTTGATGTAGTGTGAAACGATTTGAATGTATTCACATAAAACGTCTGTTATCATGACTTCAAATTACTTGAGTTGTTTCTCTTGATAACAATGGTAATCTGTATCTGGTTATGGATATTGTCAAGATAGCGCTGTTAAGTTAGCGAGGTATCTGTAGACAATCAGCACTGTACCTTGGTCAATGGGTCGCAGCAATGTCATATTCTTGAGAATCGGGCAGGTCTGTCTGTGTACATCTCGACAGAACATCTGCAAGCACATTGGACTTGCCCTCAATAGGTCGAATGATATAGTCATATATTTGCAAATTAATTGCATAACGTGCGACTCGTGCGTTTTTCATGTTGGACTTTTGAAGGAACGACAGGGCCTTCTGGTCTGTCTCAATGATGAAATGAGAACCAAGAAGGTAACGCTGAAGCTTTGTGACAGCCCATATGATCGCGAGAAGCTCGCGCTCAATAATTGGATATCTGGTTTCTGTCTTTGTGAGCTTCCTCGACACATACATCACCGGATGAAGCATTCCATCTACTTCTTGCATCAAGGAGCCACCAATACCGTACATCGAAGCATCTGTCCTGAGAATAAATGGGAGATGAGGATCAGGGAGTTTTAAAATTGGTGCACATGAAAAGTAATGCTTTAAATGGACTAGAGCTATGTTGCAGGCCTCCGTCCAGACAATTCTATTAGGGGAGCCTTTTGTAGTTAACTCAGATAGAACTGACGTAACTGAAGATAAATGAGGCATAAATTTATTATAGAACTGTACAAGGCCGAGAAGACTCCGCACCTGCTTCTTAGTCTTAGGAATTGATAGGTTAAGAATCTTCGAGATAGTTTTATCCTCAGTTTTCAGAAATCCATGGCCCACTCTGTGACCTAGGAAAGAAATTTCTTTGAAACCTATGTGAACTTTCGAAGGATTCGCTGTCAGATTATTAGAGCGAAGAATTTTGAGAAGAGATTTCAATCCAGAAACATGTTCGTCCCAAGAGTTGTGGAACAAACAAATGTCATCTATATAGGAGATGATATCAGACCTATGAGAAAATAGTTTCCTCATCATCCGAACGAAAGTCGCTGGTGTGTTTACCAAACCAAAGCAAATGAAATTCCACTGAAAGAGGCCCTTAGGGGTAGCGAAAGCAGTGAAAGGTTTTGCTTTTTCCGTGAGAGGTATTTGCCAATATCCCTTGGCTAAGTCAAATTTGCTAAAGTAGGTTGCTTTCGAAAGTTTTGACAGTAATTCATCAAGAATTGGCATTGGCTCTGCGTCAGACTCCGTTATGGAATTGAGTTTACGAAAATCCATGCATAATCTGATATTATTATCCTTTTTCTTGATTATAACCATTGGGAAAGAATAAGCAGACTCTGATGGAGCAATAATGTTAAGCTGTAACATTTGGCCTAATTCTTTTTCAACCTGATCCTGAAAGTGGATAGGGATAGGGTAAGGCTTTAATTTAATAGGTTTGTGATCTGTGAGTCTAATATCGTGAGTGATTATAGACGTTCGGCCTGGAATATTAGACAGAACTTGCTGATATGACTCTAGAATAGAAAGAATTTGAGATTGTTGTTCGCTGGATAGATCCGGACAAATAGATACATTTACCCATGATTCTGTCGGGTAAAGAGACATGACAGGAAGTTGCAAAGGTACATCATGAAAAGAAGTGGGTTCTTCTTGAATCACTGATAGTGAAGAGTAAGGTGTAGGATGATCAGTGATTACTTCATTAACAGCATCTAAGATAGGTTTGAGATATTCAGGTCTATCATAGAATTGTTTGAGCATGTTGATGTGAAAGGTTTTATTCTTGCCTTTCACGTCAAGAATGTAATCAACATCTGTCAATTTTGAAATAATTTCATATGGACCACTCCACGAAATGAGAAGGCTATTCTCTCTCGTTGGTAGCAGGATGTAAGCTTTGTCTCCAGGAAGTAATTTCCTTAACTTTTTCCAACAGTTTTGAAGAGATCTAGCTTTTTCTTTTGCCTTTTCAGATGAATCAGTCGCTATTTGCCAAGCGTCTATAAGTGTCTTTCGTAGATTCACCACATACTCATAGGATGACTGGCATTCCTGAGTCATCTCCGAACCTGTAAGTAATTGTTTTATTATCGACATGGGTCCTCGTGGTGGAGCACCATACATGAGCTCAAAAGGTGAGAACCCAGTGTGTTCGTTTGGGACTTCCCGATAAGCGAACAGCACTGCTGGGAGCACTCTATCCCAGTCTTGTGGATACGTCGTGGTCTCTTTCCCCAGTAGTTGTTTCAGCGTTTTATTTAGACGTTCTATCATGCCATTGGACATAGCTAAGAGCTAAGAGATCTATCAATATTGCATAGTTTCATGACATGCGACATGACATCTGAAACAAACTGTGTTCCCCTATCTGAAAAAATGTTGTCAGGGAACCCCACTCTCGTAAAAATGAGGAATAGTGCATCAGCCACATCGGTTGTAGCAATATGTTTAAGAGGTATTGCCTCCGGCCACCTGGTGCACATATCAATACAGGTGAGGACATATCTATGACCTCTGGCTGACAGAATTGACAGTGGACCTATTAAGTCTATGGCCATTTTTTCGAATGGTCGCACCGAAATATCCACAGCCTGTATAGATGCATTATGATAAGCACCCTTTGTAGCCACTTGTTGGCATGTCTTGCACGAACGACAAAATAATTTGACATCCCTGACTACTCCAGGCCAATAAAAATGCCGTAAGACTCTATATTTCGTCCTAGCAAAGCCCATGTGGCCTGCACAGTTTGTATCATGCGCATGTCTGAGAATGTAAGGTCGAATATTGGTTGGTACCATAATTTGCTGCTGTACCGATGTAGCATCTATAGCATTACGAATTAATATGTCATTTTTAATTGTATACCAAGGTTGTGACCTTTCTGAGCAATCAACATCATCTGCTTTTACCAATTTGAAAAATCTTTTCAAAGAATTGTCATTCTTTTGCATATCAATAAATGAGGTCTTTGTTAACATCGGCATAAGATGTTGATCTTTCTCCTTATCATGATTGTTAGTCATTTCTTCTTCCTCTTGAGCCTGTGCCTGTGCTCTTGTAACGACCATATTAGCGTGTAGTATATGCTGACGTTCCCAGATTTCTATATCTTGGAGTGAACACGCTTTTATACCCACAATATTGCCCATGATTATGTCAGCAATTGGTTCCTGTAATAAACATGCTTTCACTTGACCTGAGAAAAATGGAGTATCAATGTGCACAATGGCCACAGGATAGAATTCCACCGTGCCCCCAAATAGGACACATTTTACATTCTCCCCAGTGCAGCAAGATGGGTCTACCAAAGATTTGCGTACCCCAACAGTTGTACAGCCTGTATCACGCAAGACTGAAACTAGTTGATTATTTAAAAAAACCCCTGTGAAACATTAGCGAGCCTTTCCCATCATGCGAGGCTAATGCAGGTAACAACGCGGGCACAGGATGACCGCAGGAAAGTCTGGAGACCACATCTGGCTGAAACAGAGTGCTGCATTCTGAACAATTTGATGGATTAAATAAATCAGCTGCACACGCATTTGCAATATTTGTGTTTTCCCCATTGGGATTAACTGCTCCTGTGTTACTATTATGACTCCAGTTCGAGTTTTTTCGATCCACGCTCCGAGAGCGATTAAAGTTGTTATTACCCCGGTAATAATTCCGACTCTCTCTGCCATTCTGAGGATTATTAGAATGTTGAGGACACGTACAACCTGGGCAGTGTTGAGATGGAGGAGAGTTTTGGTTGTTCTTTGTATAATAGGATCCGTCTCCTCTGTTCATGTAGGTATTATCAGACCTACGCCATCCTCTGTTAGATTGAAAGTAACCCTGTGATGGTCTATTTCCATCAAAATATCGTTGGGAGTTTCTCTGATATTGATAAGGTTGATTGCCAAAATTGTACCGTCCTCGGAAAGATCCACTATTTCGGTCATTATTCCTGCCAAAATTTCTATCCATACTTTGCGATCGAGCTCTAGGGTTGTTTATCTGCACCGAATGAGCTGATGCAACAGGTAATGCCTCTTTAATAGTAGAGTTGTTCACACTCTTCCCTGGGTGTGCCGTCATAAACTGGCGCCCTAACAACTCAAGGGATTGTAACGATTCTGGCTTCCGTTCATGTAAATAGGCCAAAAAATCAGGGCTAATGGAAGAAAGTACTTTGTCTCTCAAAATAAGGTCCATCAAGTCCTCATATGTATGTTTGATTTTAGCCAACTCAATCCAACGATTGAAGCATAACTTTAAAGTTAAAATGAACTCACTAAAGTCCTTGTTGCTTTCGGGTGTGAGTTTTTTAAATCTTAGCCTGTATCCATTCTTGTCTAATTGATACTTTCTTAAAAGTAATGTTTTAGCTGCCTCATAAGATTTTATGTTTTCCTCATCCATTGTTGACACAGCTGTCAACGCTTCACCTGTCAGTAATGACATTAAATGTATCACCCATGATGATTTTTCCAGTTTGTATTCCTCACACACTGTCTGGAATCGGTTTAGGAAGCACGAAATGTCGTCTATATTTTGATTAAATTTAGGTAAGTGAAGTTTAAATGATGAAGCATGTTCTCTCTTGATCGAACCTGCACCTTCTTGATTACTCTGTTTATTACTAGCTTCCAATTTGTGTCTATCCAACTCTAGAGAAGACATTTTTTCTTCATGCAGAAATTGGGCTTTTTTAGCCTCTAAATCATCTTGTCTTTTCTTTTCTGCCATTTCATCTTGTCTTTTCTTTTCTGCCATTTCATCTTGTCTTTTCTTTTCTTCAAATTCTTCTTGTCTTTTCTTTTCTGCTATTTTTTCTAACTGAACTCGTTCATCTTTTTCGATCTCTCTCATTCTTGCTCTCTCATCCCTTTCCAGTTTTCTTTTCTTCTCTTTCCAGTTGCTCCATGGCAAACTCTTTAAGCTCCTGCCTTGCATTCCCATCTCTTTACCTAGCTGTATAAAATGCTCCAGAAGACATATGTGACTTAGCAAGTAATCAATGCAAACAAAAAAATTAGTGTAGTACACTATAAGACAGAACACGTAGTGCAATAGTGTAGCAACAGAAGAAAATACTAAGGTGTAGAAAAAAAGATAATGTTTGAAATGAATGCTTACACTATAAGGTTAGACTAAACAAGACAAATTTACAACGTAAAATCCATATATCAACATAATGATAGCTAGAGAAGACCAAGAATAGACGTACAAAAATGCAAAAAAACTAAATAAAAAAAACAACCGATAAATACAAACAACAGTGAAAAAACAGGACAGCACGTCTATAACATAAAGTAAATATAGTATATTCACAAAGAGCGCTTTTCACACAGCATTCTGAGCCGGGCCTCTTTGAGAAAATATTACATAAATTTCCCTACTGACACCCTTGATTGCAGACCCGTCCGAAGATGAGATGTAATTCTGCTTATCAAGGTCCCACACCGTCCTCCCTTCTAACCACAACAAACATAAAACAAATAAACAAAAAGGCTCTACTATAGAATTGTGTAAGACTAAGGCTACAACAAACTAGTCCACTTATCTTTTTATGATCCTTCCTCCGAAGTATAAATGCACGTGACAGTATTGTTGCCTCCAACATATTCAACAGGTAGAGCGAAATTTCATCGATGCAGATTGCTCCCACATGTAGAACTAGCCATCTTGTTTTGCTGATTGTATGAATGGGCTTCGTTTTGACTGCAGAAATGTTGTTTGATTACTTTAATTTTTCTTGACGAATCCAACCTGGAACTGCGTCGAGTGATGATAACTTCCTTCTCAAAGACGTTGATGAAGAAAGTACGAACTTCTATTGGTAAAGTACAGCCAATATTATGATTGAAGAGTGCTGTTTACTCTTTAAGTTTCTTCTTGCCGACCCTAGTTTGAAGAAAGCCGGTTGGCATAGGTTGCGCAGAAATTTCTATTGCTTTTCGATACTGTAAAATTCGTCGATGTGGCTAGGGACAGTAGTATCGTTTGATAAAATCTTGTGGGTAGAACGAAATCCCGTGTATACTGGCCACCACTTTATACTGTTACCTTATACTTATTGAAGGCTATTGGGTAACGAGTATATTAATGTGCTGCACTAGTCTTGTAAGGTATTTTGATATAATAGACAACCGTCTAAACAGTAGTGTAAGGAATGGCCAACTTGAATAATCTTGACCAACAGCTTGTTGTACGTTTTATCACATTTAATATGTCACAATACAACATAAGTGTACTTCACTTCTTTTGAGAGCATATGATGATATGACGTTACATCAGTAATACAAATGTGTTCAGTAGCAGACATAAGCAATAATGTCGTTGTGCCGGTTTAAAGTCAGAATGTCTCTGTATCGTCTACGACGCTTTCATACTTTACAAATCCGTATTGATTCAAATCACTTACTGTCCATCTCCTTAAGCCACACACAGTCCGGCACACATTCTTAATGAATTGAGTCAATTATCCTGACTCTGAAATATTTTTATAACAATAAACACTGGTCTGTCGCTCTCACATAAAAATCCGTACACTTTGAAAACACCAGCCAAACTCAACTGTCCTAACGATAACCTTCGTTCCCCCCGCAGCAGACCCTGTCCACGTCATACACTAAATACCTGTGTCACACACATTCCACAACTCGCACGCTTTTACACTCGAAGCGTATTCGCGTTCTGCTCCATTGCGCACAGCGATGAATTACACGCCTGTGAGCAAAGGGATAGGTAACACTCACCTGCATTGACCGGGCAGACTTGCTTCACTAGTCGAGTCAAAATCTGGCTTGTATAAATCTTAGAGGGTTTTATTCGTGTCCTCCAACCTGAGGTCGTATGTTCGAGTCAATCCAGCTGCCTGGAACTTCGCAGGAGCACAGTGATTGCACCGGAGCTACATCCTTAGTCCCCCTCAGTCTTGGGTGGGCTAACGAAAAGATCATCAGCGGGTGTTGTGTGCAAGAAATTAAGGACAGAACTGTTTCAAGAGATGAGTACACATTAGTACCAGTTCCGTCGGCAATTGTGAGAAATTAACTGACAGGGAAGAAAAAGTGATTTAGCGTAGTGAGAGACAAGATTAACAGCACAGCTGATAAAGTTTCTGTAATTGATTAACAGCACAGCTGATATCTATAATTTTGTTCCTATAATTGGAAGAGTTGTTGTAATATATATATATATATATATATATATATATATATATATATATATATATATATATATATATATATATATATATATATATATATATATATATATATATATATATATATCATGTGTAAACTTACAAATCCATTGTATTCCATCTTCGACCATCCACCCTTCAGCACAAGAGTAGATAGTGTATATACATTTTTTTTTATTTCGTACGCCCGCTAATACTCGAGGCGAAATCTCAAGTTATTATTAATGTCTAACCTGACATTGATTTTACGTGAGTATCCCTTTTTTCTTGTACAGGTGTCCCTCGCCATTCAGGCAGATACTCGCCGATTTTGGAGGTACCCATTACAGCTGGGTCGGCTCAGGAGCCGCCAGTCCCTGGTCGACGACACTCCTTCAAATGTCCTCGCCAGGTCTCGAGTTAATCCAGTCCAAATCCCGGTCAACGAAAAATCCTCAAATGCCGTCACCCGGATTTGATCCTGGATCACCCGGTCGCCAGAGCGGTGTGGTAACCACTACGCTATCGTGGCTCCCATGTATATACTTAATAAATAAGGAAATTGTATTTGAACGACTTGTCAATTTTATAATTTTTAAGTGGAATCTGTTTCCTTGTTTTAATATCACAGTTAGTTACACATCGGGGTGGCATTTTTATGACTGTCTCCACTCTACTAATTTTTCGAGATCAGCTCATGCACAGCCGTAACTAATTTGTGATACCAGTAGTTCTCTCAGACACTGGGACTTCACCATTTTCTGCAGAAATTCATTTTCTGTAATTATCAGTACTGTACTGATCCTAGAGCCAATAAAAACCTCACGCTACAATTATCCTGCCTAGTATTTTGCTGGGAACTACGAGAAGAGTTATTCCTCTCCAATTATTGCAGTCTGCAAGATCTCCCTTCTTGGGCAATTTGACAATTATTCCTTTGTTCCACTCTGTTGGTGTTGTCCCTGTTTTCCAGACTTGTGCAAATAGTGGTTCTAATAGTTCTGCTGCTAGCTCAGGGTCTGTCTTAAATAGCTCTGCGTTTAAGTTATCATCGCCAGGAGCTTTTCCATTCTTTAACCCTTTGATTGCTGTGATGATTTCTTCTTTTCGTTGAAATTCTGTATTAACATCTAGATCATTTTCAGCCTCAAGAACATTCAATTGTGTTTCTGGTGGTTCCTTATTCAGAGTTTCTCTGAAATGCTCTGCCCATCTTGTTTCCTGTCCCTCTGCTGTCGTGATGAGATTTCCTTGCTTATCTCTTACTAATGTAATATTGTTTGCACCTCGTTTTCCGCTGATGATTTTAGTTATTTTCTATACTGTGCTTTGTTCATTTCTCAGTGCTGCCTCTTCTGCCTGTCTAGCAAGGTCATCCAGAAATGTCCTTTTGTTATCACGGGTTTGACGTTTTACTTCCTTGTCCAGCTGACTGTACTGTTCACTTTATATTGCCTTTAACCTGGGAGACCTAGCTTCTGTTTTCTTTCTTTTCGTTTTTTTTCTCTTCGCTATGGTGTTTAGCGTTTCTGGTGTTATCCAGTCTTGACTCTTTCTTTCCTGGAATCCCAAGCATGACTTGCTGCTTTCCTTGTATATTGTTGAGATGGTGTCGAATCTCTGGTCGACATCATCGGTCTCTGCTCTTTCATGGCTTTTGGTAATCTGATATCGTCTCTTTACGTCGAACACGAAAGCTTTTCTGGTGAGGGGGTCCGTAAGTTTCGTGATGTTATATCTTTTCAGTTTGACTGCAACTGGTCCAGCAGCTCTGAGTGTCACCTTCAGTCTTGCTACTACTAGGTAATGATCACTTCCCACATCTGCTCCTCTTCTTACTCTCGTGTCTTGTAGTGCATGTCTCCATCTGCCATTGATCATTATGTGATCTATCTGGTTTCTGTTTCTTTTGTTATTCATCATCATCAGTTGCCATCTCCACAACGAAGGTTGGCTGTAATGGATCTCCAACGTCTTCTGTCTCTTGTCTTGGTGGTACACTCTGATAGACTCTTTCCCGTCCATCTCTTGATGTTATCTTCCCACTTATAGCGCTGTCTTCCCCTTGCACGTTTGTCTTCAACTCTCCCTTGTATTATGGTCTTCTGCAAGGTGTTATGTCTTTTTATGTGGCTAAAGTACTTTAGCTGCCGAACTTTGACCTCTCTCATTAGTTCTCTTTTCATACCTAGATTTTCTAGGACCTCCTTTTTTGTTTTCATCTCTTTCCATGAGATACGCCCCATTCTTCTATATATCCACATTTCAAGAGCCTCAATTCTTTCTCCAAATGCTTATTCATCGTCCATGTTTCTGCACCATACAGAAATGCAGAATATATATAACACTTTATGATTCTCAGTTTTAATTTATGAGATAACTGTTTGGATGTCAGTATATGTTTCATGTTGTTGAATGTAGCTTTGGCCATTCCTATTCTCTTCTTGATTTCTGTTTCACATCTGCCATCTTCTGTTATTATATGACCAAGATATACGTAGCTCTTGACTTGTTCCAGGATTTTCCCATTTACGCTTATCTTTAATGTGGGTTTATCGTCTGTTTTGCTAATTATCATAGTTTTAGTTTTCTCAATATTAATGTCGAGTCCATATTCATGACTTATACTGTTCACTTGCTTCACTAGTTCTTGTAACTCCTGTTCGCTTTCAGCTAACAACACGGTATCATCTGCATGTCTAAGGTTGTTTATTGATCTTCCACTGATGTTCAGTCCTGGTATTTCCTGTATCTGTTTGAAAATTTTTTCGGTGTATAAATTAAATAGGCATGGGGACAGCACACAACCTTGTCTGACACCTCTTTTTATGTCTCTGTATGGTGAATAATTCCTTCCCGATCTTACTGTGGCAGTTTGCTCCCAATAAAGATTACTGAGTATTCTTATATCTTTTCCATCAATACCTATGTCTTTGAGGCATTCAATTATTTTCTCATGATGGATTATGTCAAAAGCCTTCTTATAGTCAATGATGCACATATACATACTTTTTTGGACCTCTGTATATTTTTCTGCTAATATTCTTAGGCAAAATATGGCCTCTCTTGTTCCACTGTTCCGTCTAAAACCAAACTGTTCTTCTTGGATTTCGCTGTCTACTTTACTTTTCATTCTTTCCTGTATGATTTTGAGCAGTATCTTAATTGCATGACTCATCAGGCTGATTGTTCTGAAGTCTGAACATTCTGTTGCATTTGGTTTTTTGGGCAATGTTATAAAAACTGATGTCTTCATGTCCTGTGGTAAATATCCTGTATTGTATATATCATTGCATATTTCTGTGATTGTATCTATACCAAAGCTCTCCAGAGCTTCTATCATTTCAATTTTTATGTTATCCATGCCTGCTGATCTTCCTTTTTGTATCATATGAATGGCATTCTCTACTTCTGATCTGAGAATGTTTGGGCCTTCATTAGAATCTGGTGATGGTTTTTTACCTCTGTTGTCCTCGAATAGTTCTTTTACGTGTTCTGCCCATCTGTTTGATATGTCTTTCTCATCAAGTAATATTACACCATTTTTGTTCTTGATACAGCTTCCTCCTTGTGCAAACCGCGACCGATTTGATAATTTCTTTATTTCTTCATGCATATCTCTTGTCATGTGCTTTGCTTCCAAGTCTTCTATTTCCATACATTTTGTTTCTATCCACCGTTCTTTTGCTTCTCTACACATAGTACGTATGTCATTGTCTATTGTTTTATATTCTGGAGTGTTTTTTGCTTACTTTCTTTCTGCCATTTTATTCAAGATGTCATCTGTCATCCAAATTTGATTTTTCTTAGATTCCTTTTTAGGTAAATTTGCATTTGCTGATTGTATGCTTGGTTTTAAGCATTCCCATTTTGCGGTTGCTTTTTCTTCTGAGTTTTCTCTTCTATACTGCTCCATGCTTTCTGTCAATAACTGTTGGTATTTATTTTTGACGTCGATTAAATATTTTGTTTTATATCTGGTTGTTTCAGCGCTGATATTTCCATCTGGGGTTCATCCTGTCTTCTGTTTCCTGCTCTCTTCAGCTTTATATTTACTTTGATGACAACTGGATTGTGATCTGAATTTATGTCGGCGCCAGGATGTGTCTTTGCACTTGTGACACTGTTCTTAAATCTATGTTTTATCATGATATAGTCGATTTGATTACGTGTTACATCTCCTGGGCTTTTCCATGTGTATAATTTCTTTGGGTGGTGTTCAAAAAAGGTGTTACATATGACCAGCTGGTTTTCTTCACAGAACTGGATAAGTCTGTCTCCTCTATCAGTTCTTGTCCCTAATCCATACTGTCCTACTATTTTCTTGTATTTTCCTTTTCCTACTTTTGCATTCATATCACCCATTACTATCAACACATCTGTAGATTTGAGTGGTTTAAGTGTGTGTTGTAGCTCTTCATAGTATTCTTCTATTTCTTCCTCGCTGTGATCTTTAGTTGGTGCATAAGTTTGTAAGATTGATATGTCGAATGGCTTTGCTCTCATCTTTAGTAACATCATTCTGTCATTGTGTGTCCAGTATCCACATACGTATTTTTCTAACTCCTTCTTTATCAACATTCCTACCCCTCTTTCGTGTTTTTCTCCTCCTGCGTGTATAAGCGTGTACTGGTCTCTTGTTATGTAGCCTGTATCCAAAAGTCTTGCCTCTGCAACTCCCAGTATATCGAGTTTCATGTCGGTTGCCTCTAATATAAGATTGTCAAGCTTTCCTTCTCCGTTTAGAGTTCTAACATTCCATGTTCCTATTTTTAGGCTTCTCCTACTAGTTTTTAGGTTGTCTTTTTCAGAATGCTCCCTTTCAACAGAATTTAAGGAACACTCGTCATTATGTACTTCCTCACTCATTAGAGGAGTTGCCTCTTCCCTGTTAATTTGTACAGTAGATTCTTCCCCAGGGGACAGAGAGTTCTCTACATATCGGTTCTTATCTTGTTGTTGTGATCCCATTACGTTCTATAGGAAGTACGTGGTAAGGCCCCAATCTCTTCCACGGTGGCTAGCCATTGTCTTTTTCTATGTCCGACATGCCTCTAGTGCGCCACACACTTTGCTGTTTCGCTTTGCGAGCCGTTGATCTTCTCAGATTCCCCCGCCTCACTCACCGTCTCAGTCTTTGTGTACTAGGGATGGACATTCCCTTGAGTAAGATTGCTCCTACTCCACCCATGTAGTTTAGCCAGTCAGCCAAGACTGTTGCCCGGGATGTGGCCACCGCCGTACACAAGCGGTATTCGAGGAGCCATATGTGAGCTAGACAAAGAGAGGAGAACCAAATAGGATCCTGACTATCCTAAAAAGGACATGGCTGTCTCTCACCGTGAGGTACTATCCCTCTCTCTTTATCCTACATCCTTTTTTGTTATTATAAGATTATAAAATGAGCGATGATGAAGGTACGCTAGGTAATTATAGCAGCACGACGACACACACGCCACAGCGTAAAAAATTAAGCCATGGTATCAGTAGGATTTTTGTGCGGAATGGCTAACAGACAGCGAACTAAAGGATTGGATAAAGCCTGACTCTGGCAATAGCTATGCTGCGATTTTTACGGTCTGTTCCTGTACATTAACTAATGCCAACAAAACAGTTTTATTGACACATAAAAGCACACAGAAGCTTATGAAAAACTTCGAAGCCAAAAGCAAAACTCTGAATATTAACAAGTTTTTCATCAAACCAAAAGAGCCCTGTCTCCAAGACAAAATTGCTAAAGCGGAGATACTGTTGTCGGCTTTCATGGCAGAACATAATACTCCGTTTTCACAAGTTGATCATTTGATTGAATGTTGCAAGCAGATGTACACGAGAGTATCGTTTTCTTCTCAGTATGTTTATTAGGCAGGAAGTTTTGCAGCATGAGCATCGCTCTCTTGCGTACATTGATCCTTCGGATGTACAGGTGAACATGAAACTGAATTACATTGAGCTGGGTGGACGATGTAAAGCGCAGTTAATCCGATAACCGTTAGGAGATAAAGAAGTCCAGTTTTTCAAGGATGTATTGGCATACTATTATTGGCATATTATTATTATTATTATTGGCATACCTGATTGAACTTTGTACTCAAATACGACGCAGGTTCCCATTTGGACAAAATAGTGTTCTGGATCAAATGCAGCTGTTGAATCCAAAGCAAGCTCTCAATATCAACAAACCTTCTGTCATTCCATTTGCAGCGCAGTTCCCAACAGTTGTTTCAGAAGAGAGCCTTGATCGTCTGTCTGATCAAAAGCGAGAACTGGCATCGTACCGAAAAGATCTCGGACATCTCGTGGATGAGGATCCGCCCGCACTCTGGCTGGGACTGCAACAAGTAACAGATGCTAATAACCAGAAGAAATTTGATGTTTTGGCTGACCTCATTTGCACGCTTATGGCACTACCTCACTCCTCAGCATGCGTCAAAGGAGTGTTTTCGAAGGTTAACTTAGTTAAAACTAAACAAACCAACAAGCTTTTGTGTGAAACAGTTTCCAATCGAATACTAGACAAGCAAGCAGTTGCCAAAAGATGGAGTTTGCCATAAGTTTAATCCTAGAAAAGCGTGGTTGAAGATGTGCGTGAAGGACGTTGTCGGCAGAGATATGCCAAAATTTTTGAACTCTACAATCAATATTCCACGTTGTCAATTCATAATTCACGCATATGATCTTGACGAAGGAGAAGTTGTCGACATGGATGCCGAGTCTCTGACAAGTGAAAATTTTCAACAGTAACAAGGTAAAACTAACATTTTATATTTGATTATAGAAACCTTTTGTTAATGTAACTACTGTAAGTATGTTACTGTTAAAATATCTCATTTTCAAGAGTTCATATATTTGGATGTTAATAAAATCATTTTTATATAATTGTGAATTTTTGGTAATAAAAAATAAAATAAAAATGAAGAAATAAATGAAAATTGTTAGCACACAGCTTATTTATGCTAAAGTTGCACTAAAAGATTGTGTGGATGATTTCAAGAGTCAATGAGGGTGTAATTAACCTCACAGACAGAGGTTCACGTCCACATTTGTATACTATAGCATTGTGCATAGCTGGTGGTCATATAAGGATGACTCCAGACATGCTTCCATGCATTGTGTGTGGGTTATAACATTACTAAAGATTCCCTCAAACTGCACCACTCACATGCACTAAGTCTGTGTATCTGTCTATCCCGTGTATTTGAGGCATAAAATAATCTGGATATATCCGGGTTTTTTTTTTTAAAGAAAATATGGGTTTATCTCTAGAACTTGAGTGGCAACCTTGCCGGTAACAGCGTTTAGTTTCAGTTTTTCCTATGTAAAGTGTTGCATAGACAAGTTGTTGTCGCACAACATTTAGTTTCTGTTTTTAAGATAGTAAAGACCAATGGTCCTCTCGTGTAATTAAGTGTTTCCTAAAGTTTAAGTTGCTTTGTTTTCAGATAGTTAACATCAATGCTTTTCAAACAGCTTTAACTTTCAGTTTTACAGATACCTGTACCTGTTGTTTCCTGGCCCCTTTCAGTTTTAATTTATATTATGTAGAACAGTGATCGGTAACCAGTCGGTCCTTTTCTACCGGTAGATCCCGGTGGGCGATTGGGTAGATATTTAGGCATGGGGGGGAACATTTTGGTTTTGGCCTAGATCTCTTCCACCTTCATGTAGCGAGAGGAAAGTTATAATGATGGTGATATTATCCTGGACAAATAGATGTATCAGTTGATACCAGGATAGTGCCAGATAAGATACTGGTCTTACAAGAAATACCCCATTATCTGAAAAGAGTAATGGTGTATCGACATCAAATGTATAGTCAAGCTGTATAGGTTCCTAGATGAGATGGTAATGTGCTATCTGGTTTCCTATGGGCTCCTGTCGTGAATTTAGATAGGTTTGAAAGTTATTTATGGTCCCGCCTGAGTAGAGTGGATGGTGATAATACGTGAGAAGTAAAGGTGTGAGAATAGATTTTACGAGTGAATAGTTTAAGGAAAAGATCTGTCTCTGGACTGAGTAGTTTCTCTAGTCCAGCCTATCTATACGACTATAATTTAGTATAAGACAATCTTGCACCTCCCTAAATAGGTAAATATAACTTTAACTAAACCACACACACACACACACACACAGCTATGTGACAACAAGACACACAAACGTGAAAAACTATGGTAAATTGGGTATGGGTCTGACCAACGCACAACGTTAAGTTCTTTTGTTGTTTATTATCATTAAACTTTACAACATCGAATATCTAAAGAAAGATCAAATAAAATCAGAATTACATGCATAGAAAAATAACTGCATACATGTACCCTCCCCTTTATTGCGAGAAAAGAACCCAACAAGTTAATAATCCCAAAGGTCAAAGGTTAGCACTATGTTACAGAATAAACAGTAAAGAAAAAAAATAACAAAGTTCCTACTAAAGCTATCCAGTAAAATTAAACAATATTTAAACAGAATTTCAGATAATACTATTTTCCTGTAACAAAGAAAATATTTCTCTCTCTCTCTCTCTCTCTCTCTCTGTCATACGTGGCCACTCATTCGCTTCTTACCTAATCTTGGTGAAAACAATCTCTCGGACATATAATCCCTGAATAGGTATATAATTTCCAGTGTTTTTATCTTCCGAATTGGCCCCAGTCCCTCCACTAATAATTAAATTTTATAAGGGGGACGCCAAATTTGGTGGTTGATTCCTGGATATACAAATGTCACCTCGAATAGTTAATGTAGAAAAACCGAGCTCTGGTATTCACAGTAAACAGTAGAAAATACTTCCAGTACAGGGAAACATCTGGTTGCTAAACTATAAATTATTGTTTATTAATAATGATGGTAAATCCTATCGGCTGTCTCTTTGGTGAGTGCCGATTTGGAAACAGCGTAGCTGGCTGAATATATCCGCTAATACGACTGTCAAAAGTCAGGTAATGATGTTATTGATATTACGCCACAGTTGGCTGATAAAATTGCAAAAAAATATCTGGGTATTTGTAAGTCCAGTTAACTTTACTATTTAAAATGTTTATGTGTCCATTTGGTCAGTCCTGTTCACAAATGAACTTGGGGACTTGTAAGCCAAGAATAAGACCACATTAATCACTCAGTAAATGAAGAAAAAGGACCAAAATAGACCTCTGGTCGGCCTTGATCAGATTAAGAATAGAGAAATATTATGGAAAAAATGCTACTAATATCTCTCTCTCTCTCTCTCTCTCTCTCTCTCTCTCTCTCTCTCTATATATATATATATATATATATATATATATATATATATATATATATATATATATATATATGGGCTAAATGGGCTGTATGACTAACGCCTTTACTGCCTTATCTCTTCTACACATCTGTGAGACAGTCTTTGTGAAGATATGTCATTCGTTAAATCTCACGTGACCTGGTCTCATTTATAACTGTATCTATACAATTAGACTACATCACGTAACATCATTTGAGCAGAATACTTCGAACTGGTACTTTCTGTTAAATGAAAAGTTCTAATTAATTTGTTTGTTAACTTTTAATATAAATAAGAAGTTTTTTTTTTTTCTGTTGAGTTTATTCTTGAATGTTACGTTTTCCAAAGTAACAAATGAAATAAGTTTAGTGAAAACCGTAATTAAAAATATTAAATTTAAGGAAAGATACGAGTGTTAGAAAATTATAAACTTTCCAATAATGTCATTGAAATTATTTAGGCATTAAATCTTCGCAATGTTAATATGTTCAACGGTATTAACATATTTTTCTCATTTATTCAACAGCAGCTCTTTCGCTGAAACTCTGAAGATAGGCTACACTGCGTTGACATAACAGTCTAAAGGGGTAAGTCTTTGATATTTTCAGTGGGTCTCTTAGTAAAATAACGTTTCTGTGTTCTTCTTACATCACGTGTTTTCTCTTCTTCATCCTCATAATCAGCGCCTTCGTCATTATCATCTTCATAATTCTTCTTCTCTGCACTTGTTATTGTCTTGCTCCGTTACTGCTTCCTCCTCTGCCCTTATTTGCTCCGACCTACAAACACAGTGCTATATTCTTCATTTGTTTTGGTATCTGTGTTTTTATTTACGTCCCTGTCCCGAAGTTCTTTGCAGTTATTAATAATTTATAACATACGTCCCTAGCATTGTCATGATTATGTTTTAACTTACATTAGTAGTCTTTCCCGCCCCAACCCGTTATAACTGGCTAAGGGTATGATGTTACCTTGACGTGATAACCTTCAACTGCGTTTTGCCGGAAACTTCTTTCGGCGTGTTCATTTCTTTTCTGTTTGTTGTAGGAGCATCTCTTGACCTAATCTGAGGCAACACTATAGGAAACAGTTCCATTTGGTGCGACTGGCAGCTTCGTCGTCCCAGGAAACTGGACATATATTTAGATCCTACGTGTATCTCTAGCATTCAACTTTGAGCTTCAGTTGGGATCGTACGGCTGTTCTTTTGCCATCTGTCAGTTGCCGTAGAGAAATCAACGCCACATCTTACATGGGGCAAACATGACCAAGCCATAGTAATCTGCGCTGTCTAAGCAGGATATATACGTTTTGAAGGCCAGTGTGTGAGAGCACCTAGACTTAAGTCGCTCTGTCCTTCCAAGAACTAGGTCGTCCAGTAGCAGATACTGCCATGAGAGTGAAGTGTTAGAGACTTCACCATACTTGGTCCAGCATCTAGAGGTGGGGGGTGACTAGTTTCCTTCCTTGCTGCTTCCCTAACTCAAGAGCAAAGTCAGCACCACAAAAGGCCAGCGCACTAACCACTCTACCAATTGGACGCTTCCATGAACTACCCTTGACAACAATGATGCGGCATTTTCGCTCCGCAGTTCAGGTTTAACTTTAATCCCCATGCACCCAATGGGGACAGCAAAAAGTGCAGGGAAAGCACCTAAATTATTCGGGCTTCTCGGCGGGTTATAGCTATCCAATGAGATTCTAGAACATCTTCCTGTCACGTGCCATCCTCTCAAGGTCTTTCCATGTCTTCTTCATGTCCTTTACGCCGGTCTCCAGTTCTCTTCTCTGTGTGTTCCTTGGTCTCTCTCTACCTGTTTTGCCATGAGGATTCCAGCAGGTCTCCTGAATGTGTGTCCTATCAATGCTATCAGCAGGTCTCCTGAATGTGTGTCCTATCAATGCTATCAGCAGGTCTCCTGAATGTGTGTCCTATCAATGCTATCAGCAGGTCTCCTGAATGTGTGTCCTATCAATGCTATCAGCAGGTTTCCTGAATGTGTGTCCTATCAATGCTATCAGCAGGTTTCCTAAATGTGTGTCCTATCAATGCTATCAGCAGGTTTTCTGAATGTGTGTCCTATCAATGCTGTCAGCAGGTTTCCTCAATGTGTGTCCTATCAATGCTATCAGGAGGTTTCCTCAATGTGTGTCCTATCAATGCTATCAGGAGGTTTCCTCAATGTGTGTCCTATCAATGCTATCAGCAGGTCTCCTCAATGTATGTCCTATCAATGCTATCAGCAGGTTTCCTCAATGTGTGTCCTATCAATGCTATCAGCAGGTCTACTCAATGTGTGTCCTATCTATCTCCAGCATCTATTCATCACTTGTTTCACTGGAACTTGTCTGGCATCAGTTCTGCTTTAATCTCTCTATTAACAAGCACTTATTTATGAAAGTCTGCAGATTTTTGTAAATCTTCAGATTTGCTTTTCTTAATTTCACATATATTGTGTAGGATAAAAAATTTTTATATCTGGAATGCTGTTTTTGTTTGGTGTATTCTGTTTTTAAACTCACTGCCACTTTCGTTCAACGCTTTTTAATATATGTGCTTGTGTATTTGAATTGTAGAATTTTAAATGAGATTTTTTGAATCATTACCTGGCATTCAGGTGAGGTATTTTGCTGGGAGATTGAATCAGTTTGTTTTTTCTTTTCACTTCAGACTGAGGTAATTTCCTGCATATGCTCCAACCTCTTAATCTAATTTGTGTGTGTGTGTGTAAATATTTTATTTTTAAAAATTACTTTGCGTAAGTAACACTACGCATCATTTTAGCGCAATTTTTTTATGTTCTATGGATCAGATGAAATAAAACATACGTGAATTAGTTTATTTTCCACTCTGACAACTGCTGCTAGCTTCCAGTATGTAATTTTTTAAAGTTCTGATTATTTTTATCTTTAAAAGTACTCATTACACTTGTGATCTATTTATTTAGAGAAACAATGGCAAAACTGGCAAGTTTTGTGTTTCTGCTGGTGACTCCTCATCCACTCGCTGTGCAAGCCTACCTTTATGAATTAGCCGGGGCTGTTGCAGGAGTTGCTGGAGGAGTTGCTGTTGTTACCGTTGCGGCGCCAGTTGTGCTTGGTGCAGTAGGCTTTGGGGCTGGTGAGTGTTCTTTATGTAAGCTGCAGTCATCAATACAGTATTATCATCTTTGTCAGCGCTATTATCGCCCTAAACATTATCTTCACACACACACCGACACACACATACAATCATACACACACATATAAACATACACACACATATACACACAGACCCACACACAAACAAACAGTCACACACAACGAAACACACAAATAAACACACACAAGCACACAAACACAGATAAACACACACAAATAAACACAAACAAACGCACACACACATATATATTTCACTACTACCGCTCGCGCTCCCATTAGATCATGAAACCACCACTACAGCTCTATCTCCCATAAGTCTACACCAGACATTCACATACTCTAGTATCACTGTGGTTTACGTCGTAGTTTGTTTGACATGATCAAGTTGACCGCCACAAGCACAAGCTGATATTAAGTCGCCTTGTCCGACGAGTCTGATGGCGCGTTAGTGCCAGCTCTGTGAGCAACCTCATGTTAGTCGTCTTGAATAACGTCAGTGAGGGAGACGTAGTCCTACTTTCTCTCCTGGCAGATCTTCGGGAAATACACAGTCTGTGCTCGCATGTGCACTCATAAATATTGGAAAACAGGAAAAACTTAAGGCAACCAAAGGGAACCAAGAAATACATGAAGAAGAAAAATAAACGAGGAGTTGGAAGGAGTGATCTGGAAGACTTTTTTTTTTTTTTTTTTTTTGTAACTTTTGCCTCGTGTTAGCGAGGCTCGTCCCGTTCAACCTAGTCGGTTATATTAGGGCGCATGTCCAAATATAAAAGACCTTTAGGTCTGAGGGTAGTATGATTATCTGGAAGACTACGAGACAGCACACAAGAAAGAATATCTCGACACAAGTCCCAATGGAAATCACATCTAGTAAATAAGGTGCTCCAGAGAGAACTTGTCTAGATTTAATTCCTTCTAGCTTTCTTGACTTCATTGTTTGCTGGATATGCGGTATTTAGAGGAAGGAGGCACTGACGAAGCAGAATTTATCATTATACTTATTCTTCCTTGCTTCTTGGCTTCATAAACGAGCATTAGTCGCTCTATGAGCTTTCATATAGCAGAATTTTGGTTTGGGTGTTTAAGGACTATCTTCATTGCACGTGGACAACTCCATCATTGCTCCTATCTCCTATCTTAGATCACACAAGGAGAATCTTAGCACATTGCACGAACTCCGTAGCAGCGGCGAGGATTCTAATGTGTATAAAGAAGAATCACACATTGTGTATATTTTTTTGCGATGAATAGGTTTATTAATTTTTAAATTTTCCAGGGCAGCGTCCGTATGGCCTACTCTTTACGATTTCCAACTGGCAACGGATTTTTAACGTGCACACAGAAGGTCCTATACGAGAAGATTAGGCATCCGATCTCACTGTCCAAGAGATCAAGGGGGAATAAGACATCTTTAGGAACCACGGGTTGTGAAAGAATATGTTTCCTGTACAGGGAGCTAACCAGTACCTTTAGAATTAGAGGCGGACAAAGCTATACCTCTAAGCCACTCGACCCTCTCTCCATGAAGGAAACCTGCGTTGAACCACTTCATGTACTCCTGAAGTAGTAGGTGCTGTAGCATTTTGATGTACATTGTGTGGCTGCCAGCAACGCGTAGAACGTCTACTAAAACACGGTAGTAAGGAGTGATTGTGATGTCCCCTTTTGGTTTCCTTAGAGACCCCGGGGCCATGGAAGGAATAAGACATTACAAATATTTAAAGAAGAGAAAAGAATGCAACAGCAACAAGAGGATACAACACTTAATGTTTACGTGCGGGTAAAATATTACATTTCACCATGTTTCTTCACATACATCATGCGCTTCACACACATTTTTTTTTAAATTCTCCCAACAGCGGGAATCACTGCTGGTTCAATCGCGGCCAAGACAATGTCTATTGCCTATTCGTCAGGCATTGGTTTATCAACAGTTGCAGCTCTGCAGGGGCAGCGGGTGTTGGAACTGTCACTGCAATGGTGGGAGGCTTGCTGGGAGGGGGCGCTGGATACTTTCTTCTTCTTCTTTGATCCTTAGCCGCCGACCGTCAAAGCAGTCAGTGGCCATCACGCCTAGTGGCGTCTTGTAGGGCAACAACAAATTGATTCCACTCTGGTTCATTCCCTGCATCTCAGCCTCCACAGTCCTCCGCCAGGTTGTTTTTGGTCGGCCTCTCTTTCGCTTTCCTTCAATAATTAGAGTTATCCCAAGTCGATGTAAGGAAAAAAAAAAAACATAAGTAGGGCCCTAGACATGTGAATCTATCTGTAATTTTGAAGCTTCAGCTTTTTAAACAGTCTGTCTGTTACCAAGAGATAACGCTAATTGATGGTGGATCAAAGACAAGACAATATAACAGTCGGTATAATTCAGTTCCAATCATTGTCCAGTATTACATAATTTCTTCACTAAATGTGTATTCACACATTTATGAATACGACAAATAATTAAAAAATTTGCGCGGTTGTGTGGTCTGCTGTCATCTCAGGAAAATTACCATGAAAATTAACATTAAATTTCACTGAGCATTTTTGATGTCTCTGACTTTTTCATGACTAAAATGTGAAATCTCTTTCTCTTGCTTTCTGTGTGTGTGATTGTGTGTTTGTCACTCTCTTTTTCCTAATATTATACTTGGATAATTCATAATTTTAGGACGTAAAACTAACACACTTGTTTCCTCTTCCTTGTCTTTACCGTCATGTGAAGTTAATTTCCTCACACTAGTTTATATGACGCTCTCCAGTTATCCTTCATTGAACTGACACTCATAAAACATCCACTCAAAGAAATGCTGAAACGTGTATTACATCGAAGAAGGATATACATAATACGATAATGTTAAGACACGTTCAAGAAATACGGAACTGTAAAGACCACGTAGAAACAAAAATCTGATATAGAACATCATGCACTGCAGCTAATTTGAATTGATACTGTAGCCTTACATTGAAATTGAAGAAAGAATCAGTTAGTTCAGCCATATGGGTTATGGTTGAACGACCTGTAGAAATATAGATTAGCTGCGAATATTGAATAAGTAGCTCTGGATTAAAGCAGTCTTATGACGTGAACACCAGCGAGATGAAGATGCCTTAACCTCACTCCTCCCACTGCCTTGTTGGTTATAATTTTTAGTTACAAGCTATAGGGGTTTCCCGTGCACAAAACAGACAGAGGGCAGCAGGAAACCGCCGTCGTATTGTTCTATGTACGGTCATGAATCGAAGCCACTTCCATAGAAAGTTGAACGACGTGGCTCCACAGAAACCATTTCGTCTGCTATGAAGCATCATGTGCAAGAGATGATGCCCGACATTCCAAAAACTACTTGAAGCAAAATCGTTTTAATAAAGTTCAATGACTAACCACCAGATGTTAGTCTTTTACAAATATACGCACCAACAATGGATAGGTTAGAAGAAGAAATGGACAAATTCTACAACGAACATGATATGGCTATGTCATAGCTTTTTTTTTTTTTTTGAAAAACACGAGAAAACGGTACAATTATAATTTTTTGTTTATTTCAACAACAAAATCTTTATATGTTACAGTACAAACAAACAACGTACTAATAAAAACCTAAAGAAACGATAAATAATAAATTGTGTATGTGTTTGTGAATAAAAGGTAAGAAAATAGCATACTTTTGTTTCGTTATTTGAATCAGTACATACATTATTATAAATTTAGCTGTTTTAGTGCATGTGGAAAGAAAAAACAGTTTGTCCCTGATAATACGTAATTGGATGGTCGATATTGTTGATAAATCATTTATGCTTGTGCATTGAGTGTGGGTCATTGGTATTGAGGAATGTTATTATCACCACTGTTGCAAACGTGATTGTTGAATACTGTGTGCACTGTCACTCACCACACAGCTCACGTACGAGTCATGGATGTCAATAAAGGTTGTAAACGCCTGGAACAGTTCGATACTGTTTATTACGTTACAACACACAACGAAGTCACGATGACATCAACAAAGACACAATTCATGATAACTCAAATGCATCTGGCATACAAATTCTCCACCTGTCTCAAACTCCTCAAAGACTGCACAACACGGCAGTTATGTTAATTATGGTCTTACAAATCTCTACATGTCTCAAACTCCTCAAAGACTGCACAACACGGCAGTTATATTAATTATGGCCTTACAAATCTCTACATGTCTCAAACTCCTCAAAGACTGCACAACACGGCAGTTATATTAATTATGGCCTTACAAATCTCTACATGTCTCAAACTCCTCAAAGACTGCACAACACGGCAGTTATATTAATTATGGCCTTACAAATCTCTACATGTCTCAAACTCCTCAAAGACTGCACAACACGGCAGTTATATTAATTATGGCCTTACAAATCTCTACATGTCTCAAACTCCTCAAAGACTGCACAACACGGCAGTTATATTAATTATGGCCTTACAAATCTCTACATGTCTCAAACTCCTCAAAGACTGCACAACACGGCAGTTATATTAATTATGGCCTTACAAATCTCTACATGTCTCAAACTCCTCAAAGACTGCACAACACGGCAGTTATATTAATTATGGCCTTACACATTTCTACATGTCTCAAACTCCACAAAGACTGCACAACACGGCAGTTATATTAATTATGGCCTTACAAATCTCTACATGTCTCAAACTCCTCAAAGACTGCACAACACGGCAGTTATATTAATTATGGCCTTACAAATCTCTATATGTCTCAAACTCCTCAAAGACTGCACAACACGGCAGTTATATTAATTATGGCCTTACACATTTCTACATGTCTCAAACTCCACAAAGACTGCACAACACGGCAGTTATATTAATTATGGCCTTACACATTTCTATAGCCCTGATCAGGCATTCCCTTAGGAAAACACCGCCATACACTTAGAAAACACAGGGCTTGCGACCACACCGGTCTACGCCCAAAAAACACACTCTTCTGACAGCACACTCACAGGGCACACCCTGTGAACCCCTGTCATGAGACTCAGTTGTTTTTTAGAACACCACTCACAATACATGCCGCTTAGCCGCGATAGCTAATCACCCCCGGCTCAAAACACTACAAGATAAATATATCTCAACACTAGAGATAAACAGCGTTCTTCACGCTTTTCTTGTACTCTGTCTCATGACTCTAGGAGAAAATATTTTTAACAAATCGATTCCTAATCGGCAAGCAAGTACCATAATTCAAAAATTCAATCTGTCCCACAACATACTAAGATTTTCTTCCCTTTGACCTTAACAGTCCCCTAAAACAGGGAGCATAGATAGCTTGTAGACCAGGGGTCGGCAGCCAGTCGATCGCGTTCTACCGATAGATACCAGTGAATGTTTTGGTAAACCTTTAGGCGACTGCAAAAAGAAAAACTGTTTACACTAGGGAAGTTTTGGAATAAGACCTCTCTTGCAGGCATTTAAAAATCTCGGTGCCACCAGGATCAGAGATATTTTTTTTCAAAATTCTCAAAGAAAACTCTCGAAGTGGCTACTAAAATATATTCGTGAACTGTATGAGATAGGAACACGAACATTTTTCTTTGAAAGGTTCATCATCCTCCCTTCCCCCACTTAAAATTACACACACACATGTATATATATAATGTGTGTGTTTAGATCTTTAGAAGGCTCAGTGTTACTAAAGTACAACCCAAAAGCTCCTGGGTGGCCGACCCTGTTGTAGACCAATGGTCTGATTACATCTGACAAGATGTAAGTTTTTGAAACTTGGAGTTTTTGCTTTAAGTTTGTAGACATGTAAATGCTATAAGTTTGTTAAACTTTGTACCCTGTACTAAGTACAGTGGTTCCGAAGAAGCAGGTAAATGAAAGAATGAAGAGAGAGAATAAATAAGACAGAAGAATTGACACATAAATTAACGCAGTTAGTCAGAAAATAAAAACCATGAAAGAGTGATCACATAAAAGGAAACAAGTCAGAGAATAAATTAACTTTGCTGTTCCTGCTTGCTGGCTTATTTAGATTTAGAGAGAAAGCAGCTGATAACATATAGCACATTTATATAGTCTAAACTTTCCTGTCAACGTTTAGCTAAGCCATTATCTAAAAAAAACACGTTATCTGAAACACATTGTCTAAAAAATATTATCTAAAACACATGAAAGAAAAATCACAATATGTTTGCGGAGATGAGAAATAGCACATTGACTTCAACAGCTTTCCTGCCAAAGTCCAGATATGTCTTTATCTAATACGTATGACATAAAAATGATAATATATGAAATAATATGTTTGAGAAAATGTGCTGATTATGAAATCATATATAAAATTGTAAAAAAAAGTAATCAAGTTAGCGAGCACACGATTACATTATTAACTACACAGAAAGACATAAAATAAATATGTATAGATACCTCTGAGAAAGCAACCTAATTTGTTTAAAAGAAATCCTTCAGCAGCAGAATAAATGGCTTCAGATTAAGGAACGCGAAAACGATAGATCGGCTGAAAGCAGTAATGAAATCTTCAAGAGACAATACGACTCAGCCAAGCCAATACAGTAAGCTTTAGAATAAAAGTTATCTCTCTTGACGAAAGTTGATGAACAAGTGGAAGGTAGAATTAAGTAAGCCAACATTTTATTTTACGTTAAAATGTTAACTTACAAACTACTAAAATTATTTTTCTTTTAAATTAAAACACACTAACAAAAATAGTAAAATGTCGCTCATAAAAAACTAGAACAGTGAAATGTCTCTCATAAAAACGGTGTAGTGAAATGTCGCTATTAATAACACGAGAATAGTGAAATGTCGCTCATAAAAACATGACATTAGTGGGAGGAAAAAAACTTTAACAAGGGTTGTACTATGAGAACGTTAAAAACAAAGAAATTAAAGATGAACATATCATTACATATATAATGCGGAAATAAAAACATTGTTGTAAAGTGCTATAAAAACAGATACAGGTGATCTTTCCTCTCCAAAAATTTCTTTTTCAAGTTTTATAAGAGATCTCAACATTTATTTCAGTGAAACTCTTTTCTATGAACAAGTTTTAAGCAACCTTAAAAATCTTAAAATATTTCAGAGAAACACCTTTCTGTGAACATTTTTTAAGCAACCTTACAAATCTTAAAATATTTCAGAGAAACACCTTTCTGTGAACATTTTTAAAGCAACCTTACAAATCTTAAAATATTTCAATGGAATACTTTTCTGAGAACATTTTTTAAAGCAACCTTACAAAGTGAAATACATTTCTGAAACTTCAAGAATCTCCCTCCTTGTTTGTTGTTTTCGGATTCACCACATTTGATGGTAATCAAAACAGTAAACATTTTGAACTGCAATAACAAATGATAAAGCCACACAAGCATAAAATACATTGTATATAGTAATGATCATTTAGGTTTAACTAATACCATAGTTATTAATATATATATATATATGATATTACATAAGTAAAGGTAAAGAAAAGTACGCTACCATAGTAGATACTGCCACAGGGGAGTGAAGTGTTAGAGACTTCACCATACTAGGTCCAGACATCGAGAGATGGGGTGACCAGTTCCCTTCCTCCCTGCCTTTTCTTTCCCTAACTCAAAGTCAGGTACCAATTTACAGCTGGGTAGACCCAGCACCTTTCCTGCAAGAGACCAGCGCTCTAACCACTCAGATATACATAAGTACCAGCATATAAATGCAGAGAAATATTCTGTTGTTGTGTAAGTAGTAAGTATTAAGTGTGATTATAGTATGTTTTTCCATAGGTATCAAGAAATGATATATTTCGTTTTTGTGTGCAAGTATCGTGTAGGATAATTTATTCCATTTATCACATAAACATAAAGCATTATACCTTGTATGTGATGATAAAGTGGTGTGTTGCTCAAGTGTCTAGTGTGACACCATATTCTATTATGTTGTCCTTGTAGCATTGTTCATAAAGCTCTTAGGAACAGATACTACGATTTGATCTCAGCCAAGTGGCCTGTGTTATCGCAGCGTTTGTCACATAATGGTGTTCATCAGGTGGAGATAAACACTTTACATACAAATGGTCTTTATCTTCTTCCTCTTCTTTGATCCTTAGCTGCCAACTGTCAAAGCAGTCAGTGGTCATCACGGCTTATAGTGTCTTGTAGGACAGAAACAAACTGCTTCCACTTTCTCGGCCAGAGGCCATCCTTCGTGCAGTGCCCCAGCTCTCGTTCATTCTTTGCATCTCGGCTTTCACAGTTCTCCGCCAAGTTGTTTTTTTTTTGTCTTTCCTTTAGTGGTCCATAGCACAGCTGTTCCCGTGATGGCATCAGGGTCTCTTCTGAGGGCATGGCCAATCCAACTCCAGCGGCTGCCAGCTATGATAGTGTGCATGTCCTCTTGGTCATATAATCTTAATTGTGTGTTTGTGCTGTACTGAGAGGGCGTCCAGATGTTGTTTAGACTAGCAAAGGCTTAGTATTGCCCACACTGAGTGTCATGACTTCTGTCTTCTTTAGATTGATGTTCAGACCCACCTACAGTCTATACTTATTCAGTCTGTTTTTTCTTGAATGTGTTGATGGGAATGTTCGAGTAGTGCAATGTCATCTGCATATTCCAGATCTTCCAGTGTAGAAAATGTTGTCCATCTAGCCTAATGCCTCTATGGCTGCCCTCTGTTCTTTATCTAATGAGAGCTATATGCTATGTTGTTAAAGTTGTTTAAGTAGCAGTCATGTAGATAATATTGCTTGCATAGCAGCAGCGTTAATTCCTTCTGTCCGTACACCAATATCATTATTGTTAAGGACTGTTATGTTAATCTCCTGTAGTTCCTAGGAATCTCTGAGGAGATAAATAAAACATAAAGCTACAGCTACCTCATACATATCATAAGATGCGACTAATGTAATGTTGTGCATTGGCCTGGCAGCCTCATCATGTAACAGCAATTGCTACATAAACTACTCCTGCAAAAACAAGTGTGAGCTTTATTGATTGCATTCTTCATGTGGACAAGCGACAGTGGTTGATACATGCTCCATAAGGGGTTAATGGGAAATGATATGACTGTTTTGGTACGTAGCTGTAGTTTAGTAATGTAAAATTCTTGTTTGAGTAGCTGTGATGTGTCGTCTTAATTGCTGGCAACAGCATCAAACTGAATACAATATACAAACAAGCACTATATACAATAGCTGTAATGACAAGAGCCCCATTAGTAGAAACACAAGATATTTCTATAGGAAAAATGGAATTACAATCAAGTGCAAACAGACTAAATTTCATGGTCAGTGGTGCAAACTAAAATGTCTCCACCATGTCAAGCTTTCGCTAGATTAAATATCTAACTTTGGTTTAGCACACCCATGTACCTCATTATTTACGTTATCCCGGCATACAATTACTCTTTTACTGTCTTCATCATCATTCCTTTTCATTCTCTGCGGAACATAGGGCAGAAACAGTTGTTCTCCATCGATTTATATTCTGGGCTGTCTTTTTCAGCTATACCCAAGTCATTCCAATTTCCCTAGCCTGCTCTTCAACAGTTCTTCTCCAAGTTCTCTTTAACCTCCCCACTTCTTTTCCCCTGTAGGTTCTAGTCAAGGGAAATTTTGACTATGCTTGTTTTTCCTATTCTGAGTGTATGTCCTATTCATCCCGACTTTCTTACCTTCATTTCTGTTTGTATTTTACTGTCTTATTTTGTTTTAATAGTAGCAAAGTGAATGGGAGATAATTGGAAATGGGAGATAACGATGCAATCTGTGTATAAGGAAATACATTTACAAGATTGTTATGCTTTTGGAGGGGTGAAAGAATTGCTGTTTCAGTATGATGTACAGAGTAAAGATGAATCAGGCGCTGGTGAGGTTTGAGGTTTATTTACGCAGAAGTGGTCCCAGTAGAAGAATGTGTGAGACTTTCGAGAGGCAGAAATACACTAATTACTAGGGCTGAACCGAATAGTGATTTTTACTATTCGGCAGAATACGAATAGAGGCCTTGAACTATTCGACCGAATACGGATAGTTTGTGAATGTTGGACATACAAAGTTGTGTTCAATAGGTCTACTGACATTTTTATTAATTATACAGCGTTGCAAAAAAAAAAAAAAAAAAAAAAAGGCAAATATCTTTGAACTATTTAATGCTACTGGGAGCTGCGGTAGCATAGTGGTTAGTGCACTGGCTTCCTAGCGCAGTGGTCTATGGTTCGATCCCCAGATGAGGTGGGAATTTTTTAGGCCACAAACGGCTCCTGGGTTGACCCAGCCCCAAATGGGTACCAGAGCAACTCTGGGAAGGTTACGGCGGCCGGCGTGGTGCCGACCACATCACCCCTAGTGTGCCGACGGTCAAGATAATATGGGCCTAACACCATATTCCCAATATGCCTCAATAGGCTTGTAACGAGTTCCTTTACCTTTTAATGCTACTAATCAGCCATTAATTAATTTTAAATTACTAAATGAAACATGCATTGGCTTTTTAAAAAAAAAAAACGAGTCTCTCATCAACATTCTGTGCCAAAAGACAATATTTGTTAAATGAAAACGTGTTTCCAAATTGAACCATGCTTTTCCATAACAATGATAGTTGCTAAGGAATAATAAATCGTATTTCTTAAATTTGAACAGTCACTATAACGTATTTAAAAAAAAAAAACAAGGCACGATTTAAACCAATACAACAGTCACAATGCGAGGACTAACGCAGACATTGATATTTACATGTCTGGTTTTAATCGGCTGGCGCCTACCCACTGCCTGGTCAGCTGATGCAACCCTCTACAACCTAAAGTACTGATAGCAAGGCGTGGTGTGTTGTTAGTAGCATGACCAATGGAAAAGGTAAGTCTGCATACTTTCTGGGTATAAAATTATCACGCCGAGGGTTGACCTAAATTCACTATTTGGATTTGACGGCAGCATACTATTCGGCCGAATACGAATAGTTCTTTGAAGGCACTATTCAGCAAGAAATTGAATACGAAAAGTATATTCGGTACAGCCCTACAAATTAATGGTCGGTGATTGAGAAAGGGTTGTGAATTCTCGGCCAGTTTACATTGAAATAAAATGAGATTCTATGCTAAGAGGAATCTTGATTGTGAGTAATGACGCTGTGTATTACAAGGATGTACTCCAGATGAGGCCTGAGTTGTTACGATATACCTACCAAGGGAATAAATGCTTATTAGTGATTGTTTTACCAGAGAAACTCTGGGATGGTTAAAGGTGGCTGGCGTGATGCTGACACTATCACTCCCAAGTGTGTGCCGTATGGTCAGCAAAATATGCCTCAAAGGCATGCAACGGAATCATTTACCCATGTTTGACAGTTATTTGTGCTTCGTGTTATTGTAATTTCATTTAGACTAACAGTAATTTTAATACGTTTTGTGCAATGTTAGTGCAATTTTTGCTTTTAAAGTAATATTAGGGTAGAAAAAGGAGTTTGAGAAACAGATTGTAATTCACAGCGACCATGTTACTGAATGCATAAATAATATAATTAAATTTCACTATGTCATATTTTTTCTTTTATATCTTGAAATTACTTTGGATGATGCTTTTTGTATTCTTTTAAAGATTCAAATGTTAGAAAACACATAATTGTCATGACAGAGGAGACATTTCATTTAAATTCGCTGTTAAGCGTAAATTTTCTGAAAATATATCTTACCATAACATATTTTCACAAGTAACAGGAAAAGACGTAAATTGGAAAAAAACTCAGATAGCTAGAACCATGGGCAAGCACGGGGCGTCACTTTTAATTTTCACTACGTTACACCTCTCAAAAATCCATGGAAGAGAGTGTGGCCACTCGTTATCATCTTCAAGATTCATGTCTTGATATAAAAACACAAAGAGTTGCTTCTGGTAAACCACTGCGCCACATATTTTTACACTATATGTCCAAAGTTTTGAGACGTGCTCAAAATCTATTAAAGATGTGTCTGTGGAAATAATCTTCCACAGGTTACCACTTCCTTGTAAAATAAACACATCATTCTGATCAGTGAAGCTAACCATATTGTCTGATGGTGCAGTTATTGGGTTTTCAGGTGATATTTGGATAAATGAGCTAGTGTTAGTATCAAAGCACTTTGTAGTGACTACATTTTGTACTGAAACGAATATAAGAAAGTACTGCTTGAAACATACAATGGAATCCGCATTTAATCTTTCTTTGCTGCACTTTTCCCATTTCGTTTCATGACCATGAGTGCAGTTATACTTCATAAAATGTGGGTAACTGTTATAACCCCACGAGTTACTGTGCTTGTAGCAATAAATATAACGTCCATGTGATAACAAAATGTTTCTCTTTTCTATCGGTTCTAGATCTTGAGCATGTATCACATCCTTCCATTGCTTTTCATAATTACGCATTCTAAGAGTTGAAGAATTAAATAAATAGAGCATGTTGTCAAATACAGTTATGCTGGCCACTGTTGATTCTGGAGATCCTGGAAGTATTGCGCATTCCTGTAAAACGCCAGTGTTAAGAATGTAGGCCATAAGTTTGACTCTATCAACAAAGACCATCACATGTTTCATTGCACTTGTTGCTCTGTGTACAGCTGCATCTGGCCACGCGTCATGGCGATGCTCTACACACATTTTATAATGTATTGCCTCAAAAATTAAATTTAGTGATTCTCTGCAAGACAGGACAATGTCATGTTTTGACAACCTTCGCATACACGCCGGGCTGACCAGACACAAACGCACTGCACAAAGTAGTTTTGCTATATGTTGTTTTCTGTTTTCAGCTTGTGTTTCTACTGGTGTTGTATCATCTTGTGGAATGTAATCCAGCCATTCCAGTATGGCATCAACAACAGAATCTTCAGAGCTTGCACTCAGATTATTACTACTGATAACTTGGTATAGATCACAGATAGGAAGCTTGAAAAAGCTGTCAGATGTTTTTACTGACTCAAAATTTTTTTGCATACAGTTCAAGAAAGATCTCAAGGCGACCACTGATGAATATAATTTAACGTGATCGTAGAAGATAAAACAATTTTTTAAAGACATTTTCCTAGCCACAAAAGTCTCACATTCAAATGCCACAAATTCCATCTGTAGTTGAACCGCTGCAGCCCAAACTTTGAGAACATTATCTTCTGTCAGAACATTTATGCCCTTGTAAACAGTATCAAGAATGAGAGCAAATGTGTCAGATGTCATTCCACCAAGTTCAACACAATTTTCTTGGCATTCCTTCATGTTAGACCTGAAGAGTCCTTGGAAATAACCAGAGCATGCGCTGAGGATAAACTTATGACATTGGAAAGAATTGTCCTCCACTACAACTGTGAAATCACTGTAGCTGTTCTCTATCCATTGCTCTCCAAGACACTTTTGTAACGCACATGCGATTCTTGGTTTTACAGCCATACTTGGTACCTTGAGAGAGAAAAACAAAATAAAACCATGATCAATGCATATTTCATTTAACAGACGTGTAGACACATATCGACATAGAGATGGAGGAAAACTTCAATGTGATGAAGTATGATTCTGTAATAAACTTTAAGTCAAAAAATTGTAAACTGTAATAAGCTGTAATTTACAATAGCCACGTAGTGTAAACTAAAAGGAACCAACGAATTGTATTGCTTATGTAGTAATACCTTTTCTTCATTTGCACATAACATGAGCTACTGGACCACGAATTCAATAAGCCACTAGGATTACATGTAAGGTCAATTCGATTCTGTATTATTCTAAGATATATAGTGCAAATATGAAAGGATAAATAATTAACAGAGGCGACTCCACCGTTACCGTCCAGGAGATGTAGCCCCTGAGTTCACTTTCGTAATGATTACAAAATACTATCTCTAGTTCTCCTAGTACACTTCTATTATGGATTTCATGCACTGCGTAGAGGAAAAGACAAACACAAGATGGACGTAATGTTTCACATCACTATCACGGTGCTGTAAAGCCTATAATGTTTTAGGATATCGATTAGCCATAACTGGTAGTCCGTAATATTCCAGAGTAAACAGCGAGATGATCTAAATTGTGCCGAAGACTTGGCTCTTCTGTCCACTAACCATAATCAGATGCCAGACACAATGAAAATACCCGATTAGAGGTCATAGCAAGTGGGTTAGAAAATATGCAGTAA
Source organism: Oreohelix idahoensis (assembly GCA_024509875.1). NCBI lineage: Eukaryota > Metazoa > Mollusca > Gastropoda > Stylommatophora > Oreohelicidae > Oreohelix > Oreohelix idahoensis. The sequence goes on from JAMPIV010019125.1 coordinate 768,489, forward strand.
ACAGACAAAGATAATGATAATAAATGCAGGAAATGATCACAGCGGTGAACTTGAATTAACACCCCTACAAGATGTAGAATCATACACACATTTTGGCAGCAATATAGACAAAGCTGAAGGAACATATAATGATAAAAAAATAAAACAAAGAAAATACAAATGGTAAGAGTAGTTTTTATTGCTTTGGGAAATGTACCGAGATGAAGAGAAATCAAGTTCCACAAAAAAGAATCTTTAACTCTAAAGTCAAGTCAGTCTTAATGTATGGCTCTAAAGCATGGAGACCGATAAAAACAACAATTATAAATAAATATTCATAAATGGGGGCTTGCATAGAATAGAAGGATTGAAATGGTATGACAAGGTCATCAATACGAAAAAAAAAAAAACATACTGATAGCATTGCAAGGCTGTCCTTATTCTGGAATCCTCCAGGTAATAGAACCAGTGGTTGACCAAAAAAACACATGGAGAAGAAAATTGGAGACATAAATGAAAATGATGAGGACGATAAGTAAAGACCTTGAGCAGATGGCACAGGACAGGAAGACTTGGCATAAGTTCGTTGAAGACCTACGCTAAAGGGAACTAATTGATTGACTGAATATTCCAGGCTGATGAAGGGAGAGGATTGCCCTAAAGAAAGATGAAGAAGAAAATGTGAGACAATCAGAACACATGTGCTGACATAGACAGAGTTGGCACGGATACATCATCATCATCATCAGTTGCCATCTCCACAACGAAGGTTGGCTGTAATGGATCTCCAACGTCTTCTGTCTCTTGTCTTGGTGGTGCACTCTGATAGACTCTTTCCTGTCCATCTCTTGATGTTATCTTCCCACTTATAGCGCTGTCTTCCCCTTGCACGTTTGCCTTCAACTCTCCCTTCTGTTATGGTCTTCTGCAAGGTGTTATGCCTTTTTATGTGGCCAAAGTATTTTAGCTGCCGAACTTTGACCTCCCTCATTAGTTCTCTTTTCATACCTAGATTTTCTAGGACCTCCTTATTTGTTTTCATCTCTTTCCATGAGATACGCCCCATTCTTCTATATATCCACATTTCAAGAGCCTCAATTCTTTCTTCCAAACGCTTATTCATCGTCCATGTTTCTGCACCATACAGAAATGCAGAATATATATAACACTTTATGATTCTCAGTTTTAATTTGTGAGATAACTGCTTGGATGTCAGTATATTTTTCATGTTGTTGAATGTAGCTTTGGCCATTCCTATTCTCTTCTTGATTTCAGTTTCACATCTGCCATCTTCTGTTATTATATGACCGAGATATACGTAGCTCTTGACTTGTTCCAGGATTTTCCCGTTTACGCTTATCTTTAATGTGGGTTTATCGTCTGTTTTGCTAATTATCATAGTTTTTGTTTTCTCAATATTAATGTCGAGTCCATATTCATGACTTATACTGTTCACTTGCTTCACTAGTTCTTGTAACTCCTGTTCGCTTTCAGCTAACAACACGGTATCATCTGCATATCTAAGGTTGTTTATTGACCTTCCACTGATGTTCAGTCCTGGTATTTCCTGTATCTGTATGAAAATTTTTTCGGTGTATAAATTAAATAGGCAGGGGGACAGCACACAACCTTGTCTGACACCTCTTTTTATGTCTATGTATGGTGAATAATTCCTTCCAGATCTTACTGTGGCAGTTTGCTCCCAATAAAGGTTACTGAGTATTCTTATATCTTTTCAATCAATACCTATGTCTTCGAGGCATTCAATTATTTTCTCATGATTGACTCTGTCAAAAGCATTCTTATAGTCAATGAAGCACATATACATACTTTTTTGGACCTCTGTATATTTTTCTGCTAATGTTCTTAGGCAAAATATTGCCTCTCTTGTTCCACTGTTCCGTCTAAAACCAAACTGTTCTTCTTGGATTTCGCTGTCTACTTTACTTTTTATTCTTTCTGGCACGGATACATGGGACAACAAATAGGATTTCAACGATGTGTTTGAAGTCCATGCTTCATAGCAGACTGAAGGTGAGAAAGACATGTGATAATACCCATGGACTTGAACAGAAATATTGTAGCTTTCACACATTAGGTTAAGTAATGGGGGTCGGAATTGCTAAGAGGTATGGCGTCCGCCTCTAATTTTAAAGGTACCAGGTTCGGTTCTCAGTAGACGAGGAATATATTTGATGGAAATTTTTGTAGAACCAGTGGGTCCCACATGTCATACCCCCCCCCGATTTCATAAGTAGTGAGGTCAGATGCCTTGCCTTCTCGGATAAAGGCGAAAAAATAGGAGGCCCCATGTGCAAGTTGCGTACATTAAAAATTCCATGGCAGCTGGAAATGGTAAAGAGTAGACCATGCGGTCGCTGCCCTAGAAAAATTTACAAAATTAGAAAAACCGCCCCACCACAAAAATATAATAGTGTGTGTGTGATTTCTGTAAACACACATTGGGATCCTCGTCGGTGCTACAGAGTTAGTGCACTGTGCTGAGATCCTCCTTGTGGGATCTAAGGGAGGAGATCGGAGAAATGATGAAGTTGTCCATATGTAATGAAGATAGCCCTTAAATCCAAACCAAACCAAAGTAGCAAGGCAATGATGAGTAATTCAACTCAAATGTGAAGTCAGTCCTATTGTATGGCTCTGAGACATGGAGAACAACAAAGACAACAACCAAAAAGCTACAGACTTTCATAAATGGGTGCTTGCGTAGAATAGAAGGATTAAAATGGTATGACAAGGTTACCAACGTGGAACTCAGGACAAGAACTAGACAAGTGCCAGTGGAACAAGAGATGAGAAGAAGACGATGGCGATGGATAGGACACACACTGAGGAAACCTATTTATAGCATCACAAGGCAGTCCTTATTCTGGAACCCCCAGGGCAAGAGAGGCAGAGGTAGACCAAGAAGCCCAAGGAGAAGAGAGCTGGAAACAGAGGTGAAAATGATGATGAGAACGTGGAAAGAACTTGAGATGATGGCACGTGACAGGAGGACTTGGCATGTGTTTGTTGAAGGCTTATGCTCCTTTGGGAGTGGAGGGTATGAATGAATGAATGACGAGTAATATTATCTTTAACATATTAATTTGAGAAGCAAAAAAATAGCCTGAAATGTTATCATTTACGTATTAATCTAAGCAGCAAAGCAATTATTAAATATAGTATTTTTTATACATTTCAGCAGCAAAGTAACCAAAAATATGATCTCTCACATTTTAAGCTGAGCAGCAAAGTAACGCAATATTCTGATCGGCATTTGTATGACCTAAATACTATAGCTATGTTGTCAGAGGCGACTGACATGTGCAGTAAGCTGGTAACTTCATCATGAGAAACAAATAGCTTCAGAAACAGCTGCTTCAGTAGCTCATAAATGTGTTGGTGCAGGTGTCGTCCAAAGAGACCAGCTCCAGTACTGGCTGCATGCACAGCCAAATCTTGAATGTGCGAGCTGTATGACCGCTTCGGTCGCCATCTTGAGGAGTTAGGGCGCCAAAAATTTCACACACACAAAATTAAAAACAAACATAAGGTAAAAAATCCCAAAGTAAAACATAAATGTTTTTGCATATATAAACTAACCGATTGATCAGAAATGAAATAGTTTTTGTGTAGACGTACTTTTGTAAAAGCCAACAGCATAATTATTTTTCGAGCAAAATTTATCAATGACTCGTAATGGAGCGTGGATCCAAGTCAATACTGTGAACAAGGCCACCCACTCCTAAATTACCAATCGTGACAAAAAAACAGCAACAAACGTCCAACAGATACATATAATGTAATGTCAGTTGCACTTAAAAAGAAATAGAAACAAGTACTGTGAAACAAAACATACAACCCCTCAAAACATAAAAGGATGAAGAGAGATTAACAAAGAAACACGGAAGGTGATACACCATAAATAAAACAGACATTAGGCAACGTCACTGTAATGGCGTACCTCCACGTGTGAGTTTCCTCTCATTTTAGCCACTGGTTTACTTTCATCTGTAGAGCTACCTCTTTTGGTTGATCTTCTGGCATCCTGTTCCACCACTGAAATATTATTCTCAGTCTGTGTTGATGTTTTTAATTGTGTCAGTTTGTTATTTGTGATGACACGGTTGTGCAATCTCACGTCCACTCCGTCAGTATCACTTTTTTCTTCATTTTTCTCTTCCTCTCACTCATCGCTTTTATTTGGCATAATTTTTGATCTTTCATTCATTATTATGTGGCATATTTTTATGCTAAAGTCTGGGAAAAGGAAGAGATACCAGCAGAATGGAAGGAAGGATATCTGGTTAAGTTGCCTAAGCAAGGAAATTTACAAGAGTGCACAAATTATAGAGGAATAATGTTACTATCAGTGCCAGGAAAAGTATTAAATAGGATTATCCTTGAGAGATTAAAAGAGTCCATAGACAAGAAACTGAGAGATGAACAAGCAGGTTTTCAACAAAACAGATCCTGTACAGACCAGATAGCCACTTTGAGAATAATAGTTGAACAAAGTCTGGAATGGAATTCACCATTATACATCGGATTTGTGGACTATGAGAATCACTTTGGAAATTGATGAGGCATTATGGAGTTCCCCTGAAGATCATTAATTTAATAAAGAAAACATATGAAGACATGACATGCAGAGTTCTTCATGAAGGACAGCTTACAGAACCATTTGGGATGGTTGGTTGGTTTGGATCCCCATAGGGTGCGAGTAACTAGACTCTTTTACCCTTTGAGCAGACAGCCTGGCGCGGCGGTGGCACAGCCACCACCGCCCTTCTGCACATGGTCCATGTTGCCAGATGGCCGGTGTCGTGAAACGAAGTGTAACCCACTACTTTGTTAATCACTATGTCGAGATACAGATTTGCTTCAACCAATCAACGATCAACGTTCACCAGTCTCTGAGACAGAATAAATTAACGGCCATCTTGCGTGAACACTGAATAAAATTAGGCTGTATGAGACCAGGTACAAAACCGGAGGAAACCAATCATTTTGCTCCGCCAGGAACCAACCGAAAGCTTTCCTCAAGTAGTTACCTGACTATATAATCAAGCGGATTTTATGCTAACCACGCAACCCCGAACTTGACGCCAGAGATACAGACTGAAGAGGGAGAAGCTGTCACCTTGATTTATGGTAACTTACCTGAGGGCATCGACCTGCAACCTACTTCACTAAGTCGCGTCAAAACCTGGCCAGTTTAAAATCTTAGGAGGGTAAATATTTTTACGATAACCGTTGGTATTTGTTGTGTGTCATTTATACTACCTATCAGGTTACTGATTGTATCTTGGGGGGAATTAAGTATAATGATTGTATTTCCTATTATGATTGAATAGACGAAGACTAATAGAACTCATACTTCAACCTATTGTCTCCTATACTTCAATCTATTGTCAGTCTATAACTTCAGTCTATTGTCTCTGATAATTCCAAACTGCAATATAACCAAAACAGTCCTTGTCAGGACTCAATCTATTGTCGCATCTAACTCAATCTATTGTCTTCTATAACTCAATCTATTGTCTCAGATAAGACCAACTGCAATATAACCAAAACAGTCCTTGTCAGGACTCAATCTATTGTCGCATCTAACTCCAATCTATTGTCTCCTATAACTCCAACCTGATATATCACCAACCAGTCCTCGTCTCATATACTCCTAACATAACAATATTGTTAGGATATATGTTACCAGCTATTGTCAGAGAGGGCGTGATATAGTATAGGGGGAAGGACATTGTTGTATCACACCTAGGTGTACATATTATTGGATTTATTCATGTATTGATTTATATTATGGGATGTATTCATGTATAAAATGTATTCATGTATTGAATCTATATTATTGAATGTATCCATGTATTAGTTTATCAAAAAGAATGTTTTGCAAGTAGACACCTGTCTTGTCTCGCTATTGCTAAATCATACTGAGCCATGTTGTCATTCATCCCACATGCATACATCAGAGACACGCTCATTTCACTCACACTAGAAATAGGTGGGCTTGAGGACAGAAATTAGCCCCTATTTTTGCTTTGTTACAGGTTTAATTGTGTCCTAAAAACCTGAGGTCGTATGTTCGAGTCAATCCCGCTGCCTGGAACTCCGCAGGAGCATAGAGGTTGACCAGACTCTACATCTTTGGTCCCCCTCAGTCTTGGGTGGGCTAAAGGAACGATACTCTGCCGGTAGTGTGAACCAAACAAAGAAGAACAGACTTAAGAGAGATGAGTACACATTAGTACCATTTCTGTCGGCATTGTGAGCATAGAACTGTCAATGAAGAAAACGTGAATTAGCGTAGCAAGAGACAATAATAAGATCATAGTGGATAAATTATACGTAAATAACAGCACAGCTGATAAACGTTATATCCTTAATTAACAGCACAGCTGATATAATTTTTGTTCCTATAATTGGAAAACTTGTAAAATATTTATGTATTTTTTTATAAATATAAATATTTGTAAATCATATGTAAACTTACCAATTCATTTCATTCCATTTTTTGCAACATTCACCTTTCAGCACAAGAGTAGATAGTGTATATATACTAAATAAAATATAAGGAAAGTGTATTTTGAACGACTTGTCAATTTTATCATTGTTAAGTAAAAATCTGTTTCCTTGCTTTGTTTAATATCAAGCCACCCATCGTGACACCAGACGATGGGGCCGCAACCCGCCGTGCATCCACACGGTATCAGACGATTGGGGGGTGTGTTTTGGGCTTTCTTTCAACCCCAGGGACCATCCTAGACTCGAAACAGGGTACACCAGGCCTACTATGGCGTGTGTGTACTGCCCCGAGGTTTGATAACTCTCTACCCTGCAAAGGGGGTTATACCTCCGAAGACAGTGGTGACTGGCAGAGGCCAGTCACCAGTGGGCTTTGTTGCAACCACAGGGAACCTCTTGTCGGGTGGCGAGGGTGCAATGCCATGAGAAAAGTGGTTCTCTACCCTGCAAAGGGGGTTATATCTTCGAGACAAGACGTATCGAGGGATCGGCACAGCCTCTACCACTGCCGAGCTGCATTACCAAGAAGAAACAAGCCCTGGCCCACCTGAACTGGGAGGACCCGGCAACCGGGACCACACACAGTCTCGACAGGACACGGCTCTGTTAATCAATGGCGTAGCAGCGACCGAGCCTCAACCACTGTCAAGTGACGTTATCGGACACAGACATATATCACTGCCTCTACTTTACTGGGAAGACCCGGAAGCCGGGATAAGAACAGGAGTGCGACAGGGATGCCTCTTGTCTCCATTTCTTTTCTTATCAGCAATAGACTGGGTTATGAGAACATCAACAACACACAACAGAAATGGAATCCAGTGGACTCTGACTAAGCAGCTGGATGATATGGATTTTGCTGATGACTTGGCTCTTCTGTCCCATAACTGTAATCAGATGCAGGACTGTAGTGAGATCTCCGTGATACACTCGCCTAAATATATTAGATTACCGCATTTTGAATTTTTCTTCAATACGCCAAGCATTTGCCCTACCCTGCTCATATTTTTCAAAAAAGTCCAAATCTAGTGACGTAGAGTTACCATTTCTAACCCACTACTATAAGAATTTGAAAATTGTCAAGGACGATAAAATCTAATGGAAAAATTGGACTCTCCTTGAATTTTGTTTAACTAACGTATTCTAAGAATCTATTATTAGTTACAACATGCGACAGTGTCGTTAGAAAACGTCGCATTTTCAAAAACGCCAGAGAGCTGATTGCGTTTTTGAAACTATTAACGGCACGCGAGGGTACCCATCCCCTATTACTACTGGCTTTTTCGTTGCTCCATACTAATTTTTAAATATAACATGAAACCGTTTTTGCAGTCGGCAGACAGACGGGAGATATAGAAAGAGAGGGGGTTAGTATGGAAAGAATCTACAACCACTTGGGTATGTGCAAACTGAAACTGATGAACCATTGAGTGCAGGGGAGCGGACGGGGCGAAAGAAAGACAGAAAACGTAAATAATGTAATGCATTCTATAGAAGGAGGAATAAACAATGAAAAGACAGAAAGGAATTAAAAGCAATAATGCTGTTTATTCAATACTATACTATTTCCTATGAAAATGTATCTAGACTTATAAAGAGAAAGTACAAAGATGAAAACTTAGATAAAGACGTAGATGAAAATATACTGGATAAATAAAGGACATTAGCCTGATTAAAATTCACTTTTCATCTTTTAGATAGCTTCAAAAGTGACGGAGTTATCGCATAAAATAAAATTGACTAAACAGACCGACAATCACACGCTCGATTTAAAAGTAACATTTTTCCAGTCGTTGCTTGGAAACAAGTCACATTGACTTGCCTCTTTTGGGTAGACACTACTAGGAGGAAGGGGGAGGTATAACTGTGACGTTTTGTCTCTCCTAAAGCGACTGACGAACTTATTTGAAAAGCGTAAATAAAGGTTGGGATTTTCAAAAATAAATGTCAAATCGCTGTAGTTTAAATTGATTGGTTCATGTTAGAATAGACATAGAGGGAAATAAAACCACCGCATCTGCTATGCACAGGGTTCATAGCAAATTTCTTCAAGCATTTTCCAGGCTTTTTCCAGGTCCAGCACGTGATTTTCAAGGATGGGAAACTCTAATATTTTCCTCATCTAATTTTCTCAGATATAATTATCACTTTGCTGACCAGCAATTCGGAGCATTACCATCTCCCATTACCAAGGGTATTTGCAGATTTCTTTAAAAAAAACTTTTATTTTTTTTTAAATTCATAAAAGATTGAAAAACAGACATCTTTTCCCAGTTTTTAGTGAATTTGTTCAACGTCAGCGCAATAAAATGTTAGTGACATGGATGGTAATGAATAAAATAAGCTTGATTGACCACGTATATCAACATAAAAGGCTAATAAAATTGTGAATAAAATGAAGAAAAAAAAAACTATTTTTCGTGTTTGTCTTTTTTGAATGTATTGTCTGCATCTGATAATGAGCGTTTGAAAATGTTTGAGTAGTTAAGTACCTCTAGTTGGAGTCTGAGCTGCTTTTTTCATTAACTGGGGTTGAAGTTGTAGCTGTAGGCCTCTGCCATAGTCTTTGTCTGGATCGTTGATAATCCTTGACTGTGTGGTATAACTTGAAGCAGGGTATCAGGCATAGAGGTACATTGCAATCTGGGCAGTACATGCAAGTCTGGCTTCTGTTTCCTGCAGCCTTACACACTTTACAGTCTGGTTTGTACCTTGACCTTTCATATTTATCAATGAAGTGGTGCTCAGTAAGTCGTGTTGTTGTGACCTGTGGTTTTGAAGGTGTCACATTGCGTCGAAGAATAGCAGGTTCTATAAGAGTCATACTGACATCCTGATCTTTGCTTTGATCTTTTTTTGTAGAGCTGGCAGTGTTGTAGGTTATGTGCCCATTGACCAGGGCAGTTTCAACTAAGAAATTATATAAAAATAGGATCTGTGTGGGTAGGAGTAACTTGCACCTAGTCGGCTGAAGTGGTCGACACCTCCCATACTTTTGCTGCCTTTTTCGGCAAGCACTGGCTTCTGAATTGTTCTGCCCTAAAGAATTTGTCTTTCTAACTGTCTTGTTTATATTATCATTGGAGTGAACAGTAGATATAAGTTTAAATCTTTTCGTTTTATGCCAGGTGACTGTCGGCATGCCTTATCTTCTGTCGCACAAAACACAGCATGATGTCTTTTTCAATTTGAGTTGTTTTTTCTTCAGTGCTACAGGAAAATGCTTCCTATTTTCAGCTACTGTTCCAAATGCACCAATCTGAATTTCAGGTCTTGAAATAAAGCTGAAGGCTGAATAAAAACTACCACAGAAAAGAATATGTCCGTTGTTGCATATGAAATGTGAATTAAAACTATGGTGACTTTTCACTGAAAAAAAGAGTCCAAATAATCTCAGCTCTGAGAGTTTCTTCCTTGGTCACAAATGATGTCACATCTGTAGGTCTCCTAGTAGTGTTGGACGTTTTTGACGTGTCCAAGGGAGTAGTGTTAGATGGTTTTGATGTTTCTGAGGGAAAAACTGCTCCTTGGAGTTGTGTTCTTTTCTGTTTGGAACACACAAATAACTTATGAGTAGGCCAAAGCTATGTAAATTTACCTAGTCAAAGTTCTAAACGCATGAATAATATAGTCAAACAATATTTAACTAGAGCAAAAGTTAATATATAGTAATAAAGTGGAGGGGTGTAAAGGCCTGGTGGTTCTAGTTATATAACGGACTTTAACAGATATTTAATTGATTTTCATCTGTTTAAAGTTACATGCATTGTAAGAACAGCATCAGACCTTCACATTCCCAACCACTAGAATTTATTACTTACCTCAGTTGAAATGAACGATTTAATACAACTTGAATGGGTAGAGACAAGTTCTTGGTTTTTTTGTTTTTTTTTTTGTTTAAAGTTTTGGCGAGGCACGTCCCGTTCAACATAGTCGGTTATATTAGGGCACATTTCCAAATATAAAAGACCCTTAGGTCTGAGGTTATAAATCAATTTTTTCCCAGTAGTTTTCGAGTAACGGACACGAGCGCTAAAAATAAATCTGCGTTCACCATCATTAACGCAAATCGCCGAAAACGCAAATCATTGAAAACACAAACCGCCGAAAATGTCTGGAAATGGATTTAGTGCGCAAAGGGAAGTAAAAATTCAGTTTAACGAAAAATACCACCAATAACTGCAAAATGGACAACTTTTGATTTGCAATTTTTTTCCAGGCCCGATGCGGGAAATTCAAGGTTTTTAGCCATTTTTCAAGGTCTGGAATTTTTTTTTCGTTTTCCAGGTCGCTACGAACCCTGTATGCAGGGTGCCACTTGATAGAGATTTTTCATACACGGAAGGTTCAGAGCAAGTACTAAGCACATTGCCTTTGCGTCTGAAGCAGCGGCTGTCTAAAAGTGACCATTGAAAGCCTGGTTAAACCTTAACAAAGTGTGTGATTATTTCATTGATTGTGGGTTACATCGCCCAGTTTCAAGTTGGTCAGAAGTCGGAGCTGTAGAAGTTGAGGCAACCTACCGGTTGTTTCTGTATCAAACCATACAAGTATTCGCAGCTTCCAGAATACACGGCAGTGGAGAAGTGTGCAGAGTTCTCGAACCAGTAATCCAGGGTCTACACGGAGTTCTAAGATAAGCCCATATCTAGCGGGCTTATTGATAAGGTGTTGTTTTACTTCTGTGTTGTTGTAATACAGTTCACCCTATCTTCGGACACCCGAATCAAGGTAGACACCGACAGATGGTGAAGGTGATGAAGAGGTATGATGTCTCTGGTCTGCGTGGGTGGTGTGTTGACATTAGGTGTGCAGAACGTAGATGGGTGTCCAAACCGGACAACAGTACAAGTTACAGCAATGTCACACAGACTTACGATGATGAGTCAATAAAGGAACAGCTAGTAACGTTTCCCCCCCCCCCCCCATTTATTATAGTCACAGCAACAAGACATAGACAAATCCATGTAAGCATGACACAGAAACATGGCGGATATGAAGACAGTTCACTACAGTTGCATGTACATAAGTTCCAATAAATATGTGATTATCAAAGTGTTGCAGACTCCAATTTATCTCTAATTCCACAACTAGCAGAAAAACCCCGCATTACAGAACGGGTAAATAACTGTGTAAATATCCAACAGTTTCATTTTGACTCATTCTTAAATCGCTCTTCTTAAGTCGACCCCCAAACATGGCGGGCGACGAAAATAGCATAGTCCATCCCTCTAATCGGACGTATCGAAGATAGGCTGTCCTTTCGAAGATAGTCTTATATAACTCCCTCGTACCTCAGGCGAGTTTTCATTTTCAAAGTTATAATAGCAATAACTTGTAATTCATCTGGTCTTCCACTCCAGATAATTATATATTAGGCCTCTATAAACAGTAAACACTGTGGATTCCTCATGTGTAGACATAAGTGTCTAAGTTCAAAATATACTGCTAATCATGCGGGTTTTAGAATAACATCTATTCTCCTGGGTTTTCTGTGTGTAAATCTAAACCTAACGGTCTTAGATGGCTCCAACGAGCATAACAAGTAGAATACTCTGCCTTCCAACCATTCGTGAGCTCTCGTCACCGGTTGACTCAAAATATGATCCTTACAAAGGAAGTGTGAAAGTTTTCGTTTTTTACCTTGCTTCGAATTCCTAACATAATTTAGAAGCAACTGTCGTCTTCCTGACGAACAGAAATAACACAGGGGACTTTAAATAACAGTGGAAGAGTTTCCATCCCCAGAGGCAATGCAGAGACGTAACCAGACATTTCGTCTGACAAACCCAGTTCAACAAAACGGCTTCCCGCTCAGGAAATCTTTTCCAAACTCTCTCTAGTTTGGGCATGCGCTGTTCGCATCACCTCTGACCTAAGCAGTCAGCTGGTATATCTTTTAAGAGGAGAAACTACATATTTACTTTCCCTCAAAGCAAAAAATGAGTATTCGCCCTTAGATTAGGGTTCTAACGAAAAATACATTAAACCCAAAATCTTATTCAAAATATTTTCAAACATAACAAGTATACAGACCGACTACATTACCAGTTATGAAAACTGCACGTAACACTTATGCTACCTCAAAATGTATTCAATCTCCACCCTATTCAGTAACAGTATGTGAAAACCAGTTTTTTTTCCCAATAGTGACTCTTCGTATAACAGGGTTTTTCTCACCAGGGAATAACAGTTTAGAAACTTTAACATATTAAGATATACCCTTCAAAAGAAGTTAAGGACCAGTAGGTGAAAATGACCCAAAAATAATAAAAATTATATTTCATAAGCAATTAATCTGACATTGATTTTTCTCGAACAAACATTCAACACGTGCTGCGTGGGCCACCAGCATACCGTGTGGGTAGTGTTTAGCTCAGCATGCACGCTGAAAAAATGCTGCTGAGACACCAAAATGTGGGTGTTTTTAATGATGTCTGAGCATGAAAAAAATACCTGCTATTCCAAAAATGCGTGATGCATGTGGGAGACTATAGTGTTGGTCTTGAGCTGTACTCACTAAATTGTCTTTATAAGCAACACAAGTGCTGCATAACCATTGCACAACAATATGCCTCAACGACGAAAGCTGAGTGTTGTGGATAAAGGAAGAGCCATTGCGTGGTTGCAGGAAGGTCTTACTGTCCGAAATGTCGCTCAGAGGCTTGCATGAAAATAGTGTTGATTGTCACTGATAAGCTTGTCAGGTTATATTTTGAAGTGCTGTGTTTTTATTGTTCATTTTCATTTCACATTGCACCCTTAATAAAAGTGGTCCTTAACTTTTTTTTGAAGGGTATATATTGGACAGATGTCCTTCTTGTGTATTAAATTTGATAAAACCATAATTTCATTTTAAGTTAAACATTCCTGTCCTAAAAAATTTGAGGGACAGGAAATTAAATTGTATATACACATATATCATAACTTTAACCCCAGCCTTGTTTATTTAATTTTAGTAACTTACATGTTCACCAAGCCATATAAATTAACATCACAACCACTAGTTACCCAAAAATAAATCGCAGAGTGAGATCGTAGGGTGGTAGCAGTCAGGTACCCTGATAACACCAACTTCAACTATTAGACTCAGGGACTTGCATAGCTGACCTCACTCTGTAGACACATTCTGACTACTTTTTCTTTACCATCAAAACCCACCACAAGGACAAATTGAAAAGACTCGATGAGAGGTCACAGCAATTGGGTCTGGAAATACACAGGGAAAAGACAAAGATAATGAGAATAAATGCAGGTAATGAAAACAGGGTTGAACTTGAAGAAGCACCAATACAAGATGTAGAATCGTACACATATCTTGGCAGCAATATAGACAAAGTTGGAGGGACAGACAGTGATATTAAAATAAGAATACAAAAAGCAAGAAGAGCTTTCATTGCATTGGGAAACACGGAGATCAAGAGAAATCAGATCCAATACGAAAATAAGAATCTTCAACTCAAATGTGAAGTCAGTCCTATTGTATGGCTCTGAGACACGGAGAACAACAAAGACAACAACCAAAAAGCTACAGACTTTCATAAATGGGTGCTTGCGTAGAATAGAGGGATTAAAACAGTATGACAAGGTTACCAACGCAGAACTGATGACAAGAATTAGACAAGTGCCAGAGGAAAAAGCGATTGAATTTCACAGTGCGGTAAACTCACAAGGCGCTAAATTATAAGGCAACATTCGACGACCCACATCCAGATTGCTACTAACAATAAATGATGTATTTTTACATCTCAAGTGCCAAACTAATCACATGCAAGATGCGTATATTTCCTTTTCTCTCACGAATAACAAACCCAAAAATAAATGTGTTGTTTACAAGTCCCCATATTTGATATGCCAGCTTCCGTCTATTATCGACCATGTTTACACTCACACTTATAATCTTTCACAGGTATTCTCTTTCAAGATGGATAATTTTTCCATAATGGTTAGCTCATTTACCCAGTCTCTCCTACACATGGTCTGCTCGTAAATGAGTTACAACATTTCACTCCAGATTCAGGTGTCAATATGGGTTCAAACAAGTGATTGATTACCCTAATCAGCAAAAGATGGTCGCTGAAGTCTCGACATGACAATAATTGAGGGAAGGGAATGTAAACAACAATTAAGTACAGAAAATGAGACATAGCGCAATAATGTCGGCGTTAAACATGAATGCTAGGAAAAGAGAATGGACAATTCTGTCACAATAATGAGATGCCTCATTTCCACCTCTGCATACCTTTACATCATGTAGATCCTATAAGACATACATAGTAGGTGTATACTCTTATACTATTCTTCGATCTCCTTTTGAGTCCTGATAACTCGCGTCTGAATTTTAGTCTTTAGAAAAGAAATATATTTTTGATGGATTTTGGGTACTACTACTATGATCCTAAAATCTCTGCTCTTCTTTGGAAGTCTTAAATCTTGTACCAAAATGTGTAAAAGTTGAGGTCCTGTAGTAGGTTACTCTAGCTGGACATCAGCATCTTCATGTGCAGTCTGAGTTGACTCAACATGAAATACACGTTCAAAAGTTTCCAGACATGAAGATTCTGGAACGTTTGTGTGACGCAAGACAGATTGTGTTGACGACTGAATACTTGGATTCGTAATTTCCTTTGTTGTTAATATTATAGTCTTACTCATCACAATGGAACAGTAGCAGTTATTTCCATAATTTTTGGGTTTTGCATTACCATAGCTAATTTTTTGGTAATTTCCTATTTTTCATACCTTTATGCTCCGCAGTGAATATGTATAGTTAGGTGTTGTTTCGTAGCGCTTAGGGTTAGGATTAGGGTTTGTGTTAGGGTTAGTGTTAACCATAATACTAACCCTAATTCTAACCCTAACTGCTACGAAACAACACCTAACTACATATATTCACTGTGGACCAAAAAGTTACGAAAGATGGGAAATTACCAATCCTTTTACCATTATTTGACTGCATACGCTGTTTGTGCTAACTGTGCAAAAAAAAAATATTATTATAACAAAAGAAAGAAATGGCCAAAATTACGCCTAAAATCTTTTTTTTTTTGGTGACAGACTAGTAAAGAAAATGAGAAGTAGTGTAACATGTATAAAAAGTCTGTTATCAAAGACAATACGATTTAATGAATATTGTATAAATTGCAATATATAATTAGTACGCAGTCCCATTGAAGATTATGCCGTTTGAGAGTGAAGTGTTAATACTTCATACTAAGTCCAGCTTTATGAAATATTTTTTTTTAGTCCAGCTTTTTGATCAGCCAACATTTTTATTTTTTAAATTAATGAAGAAAAATATCCCATTCAACCTTATCAGAGGTTGAACGGGATATTTTTCTTCATTAATTTAAAAAAAAATGTTGGCTGATCAGTTGCATTACTCTCTGCTTTAGCCTTCCCAATTCAAGAGTTGTTGTTTTGATGGGTTGATGGTTGTAGAATGGCACTTAACATCTGACCGTTATTACCTCTTCTCGTTCCATCTTGGTCTACTCTGTTCAACCTGAAAGTTGGTTATAATTGGGGTATTTAGTGTCATTTTTTTTACTAATTTGTATTCAATTTAATTAACTATTGTCTTTTGCAGTAGCTGATTTTTATTTATATTAGTATTTGTCAATTTTATTTACTTTTTTGTATTGTTTTTAGATAACTATTGTCCTTTACGCTTGGTTTTAATTTGTATTAGTATTTGTTCATTTTGAGTTGTTGCCCTTTTTTTTAACTTGTTGTCTTTCCTTGTCCTATGAGTAGTTAGTTTTTTTGTTAATGCTTTGTTAGTTCTTGCTGCTTAATTTCTATTTAGTTGGATGTTTTTTCTGAAGTACTAACCTTATATGTTTTCCTTTGTTTTATGTATATATCTTTTAAGTATTGATTGGGCATCTCTTGGGGCATCTATATTTAAAACCTTATCACCTGTTAAGTCTATATTGTGATTTCTATAGTAAGTTTTTAATTCAAGCCTTTGTTGCTCATACTTTTTACAGTGGATCAGGTAGTGGTCTATGTCATTCTCTTCCTGACATTCTTGGCAGTGTGGTTCTTCTACCATAAAGTATGCTGCACCGAGACGGAGACGCCACAGTTTTTTGTCTGATGGTATCTTTAATTCTTCTCTGACCTGAAACGTCCTTGTTGGTTCTTTCAGCAGTTTGAACGCGTGTCTGCCTTTTCTATTTTTCTTCCATGTTGTCTTCCATTCCCCGTTTAAAGTTATCTTCACTTGGCTCTTGATCTTCCTAGTCCTGCTTTTATATTGTTTTTACTTGTTCTTCCATTCTTGGCGTTCTGGTCTGCCAACTCGTTGCCAGCAATACCTATGTGTGCTGGAACCCACACTAGCCTCACACTACATCCTCTGTGTCCTAGTGATGTATTAATTGCTAGAATTTCTTCCTTTATGTCTGGCCGGCTACATTTACCTGGGTGTTCTAGTGCTTGTAGTGATGATAGTGAGTCTGTAAATATCGTAACAGCTTCTGGTGGGTTATCTTCGATTATTTCTAAACTTTTAAGAATTGCTACCATCTCTGCGGTAAAAATCGAAGCCCCTTCTGTTACACTGTAGCTCTTTTTTATTCCCCACTGTGGTATTACAACTCCGGCACCTAGTTGACCACTATCACCCTTGGATCCATCAGTGTATACGGCCAGACTTTGTTTTGTTAGCTGATCTATGAAATTTCTACTTATCATTTTGGCTTCCATATCTTCTATGTTTTGTTTGATCTTTTCAGTAAGTGAGTAGTCTATGATTGGTGTTTTTAGTTCCCAGGGTGGTATTTTGCTTCTGTATTTATTACTATTTTCAATTGTGTTTGATAGTTCTTTGAACTGAGTTAGGTCTTCTATCGTTCTCCACCCTGTTGGATATCTATCTTTATTTAAGGGGACGTCCCATACACTTGGTTGGTTTTTGACAAATGCTTTATGTGCTGGGTGGGTCACTTCTTGTGCTACTTTACTCCAATAATTTATTCTCAGTTCTTTCTGTCTTAGATCAAGGGGAGGTATGCCAAGAGCTACTTCTAGCGCTTCTACTGGTGTCGATATAAATGCACCTGTAATGGTTCTCATGGCTGCATTTTGAATCCTGTCTAGTTTTGCTTTGTTAGAGGCTGCAGCTGAGTCATAGACTATGGCTGGCATAATCCAGTTTCCCCCTGATGAAAGACTTGTAGAACATAAGCATTATTTTATTGCTGGCCCCCCATCCATTACCTTTAACAATCCTTAGTATATTTAGGGGTCCCCTACAGCTTTCTACCAAATTGTCTATATGTTTATTATAATTTAGTTGTTTATCTAAAGTTACGCCCAGAAATCTTGTTGTTGAGGAGGTACATATTTTCTGTCCTTTAATGGTTATATTGATTTTGTTATTTTTTTTAAAATTTCCTTTGCTGAAAATCATACCTACTGTTTTGTTTACATTAGTTTGGAAGCCCCAACTTTTCATCCACTCTGAAACTTTGTCTATTTGATTTTGAAGTTTTTTGAAAACATGGTCCAAGTTTTTTCCAGATCGCCAAATGGCACAGTCGTCTGCAAATTGAGATACTGCATTCTTAATGTCGTTAAATTCATCTGCTAAGTCATTTACAGCTATAGTGAAAATTGTAGGTGAAATCAGATCCCTGAGGAATCCCATTCTGTTGTTCATATATATCTGACTTATCATTGTTTACCTGTACCGCAAAATACCTGTTCTGTAAAAAGTTTTCTATATACCTATTGGTTTTACCAGTAATGCCAATCTTTTTCATTTTGTAAAGAGCTCCATCTCGTCAGCATTCATCATATGCTCTTGCGACATCTAGAAAAACTGCTACTGTTTTCTTTTCTCTTGAACCCTAGCTTTACATCGTGTTCTAATCTTACAATCTGGTCTACTGTACTTCTATCTGCTCTAAACCCTGACTGGTTTTGGCTATATAACTGATTTTTTTCCAGGTAGAATTTTAATCTTTTGTTAACAACAGTTTCCAGTATTTTACCTAGTTATGATGTTAAGGAGATAGGCCTATATGAACTTACATCATGGGCTTCGTTATTGGGTTTTAGGATGGGTACTATCATAGCTACTTTCCATGCTTTTGGTATCTTTCCTAAGCTCCAGATTTTATTATAAAGGGAAGTTATTATGTTTATAGTTTTTTGGGTACTTTCTTAAGGATTTCATAACTAAGTATATCTTGCCCTGAGGCCGTATTAGATTTATCTTTTATTGCATTAGTTACTTCTTCCTCTGTTATATCAGCATCTAAATAGTTTGTTTCGTCTATCTGGTCTGGTAGTTCTTTTGAAAACTGTATCCTAAGTCTTTCTTTTCTCTCATTTTCTTCCTGTCCAAGACTACTTTTTGCACTGACTTTATAGAAATACTCGGCAAGGGCATTAGCTTTTTCTTTATCTGTTTCTGCTCTCTTTGGTAGTTTGATTGTTGGCATTATTGTTTTCTTATTGTTCCCTTTGATTGCCTTAAGCTTTTTCCATACTTCTTTAATTTGAGTGCTAGGTTTAAGTGACTGACAAAACTTCTTCCAGTTAGTTTCTTTGGCTTTAAATATTATTCTGTTAGATTCATTCCTACAACGGGCTGATCACCCGTTTGCCAGTCACTTCGATTACAGAAACAATAGCAAATGGGTTGATTTGCCGTTGCCCTAAAGACGCCACCAGGCGTGATGGGAAACAATGGCAAAGAAAACCTATCTGCTGTTGCCCTAAGACGCCACTAGGCGTAATGGCCACTAACTGCTTTGACGGTCGGTGGCTAAGGACGGAAGAAGAAGATTCATTCCTAATAAGTTTATACTTATCATAGTTTTCTTCTGTTCTGTTATTTCTATATTTTTGTAATGCCCTTTTTCTTCTCTCATGAATTACTGCACAGCTTTTATTCCACCAGGCAACTGGTTCTTTATTCCACTGAATTTTTCTTTTCTTAGTAATGTTATTTATTGGTTTAAGGTGTTGTGGCATATTTTTATTTGGTATATATTTTATTGCTATTTTCAGAATTTCATTGGTCAGTGTTTCTGCCCACAAGTCAGTATCATCTGATTCCATGTCTTTATATTCCATCACCTCCAGCTCTGATTGGAAAGCTTCCCAGTTTGCTTTTTTATAGTTGAAGGTAGGTTTCTCTGGTTCTGGGTTTGGAATGACATTTTCATGCATAGTTAATATAATGGGCAGATGATCTGAGTTTGTGTCTTGTAACACTTCCCAATTTACATTCGCTAGGTTGTTAGTTGCTATACTTATGTCTATTGCTGAGTCTTCCCTATTAGCTTGTGGATTAATTCTAGTTGCAGATCCATCATTTAGTATTAGTAGTTCATTGTTTTTTATGAAGTCAAGTAGGCATTTTCCTGCATTATCTGCATGTTGTCCACCCTAAGCATAATGATGGGAATTAAAATCACCTACTAAGATTGTTTTGGGTCCTAGTCTGGTGCTTATGGCTAGTATTTCTTCATCTTTAATTGTGCCATCCTTAGCATATACATTTAGAATTGTTAGATTGTTTGGTTCAGCTGCTATAGTAACCTGGATACCTTCTATATTGGTTGTATTAAATACTTCCCAGACCATGATTTTAAATTTTTCGCTAACTAAGACTGCGACACCACCTCCTCTACATTCTTTCCTATCGTGTCTAAGTATCTTAAAGCCCTTACAACTATATCTACTAGTTAAAAAAGTTAGTTGCTTATCCTTTACAGGACGTGGAAATCAACCCCAGCTTATTGGCTGTTTTTGATTTTTCTAGGCAATTTTTTTCATTCAGTAGTTTGCTATTGCTTTCTGAACGGTACGGCGCTTATACCATTGTTAAAAATCCACACAAAGCGATCTGCTACCAAACCGCCTGCAGCAGGTTTCGAACCTGGTATATCTGGATTATGAAACTGCGTTCATATTCATTGGGTTTAAATGGGTCTCTTGAAGAGCATATATATCAGTAGTTTCTCCTGTCTCTGATAGTAGGGGTGCAAAATTCTTTTTGATACCCCTACAATTCCACTGTATAATTCTAAATCTTTCTAAATTGAATTTTAACCTCATCTAGTATACCTTTTATTTTTGGTTAACTATCAAATTTGCTCTTATTCTGTATTTCCTGTACTTGTGGACCCATTATCAATCAAGTTCTCAAGAAAATCCTCATTTATACTTGTCATTTTATCCCTAACTTCTTCCGCTAAGTGTGGTAAAAGTGCCTCAAATTGTTTTTTGATAGTTTCTTTGATAGTTTCTTCTAGGTTGCTTTTGTTTTCCTGTTGCCTTTTGTTCTTTTTGACCACTTTCCTATTTTCATCCAATACTACATTCCCTTCTCACCCTATGTTAATCTCCTGTCTTTCACTTTCCATTCTTTTTAGTATTATTTCACTTTCTTCTTTTAGTTCAGACAGTTTGACTAGTATTATTTCATTTTCTTCTTTCAGTACAGTCAGTTTAGCTATTCTTCTTCTTCTTTGATCCTTAGCCGCCGACCGTCAAAACAGTCAGTGGCCATTACGCCTGGTTGCATCTTGTAGGGCAACAACAAATTGATTCCACTTTGCTCGGTCGGCGGCCATCCTTCGTACAGTGCCCCAACTCTGGTTCATTCTTTGCATCTCAGCCTCCACAGTCCTCTGCCAAGTTGTTTTTGGTCGGCCTCTCTTTCATTTTCCTTCAGGGGTCCATAGCATAGCTGTTCTTGTGATGGCATCGGGGTCTCTTCTGAGGACATGGCCAACCCAGCTCCAGCGTCTGCCAGCTATGATGGTGTGCATGTCCTCTTGCTTGCTCCGAGTAAGCAGATCTTGGTTGGTGATGATGTTCGGCCAAAAGATTCAGAGAATTTTTCTTAGGCATGTTGTGTGAAAAGAGGACAATATCGACATTTCCTTCTCTGTAACTCTCCAGCTCTCTGTGCCATAGAGAAGCACAGAAAGCACACAGCTCTGATATAATCCTAATTTTGTGCTTGTGCTGTACTGAGAGGACTTCCAGATGGTGTTTAGACTTAAAAGGGCTGTTCTTGCTTTGTTCATTCTGTTGTTGATGTCTTTGCTTGCTCCGCCGTCTGGTGTTACTATGCATCCTAGGTATGTGAAGGCATCTGTCTGTTCCAGTTGCTGATTCCTTACTGATATGGGCTCAGGGTTGCTGACATTGAGCGTCATGACCTCTGTCTTCTTTAGGTTGATGTTCAAGCCCACCTGCTGGCTATACTTATTAAGTCTATCCGTTTTTTCCTGGATGTGTTGATGTGAATGTGCTAGCAGTGCAATGTCATCTGCATATTCCAGATCTTCCAATGTAGAAAATGTAGTCCATCTTATTCCTCTTGGATTGCCCTCTGTTGTCTGGTGCATCACTCAGTCTATGACTGTTAAAAATAGAGTGGTTGATAAGGGGCATCCCTGTCATACTCCTGTCTTCACTTCAAAGGTTAGGTTGCTCTGCCCAATGCTGCACGTAAAGTTGGCATAAAGGCTTTTTATGATTGACACTATGCAGCTTGGAATTCCATAAGCCCTCAGTATTTTCCATAAACTGTCCCTATGTATACTGTCAAAAGCCTTTTCAAAATTAACGAAATTAATGTACAACTGTCTTTGCCATTCTGAGCACTGCTCTATAATTTTCCTGAGGGTAAATATATGATCTACACATCTTCTGTTCTTTCTAAATCCTGCTTGTTCTTTCCTCAGTTTGTGGTCTACTGCTTTTGAGATTCTCTGTATAATTATCCTGCCTAGTATTTTGCTGGGAACTGAGAGAAAAGTTATTCCTCTCAAATTATTGCAGTCTGCAAGATCTCCCTTCTTGGGCAATTTGACAATTATTCCTTTTCTCCACTCTGTTGGTGTTGTCCCTGTTTTCCAGACTTGTGCAAATAGTGGTTCTAATAGTTCTGCTGCTAGCTCTGGGTCTGTCTTAAATAGCTCTGCATTTAAGTTATCATGACCAGGAGCTTTTCCATTCTTTAACCCTTTGATTGCTGTGATGATTTCTTCTTTTTGTGGGATGTCTGTATTAACATCTATATCATTTTCAGCCTCAGGAACATTCAATTGTGTCTCTGGTGGTTCCTTATTCAGAGTTTCTCTGAAATGTTCTGCCCATCTTGTTTCCTGTCCCTCTACTGTTGTGATGAGATTTCCTTGCTTATCTTTTACTAATGTAATATTGTTTGCACCTCGTTTTAGACTGATGATTTTAGTTATTTTGTATACTGTGCTTTGTTCATTTCTCAGTGCTGCCTCTTCTGCCTGTCTTGCAAGGTCATCCAGAAATGTCCTTTTGTTAGCACGGGTTTGACGTTTAACTTCCTTGTCCAGCTGACTGTACTGTTCACTATATATTGCCTTTAATCTGGGAGACTTAGCTTCTGTTTTCTTTTTTTTCATTTCCTTTCTCTTCGCTATGGTGTTTAGCGTATCTGGTGTTATCCAGTCTTGGCTCTTTCTTTCCTGGAATCCCAAGCATGACTTGCTGCTTTCCTTGTATATTGTTGAGATGGTGTTGAATCTCTGGTCAACATCATCGGTCTCTTTCTTTCCTGGCTCTTGATAATCTCATATCTTCTCTTTACGTCGACCACGAAAACTTTTCTGGTGAGGGGATCCTTCAGTTTCATGATGTTGTATCTTTTCTGTTTGACTGCAACTGGTCCAGCAGCTCTGAGTTTCACTTTCAGTCTTGCTACTACTAGGTGATGATCACTTCCCACATCTGCGCCTCTTCTTACTTTCACGTCTTGTAGTGCATGTCTCCATCTGCCATTGATCATTATGTGATCTATCTGGTTTCTGTCTCGTCCGTTTGGTGATTCCCATGTTAACTTGTGCACTTCCTTGTGTGGAAAAAGTGTTCCTCCAATGACCAGGTTGTTAATACTGCAGAAGCTTATTAATTTGTCCCCATTCTCATTTGCTGTTCCACTGCCGCATTTCCCCATTACTCTTTCGTTATAATTATTGTGTGCTCCCCCTTTCGCATTTAGGTCTCCCATTACTATAATGAGATCGTACCTGGGTGTAGTTTCCATTTCTTTTTGTACCTGTTGATAGAACTCGTCCTTGATCTCTTCATCACTGTAGTTTATTGGTGCATAGCATTGTATAATTGTGGTGTTGGTGAACCTTCCTCTTAGTCTTGCTCTTATCAGTCTGTTGTTGATGGGTTTCCATTCCAGTAAAGACCTTTCCATTCCTTTCTTTAGGATAATGGCTACACCTTCATTGTGCTGACCATCCTCTCTGCCAGAATAAACTACTGTTTCCCCTGTAGCTGTTTTTATTCTCCCCCTACCTGTCCATCTGCTCTCGCTTATTCCCAGGATATGTATCTTGTAGTTCCTCATCTCTGCTGTGATTTGTCTCAGCTTTCCTGCCTCATTCATAGTTATGACATTCCAAAAACCAATTCTGGTTTCGTGTTTTGCGGTCGGGGCATCCGTTTTCATGCCAGTGGCTTCCTTTCAGCTTTCATCACTGTCAGTCATACGAGCCTGAGACTCCGGATGTCTGTCCCGCAGCAAAGTTTTTCCATTTATTGTTGTTTCCGTAACGTGCAATTTTTTTACATAGACAGGGGTGTCGGCCCTGTGCTAAAACCCCCAACCTGGAGGACCAGAGTACCAGCTTTTGTCTGACCCCTACCCACGCAGACCAGTCCAGCTTGGTTGAACCTACCAGGAGTAAATCTCCCACTGGCATAGCTCTGGGGATTGTCAGGGTACACAAGCTGCCATACCGCTACAAGGTATAGGTACCATTGATGGCAGCAGTTTAGCTATATCCTGGGAAATTTGGTGCTGTACGGCTTTCATTTCTTGAAGCAGTGCTTCTGCACTTTTCAGTGCACTTCTGTCATCCGAGGATGTAGTTGAATCATCTGACTGGTCTTTTGGTACTACTTTATTACTTTCTAACTTGTTCTTACTTTCTTTTGCCATCTGTGACTTAATCATTTTGACATCTTCTTGCACACTCTTAATTTCTGTTATAACTTTAGTGCTCGTATAAGTATCGTTTTCCTTTAATTCTTTAATGACCATTTTGAAAGGGGTTTGGATTGTTATAGCTTCCTTCAGTGCTTTTTTGGTCTGCTGATATACTGGGCAGCCCTGGAATCTGGCACTATGGTTTCATTTGCAATTAATGCATTTTCTGTTTGCATTATCCTTTTTATAGTCAGTATCTGACTTTGCCTTTTCGCATTGCATGAAAGGGTGTGCCCCTGCACAAAACCTACATGCTGCCTTCCCACTGCAAGTGTGGCGACCATGGCCAAACTTCATGCAGTTGGAGCACTGCAACACTGGGGGAATGAAGGCTTGTGTTTTTTGTGTTTTCCCAAATAGTATCGTCTTGGCGGGTTCCCTACCTTCTGTTGTCATCACTACCACTGGGGTTACGATACTCCCTTTCACTTTTATTCGTTCTATGTGCACCAGATTTAACTCTGGGTTCAGTTTGGCCAGGTTCTTTAGAACGTCCTCATCTGAAAGGGCTGGGTTTACCCCTTTAACAACACATTTTCTAGTTTTTTTTGCAATGTGTATTTCTATTTAGATGTTGTGGGCCAGTTGGATCATTTTTGGTTTGTCCTGAAGTTCTTGTAGTAATTTTTTTGTTTTTCCTGTTACATTTAGGCCTAGTGTTAGTATTATTCCACTCTCGTGTTTTCGTATTTTGGCAATGGCTTTTTCCAGGATCACAAAGATTTTGTCGTCCGGGAGGGATTGTAGCGTGGCTTCTGTTCCAGCTATTTGTGTTATTTTGACTTTTTGGGGGGTTTCCTTTCGGTTGGAGTGTTCTTCATTTTCTCCTCTGGTTCCATGACTTCTTTTTGTTGTGTTGTCCTGATTGTCATCTTCCCTTGGTCCTATCTTTTTGTCGCTGTCCTGTTTCCTCAGCTTTCCCCTTTATTGATTCTGCTTTTTGTTGCTTTTCCTTCCACACCTCCTTCCAGATTTTCCATTAGGCCTATTGTTTCAATCGTGTCCTTTCTTTCTGTTTTTCTGATTTCAGGGTTCGTGGTCCTGTTTCTTTCTGTCAGGTTTGAAGTTTTGTCTTTTTCTGGAGTTTTGGCCATCGCTTTTGCTTCCTCAGACTGTTTTCTGGTGAATGGTGCCATTGGTTATTTTCCCTGTCTTTTAGTATGCTACTATTTGTTGTCTTTGAATTATACTTTGATGATTGAATATTATTGTTTGTAATCTTTGGCTTATTTTGTTATATAGGCTATATCTTTTCCCCCCTACGATTCTTAAATTAAATAGTCCCCTAATACTTAACCTTAACTACAATAGGCCTACTCTAATACTAACAACAAAAATATAAATTAAATCACCGCTTAAAATATGTCTTTCAAGATGGCTGCCTGATGTCACTCAAAGCATTGCCACGTGGCGCTATTTAATTTCTATTATTTTTAATTTCTAAAATTAGGCCTAACTGCAATAAGCTAACACTGAAGATGGATAAAAAATATCAACTTATCTGAGAACCTGGGTAGTTCGAAGGATGTCTCCACTGTGTCTCGTCCTAAAAAAGGACGTATCAGGCTTGTGTAGTTTGAGGTAAGCAAAAATGTGTGTTACCCCTGTAGTAGACCAATGACCCACAACTCAAGAGCCGTCACGTGTCCATTTATAAACGGCGAGATTTTTTTTTAAATAACCCCAGTAGATAGCGAACGTTAATATCTTGAATCGTTGAAGAAAAGTTCAAAGACCCATGCTTATTAAAATTGATAGGCTACAGCAAAATATATAATACAGCACTACAAGTCTTACCTTCTTTCACTCACTAATGATCTGCGAGCTCATGCAATAAAGTAGGTATTACTTGTTTCTCGAAGTTCTTTGTAATGTTCAGCTTTTGCGCCTTCCAGTTCTGATATTGTGAAGATCGTTTACTTTGTACTCGGCAATACTCGGTATCGGAGTTTACAAGAAAGTATCGCATTGCAAACAATCGTACGATATATATTTCGACTTTAACCAAGGTTTCTGATAAACTTTTTTTTTTTTTTTTTTGGTTATGTACGAATTGTTTTTGTGAGGGAAATTTGTACATTACACTGCTCTACAGCTTTTATTAAACTGCTATACAGCTGAACCTTTTATGTGGTAAATAGTCAGTATGTTTTTGAAGGATAATTGTGCATTAAAATAATTCGTATTTTCATCTCCACATTGAAGGTCGTCTGAAATGTATCTCCAACATTGTCTGTCTCTTGTCTTGATGGTCAACTCTGATGCCCTCAAATCTGTCAATCTCTTGATATCTACGTATTCTATGACTTCTTTTTTGTCTTCTCCTTCCATGAGTAGTGTGCCATTCTTCTATATATTCGCACTGTAGAGGCCTCATTTCTTTCTTCTCATAGCATGCTCATTGTTTTTGTTTCTTTCTACACCACACAGTAATGAGAATATATATATATATATATATATATATATATATATATATATATATATATATATATATATATATATATATATATATATATATATATATATATATATATATATATATATCATTGATGATTTTCAATTTGAAAATGTAAATTACTTGTCCAGATGTTAACATCTGTCTCGTGTTGCTAAATGTAACTTTTGTCTGCCTACTACATGCTTCATTTCTGATTTGCATCTGCAAGCTTCTGTTTTAATATGACCAAGATTTGAGAAACTCTTGATTTGGTCTAGAATTTTCCCATTTATGAAGCTGTGAATGTGGTTTGATAAATGCAGATACTACATTAAATTACTTCACAACATACTACTGCTTATATGTTGTTATGTCAGAAAAACTATACATTATATCGCTTTACAACTAACTTGTTGCTCTTTGCAATATAATTTTAAATATGTATTGCGTGCGTTAAAGTAATTAAAAACTTTATTTGTATATGCCATACAAAGTTCTTATAGTTTGATAACTGCAAGTGCTAAATCAAATAACTTTGCTTCATGCTGCTGCTTTATTTTGGTTTTTAGTAAATCTGTTTTATAAAGAAATCTGTACATTTTATTGCTTCAAAACTGACTTTGTTTATTTCTTAAACAGTACGATATGATAAATAACAAAGTTGAACTTGAAGAAGCACCACTAAAAGATGTAGAATCGTACACATATCTTGGCAGTAATGTAGACAAAGTTGGAGGGACAGACAATGATACCAAAATAAGAATACAAAAAGCAGAAGGAGCTTTCATTGCATTGTGAAACATATGGAGAACAAGAGAAATCAAGTCCAACACGAAAATAAGAATCTTCAACTCAAATGTCAAGTCACTCCTATTGTATGGCTCTGAAACATCGAGAACAAAAACAACAACGAAAAAGATTCCGACTTTTATACACGGGTGCTTGCGTAGAATAGAGGGACTGAAATGGTGTGAAAAAGTCACAAACATGGAACTGATGACAATGGGAGCTATAGAGGTGGCTTTAGGAATCATACCCTTGGAATTACGGAGAAAGGAGTTAAGACTAAATTACATGAACAGAGTTATGTTGGATAAGTCTCACCCAGCACATACAGCTTTTACCAGATGCCAACTAACAACTCAGGCCAAGCCAATGAATACCACTAGATACCCTACAGGATGGAAGTGTATGGAGGAAATTGTCCATCTGGGTACATTAATTACATCAATTAATAACAGTTGTGAATACAAGCCAGTGATTCCGCCCTGGGAGATCAAGAAACCAGACACGGACTACCACCTAGCAGAAATACTTAAGAAAACAAATAATATAGAAAATATTAAAAACACAGCCAATAAATATATACAACAAATATCAAAAGACAGCATTACTGTGTACACAGATGGATCCAAGGGAAAGGATGGCAAATTGGGGATAGGAATATATATTCCAATATGGAAAATGGCAAAAGAATATAGCATCACGGAAAATACATCCATTTTCACTGCAGAGATGGTGGCAATACTAAAAGCACTAGAAATATTCTCTAATAACCCTCCCAAAAAATTAACAGTTTTAACTGACTCTCTTTCAACAATTAAAGCACTTAGAAACTTACGAGAATGTAGTAGACCTGATATAGCAGAGGAGATTTTTCCGGCTACTACATACCTATATTCTAGAGGATGTTAAGTATTAATTGCTTGGATACCTTCACATGTTGGCATAGAAGGAAATGAAAAGGCAGATAAAGAAGCCAAGAAAGGTAGATCTGATAAAAATCTAATAAATGTAGGGATGAGTAAATCAGAAATTAAGAGCTTAATTAAAGATTTAATAACAGATGAATGGAAAGCAGAGTGGGATAAAAATCTGAAAGGAAGACATGCATATAAGATGTTCAGGGCTCCAACAAGAAAATGTCAGATATCTAGGGAATTGAAAATTCCCAGTAATAAGAAACTTCTCAGACTGCAGCTGGGAAAAGGCTATTTCAGAATAGAAGAACCTTACTGTGCAGAATGTCTTCAAGTCAATAATATAGAACATTTCTTGTTAAAGTGTAAGAGGTATGACCAAATGAGAATACCAATATTGGATTATTTGCAGGCATCCAGCTTACCTATAAATATAGAGGAGGTGTTGAGAATAGACAGACCTAGGGAACTGCACAATATAGTCAAACAATATTTAACACGAACACAAGTTAATGTATAGTGGCTGGGAATGTGAAGGTCTCATGCTGTTCTTACAATGCATGTGACTTTAAACAGATGAAAGTCAATTAAATATCTGGTAAAGTCCGTTATATAACCAGAACCACCAGGCCTTTACACCCCTCCACTTTAATATTATTCTTGTTCATAGTTTCTTCTTGATTTTGTTTGTTTGTTTTTTATTTTATTATTTAACGTATAGGCCTAAGCACAATTGTGAGTATCCCTATTTTCAAATGTGATGCCACTTTCTCATGTCGGCAGTTGTTCATATTATTTGGAATTGAAAACAATATATATCCTAATTATAACCCATCAGAGGTTGAACGGGATTTCTGTTTATCTTCATTAATTTAAAAAAAAAAAAAAAAACAAGAACTAGATAAGTGCCAGTGGAACAAAAGTTGAGAAGAAGACGCTGGCGATGGATAGGACACACATTGAGGAGACCTGTCGTTATCATTACAACGCAGTCCATGTTCTGGAATCCCCAGAGAAAAAGAGGCAGAGGTAGACCCCAAAATAAAAAAAACACGGAGAAGAGAACTGGATACAGAGGTGAAAATGATAAGGAAAACATGGAAAGAACTTGAGCGGATGGCACGGGACAGGATGACTTGACATGTGTTTGTTGAAGGCCTTTTTTTCTTGGGGAGATAAAGGGTATTGACTGACTGATGATATGGTAAGTGCTGGTGCAAAATTGAACCTATTTCCTTCTTTTAATTTTTGTTTGTGGTCACTTTGTAAATTTTGTGATGAAAATGTACTTACTTAGTACTTACTTAGTCGTTCCTCTTCTACCGTGAGGTGTAGAGGTTTGTAAGAGCGAGCGCCAAACTATTGTCTTCCTCCTGGCTTAGTTCCATTCTAGTCCTCGGTCCTTAATTTAGTAACGTGTGGGAATGAAAGAGTATAGTATGCAAGATAAGTGAGAGTGGAAGGGCAGAATGTTAGACGAGAGTAGTAGGGTAGGCGCAAACCGATTAGCATTCAGGTGGAGGCGCATGACTTTTATATAAGAAAATACTCCGATCGATTTCAGGTGGAGGAGTGTCAGGTGGAGGCGCATGACTTTTTATATAGCGATATATTTTAGCCGGGGTGACTTCCTCTGACGATCAGACGCATGACTTGTTATATAGCAATAAATTTGTTCGATAATGGCAGGCGTGTTGTTTATACAAAATACTTAGACAATATATATATAAAAATATAAAAAAAATAAAAAATCGATAATGACGGAAAATATTAAAAAATCGATAATGGCGGGTTAGTAGGTTACAAAGGGTGTTGTTTGAAGCGAGTGGAAATTTTTTGTGCTGGCGTGGGTGACGACGTATGTTGCGGTGTAGCTGGCGGGGTGGGTTAGGGGGACTTTTGTGTATTTGTCTATACATATATACATTCGAAATATATATAAAATATAAAAATCGACAATAACGGAAAATATAAAAAATCGATAATGTTGGATTAGGTTACTAAGGGGGTTTCTGAAGTGAGTGGAGCCTTTTTGTGCTGGCGAGGGTGACAACGCATGTGTGTAATGTGGGGTAGCTGGCGGTTGAAGGTTAGGGGGGATTTTTGTGTGTTGTGGTATTGTTTTGTTACGTGTGTTGGTGTGTTTGTTTATAGATATATACATATAATATATATATAAAAATAAAAAAAATCGATAATGACGGAAATAAAAAAAATCGATAATGTTGGATTAGGTTACTAAGGGGGCTTTTGAAGCGAGTGGAACCTTTTTGTACTGGCGTGGGTGACGACGTATGTTGGGGTGTAGCTGGTGGTTGTGGGTTAGGGGGTATTTTATTGTGTATGACTCAGGAGTGAAGTGTTAGAGACTTGCCTATACCAGGGACAGCATCTAGAGGTGGGAGTGAAGTGTTAGAGACTTGCGATAATGTTGGATTAGGTTACTAAGAGGGTTTTTGAAGCGAGTGGAGTCTTTTTTTGCTGGCGTGGGTGACGACGTATGTTGCGATGTAGCTGGCGGGTGTAGGTTAGGGGGCGATTTTTTGTGTGATGTTGGGTGTGTTATTTAGACTTCCTAGCGCAGTGGTCTATGGTTCGATCCGCAGATGAGGCGGAAAATTTTTTAGGCCACAAACGGCTCCTAGGTCGACCCAGCCCCAAATGGGTACCAGAGCTACTCTGGGAAGGTTAAGGCAGCCGGCGTGATGCCGACCACATCACCCCTCGTGTGCCGACGGTCAAGATAATATGGGCCTAACACCATATTCCCAATATGCCTCAATGGGCGTGTAACGGGTTCCTTTATCTTTTATATATATATATATATATATATATATATATATATATATATATATATATACATACATACATACATACATACATACATACTTACATACATACATACATACATACATACATACATACATACATACATACATACATACATACATACATACATACATACATACATACATACATACATACATACATACATACATACATACATACATACATACATACATACATACATACATACATACATACATACATACATACATACATACATACACACATACATACATACATACATACATACATACATACATACATACATACATACATACATACATACATACATACATACATACATACATACATACATACATACATACATACATACATACATACATACATACATACATACATACATACATACACTTACATACATACATACATACATACATACATACATACATACATATACATACATACATACATACATACATACATACATACATACATACATACATACATACATACATACATACATACATACATACATACATACATACAATACATACATACATACATACATACATACATACATACATACATACATACATACATACATACATACATACATACATACATACATACATACATACATACATACATATATATATATATAATATATTAAATATATTAAATCGATAATGACGGAAATAAAAAATAAATCGATGATGTTGGATTAGTAGGTTACTAAGGGGTTTTTGAAGCGAGTTGAGTCTTTTTGTACTGCGGGTGATGATGTATGTTGGGGTGTAGTTGGTGGTTGTGGGTTAGGGGGGGATTTTTGTGTGTATGACTTTGACGGTTGGTGGTTATGGATCAAAGAAAAAGACTCAGGAGTGAAGTGTTAGAGACTTGTCTATACCAGGGACAGCAGCGGGAGGTGGGAATGAAGTGTTAGAGACTTTACTAGGGCTAGCATCAAGAGGTGGGAGAAAAGTGTTAGAGACTTGGCTATACTAGAACAAGCATTGCGAGGTGGGAGTGAAGTGTGGCGGGGGTGACGACGTATGTTGGGGTGTAGCTGGTGGTTGTGGGTTAGGGGGGATTTGTGTTTGTATGACTCAGCAGTGTGTTGGTGTGTTTTTGGAGTGAAGTGTTAGAGACTTTACTAGGACCAGCATCGAGAGGTGGGATTGAAGTGTTAGAGACTATACTAGGGCCAGCGTTGGAGTGAAGTGTTAGAGACTTTACCATCGCCAGCAGCGAGAGGTGGGAGTGAAGTGTTAGAGACTTGATTAGGACCAGCATCGAGAGGTGGGAGTGAAGTGTTAGAGACGTGACTAGGCCCAGCATCAAGAGGTGGGAGTGACGTGTTAGACACTATACCAGGTCTAGCATCAAGAGGTAGGAGTGAAGTGTTAGAGACTTTACCAGCGCCAGCAGCGAGAGGTGGGAGTGAAGTGTTAGAGACTTGAATAGGACCAGCATCGAGAGGTGGGAGTGAAATGTTAGAGACGTGACTAGGCCCAGCATTGAGAGGTGGGAGTGACGTGTTAGAGACTATACTAGGTCTAGCATCAAGAGGTAGGAGTGAAGTGTTAGAGACTTGCCTATACCAGGGACAGCAGCGAGAGGTGGGAGTGAACTTTTTGTGCTGGCGACAGGGGTTGGTGTTAGGAACCCAACTCGGTTTTGGGGATATTGGTTGATAACAACTGGAGTTGGTATAGTGGAGAAACGTGTTACTGGGGCAAGTAGTAGGAGTAGTGTGGTGGTGTTAATGTTGGTTTTTTGTTGTGTTAGCGTGTAGGTATTGAGAATATATGGTGGTGAGAGGCGAAGTTTTGTAATTATCGGAGGTAGCTATTCTTGTGATGTAAAAATATGACAGGGGATTTCCGTTGTTGGGTGAATGTAATTACATATTGAAACTGGCTCTGGTCCACGTGGTAGGTTTTTTTATTATTTATATTATATCATGAGTAATAAGTCTACTCACCCCAATGTCCATCTAGTGTTATGTAAATGACCCGCACACAGCCGTATTCTCCAACATAAAATATACTGTCAAAGACCAGGCTGGACAAGGCCAAATAGACAGTTTTATTGATCACAAAGAGGCTCCGTAGAAATATATGGTATATGCAGACTAGATTATGGTGGCAGCTAGATACTCCTTAGTGTTGCAGGTTGCAATCGGAACAATATCAAGGCCATTTCAGCCATTTTAATAAAACTCAACACACACCTGCTTTTACCGCTCGTTATTAAACTCGATCGATGGCCCACGCAAAACATCACGCGTAAACCATGACTCGTTTATAAAATTCCGGTACCATAGAGGGTGACGTCAGGGCTAAATATAGCTATCTAGAAAAGCGTAATAAAAAATCTAACATGCAGAGTTTTGCGTATTGGTAGACGAAAAAGCCTAGCTGCAACGGGATTTACCTGTGTAAGACTAACATTTTACCTTTGTAAGACTAACCCTGCTGCTTATTTCTGTTCACGTCACAAGTTCAAAACACAGTCGATCAATAGTATAAATTTATAAAAGAAACATTCCTTCGTTTGTGTGTTCGAACCCCCGGGATTTAAGGTTTCACTTTTTTTACACGGGAGACAGCTGGGCATAGGTTTTATATTGTCTCCCAAGCGCTTCAAACACCACGGAAATGTAATACATTAAATAAATGTAACTAAGTATTTGTCAAAACAATGCGTCCACTTGTCAAAAAATTGCTTCCACTTGTTAAAATATTTCTTTCACTTGTCAAATATTTCTTACCGTTGTCAAATTATTTCTTCCACTTGGCAAAAAGAAATTTCTTCCACTTGTCCAAACATTTCTTCCACTTAACAAAATATTTCTTCCACTTGTCAAATATTTCTTTCCGGTGTCAAAATACTTCTTCCACTTGGCAAAAAAAAAAATTCTTTCACTTGGCAAAACATTTCTTTCACTTGTCAAAATATTTCTTCCACTCGTCAAATATTTCTTACCGTTGTCAAAATAATTCTTCTACTTGTCAAAATATTTCTTCAACTTGTCAAATATTTCTTACCGGTGTCAAAATATTTCTTCCACTTGGCATATATTTCTTCAAATATTTTTTACAGTTGCCAAATGTTTATGCAATTGTTTTTGTTAGCTGTCAAAAATTTCTTCAAACGGGTCTTCCAGTTGTCAAATATTTAAAACGGGACCTCAAGACGCAGCAATAGAGACCGCAGTCAGCGACTCATAGCTTGACTGCCTGCGTCAGGACCAGCGAACCAGAGCTGGTCAAGACCGCACTCCACCTCCACGTGGTGGTCCTGGAAACAGTCTGCAGCAATGCAGTCTGGCTGAGCGAGTGTGGATCGAAATGGGAAGGCAAACCCGGTCCTAAAAATGCCGTGCAGAAGTCGGATGTGTCGACCGAAAGGTGCAGATATCACAGCTTAGGCGTAAACAGACAAAACGCAACCACCGTCCTTTTCAGGACGAACGAAGAAGAAGAAGAAAATATTTCTAACAGTTCTCAAATACTACTAACAGTTGTCAAATATTTCTTAAAATATTTCTGCTTGTCACCAAACATTTCTTCAAAGGCGACCATCTTTCATGCGGTGGATATGGCCAAGACAGCGTAGGCTTCCAATTCTCAGCAGGCTATACAGGCTTTGAAGTTTAGCACGTGACAACACCTCAACATTTGGCACTTTATCTCTCCACGAAAGGCCGAGGAGGTGGCGCAGACATGGTAGATGGCAGGTATTGAGCCTTCTTTCTTGCTTAGCATAGATTGTCCAGGTCTCACTAACATATAGAAGTATAGTGGTGATGCAGGTGTTATATACCGCAGCTTTGGTCTTCGTTGTGAGTTTGGCGTTTCCCCAAAAAGGTGATGTGAGGCGGGTAAAGGTAGCTGCAGCTTTGTTAATGAGGCTATCAATTTCGATGCCCTGAGAGAGTTTATCATTGATGATATACACAAGGTATGTGTGAGCCACGTGGTGTTAAGTCCGCCGAAGTGACGCTAACTGTGTTACTGCTAGTTATGAAACCAGATCGAGGGTCAGGGCAGACTTCGCGAGGAAACCATTGAGCGTAGACCGCGTGAAACTCCGTTAGCATAGAGGGTCGAATGGCTTCGGTTAGGATGGGTGTCGGCAGCGCTAAATATAGGCTATCGGTAGGCAGCTCGCGTGATACAAGGGAAACAAGTTTATGTATAAAAAATAATACGACAAGAGCAAAAGAACATAAACTTGTTTCCGATAGTCTATTTTTAGCGCTGACGTCACCCACACTAACAGAAGCCATTCGACCCTCTATGCTAACGGAGTTTCACGCGGTTTACGGTCAATGGTTTCCTCACAAAGTCTGCCCCGACCCTCGATCTGGTTTCATAACTAGCGGTAACACAGTTAGCGTCACTTCGGCGCACTTAACACCACGTGGCTCACACATACCTTGTGTATATCATCAATGTTAAACTCTTTCTGGGCACCGACATTGATAGCCTCGTTAACAAAGCTGCAGCTACCTTTACCCGCCTCACAACACGTGTTTGGGGAAACGCCAAACTCACAACGAATACCAAAGCTGCAGTATATATAACACCTGCATCACCAGTACACTTCTATATGTTAGTGAGACCTGGAAAATCTATGCTAAGCAAGAAAGAAGGCTCAATACCTGTTATCTACCGTGTCTGCGCCACCTCCTCGGCCTTTCGTGGAAAGATAAAGTGCCAAATGTTGAGGTGTTGTCACGTGCTGGCCTTCAAAGCCTGTATAGCCGGCTCAGACAGGAAAGCCTACGCATTCTTGGCCATATCCACCCCATGAAAGATGTTCGCCTTTGAAGAAATGTTTGGCGACTAGCAGAAATATTTGAAGAAATATTTGACAATTGTTAGTAGTATTTGACCACTGTTAGAAATATCTGACAACTGGAAGACCCGTTTGAAAAAATATTTGACAGCTAACAAAAACATTTGCATAAATATTTGGCAACTGTAAGAAATATTTGAAGGAAGAAATATTTGCCAAGTGGAAGAAATATGTTGACACCGGTAAGAAGTATTTGATAAGTGGAAGAAATATTTTGACAAGTGGAAGAAATTTTTTGCCAAGTGGATGAAATATTTTGACAATGGTAAGAAATATTTGACAAGTGGAAGACATTTTTTGACAAGTGGAAGAAATTTTTTTTTGCCAAGTGGAAGAAATATTGTGACATCGGTAAGAAATATTTGACAAGTGGAAGAAATATTTTGACAAGTGGAAGAAATTTTTTTGCCAAGTGGAAGAAATATTTTGACAACGGTAAGAAATATTTGACAAGTGGAAGAAATTTATTGACAAGTGGAAGAAATTTTTTTCCAAGTAGAAGAAATATTTTGACACCGGTAAGAAATATTTGACAAGTGGAAGAAATATTTTGACAAGTGGAAGAAATTTTTTTGCCAAGTGGAAGAAATATTTTGACAACGGTAAGAAATATTTGACAAGTGGAAGGAATTTTTTGACAAGCAGAAGAAATTTTTTTTGCCAAGTGGATGAAATATTTTGACAACGATAAGAAATATTTGACAAGTGGAAGAAACATTTTGACAAGTGGAAGACTTTTTTTGCCAAGTGGAAGAAATATTTTGACACCAGTAAGAAATATTTGACAAGTGGAAGAAATATTTTGACAAGTGGAAGAAATTTTTTTGCCAAATGGAAGAAATATTTTGACAATGGTAAGAGATATTTGACAAGTGGAAGACATTTTTTGACAAGCGGAAGAAATTTTTTTTGGAAAGTGGAAGAAATATTTTGACAACGATAAGAAATATTTGACAATTGGAAGAAATATTTTGACAAGTGGAAGACTTTTTGCCAAGTGGAAGAAATATTTTGACACTGGTAAGAAATATTTGACAAGTGGAAGAAATATTTTGACAAGTGGCAGAAATATTTTGCCAAGTGGACGAAATTCTTTTTGCCTAGTGGAAGAAATATAATTTGAACACTTGATTTGAACAAGTGGAAGAAATATTTTGACAAGTGGCAGAAATATTTTGCCAAGTGGACGAAATTCTTTTTGCCTAGTGGAAGAAATATTTTGACAACGGTAAGACATATTTTGACAACGGTAAGAAATATTTGACAAGTGGTAGAAATATTTAAAGAAGTATTTGACAGTTGCTTTATTTACCTACAGGTTGGCTCCTTTGCGCAGGTCTGGGAGAAAATTTTGGGACCCTTTTTGCTGCTTGGAAGAAAAACGTTTACTAAAGTTTGAAAATTGCAGGACAAAACGTAGATGCCCGTTTGATAACTGGAACAAATACGTACTACATTTCCGTGGTCGCCGCATGTTTTAACCGCTTGGTAGACAATACAAAACCTATCACCAGATGTCGCACGTGTTAAAAAAAGTGAAACCTTAAGTCGCCGGGGTTCGAATATACAAACGAAGGAATGTTTCTTTTATAAATTTCTACTATTGATCGATTGTGTTTTGAACTTGTGACGTGAACAGAAATAAGCAGCAGGGTTAGTCTTACAAAGGTAAAATTTTAGTCTTACAAAGACAAATCCCGTTGCAGCTAGGATTTTTCTTCTTTCAATACGCAAAACTCTGCATTTTAAATTTTTTATTATGCTTTTCTAGATAGCTATATTTAGCCCTGACGTAACCCTCTATGGTACAGGAATTTTATAAACGAGTCATAGTTTACGCGCGATGTTTTGCACGGGCCATCGATCCGGTTCCAAAACTAGCGGTAACACAATTAGTCGCTGTAATAAGAACCAAATAAAAATACGGCAGCTCTTGTGGTATTTCCTGGAGAATACGGCTGTGTGTGTGTATGTGTGTGTGTGTGTGGGGGGTCACTTACATACCACTAGCTGTGCGTTGGCATGTGTAGACTTATAACTCGTGACAAACTATAAATAACAAAGAAAACTACCCCATGGCACAGCACCTGTATCAATATGTAATTACATTCACCCAACAACGGAAATTTCCTGTTCTATTTTCACATAAATAGACAGAAACATAACGATAACGTAACCACTACACCTCTTCCCATCTAAAAAAATGCTCTCTTCTATTATGTGTCCTGTTTGTATAACGTTTTTCTTAGATAAAGTATACGAGCAATGGTTTTCCGCGCGAAGTTTCGAGACGCCCATCAAGCCAAGTTTTCTTACTAGTGAGAGTAAAACACGAATCGTTTGTCAGAACTCCCAGGGTAGGAAATTATACGAGAAGAGAACCCCTGGTTGTTTCGGGGAGCACAATACACCTAGTACTAAGGCGCTGAATAAAACAACACAACACAATAGACAAACAGACGTTTTTTGGCAGTTCTCACTAAAACAACAAGCGCCGGGCAGGACAACCGTACTAACGAGCTCAATAAACAACACAATAAGCTAGACTTTTAGCTGTACTCATCCAACAACGGAAATTCCCTGTCCTATTTTTACATAAAAAGACAGGAACACGCCGATAACGTGACCACTTCAACTCTTTCCATCTGAAAAATAGCTCTCTTCCATTATGTCCCCCTTTGTTACTGTTGTTTGAAAATAAATAAATAAAAATTGTACACACCCTCCCTCTTTCCATCTAACATAACCGTCTTCCAATATGTGTCCCTACTCATATAATGTTTTTGTTACTGCTGTTTGAAAATAAAATATACATATACTTCTATTTATATAACCTTGCCCTTTTGTTATCTATATTGTATAACTGTTGTCTACATGTCTTTGTATATTGTATAAAGAAATATACGAACACATGGCTGATTTATAAAAACCCGTTGGTTTTTCTCTTAGCCCTCCTCACCCCCGCCTTCCAAAATCAATACCCCGTGCCCTCCACATACCCCACCTACCATGTAACGACAATAGTTATATCTATATTGTCTTATTCCCGTGTCCCCCGCTACACCCCAACACAGAAATTCCCTTTCATATTTTTACATAAAAAGACATCTCCACACCGTTAACGTCACCACAATCTTTCACAGATGTACTGCGCATGCACGTGCAATCCATAATTTCTTGGTTTTGTCACAAATGGCACGGTCGAAAAGTATGAAACCCCGCAAGTATCGATTATGTAATTAGTCACCCAAGAACGGAAATTCCCTGTCCTATTTTTACATAAAAAGACAGGTACACGGCGATAATGTCACCCCAGCACCTCTCACCACAACACACAACAATTAAAATACCTACACAAAAAAACCCACACCCACCAGCTACATCCCAACATGCGTCGTCACCTCCGCCAGCATAAATCAAAACCCCCGCACACTTAAAAATCAACACCACACTGCTATAAAATTTATACTAAGCGAATTTATCGCTTTTTTATATTTTCCTCTTTCTCTCACTATTACAGGTTTTTATCGCGTTTTATGTCTGTTGTCTACCTACTTGTATGAATAAACAACACAATACCCGCACAATACAACAATTAAAATACATACACAAAAATGATATAGCCAAGTCTCTAACACTGCACTCCCACCTCTAGGTGCTGGCCCTAGTATAGCGACGTCTCTTTCACTCCCACCTATCGCTGTTGGTCCCAGTATAGTCATGTCTCTAGCACTTCACTCCCACCTCTCGATGCTTGTCCTAGTATAGTCATGTCTCTAACACTTCCCTCCCACCTCTAGATGCTGTCCCTGGTATAGGCTAGTCTCTAATACTTCACTCCCACCTCTAGCTGGTAGACCTAGTATAGGCAAGCCTCTAACATCGCACTCCCACCTCTCAATACTGGACCTGGTATAGGCAAGTCTCTAACACTTCACTCCCACCTCTAGATGCTAGACCTATTATAGGCAAGTCTTTAACACTTCATTCCCACCTCTCGATGCTGGTCCTCGAAAAGTCTCTAACACTTCACTCCCACCTCTCTAGGATAGACCTGGTATAGGCAAGTCTCTAACACTTCGCTCTCACCTTTTGCTGTTAGATCTAGTATACTCTCTAACACTGCCCTCCCTCCTCTAGATACTAGAACTAGTATAAACAAGTCTCTAACACTTCACTCCCACCTCTCGCTGCTGGCACACCCGCCTTAAACAAACACACCAACACACCACCGGCACAATACAACATCACACAAAAATCCCCCCATCTAACCTACACCAGCCAGCTACACCACAATACACCCATGCGTCGTCACCCTCGCCAGCACAAAAA
Source organism: Oreohelix idahoensis (assembly GCA_024509875.1). Taxonomy (NCBI): domain Eukaryota; kingdom Metazoa; phylum Mollusca; class Gastropoda; order Stylommatophora; family Oreohelicidae; genus Oreohelix; species Oreohelix idahoensis. The sequence goes on from JAMPIV010019125.1 coordinate 809,167, forward strand.
GACTCCACTCGCGTCAAAAACCCCTTTGTAATCTACTCAGACAAGATTTTTCAAGCTCTCAACTGTACAATGCTATGCACCAACTAACGACGCTCTTGATACCACAAAAGATGACTTCTATGAAGCACTTCTAAGTACCATCAACACAATACCCAAGCATGACATAATAGTAGTCATGGGCGATTTTAACGCCAAAGTAGGTGACAACAACGATGGAGTACAAAGATATCTCGGTACTCATGGCATAGGCTGTATGAATCAAAATGGTGAAAGATTTCTAGAACTATGTGCAATATCAAACCTCGTTGTGGCGGACACCATCTTTCCACATAAGAATATCCACAAGATAACATGGAATTCACCTGATGGCAGAACTAAGAACCAGATAGATCACTTCTGCATAAGCGCAAAATTTCGCTCATCAGTTCAAGACGTCAGAGTATACAGAGGTGCAGAGATCGGAAGCGATCATAACCTCTGCATAGCTAAACTGAGAATTAAACTGAAGAAGTTATACCAACCGAATAAAAATAGAAGAATAGATGTACACAGACTGCAATCAAACGATGTAAAAGATGAATATAATGTCAAAAAGAACAACTATTTCGATATTTTAGGCAAAATTGACAACGATGTCACCACCAAGACAATCGATACTAAATGGGAACAACTGAGAACAGCAATGACAGAAGCAGCTGTAGCGACCACCGGATACCTAGTACATAAAAAGAAAAAATGGATGAGAGAAGATACTTGGGATAAAATACAAGAAAGGAAAACAGCAAAACTTAAACTACTAGCGGCAAGTACACATAATGCAGTTGAATCTTGCAAACTAACTTATAACTTGTTAAATAAAGAAGTGAAGACAAAAACTCGAAGAGATAAAAGACATTTCATCAATGAACTGGCCGTAGAAGCTGAAAATGCTGCAAGAACTGGTAATAGTAGGTGCCTTTATCAAATTACAAAACAACTATGTCACCAGCCTACTGATATGGAAACACCTGTTAAAGATAAATTAGGGAATCCAATACCAACAGAAAAAGAACAAATGAAGAGATGGGCTGAGCACTTCATAGAGGTGCTAAACAGACCACCACCTATAGTAACACCTGATTTTAATAATGAAACACCCACAACCACCTTGCCAATAACTTGCGATGAATTCACGCTGGACGAGATCAAACAAGCCGTTAAAAGATTAAAAAATTTTTAAGCTGCTGGAGTTGACGAAATTTCAGGCGAAATGATTAAAGCAGTTAATGACAACAACCTCTTGAGAATTTTAGACATTATAAATGAAGTATCGTACATTGTTCTGACATTCCAAAATCCTATTCTTGTATCCTGTTTTGCGGTCGGGACATCCGTTTTCATGTCAGTGGCTTCAAAAAAAAAAAAAACTTTCACCACTGACAGTCATACGAGCCACAGACTCCGAATGTCCATCCCGCAGCAAAGTTTGTTCATTTGATGTTGTTTCCGTAACTTCATTATTTTTTTTACATAGACAGGGGTGTCAGCCCTATGCTAAAACCCCCAACATGGAGGACCAGGGTACCAGCTTTTGTCTGACCCCTACCCACACAGACCAGTCCAGCTTGGTTGAACCTACCAGGAGTAAAACTCCCACTGGCATAGCTCTGGGGATTGTCAGGGTATGCAAGCTGCCATACCGCTACAAGGTATAGGTACCATTGATGGCAGAAGAACAGCTATGTTTTGGACCCCTGAAGGAAAGCGAAAGAGAGGCCGACCAAAAACAACTTGGCTGACTGCTTTGACGGTTGGTGGTTAAGGATCGAAGAAGAAGAAGAAATGAAGTATGGAGAGAAGAACAACCACCACAACAATGGAAAGACAGTATTATTGTAAAGTTACCGAAGAAAGGTGATCTATCAGACTGTAATAACTGGTGTGGTATATCTCTATTATCAGTACCTGGAAAATTATTATGTTGCATGATGTTAGAAAGACTTAAATTGCATGCTGACGAAAAGATCAGAGAAGAACAAGCGGGTTTCAGGCCGAAACGATCATGTATTGATCAAATATTCACACTAAGAACAATTATAGAAGAATCAGTGGAAATGCAATCGCCACTTATTATCACCTTCGTCGATTTTCAAAAAGCCTTTTGATAGTCTACACCGCCCATCATTGTGGAAGATACTTACAATCTATGGTTTTCCAACAAAATATGTGAATATAATCAAAGCGCTATATGACAATGCAAGATGTTGTGTTAGAACAAATAAAGGGAATACAGAATGGTTTACAGTAGAAACAGGGGTGAAACAAGGCTGTATTATGTCACCACTACTTTTTGGAATAGCTATTGATTGGGTTATGAGAAACTATACCCACAATGAACAATTAGGTATAAAATGGACAAATGGAAAATTCCTGGGGGACCTGGATTTCGCAGATGATTTAGCATTCTTAAGTTCAACACCCAGACAATCCCAAGAAGCAGTAAATAATTTGTGTCATCTTTCGGTTAAAATAGGTCTCCAAATAAATGCCTCTAAAACTAAAGTTATGAACTTTTCTAACGAGACCTTTAATATCATCCTGAACGGGGAAAAACTACAGAAAGATGAAAGTTTCAATTATTTAGGCAGTAAAATGACTCAGGATGGTGACACAACAAGAGAAATTCATACTAGAATTGCTTTGGTAGCTAGCGCCTTCAATAGATTATCTAACATTTGGAAATTACGATCATTGAATATACATACCAAGCTTCGTCTGTTTAATTCAAATGTTATCTCAGTGTTAACATACGGCTGTGAGAGTTGGAAAATAACAAAATCATGGAGAACAAGCTGAATACATTCGAGAACAAATGTCTTAGAAAACTCATGAACATCAGTCGGAAAGAATTCAAGACTAATCGACAAATAAGAGAAGACTCTAGGCAGAAATATGTCTCCAACTATATAAGGAAAAGACGATGGTCATATATCGGTCATGTCCTACGAATGCAAAACAACAGAATACCATTGCAGGCACTCACTTGGGTTCCTGAGGGTAAGAGGAAAAAAGGAAGACCAAAAGAAACACTCAGAAGAACAATAATAAGAGAAGGAAGAACGTTGGGATTAAACAATGTGCAAGAGCTAAGAGGAGTGGCGTCACAACGTACAACCTGGAGAGAACTGGTTTCTGCCTTATGCGCCGTGTTTGGTGCTTAAAGAATTTATTATTATTATTATTATTATTATATATATATATATATATATATATATATATATATACATATATATATATATATATATACATATCTATATATATATAGTATGTTTATATGTATCAACAAATACACCAA